>JAMPIV010005446.1:0-720467 GCA_024509875.1 Oreohelix idahoensis
GTAGTGTTGGATGGGGGAGGGGGTAAATGATGAGGTTTTGGGTTGGGATGAGGGTGTTTTGTAATTTGAGTGGTGATGTAGGTGGGTAGAATTGTGGGTAGGGTTGGGGTATGAGTGATGAATATAGGGGGTTTGTTGATGAATTGTTTATGATATGTGGGTAGGGAGTGGACTTGTTGTGTTGGTATGGTGTTATTTCAAAAATTATATATTTTGTGGGTAAGGTAAATTATTGGGTTAGTTTTGGAAGGGGTGGGAAGGTGTAGTGGTTGGGTTTTTTTTGTTTATGATGTGTCTATTGAAATTGTTGGATGAGGAATGAATTGAAATTTTTGAGTTCTGTTTAAGGGGTTAATATGGGTATAATGAATTTTTTAGTTAATGATAGTTATCAGAATTAAGTTTATAATTGGGTTGTGAATTGTTATAGGGTTTTATTAATCATTGTATAATTATAATTTTAGCTGTTTAGATTTTGAACGGTATTTAAGTTTTTTTTTTAGTAATTTAGATTATATTTGAGGATTAGCGATGATGGAAGTTTATGTTATAGTATGTAAAAGTTAGTTATGAAGTTTAGTTTTGAAATTTGATTGCGTAAAGTTTTTCTATTTAGTTTTTGTTTTCTACTATTATTGATTTGTGTGTTCTCTAACGAATTTCAGTTTTCATTAGTGTCAGAAAAGTTTATTTGGTATTGTTATTTATTATATATTAATATTATAATATATTTGAACTGAAAATTCCATTAGCTTTGAGTAATTGATGAAATGAGCGTTTACTTAAACCCAAAGCGTGAATAGTTCTCTTTTCAGGATTTGAGAGACTCCGATACAGTTTACCACGCTTAGCTTATCTGCAGAAATATTTATACATCTTCACTGCCAATGTATGCAGTGTAAGGAACTTGACTTTCATACCCATTGTATTACAGACCTAGAATACCGCAAGATACGCCTATGCACTGAAATACACAGTCAGTAGAACGGTAACTGAACGCACCGAAAGGATCAATGTAATGTTCAAAACAGTGCGATAGTGAGCTGAAACACGGGTAAAATCACGTAAAATGCGTTCAAGATGTTAAATCGAAATAGCTCACAAATATGAAGGGGTAAGCCCTCTCAATACACGGTTGGACTAGCAGGTGGTCGATTTTGTATACTTTAAATAAAGAAAATTTAGAACCATAAGTTTGTTAACGAGGAAAAAAATGTCCCCCTCGGGACATAGCGATCATTAGGTCATATGCAAAGTTGCAACAATTACGATCAAGTGGTTGCAGAGATATTGAATATTAAAGAGCGGCAAACATTGTGAAACGCACTATACCAGCTCAACAGCAGAGAACAAGAGGTAATCATCTAATTCCGCAATGGCCACAACAGACTGAGATACCATCTATTCAACAAGCTAAAGATAGGAACTACCAATCAGTGTAACTGTGGCACTAATATAGTGACTGTGAACACCTGCTCCAAAGCTGCCTAACATCAGGGTTGCCAGATCAAAACTGTTAAAAAAAGCCAAACAAAAAAAGCTAAAATGTAAAGCCAAATAGTTAAAAAAAAAAAAAGAAGAAGCCAGATTTGAGGAATTTGACGTCAAAAAATGCCAAATTGGCAACCCTGCCCAACATATGCGGAACAGAGAAAGTGCGCATGGCGGACACTAGTACCATTCGAAGAAAAGCTCAACGGAGATTCAAATAGTCTCAAACTGACTACTGCTTTCTTTGAAAACAGAAATAAGACGTCTAAGAGTGTACGAAAAAGAAGAAGTACTAAAATTATATCGACGAACATGCAATAGAAGTATGTCTGCTTCCTTTAAACTAATCTACAGCGGAAAGAAGAGGAAGGGGACTTTCTCTTGAAAATGTAAAATTAACTGCAAGTACAGATTTTTTTCCTGACCACGCAATGCTATTTGTTTGCTAATTTACTCAATTTTTAGGATATATAAAGGTAAATGTGAAGGTAGTCCCATATCAGATTATATCGTAGAGGAGTGAAATATTAGAGATTTTACTGCACTAGATCTCATTTTTACGAGGTGTGGTGATTGGTTGAAAAGCCAAAATAATACAGACCTGGATGATATCAGAATAGTGCTCCACAAACTTTGTCAACGATTCAAAAGTGTTGTGATCCAATGGATCCCATCTCATTGTAACATCACCGGCAATGAAGAGGTTGACAGAATGGCAAAAGAAGGTTCACATCTACCTCAGCCTGATGCAAGCATAACTTTTGAGGAGGCAAAGAGTTTTATCAGAATCAGATACAGAAACAAATGGAATGTTGAACATCGAGGGCACACACAGAATGATGCTTACTACCAGCTCCACAGAAGAGAACAAGTGGTAATCTTCAGACTCCGCACTGGCCACAATAGATTGAGATACCATCTATTCAACAAGCTAAAGATAGGAACTACCGATCAGTGTAACTGTGGCACTGATAAAATGACTGCTGAACATCTGCTTCAAAGTTGCCCCTTATATGTGGTACAGAGAAAGTGCATATGGCCGACGCCAGCCCCTTTCGTGGAAAAGCTTTACAGGGATTCAAATAGCCTCAAACTGACTACTGCTTTCTTTGAGAACATTCAAGTGGACGTCTGAGAGTGTACGAAGAAGAAGAAGAAGATTGGTTACCTACCTTGTTGTCTTTGCCTTACCTAATTCAAGAGCTTTCCCGTATGCCTCTATTCATCTCCATATTGACCTGTTGGAGCAATCTTCTGTATTCGATTAATCTGAAGCACGTCCTATCCTGTGCTGTCTCAGAATGACATTGATCCGATATATTTTTTTTGTTTATTCTTATGCTATACGTCTCTCTTACACTATTTACCAGCCGTTATCGTACTCTTCGCCTCCATCTATCGATAGTATCTTTTTCTAGGGTTGACACCGGGTAATTTACCAGCTTGACACCTTCCTGAAATGTTTATCTTTTCTTTGTGGCCTGTGGTGATTATCGAAGACGGGGATCAATTCCACATTGACTTGGTTGCTTAGAAGCCAACGCTAGATGTATTAAGCCGTCTACACCCCCCCCCCCCCCACAGATTGATAGACTGCATAATTATTTCCGATGAATGAGTCTGAAAGTAGTAAAACAGATGGTCAATTAAAAGATAACCTCTGATCGACGTGCAAAAATACAGCCCAATTTAAGGTTATTGCGATTTTAACAATCTGAACTTATTGTCACAGAATGACATCGAAACTTTTTATTTCTTGTGCCATCCCGTAATTCATTTTGTGCTCTTCAAGCTCTATTTTCCTACCTCGGACAATATTTGGTATTTTTGAGTCATTTTTTACACTTCTTCTTGTAATAATTCGTCATGTCTGTTTACCTGATCATCTCTGCTGGGGGAGTAGATAGGTGACGCAATATTGACCGACAGTCATGTTGGTAAAATTCTCGTGTACCAAACGTTGGCGCGCCGGATTGACACGTAGATCGCCCCGCGAGTTGCTTATCGCTGATTTGGCTATTGGGATTTCCTAATTTCCCTCATGGAGAGAACACAACCCAGATGGTCACACGATGAATGTTTGTTTGCACAGGTACAGGGCAGTAAATTATCCAGGTGGTTACCTATTACAGACACGCATCTGAGACGACAGAAATGTTGTAATAGCTTCCGGGAAGATATGATCAGTAATAAATTCAGGAAGTTGTGAGTTGTAAATGTGATAATCCTAGACGGAAAATCACACTATCATATATGGAAAGTGACCGTTTGAATTTCACAAACATAAGATTCACACAGAAAATTTCATGAGAAAAGTTATCATAACACGCATGATTGAATACAATTGGCTGGGCAATTCTAGATGTTATAAACAACACTTCTGATTGGGACCTGGTCAGATTGTTACAACCACGAGAGTGGGACAAAAGTTGCAAAATAATTCGACACTTTCGCCGGTTTAGAGCACTGTGAAATTCACCTCGCCAAGAAGCCAGCCAGCTAGCCAGAATACGGAATAGGATCATGATAATGCTGCTTTTTTGATTGATATGATGTACTGCTTTCATACGGTTATACTGGACACATAGATGAATGAATTGTGGTGTTGTGTGTCAATCCCAATGTTACTTGTATGCCACTGTTAGAGCTGGGCACACAGCAGAATGGTCAACTCGTTCCGACACAGTGTTAAGTACTTAGGTCACCTTGTTCGTCAAGTGTTGAAGCGCTGACAAGGGACCGTGTTGACATAGAGTGAGAGTGTAGATGTAATTGACGCGAATGGGTGTACAGTTCTGTTAAGTTGACAGGTCACTCACTCAATCATAGTTTGAAGTCAATAAAGGGTAGACTACTGCTGACGTTTCATACATTTAATCATGGACGCACTCTGACATCACAGATACAGTCATTTGAACAGGTTGGCAAAAGATCATCGTATACTTGAAAAATGGGTGACAACCTCAGATGTACATTCATGTAGCATGTAAATACAATGGAACGATAGTAGGCAAGCACTCAATATTCTGGTTGTCTATCGTCTCATGCTTCAACTGACTAATCGCGTCAGTTGAGGTGGATACATAATCATCAACAATGGTTCACTGTCAGAACCTTCTTCTGGCTAAGTCTCTCAAGCCGTAAATTCATCAAATGTTTATGGTAACAATCTTAAACCACAGTAGTGGGTTTCATCATATATAGATCTCTGTACCATCATCAGATAATAGGACCTTCTCCGTTCTCCGACGATGATCCGCTTACAATGGCGGGATTCAAAATGGCTTTCCTCCGTGAGCTTCGCTCACCCAGGATGAAAAATTATGAAGCAGAATTAATTCGTTATTCATACGTAAATGTCCTCATTGGGCTTCTATACATTTCTGCTATCAATAAGGCTGGTTACATCAAATGATCTAGTGCTGCTAGATAACACGTCATCTTCATCTGTAGTCAATAATTCTAGATGTGCGATAATATGTCTGCCCACCTAGGCTTAACAAAAAAGTTCAGCAAAAGGGTTTTGACTTTACCTTGCTTTAGAAAAACACACTAGCGAATATCGCACGCCATTCCCTGGCGTTAATAATGAACATTAGGAGAATCTCTGATACTACAGTCATACAGAGAAACAATCTTCTTCCTAGAATAAATCACAGAGACCAATCTTCAGACTTTCTAATCGACCAGCCCATAGTAGCGACGACATGACAGCAGCCTTTCTCTGTCGACCCCCACAAATCGACGCATGCGCAGAAATGCCTTTTCCCCAGAGTTCAGCTCAAAATATAGGCCGACATAGAAATACAAAGATACAAAGATATAAGACCGAATCACCTTAAATAGTCAAGGAATAAATATAAATTCGGGCCATAAACATTTTAAGCAAGACCAATCTGTTTCTGGCCATACCAGACGCAAAAATGACGTAAATCTAGTATTCATACGCCAGATTGCGACACAAGAACAGATAACCCATATAACTGAATACAACATCGACCAATCAGGGTTATTTCCCTTCCTAAGAATCATTGATTCTCAAATAAATACTTTTCATCAGACAAATAGTTATTACTTTACATTTGTATGCCTACCAACAGTAATCTGTGCGTCACAGACTACCACACAAAAGAATCTGTGCGCAACAGACTACCACACCCCCCGGGAAAAAAAATGAAAATCATTTTTTTTTCATCTGAGAGCAACATACAATAGGCTCACAACGCACAAATAATGCGCAGATGAGAAATATCAGAAATTTATAACGCCAAATTAAGGCAAAGTCGAAATATAGATCGACAGGTGAGAATATATCTCAACATCTCAGAGAAAGTATTTCTCTAAGTATAAATATTTCCAGGGAGGTGTCACCAACGCATACTACAATACCGGCAATGACACAATGTATACAATAATTTCAATCACAATTTCATATTAAGTACTATAAGTTCATGATTGACAGAAAGAAAAATCATCAAATAGTAGCGGTGAATATACATTAGTAAACCGCTAAGTGTTTATACAATCACTATATCATATATTACAAATGTGTACATATTTTGATATAGAAAAGAACTGTTGTAGAGTTAGACACATTAAGAAGTCCAAGATTTAACAGTTAGGTGGAATCATGTTGAGATCTACCATCACAACGAGATCTATCAAAATTCTTATCTCTGTTGAGCCCATTGCTCTTATTTGAACACCAGTTATCATAGTTATAATTGTTATTTCTGATCTGAACAAAATATCTATTTGATGGTTTCTGTTGTCCTGGAGAACAATTATTACAATGTTGATAACCGTTATGAAAGTTCTTATATATAGTCACTAGGACCAAAATGTTGAGGACAATTAAATTGCCTCTAGTTCTTTGAAGAAGAACTATTATCATATGGACGCGTTTGGTGATGTCCACAATCCCGATAATCCCTCTTAGCAAAATTGCTTTTATTTTCCCCTGTGTCACTGTGCTTAATAGGTACATCGTACTGTCTGAGCTGAGTACGATTGGTACTAACAGTTTTGTTTTCTTTTTTCAATTTATTGGAAGTTTGAAAATTCGATGCACGGTTTCCCTGAGGAATCTTATCATGACATTTAACAAAGTCCTCACCGTGATCCAAACTTGATTTACCTTTGTTGGCCTGACGCCAACTCCCATTAGAGGCAGTATCGTTACCACGTGGGAAACCATATTTACCACGAAAAGATTTGGTCACATATTGTTTAATGTTACTGCTAGCATCGAGTGCATGTCGCTGGCTCTTTGCATTAACATATTGACCATCAGCTTTATGTCTAACTTCATTCACCTTGGTAGTAGATAAAATGTTATTGTTCAAAACAATATCTAACAAACCATCAATTCTGTTGCGAAGTTTTGCAATTTCTACCTCTGCCATAGCTTTCTTTCTAGTAACAGCTTTGTATATTCTTTCGTTGGTTTTAATTTTCCTGTCATAATCCAACCTTATGGCTTGTAACTGAGAAATAAGAGTCTTCTCTTTAGCCATACTATCTTTAAGATCTTTTCTCAACTTTGTCATCTGAGATGTAGCTTCTAAAACCTTAGCCTTTTTTGAACAAGTTCAAGTTTGAGTGCTTCCATAGCACTATGATGAGTAGTCATCAGTTTGTCAACCTTTTCTGGAAATACCACCTTCTTTTCTTCTAGTTGGCGGCTTAGAATCAAATTCTGACTCAATAGATTAGTGAGTGTATCATTATATATCTTCTTGTGTTTCTCAGCCTCCACTTTTAATTTCTCATAGTCCATTTTTACTTGTTGAAGCTCACTAATAAGAGACTGTTCTTTACAAAGATGATTGTTCTTCCTTAAGCTCACTTCAACTTCTAACTCTTTTTTCTCCTTTTCCAGTTGAGATTGTCTCAATTTATTCTCACTAGGAAGAGCTAATGTTTCTATAATCTTCCACAGTAGTTTTAAATTAAGCGTGGAAGAGTTCACCTTATCTACCTGATTATCCAACATCTCCTTTAATGAGGTCACTTCATTCTCTAACTCTCTTTTCTGACTAGCCCAACCTCTATTTTGACTAACCCAATTTGTAACATGTCTATTATTAGCTTCTATATGAAACTCCACTTCCTTCTTCAGTGTAGCATTTTCAGAATTCATTTCTGAGAACTTCTTCTCATTCTGCATTTTTGACTGCTGTAGCTCATCAGTAAGAGCTTTATTTTTACTCCGAAGCTCATTTATTGTATCCTTTAATGCATTCAACTCCAAAGCTAAGAGTTTTACTTCATGTTCCATCTTCGCTTTTCTCTCCTCGGCTTCCCTGTCTAGCTGCATTTGCTTCTTTTTTTCTTCAGATTCTCTTTGTAATTTTTTTCAGCTTCTCTGTCTAATCTTTTCTCCTCAGCCTGTTTTTCTAATATTTTCTCCTTAGCTTCTCTTTGTAATCTCTTTTGTTCAGCTTCTCTTATTTGTTTTTCCATTTCCATTTTACCTTTTATGTATTCTCGTAATTCCCCAGTAGGCATACGCCAGGAACACGCCTGTTCAATGTAGTAATCCAAGAATTCGTTTACTTCCTCATTAGTCATTACAAAGGATTTTCCCTGTTCAGTGTAGGATTCTAAGAATTCTTCTATTTCCTTTGTAGTCATACGAAAGTATTCCTTTTCGACCCAAAAATACAAACTAGACATTATGTCTGATAATCTGAGATCAGTAACCTGAAATAATAATAATATAGTTTATTTCAAAGTAAATGAAAGCAAGTTTTAATAAACTTGAATAACCAGCTCCCTTTATCCCAATCTCTGTGGGAGACAAGCCTTTAATAAGGTCTTGTATACTCACTCGTATAATAATAATAATAATAATAATAGTAATAAACTACCAGTTTATTCTATACCACAAGTGCACTACACAGCTAGTAGTGTATGATCAAATATACCTTATATAGCATATGTCAACCAATAACATAAACAAAGGACAATCAAGAAAGACAATACGAAAACATTCGCAGAAATCAAATAAGTTAAATAGGAAAACTGAAGAAAATTATCACAGAATCTGTGATGACAACTGCGAGGGAAATAAACAACACAAATGACGTCACAGTGTATAAATATAAAGTTGTATAGAACTAAATAAAAGGAAAGGGTAGACCTACAAGTACAAACAAATCAAAACAAAACTAAAGAACAGAAAAATATTACAAAAAACAACGAAGAAAAAACCACGTCGTCACAACTAACAACAATAGCAACAAATTGTCGCTAGCAAATTTTCAATTAAAAAAATTCGCGCCTATCGAACACTAATATAAGCCCTCTATGACGTGGGAAATCTTATATTAGTCACCTTGCCCACGAACATATACAGAACACTATAACATGTAACACTTAAACATAAATATATATATTTCATATAATGTAATGTAATGTAATGGAATGTGTTGCAAAGAAGGCTCAGATGTTATTCTACAATGGCACAGTTTCTGATAAAACGAGAATAAACTGCCACTTTAATAAATAATTAATTCTTGTACTAAACTATTACAATGTTCAATATAGAGTAGAACACAAGAAGATCCACCGTTGAAATGTAAGCACTTCTCGCTAACACAGTTAATACCCTGCTGTGCAATGATGTCTGTTCTATTACAAATGTCAACAAGCGCTGACCTAGTTACTGCTTCTGCTTGACAGGTCAGGTCACGTAACAAAACTGCTGACTAGCTGACATCGACTGTAGACTTGCACTGCTGGTGTTTATGTGTGTCGTATGCGGCCGCAGGAAACGATTAGGTATCAGTAGCTGACTTCTGGCAATGTCCACTGTGCAGGTTAGACCCAGAAATCTGGCCTACCACATTGATAATGAGTCAATAAGGGACAGCTATTGACGTTTCCCATAATTTAGTTGGACGTACACTTCGACACCACGATTACAGTCACTTGAACAGGTTGACAAAAAATCATAGTATACTTGAAAAATGGGTGACAACCTCAGATGTACATTCATGTAGCATGTAAATACAATGGAACGATAGTAGGCAAGCACTCAATATTCTGGTTGTCTATCGTCTCATGCTTCAACTGACTAATCGCGTCAGTTGAGGTGGATACATAATCATCAACAATGGTTCACTGTCAGAACCTTCTTCTGGCTAAGTCTCTCAAGCCGTAAATTCATCAAATGTTTATGGTAACAATCTTAAACCACAGTAGTGGGTTTTCATCATATATAGATCTCTGTACCATTATCAGATAATAGGACCGTCTCCGTTCTCCGACGATGATCCGCTTACAATGGCGGGATTCAAAATGGCTTTCCTCCGTGAGCTTCGCTCACCCAGGATGAAAAATTATGAAGCAGAATTAATTCGTTATTCATACGTAAATGTCCTCATTGGGCTTCTATACATTTCTGCTATCAATAAGGCTGGTTACATCAAATGATCTAGTGCTGCTAGATAACACGTCATCTTCATCTGTATTCAATAATTCTAGATGTGCGATAATATGTCTGCCCACCTAGGCTTAACAAAAAAGTTCAGCAAAAGGGTTTTGACTTTACCTTGCTTTAGAAAAACACACTAGCGAATAACGCACGCCATTCCTTGGCGTTAATAATGAACATTATGAGAATCTCTGATACTACAGTCATACAGAGAAACAATCTCCTTCCTAGAATAAATCACAGAGACCAATCTTCAGACTTTCTAATCGACCAGCCCATAGTAGCGACGACATGACAGCAGCCTTTCTCTGTCGACCCCCACAAATCGACGCATGCGCAGAAATGCCTTTTCCCCAGAGTTCAGCTCAAAATATAGGCCGACATAGAAATACAAAGATACAAAGATATAAGACCGAATCACCTTAAATAGTCAAGGAATAAATATAAATTCGGGCCATAAACATTTTAAGCAAGACCAATCTGTTTCTGGCCATACCAGACGCAAAAATGACGTAAATCTAGTATTCATACGCCAGATTGCGACACAAGAACAGATAACCCATATAACCGAATACAACATCGACCAATCAGGGTTATTTCCCTTCCTAAGAATCATTGATTCTCAAATAAATACTTTTCATCAGACAAATAGTTATTACTTTACATTTGTATGCCTACCAACAGTAATTTGTGCGTCACAGACTACCACACAAAAGAATCTGTGCGCAACAGATCAGAATTCCATTTATCGGACTGGACCTTGTTTGAGCATCTTGTGGACTAATATCCCAGGAAAACTCTGTCTAGATTAACACGGAAAGCCGGAAATCTAGGATCTGAACACAAAGTCAGAGTAGGAGCCTAGTGTAAAGTAATACCCCAGACCGCATGTAAGAGGCATCTTAAACAAGTTGCCGTAACTATTTCTCTAAGCCAGGAGTCAGTATTCCTAAAGAAATGTAAGGGCGAGTGAAAATTGGTAATGGATATCCAAGTCATCAGCGGCTGGCAACCTCAGCATATTGAATGATAGTCTCATGAACCACCCCTGCAAGAGCTGGTGACTGCTTTATGCGGGTTTCTCGTAGAGAACCAAAAGCAGAGGTAGTCCCAAAATCCATAAGGAGCAGGGAGTGGATGATGATAGAACTGATGTAATACTTGTTATACGTATTATTCACCTTTTTAACCAGTGCAAATGTAAAAATATTCAATATAAATGTAATGAATGTTTTTCACTCACTGGGATTAACATTAATGTTCAGAGAGGGTAAAGTTCTGAGGTAGATGGGATGGTGGAATGAAAAGGGGGGAAATTGATTGTGTGTCAGGAAACCAAATACTCAGGTGGGTATTTGATTCTCTTCTTTCATAATACTAGTCGGTGGTACCAGTTGAGGGTGCTCTCTCTTGAACAAAGTGTGTGGTATAAGTAGCCTGCTGTCAACGCGTGACACCATCATCAGACGGGTCTTGAAGACGCTGGACTAGCTTCGTGATTACTCCCTGATTTTTCTTAGAACGTGTCATAACTTCCAGACTTGACCAGTGACGATAGTGCATCAGTCCATAACCTGCAAAGAACCAAACATCGGCTGGAGCAGAAACCAAAATTCTGAGAAAGAGGAAAGGTGGAGGGAGCGGAGGTCACCTGATGCGTACATCAAAAGACTGAAGATTTACGAGAGGTATTGTTTCTCTCAGTTTTTGGTACCAGTTGCCAGAAGTCGACGCTGGACACCATCAGTAACAGACGGGTCTAGAGGACACTCGAAGAGGCAACCTGAAGCATTCTGCTAACAAACCACTCGACTCCTAAAGAGAAGGGACAGCCAAAACTCCTATGGGGACCAGCAGTATCTGATCCAGAATTCAACGACAACCATTGTCACTACATTGCAAGCTAAGTACCCAGTACTTTTTTTTTTAATCCACCGAACAACAGTCTCTTCCTGTGAAGAAAACTAACTGTTCTCCCCCCCCCCCTCTCCCGGACAATCAATTTTATTCATTTTAATCCTTGTGACGAAATCAGTCGTGCAATTTTTATAACTCTCATTCACCCCGGCAGTATCTCTTCATTTCTTCAATTTTTCACTCATCATCAAATCACTTGGCATATTTATTGCCCTTAAATTCTTTTACTGTAATCACTATTTACGTTCCGCTTGGTGAACTGTGGTTTTATCGTAACAATACACAGTCATTATCACCGGTCAGCGGTAGTATGTTTATCTCTTTGAATCGCCTGCCACCTTTGATAGGAGACGATTCTCGTTTAACACAATACAGTTTCGTACGAGGATGAATAGGAAGCCAATATTGTGTGTCCGAGAGAGCCGTCTGAGGTGTGCGAAAACACAGGCGTTAATGAGATAATAGCTTTCGCCGGGCCATTCCTGTGAGATTATTACAGATAATCTGTCTGGGAAGACGATATGGGCGGAAGGTAGCATCTGGCCATCAAAAGGGTTCACAGATTTGTTTGTGAGTTGGCGGAAATATTACGGCATAACTGAAAGAGGTCACGCGTTGGAATATTAAATTTAATATTTTAAAACACGTGGGGAATATTTTGAATTAAAACACCCCAACCCAGTGCTAAAAAGATTCGATTGGTTTGCTTTGAGAAGCCGGAATAAACAATTAATTTCATTGGAAAATTCAACCGAAGGACAATCTGTGATTTGAACTGAGAAGTTGGAAATATAATCTAATGTGCCTCAAGTGTGTAATATCATTTTGTGAGATATATGTAACTTGTTAATGTTAGTTCATGCACAAATCATTATTCACGCTGTCCAGACACATTTTCCCATTTTAATACCCAAAATCAATCGGATCAATGTCGTTCTGAGATAGCACAGGATAGGAAATGCTTCAGATTAATCGAATACAGAAGATTGCTCCAACAGGTCAATATGGAGATGAATAGAGGCATGCATGAAAGCTCTTGAATTAGGTGAGGCAAAGACAACAAGGTAGAATATTGGTGAATTTTAATCATCTTCATTGAGCTACGCTGTGTACTCAAGGATTTAATTCTTCTGAGAGATTAACAATGGTGGGTGAATAACGAGAGCCTGTTAAGCTTTCAACTCAGTGTACTTAGCAGAGGCATTTGTTCTTCTATTTTGTCTAAAAAGTTCGTGGTTACAAGCCATCAGACGGTTTGTGGTACTAACGTTCTACGCCACTAAGCGTGAGAGAAGAGCATCAACACTAACCACTTACACTGAGCAAATTGTGTGGAGAAGGGACCTCATCTTAAAAGAAATGACGGAAACCATGGCGACAGGACTCACCTAGAGCTAAGTTCTTGTAAAAAAGGGCACCAGCAAAAGGACTATTATAAATCCCCTATCAAGTCTCGATGACGAGAAACTTTATATCCATTTAAATTTCACCCATGATTCATATTTATTTTAACTGTTAAAGAGTAATTGATTATTAAACTTGTTACCTGTTATTTTAAAACGAAAACAATAATCGTTTATTCAGTTATATAAGTATGAAAGCAAACGTATGAGCAAGATTCTTTAATAAATACATATATAGAGTCATTACTTATAAGAGGAACTTCACTGAATTAACTAAGCTGGGGGCTTGTACAGGACATAACCATTGCATAATCCTTCACAGAAGGCGATGGATCAGATATAAGTTAACAATTGTTCAGCCCAAGGCAACATTGTTCTTGAAAATATCTTGAAAATATCCCTAGGGATATAAGCGTCTTTGCCCTTCTATCTACATCTCTGCCAAGAGCAATCTTGTGCGAAGGTAGACACCTTTGATGACCCATTTTAGAAACTCTTGAGTTGTGGCCATTGTTGGACCACTACTGTAAAGCAGTAGTCTTCTCTTGTCCTGTTATAATTTGGTATAATTTGGCCTTGTTCCGAAAAACAATCAGGAGATAATATAGCCGTGTCTACTTTATGTACAAGGTGTGAAACATTTCTCCAATTTTATTTTTTAAGTTTTTTAAAATTTTATTTTTAAATTACCCCGTTGAAACTGAACAGCTAGAGGCTACATTACAGAATGTAGTTTTCCCTCAATATTAACCCTTTGTTGGGAGCTCATGAATGGATGTGTACATAACCTAAAATTGAACATTTTTAATTATGCGTTTATATACATTTTTTTTCTACAAAGAGGACCGTAGCCTTTATCGGACAATCAAAGGGGTCCATGGCACACACAAAAGTTGAGAAGACCTGCCTTAACTAATGTTCTAATGAGGGGAGAGGGCTATTTTTTGATCAGTGGGGTAGACGCTGGCCTAGACTAAACGTTCCTCGAGGTTTGAAGTTTCCTATGTCAGGTTGTACCCGGGGGTATAAAACAGGCTAGTTCAAATTACCCCTGTTTATAATCTGCACGAGGCGCCGTGTAGTTTCTGAGAGTCTCTGATGAGACAAAGAAAGAACAGGACTAGTGGTTCTTCAGGCATGTCGTACAAGGCCACTAATATGAGGTTGTGCTTGAGGCTGGCAACCTCATCATTTAAAATAAATTGTTACATAACCACTACAGCAAGAGCATGTCAATGTTTGGTACACGCTTCCTGTAAAGTGGTGGCTCCATGTTCCACAATGAGCAAATAGAAAAACGATGATGATGATGATAAGCTGGATTAGGGATATTTTCTTGTCCTATTATACTAGTTTTCTTTTGTTATAGCTAATAGTTTTTTCTTGTCATAGCTAATATACTTAGTCTTTTCTTGTCATAGCTAATATACTTATTCTTTTCTTGTCATAGCTAATATACTTATTCTTTTCTTGTCACAGTAAATATAATTAGTCTTTTCTTGTCTGTCGTAAATTTATTTTGAGAGAAAGAGTCTTAAAAATAGTGGTCCTGTTTAGAGTGGAGAATGGTGGTGAAAAGCTCAGTGATAGAAAAGGTAGAGAGTAAATAGTTGCTTCACAGAGTGCTGGGGAGAGTAAGGACAGACTTATTTGTAAGAAAAGAAGGTGGGTAGACAAAAATCCTGTTATTCCCAATTGTTCTTCCCTTTACTAAGCAAATGAAAAAAAGGGGGGGGGGTAAACAGAGTTAACAAAATATCCCACTTAAAGGAACAATAATTATACAGAGAATTTCAAAGGCAGTAGACTACAAACTGAGGAAAGAACAAGCAGGATTTAGAAAGAACAGAAGATGTGTAGACCATATATTCACTCTCAGGAACATTATAGAGCAGTGCTCAGAATGGCAAAGATAGCTTTACATAAATTTTGTTGATTTTGAAAAGGCTTTTGACAGCATACATAGGGACAGTTTATGGAAAATACTGAGGGCTTATGGAATTCCAAGCTGCATAGTGGCAATCATAAAAAGCCTCTATGCCAACTTTACGTGTAGTGTTGGGCAGAGCAACCTAACCTTCGAGGTGAAGACAGGAGTACGACAGGGATGCCCCTTATCAACCACTCTTTTTTAACAGTCATAGACTGGGTGATGCGCCAGACAACAGAGGGCAGTCCAAGAGGAATAAGATGGACTACATTTTCTACATTGGAAGATCTGGAATATGCAGATGACATTGCACTGCTGGCACATTCACATCAACACATCCAGGAAAAAACGGATAGACTTAATAAATTTAGCCAGCAGGTGGGCTTGAACATCAATTTAAAGAAGTCTGAGGTCATGACGCACAATGTGAGCAACCCTGAGCCCATATCAGTAAGGAATCAGCAATTGGTACAGACAGATACCTTCACATACCTAGGAAGCATAGTAACACCAGACGGTGGGGCAGGCAAAGACATCAACATCAGAATGAATAAGGCAAGAACAGCCTTTTTTAGCCTAAATAACATCTGGAAGTCCTCCCAATACAGCACAAGCACAAAATTAAGATTATACCAGAGCTGCGTGCTTTCTGTGCTTCTCTATGGTGCGGAATGCTGGAGAGTCACAGAGAAGGAAATGTCAAAATTGTCCTCTTTTCACACAACATGCCTAAGAAAAATTCACCGCATTTTTTGCCCGAATACCATCACCAACCAAGATCTGCTTACTCGTAGCAAGCAAGAGGACATGCACACCATCATAGCTGGCAGACGCTGGAGCTGGGTTGGTCATGTCCTCAGAAGAGACCCCGATGCCATCACAAGAACGGCTATGCTTTGGACCCCTGAAGGAAAGCGAAAGCGAGGCCGACCGAAAACAACTTGGCGGAGGACTGTGGAGGCTGAGATGCAAAGAATGAACCAGAGTTGGGGCATTGTACGAAGGATGGCCACCGACCGTGCAAAGTGGAATCAATTTGTTGTTGCCCTACAAGACGCCACTAGGCGTGATGGCCACTGACTGCTTTGACGGTCGGTGGTAAGGATCGAAGAAGAAGAAGAAAGGAACAATGCAGGGTATACAGAAAAATGTATTACCAGGTAGGCAAGTTAACAAATGGTTTTCAAAAATTAAATCTCCTGTCATTCATGCACGCTCGTGAGGATCCACACTCATATACTCACACACACTTACCAATTGCAGCATCAGACAATCCATAGAATGATATAAACAGCAATTACACTCTTGACATATGAAAGTGTCTGGTACTTCGATGTCCCGCCCCAGATGTAGCGAGGTTTGCTGATAGCAAATATTCCCACTTATCGCCGGACTTGAAGCCTAACAGTTCTTGTGTTTTATTGTATAAAAAGGAGTCTATGGGATGGCACTGACACAATTCAACACAGGGGTGAGGATGGAGTGGTCTCTTTAATTTCGCTGCTGGAGGTAAAATTCCTTCAAGGCGTGATGATAGCAACTGACCGGTAGGTTTTAAATCTAGTGAGGAAAAACTAGGCCCAGTCACAGTTCAGGTAAATATGTACTCTCTCACAGTAGGGCAGTAAATAAAATATCGCTACTGGCACTGTTCATCTTCCAGTTTATCTTACAGATTGTAATTTAATTTGATGGTTTCTTTTAAATATTCTTGGGTAGGCTTTCTTTCTTGTAATTATGATAGCTAGGCCGCATCGGACAGCCACAAGATTAAATGTAAAATGTTTCATCAATATGTCTGGAAGTTTTTTTAAGATGATTTCTTTATTGCTGGGATCGCAGGTTACGATCACTCTGTATGAAAGAAAAAAACCATATAATATACCGAAAAATCAAATAACATTCTAAAGCGCGATGAATTTCCCGTTAAGACTATAATATATACTCGCGTATTTAATTATATATTTAAGAAGACACTTTGCGAGTTTAAATGGTTAAAACACACATCTATATATATGACTTAACTCAATTAGTTATAAATTCCTTCTTGACTTTTAAAAGTTAATTTAGGCATTTAAGCATCTATTATCTTTTGAAATAATATAATAGATATATCATTACATTTACAACTGGAACTATTGAGATGGTTTAATTTAATAGATTTAAATTAACACAAAATCCAGTGAAATAGAATGAATGAACTAGACCACTGATCACTTTACACAATTATATTTTACCGTTTTGCACAGAATAGAATTCACTGCAAATATATATGAAAATCCAGGGGAAAATCTAACACGATTTCAAATATAGCTAGTGCTTCTGTCAAGGTCTGGCCAACGAGTGATAAAATGCATTTCTTCATGGTCTGTATATATATAAAATGGAATTAAGATGAGTGGGACATGTTAGAATTTGACACCGTTTTAGATCTCAGGAGACTTTCGGGGATCTGACCGCCAGACTAAAGAGAGATGCTGCCCCTGGTTTTCCGTATCTCCGCTCGCTGCGTGCGCGTCGGCTTCCCCGTTCGCTCCCACTGCGATCGGTTCTGTGGTTAACACCGAGATGCGAAATACCGGCAGGAAACTTGCGTCGCGTTTCAGGGACCACTACTGCCTTTTTGATAGCGTGCCGCTAGTCTTTCCTGAGATCCCCCCCGTCTCTTTGATCGTGGTCGCTACTATCGTTTGATGCTGGCAACGCCCCCCACTGGCCAAGTTAATGAAAATAACTGCATATGATTGCTCAAGAGATATCCGTGGGCGTGATTTAACCTCTCCTTAAATCAATGCGATGACCAGAATGAACGGTAGATAAACTGTCCACATATTAATCAGCAAACGTGTTGACCATCTGCGTGGAAAGGTTGCATAGCTAATGAGTCCAGGTGAAAAAAAATCCCGTTTGACGAAAAGTTACCACAATATTCGGGGGCACTGTTGCTATCCGAAGGGGTCGTTACGAAGGGTCGTACCATATCATCCAACACTTCAGGGGTATCAATGTTATGAGAGGGTTCTTACCATCATCTAACAAATTCAGGGACGGCTGAGTTGTCTGTCACATTGTCACAGTAAATATACTCGTACTTAGTCTATTCTTGTCATAGCTAATATACTTAGTCTTTTCTTGTCATAGCTAATATACTTAGTCTTTTCTTGTCATAGCTAATATACTTAGTCTTTTCTTGTCACAGTAAATATACTTAATCTTTTCTTGTCACAGTAGATATACTTAATCTTTTCTTGTCACAGTAAATATACTTAGTCTTTTCTTGTCACAGTAAATATACTTAGTCTTTTCTTGTCATAGCTAATATACTTAGTCTTTTCTTGTCATAGCTAATATACTTAGTCTTTTCTTGTCACAGCAAATATACTTTGTCTTTTCTGGTCATAGTTAATATACTTAGTCTTTTCTTGTCACAGTAAATATAATTAGTCTTTTCATGTCACAGCAAATATACATAGTCTTTTCTTGTCATAGCTAATATACTTACTCTTTTCTTGTCACAGCAAAAATACTTAGTCTTTTCTAGTCACAACAAATAGTCTTTTCTTGTCACAGCAAATATACGTAGTCTTTTCTTGTCACAGCAAATATACTTAGTCTTTTCTTGTCACAGCAGATATACTTAGTCGTCTCTTGTCATAGCTAATGTACTTAGTCTTTTCTTGTCATAACAAATAGTTTTTTCTTGTCACAGCAAATATACTTAGTCGTCTCTTGTCATAGCTAATATACTTAGTCTTTTCTTGTCACAGCAAATACACTTAGTCTTTTCTTGTCACAGAAAATATACGTAGTCTTTTCTTGTCACAGCAAATACACTTAGTCATCTCTTGTCATAGCTAATATACTTAGTCTTTTCTTGTCACAGCAAATACACTTAGTCTTTTCTTGTCAAAGCAAATATACTTAGTCTTTTCTTGTCACAGCAAATATACTTAGTCTTTTCTTGTCACAGCAAACACACTTAGTCTTTTCTTGTCATATACTCGTATACTTAATCTTTTCTTGTCACAGCAAATAGTTTTTTCTTGTCACAGCAAACACACTTAGTCTTTTCTTGTAACAGCCAATATACTTAGTCTTTTCTTGTCGCGGCAAACACACTTCATCTTTTCTTGTCACAGCAAATATACTTAGTCTGTTCTGGTCACAGCAAATATACTTAGTCTTTTCTTGTCACAGCAAATATACTTAGTCTTTTCTTGTCACAGCAAATAGTCTTTTCTTGTCACAGCAAATATACTTAATCTTTTCTTGTCACAGCAGATATACTTAGTCTTTTCTTGTCACAGCAAATAGTCTTTTCTTGTCACAGCAAATATACTTAGTCTTTTCATGTCACAGCAAATATACCGGTACTTAGTTCGTTTATCGTCAGCCGGTATATGATTACGCTACATACTTTTAAATTTTAATACAAAATAGTGCACAGTTTGTAGGAAACAATAAGTCTTGAGCTGTTGTTAATGGGGTGATAAATATAAAGTTTGTTAATTTTTTCCCCGCCCTGACTAGGGTAGCAATATAGGCGTTCCTTTATTAGGCTATCTACATAGCTATCTACAGATTACCATTCTCTGCATGTCTAAGTGTTGTTTCCCTTAGTAAAATTACACTGTAGATTAGTGTCAAATGTTGTATATGTATCTCGGATCTTCCCTGTCTGTGCACAGCACGATCGTTGACAAACATCACCAGCTGCCCATACTGGTTTCATAGTCAAATCAAATAGGGTCTCGGTGTATTCATCAAGCAACAGAACATATCTGAATTTATAAGAATTATATTTTAAACAATTAAAATATGTTATATCCCCATCTAATGTTCTCTTTTTGTCTTCGCTCACTCCTCTCTGTCTTCATGTCCTTCTCTAATTTCAACCTCTACCCCATTGTCTAAAATTTCGCTCGAGGAAAAAAAAAGAGATTAGATTATGCGAAATGTTGATTGGAAGAGTTGATTACGTCGCTCAAATGCGTGACTAGTGACGGTGTTCTTTGTTTTATTCTCTCTCAGGTATCGTCATCTTAATTATTTATGAGTTTCATTAACAAGTCACGGTCGCTATACTTCTGTACACGAGGATGCTTGATGCCGTATGGTGAGATGGAAACCCCCAGATAATGAAACACTACCGAGTACACGGTTATCACAACCATGTAGTGCCGTGATGATTATCGTGAGCTACATTTATGCCTATAATACCAGTACTTTGTGTTCACTGTCTGTCCTTTTACTGACTTTGATGTTAAAACTGAACATCCTCTGGAATATAAGTATGTAGTAGCCAGAAAAATCTCCTCTGCTATATCAGGTATACTACATTCTCGTAAGTTTCTAAGTGCTTTAATTGTTGAAAGAAAGTCAGTTAAAACTGTTAGTTTTTTGTGAGAGTTATTAGAGAATATTTCTAGTGCTTTTAGTATTGCCACCATCTCTGCAGTGAAAATGGATGTATTTTCCGTGATACTATATTCTTTTGCCATTTTCCATATTGGAATATATATTCCTATCCTCAATTTGCCATCCTCTCCCTTGGATCCATCTGTGTATACAGTAATGCTGTCTTTTGATATTTGTTGTATATATTTATTGGCTGTGTTTTTAATATTTTCTATATTATTTGTTTTCTTAAGTATTTCTGCTAGGTGGTAGTCCGTGTCTGGTTTCTAGATCTCCCAGGGTGGAATCACTGCCTTGTATTCACAACTGTTATTAATTGATGTAATTAATGTACCCAGATGGACAATTTCCTCATACACTTCCATCCTGTAGGGTATCTAGTGGTATTCACTGGATTGGCTGAGTTGTTAGTTGGCATCTGGTAAAAGCTGTATGTGCTGGGTGAGACTTATCTAACATAACTTTGTTCATGTAATTTAGTCTTAACTCCTTTCTCCGTAATTCTAAGGGTAGAATTCCTAAAGCCACCTCTATAGCTCCCATTGATGTTGATCTGATTGCACCTGCTATTTCATAAAGCCTGATGCTGAATTCTGTCTAATGTAATCTTGTTGCTGTGTGCAGCAGAGTCATATATTATACTTCCATAATCTATTTTTCCTCTAATAAAAGATTTATAAAAAGTGAGCATTGTCTTAGTGCTTGCACCCCATCCATTACCTTTCAAATATCTTAATAAGTTAGTCAATCCTCTGCAAGACTCCACTAGTTTATCTATGTGTTTATTCCAGTTTAGCTGTTGTTCCAATATCATTCCTAGATATCGAGTGTTTTGCACTGTATCAATGTTTTGCCATTGGATATTTATGTCTATAATTTTATTTTTTATAACCCTACCTTTACTGAAGATCATTCCCACTGTTTTATTTGTATTTAGCTGAAAACCCCATTTTGTCATCCATTTACATACTTTATTTATTTGCTTCTGTAGATCCTTATATAATTTTGGCAGATGTTTCCTAGTCTTCCATATAGCAACATCATCTGCAAACTGTGACAATTTATTTGTTATATCATTAAATTCTTCACCTAAATCATTTACCATTATTGTAAAAATTGAAGGAGACATTACTGATCCTTGGGGTATTCCATTTTGTTGTTCATACAGTTCTGATCTATCATTGTTTACCTGAACAGTGAAATATCTATCTTGCAGAAAATTCTCTAAATAATTATATTATTTTACCGGTTACTCCTATCTTCTTCATTTTAAAGAGAGCACCCTCTCTCCAGCATTCATCATAAGCCCTAGCTATATCTAAAAATACTACCCCAGTTTTTTCTTTCTTTTGAAATCCTGATTTTACTTCATGTTCCAATTTAATTATCTGATCCATAGTGCATCTGTTCTTCCTAAATCCTAACTGAGTTTGATTATATAAATTATTCTTTTCCAAATAACACTTTAATCTTTTATTTACTATGGTTTCTAATATTTTACCTAGATGGGAGGTTAAAGAAATGTGTCTGTATGAACTGGCATCATGGGCATCTTTTTCTGGTTTTAGTATTGGAATAATTACTGCTGTTTTCCATGTTTTTGGAATTTTTCCTGTATTCCAAATTGTTAAAAAGAGATGTTATAATTTCTATGGTTGTTGTTGTTGTTTTGATGAAATGATGGGTGGAGATCGGGCACTCAACCTCTGATCATTGTTGCCTCTTCTCTTTCCATCTTGGTCTACCCTGTTCAACCTGAAAGTTGGTTATAATTGGGGTATTTAGTGTCATTTTCTTTACTAATTTTGTATTCAATTTAAATAACTGTTGTCTTTTGCAGTTGCTGATTTTTATTTATATTAGTATTTGTCAATTTTATTTTCTCTTTTGTATTGTTTCTAGATAACTATTGTCCTTTACACTTGGTTTTAATTTGTATTAGTATTTGTTCTTTTTGAGTTGTTGTCCCTTTTTTTTTAATACCTTGTCTTTCCTTGTCCTATGAGTAGTTATTTTTTTTTTTTTTGTTAATGCTTTGTTAGTTCTTGCTGCTTAATTTCTATTTAGTTGGATGATTTTCCTGAAGTTCTAACCTTATATTTTTTCCTTTGTTTTATGTATATATCTTTTAAGTATTGATTGGGCATCTCTTGGGGCATCTATACTTAAAACCTTATCACCTGTTAAGTCTATATTGTGATTTCTATAGTAAGTTTTTAATTCAAGCCTTTGTTGTTCATACTTTTTACAGTGGATCAGGTAGTGGTCTATGTCATTCTCTTCCTGACATTCTTGGCAGTGTGGTTCTTCTACCATGAAGTATGCTGCACCGAGTCGGAGACGCCACAGTTTTTTGTTCGATGGTATCTTTAATTCTTCTCTGACCTGGCATGTCCTCGTTGGTTCTTTCAGCAGTTTGAACGCGTGTCTGCCTTTTCTACTTTTCTTCCATGTTGTCTTCCATTCCTCGTTTATAGTTTCCTTCACTTGGCTCTTGATCTCTGACCTTCCCAGTCCTGCTTTTATATTGTTTTTACTTGTTCTTCCCTTCTTGGCATTCTGGTCTGCCAACTCGTTGCCAGCTATACCTATGTGTGCTGGAACCCACACTAGCCTCACACTACATCCTCTATTCTCTAGTGATGTATTAATTGCTAGAATTTCTTCCTTTATGTCTGGCCGGCTACATTTACCTGGGTGTTCTAGTGCTTGTAGTGATGATAGTGAGTCTGTAAATATCGTAACAGCTTCTGGTGGGTTATCTTCGATTATTTCTAGACTTTTAAGAATTGCTACCATCTCTGCAGTAAAAATCGATGCCCCTTCCGTTATACTGTAGCTCTTTTTTATTCCCCATTGTGGTATTACAACTCCGGCACCTAGTTGCCCACTATCACCCTTGGATCCATCAGTGTAGACGGCCAGACTTTGTTTAGTTAGTTGCTCTATGAACTTTCTACTTATCATTTTGGCTTCCTTATCTTCTATGTTTTGTTTGATCTTTTCAGTAAGTGAGTAGTCTATGATTGGTGATTTTAGTTCCCAGGGTGGTATTTTGCTTCTGTATTTATGTTTGATAGTTCTTTGAACTGCATTAGGTCTTCTATAGTTCTCCATCCTGTTGGATATCTATCTTTATTTAAGGGGACGTCCCATACACTTGGTTGGTTTTTGACAAATGCTTTATGTGCTGGGTGAGTCACTTCTTGTGCTACTTTACTCCAATAATTTAATCTCAGTTCTTTCCGTCTTAGACCAAGGGGAGGTATGCCGAGAGCTACTTCTAGAGCTTCTACTGGTGTCGATATAAATGCACCTGTAATAGTTCTCATGGCTGCATTTTGAATCCTGTCCAGTTTTGCTTTGTTAGAAGCTGCAGCTGAGTCATAGACTATGCTGGCATAATCCAGTTTCCCCCTAATGAAGGACTTGTAGAACATAAGCATTATTTTATTGCTGGCCCCCCATCCATTACCTTTTACAATCCTTAGTATATTTAGGGGTCCCCTACAGCTTTCTACCAAATTGTCTATATGTTTATTATAATTTAGTTGTTTATCTAAAGTTATGCCCAGAAATCTAGTTGTTGAGGAGGTACATATTTTCTGTCCTTTAATGGTTATATTGATTTTGTTTTTTTTTTTTTTAAATTTCCTTTGCTGAAAATCATACCTACTGTTTTGTTTACATTAATTTGGAAGCCCCAACTTTTCATCCACTCTGAAACTTTGTCTATTTGATTTTGAAGTTTTTTGTAAACATGGTCCAAGTTTTTTCCAGATCGCCAAATGGCACAGTCATCTGCAAATTGTGATACTGCATTCTTTATGTCATTAAATTCATCTGCTAAATCATTTACAGCTATAGTGAAAATTGAAGGAGAGATCACTGATCCTTGAGGAATCCCATTCTGTTGTTCATATATTTCTGACCTATCATTATTCACCTGTACAGCAAAATACCTGTCCTGTAAAAAGTTTTCTAGATACCTATAGGTTTTACCAGTAATGCCAATCTTTTTCATTTTGTAAAGAGCTCCATCGCGCCAGCATTCATCATATGCTCTAGCTACATCTAGAAAGACTGCCACTGTTTTCTCTTTCCTCTTGAACCCTAGCTTTACATCATGTTCTAATCTTACAAGCTGGTCTACTGTACTTCTGTCTGCTCTAAACCCTGACTGGTTTGGGCTATATAACTGGTTTTTTTCCAGGTAGAATTTAACTCTTTTATTCACAACAGTTTCCAGTATTTTACCTAGTTGTGATGTTAAGGAGATAGGCCTATATGAACTTACTTCATGGGCTTCCTTATTGGGTTTTAGAATGGGTACTATCATAGCTACTTTCCATGCTTTTGGTATCTTTCCTAAGTTCCAGATTTTGTTATAAAGTGAAGTTATTATGTTTATGGTTCTTTTGGGTACTTTCTTAAGGATTTCATAACTAAGTATATCTTGCCCTGAGGCAGTATTAGATTTATCTTTTATTGCATTAGTTACTTCTTCCTCTGTTATATCAGCATCTAAATAGTTTGTTTCATCTATCTGGTCTGGTAGTTCTTTTAAAAACTGTATCCTAAGTCTTTCTCTTCTCTCATTTTCTTCCTGTCCAAGGCTACTTTTTGCACTGACTTTATAGAAATACTCGGCAAGGGCATTAGCTTTTTCTTTATCTGTTTCTGCTCTCTTTGGTAGTTTGATTGTTGGCATTATTGTTTTCTTATTGTTCCCTTTGATTGCCTTAAGCTTTTTCCATACTTCTCTAATTTGAGTGCTAGGTTTAAGTGACTGACAAAACTCCTTCCAGTTAGTTTCTTTGGCTTTGAATATTATTCTGTTAGATTCATTCCTAATAAGTTTATACTTATCATAGTTTTCTTCTGTTCTGTTATTTCTATATTTTTGTAAGGCCCTTTTTCTTCTCTCATGAATTTCTGCACAGCTTTTATTCCACCAGGCAACTGGTTCTTTATTCCATTGAGTTTCTCTTTTCTTATTAATGTTACTTATTGGTTTAAGGTGTTGTGGCATATTTTTATTTGGTATATACTTTATTGCTATTTTCAGAATTTCATTGGTCAGTGTTTCCGCCCACAAGTCAGTATCATCTGATTCCATGTCTTTATATTCCATCACCTCCAGCTCTGATTGGAAAGCTTCCCAGTTTGCTTTTTTATAGTTGAAGGTAGGTTTCTCTGGTTCTGGGTTTGGAATGACATTTTCATGCATGGTTATTACAATGGGCAGATGATCTGAGTTTGTGTCTTGTAACACTTCCCAATTTACATTCGCTAGGTTGTTAGTTGCTATACTTATGTCTATTGCTGAGTCTGCCCTATTAGCTTGTGGATTAATTCTTGTTGCAGATCCATCATTTAGTATTAGTAGTTCATTGTTTTCTATGAAGTCAAGTAGGCATTTTTCCTGCATTATCTGCATGTTGTCCACCCCAAGCACAATGATGGGAGTTAAAATCGCCTACTATGATTGTTTTGGGGCCTAGTCTGGTGCTTATGGCTAGTATTTCTTCATCTTTAATTGTGCCATCTTTAGCATATACATTTAGAATTGTTAGATTGTTTGGTTCAGCTGCTATAGTAACCTGGATACCTTCTATATTGGTTGTATTAAATACTTCCCAGTCTATGATTTTAAATTTTTCGCTAACTAAGACTGCGACACCTCCTCCTCTACCTTCTTTCCTATCGTGTCTAAGTATCTTAAAGCCCTTACAACTATATCTATTATTTGGGTTTAAATGGGTCTCTTGAAGAGCATATATATCAGTATTTCCTCCAGTTTCTGATAGTAGGGGTGCAAAAATTTTTTTTATACCCCTACAATTCCACTGGATAATTCTAAATCTTTCTAAATTGAATTTTATCATCATCTAGTATACCTTTTATTTTTGGTTAACTATCAATTTTGCTCTTATTCTTTATTTCCTGTACTTGTGGACTCACTATCCATCAAGTTCTCAAGAAAATCCTTATTTAAACTTGTCATTATTTCCCTAACTTCTTCCGCTAAGTGTGGTAACAGTCCCTCAAATCGTTTTTTTGATAGTTTCTATGATATTTTCTTCTAGGTTGCTTTTGTTCTTTTTGACCACTTTCCTATTTTCATCCAATGCTACATTCCCTTCTCTCCCTATGTTAATCTCCTGTTTTTCACTTTCCATTCTTTTTAGTATTATTTCACTTTCTTCTTTTTGTTCAGACAGTTTGACTAGTATCATTTCATTTTCTTCTTTCAGTTCAGTCAGTTTAGCTATATCCTGGGAAATTTGGTGCTGTATGGCTTTCACTTCTTGAAGCAATGCCTCTGTACTTTTCAGTGCACTTGTGTCATCCGAGGATGTAGTTGAATCATCTGACTGGTTTTTTGGTACTATTTTATTACTTTCTAACTTGTTCTTACTTTTTTTTGCCATCTGTGACTTAAGCATTTTGACATCTTCTTGCACACTCTTAATTTCTGTTATAACTTTATTGTTCGTATAAGTATCATTTTCTTTTAATTCTTTAATGACCGTTGTGAAAGGGGTTTGGGTTGTTATAGCTACCCTCAATGCTTTTTTGGTCTGCTGATATACTGGGCAGCCCTGGAATCTGGCGCTGTGATTTCCTTTGCAATTAATGCATTTTCTGTTTGCATTATCCTTTTTATAGTCAGTATCTGACTTTGCCTTTTCGCATTGCGTGAAAGGGTGTGCCCCCGCACAAAACCTACATACTGCCTTCCCCCTGCAAGTGTGGCGCCCATGACCAAACTTCATGCAGTTGGAGCACTGCAACACTGGGGGAATGAAGGCTTCTGTGTTTTTTTTGTGTTTTCCCAAATAGTACCGTCTTGGGGGGTTCCCTACCTTCTGTTGTTATCACTACCACTGGGGTAACGATACTCCCTTTCACCATTATTCTGTCCACGTGTACCAGCTTTATGTCTGGGTTATGTTTTGCGAGGATGTTCATAACTTCCTCGCTTGAAAGGGTAGTGTTTATCCCTTTTAACACACATCTACTGGTCACTTTTGCTAGCTCTATCTTTACTTCTATGTCGTGTGCAAGAGTCACTGTTTTTGCTTCTACTTTGAGTTCCTCTAACATCTCTTTTATTCTGTCACTCTGATTTGGGATAATTACGACACACCACTTCCGTCTACTACAGGGGTAACACGCATTTTTGCTTACCTCAAACCACACAAGCTTGATACGTCCTTTTTAGGACGAGACACAGTGAAGACATCCTTAGAACTACACAAGTTATCAGATAAGTTGATATTTTTATCCATCTTCAGTGTTAGCTTTTTGCAGTTAATTTTAGAAATTAAAATAATAGAAATTAAATAGCGCCACGTGGCAATTCTTTGAGTGAGATCAGGCAGCCATCTTGAAAGACATATTTAAGTGGTGAATAATTTATACTTTTGTTGATAGTATTAGAGTAGGCCTACTGTAGTTAAGGTTAAGTATTAGGGGACTATTTAATTTAAGAATCGTAGTGGGGTAAAGATATATATAACAAAATAAACCAAAAGCCAAAGATTACATATAATATTCAATCATCAGAATATAATTCAAAGACAACAAATAGTAGCATACTAAAAGACAGGGAAAATAACCAATGGTAGTATTCACCAGAAAACAGTCCGAGGAAGGGAAAACGATGGCCAAAACTCCAGAAAAAGACAAAACTTCAGAAAAAAGACAAAACTTTAAACCGGACAGAAAGAAACAGGACCACGAACCCTGAAATAAAAAAAAACAGAACTAAAGGACACGAGTAAAACAATAATGGAAAATCGGGAAGGAGGCGCGGAAGGAAAAACAACAAAAAGCAGAATCAACAAAGGAGAAAGATCAGGAACCAGCACAGCGAACGGAAAGAAAGGACCCAGGGAAAAGGATAATCAGGACAGCCAGGTAAACGCGGACAAAACAAGTCATGAAACCAGAGGGGATAAACTGAAAGGAGGCTCAGAAGTAAAAACAACAAAGGAAGGCAAAACGTGGGCAGAAGCAGTTAAAAACCAAGGTAGGGACACCAGACATGATAAACTAGAAGAAAATAATAACCCAAAAAAAACCAATGAAAGTACCAAAAAAGACTCAAGACATCTAGCAACCCAGGCAGATCCCAAAAATACAGATGCAGTAAACATATGTCGTTTAAAGATAACGCAAGTAGCTGGTGAGGCTGTCAAGATCAAGGCATTAGATGAAGACAAAATTATAAACATCCTTGATCCTGTGTTAGGCAAAAAGGCGATAGCCAAAATTTCAAAAACCCATTTTGGCATTTCTATGGTACTTTTTGCTATGTGTTTCAAGATTTCGTAGCTCAAGATGTCATGCCCTGCTGATGTATTTGTTTTGTCCTTTATTGTATTTTCAACTTCTTACATTGTAAAATCTGCATTTAAATATGATAAATTTTCAGTATTATAAGGTACTTCTTTACTGGGTTTTTTAAGAAGTGTTATTCTTCTGTTGACTTCAGCCTGTCCTAGATTTTCCTTAGAACTAACTCTATGGTAGTACCTGGCCAGCACCTCTGCTTTCTGCCAGTCAGTCTCTGCCCTTTCAGGTCTTTTTATATTAGGTATTATCATATGTTTAGTTCTGCCATTAATGGCTTTTAACTTATTCCACACATCTGTTGTAGAGTTAGTTGTAGGGTTCAGTGTTTGGCAGAAATTTCTCCAATGATTTTCTTTTGCCTTAAGTATTATTCTGTTTGATTCATTTCTTATGTTCTTATAAATATCTAAATTATCTTCAGATCTTTGCTTTCTATATTCTTGTAGAGCTTGTTTTCTTTGTTGTTGAATTTCTGTACATCTAACTGTCCACCATGGTACTGGGTTTTTGTTCCAATGTTCATTCTTTTTTGTTTCCTTAATGCAGTGTGGAATTATGTGTTCTGGCATATATGCATTTGGTATATGTTTAACAGCTATTAGTAATATTTCTTTGTGAGATTATCTGCAAATACATCTATATTTTCATTTTCTATATTATTCATTTTTATCTCTTCCATTTCTACCTGAAAAGCTACCCAATTAGCTTTATTATACGAGGGGCGTTCAGAAAGTAATGCACCACATCGTTTTTCTCAGGAGCTGTTTATTCAAAAAGCATGAAATTTATACACAATATACATGGATATGTCATGTAAACATCGGTAACATTCAACATAATTCCCATCAATTTGTACGGCTTTATGCCAGCGTGAAACAAGTGCATGTATTCCTAGCCCGTACCAGATTTTGTCTTGATCATGTAGCCATTTCTTCGCTGCATGAATCACTCCTTCATCATCTTCAAACCTTGTCCCACGGAGTGCATCTTTAAGTGGACCAAATAGATGAAAATCAGAGGGTGCCAAATCGGGACTATAGGGTGGATGGGGTAGTACAGTCCAACCCAATTTGGTGATTGCTTCCCGTGTTGCCAGACTTGTGTGAGGGCGCGCATTGTCGTGAAGGAGAAGCAGATCTGCTGGATTCTTGTGCGGCCGAACTCTGCGAAAACGTTGATTGAGTTTTTTCAATGTCTTAATGTAAGCTTGCGAATTGATTGTCTCTCCTCTTGGCATAACGTCCACAAGAATCACACCTTCAATGTCCAAAAAGACAGTGATCATGACCTTTCCAGCTGAAGGAATTGTCTTGAATTTCTTTCTTCTTGGTGATTGCGGATGATGCCACTCCATTGACTGTCTTTTTGTCTCAGGTTCAAAATGATGTGCCCAGGTTTCGTCACCTGTAACGATCTTAGCCAAAAAGTTCTCTCCATCAGCATTGAAACGCTCCAACAATTCAGAAGAAATTGTTTTCCTTTGCAATCGGTGGTCATTTGTGAGACTTCGAGGAACCCATCTTGCGCAAACCTTAGAAAATCCGAGAGTTTTTATAACTGCATTTGCACTACCAATGCTGACTGACAGCTGTAAAGCCAATTGTTGAGTAGTGATTCGCCTATCAGTAAGAATAATGCCCTCAGCGCATTTCAACATTTCTGCGTTGGTGACTGTGGCAGGACGTCCACAGCGCGGCCGATCAAGCAGCTCCGTATCTCCACTTCCTGATTCTTTGATTCTCTGAACCCAGCGACTGACTGTACTCCTGTTGACTGCAAAACTTTCATACACATCACATAGACGCTTGTGAATGTTCACAACAGTTTCTTTCTCTGCAACGAGAAATTCTATCACAATTCGCTGTTTATAACAGCTAACACGCTCCATTTCAACGGTTTAGGGCAGGCGTATTATTTGGCCGGTTGCGATGCAATTTGGTGCACACAATTGGCATATGCCATATTTAAAGTGTGCAAAATTTCATGCTTCTATCTTCATTATTAGCTGAGAAAAACGATGTGGTGCATTACTTTCTGAACGCCCCTCGGTTTTTCTACCAGTTTGTTAGGTTTGTAATTATCTTTTAGTGTTATTTCAATGGGTAAATGATCTGAATTTGTATCCCCAACAACTTCCCAATTTGCATTAGCAAGATTTGATGTTCATCATCATCATCAGTTGCCATCTCCACAACGAAGGTTGGCTGTAATGGATCTCCAACGTCTTCTGTCTCTTGTTATTTCTCTTTGATGTTACAATGCTTATATCAATAGCTGTGTCTTGCTGATTTGCACAAGGGTTAATTCTTGTTACTGATCCATCATTCAGTATTATTAGTTCATTGTTTTGAATGAAGTCCAACAGTAGTTTCCCTGATTTGTCTATTACATTGCCCCCTCAAGCTGTATGAAGAGCATTGAAGTCTTCCACTATGATAGTTCTGTTGTTTATTCTTTTATTCACGTCTGAGATATCTCTTTCGTTTATGTTTCCACTTGAACAGTAAAGGTTAACTATTTTTATTTCTTCTCAGTAGATACTGTTATAGTTATTCCTTCAAAATTATCTGTTTTAAATGATTCACAGTCAGTTATTATATATGTTTTATTAATGTGACAGGGCGCTAGGTGTGGTGGCGGTGAACTTATGTCGATGTGGCTACCTCACACCCAAGACCCATGCACTAAGAAAATTTATTAAGGATCGTTTGACAGGGGTTGCAATTATTGGTTGCTTGCGACCCTCTCAGCAGCAGACTTAACAATTCAAGCAACACAAAGCATTATACAGATCAACATTTAATATTACCGAACACCCAGACAGTGTTCATAGACTTTCTGAAAGAAACAATATATAAAACAATGTCTAAACGAAAATCAATAGCATAGATAATAACACTTACCATACAGAAAACATGCGCCCACCTGATACCCTCATCTATCTCACACACTCATGCATATCGCCCAATGAGACTAGTATGGTGTTGTGCATGAGGCTGGCAATCTCACCGTGTAACATCGGTTGCTACCGAAACCACTACTGCCAGAGCACACACTCAACTATCACACACACACACACTCATGCATGTTGTCAAGCGATACTAGTATGGTGTTGTGCATGAGGCTGGCAATCTCACCGTGTAACATAGGTTGCTACCGAAACCACTACTGCAAGGGCATCTGAATGCTTCATGCGGAGGCAAACCACACAGGTGGCCCCATGCTCCCTCAGGAGCGGAGAATAGAAACACATATCTCCAAGTGAGCCCACGTGCTCTCACAAACCATTCTTCACATAACAATCATTAAATAATAAACAACTGGACATAAAATAATATTTTTCAACTACATGTACAACAAATACTCTCAATAATGAGAATAAACTATTACCTCTCAACCGACCCACATCAATACTCGTTCCTGTACTCTGAACATGTCGTAAGTGACGACTGGTGCGCCTGGCCACAAGCGTGTCATATATGATCCCTGATGAGATTGGGGACTCATCACATGAAACACATTGTTACAGAAACAACCACTGTAATAGCATAAAAATGCTTCTTGTAGACTTGTGACGGACACCAGCCGCATTGGTGTTTCCATGCTTCACAAGAAGCAACCAGAGAAACACCTGTCTTAACGTGCCTTACGCACAAAGGAGTGGCTCTAATCTCACCAGAAATCTAAATGACTATTCTCATTTCAAAGTAACCACTAAAGATAAACAGTAGGATTATGATAAGTAGGCTATCGTGAAATACACTTAAATGCTCTTACATAAAAGAATAAAATATAATTATTCTTAACTTTAACAAAACTGGAACTAAAGTCATCACCACGTGGCCCCCCGGCTGCCATCTTGATAACAGTTAATATCACCTAAATTCAAGTAATAGATCGCTTCTCTGCCTTGTTTCATGTATGAAATAGTTTCATACTATATTTGCCTTTCTGATGAAATGAAATTATCGCTCTTAAACTTTCACATATGTGATTTGGACTTAATCGTGCCTAATAAAACCTATCCCTTAATCTATCACTCATTTATATTTCAAGACTAAATTATCAGGTCCTGGAAACACATCAATCTATTTATTTCATTAACCATTAAAACAGACACGCTCAATATAATTCTAAAGCTACAGCGAAATAATGGTAATTTCACTAGGAAATAAGCTAATCTACTTTTAAATCAAACTCACGTGTCATGTCTCTGTTCTACCCACGCAGGGCGCCTCGTATCTTCGTTTTCTCTTGTCTGGACTGAATCTTCAAAAAGGCCTATTGCCGCTCGCTATCTCTTTTATAAGCTCTAGGCCGAATCACTCAACTTAATCCGCTGCGCGTATTAATTGCGCCACGCAAATAACACTCGCGATTATCGCTCTAGAAATAGCGAAAAACACAAATATAACACAACTAATTTGTAGGCTTTATTGTGGCCTTGTAATAAATCTTCTTGAAGATAATGTGGTGAAAAGGCACTAAACCACAGAGACAATATGGCTGACAAGATGGGCGAACCACGGAGACAAGATGGCGCGGTCACATATTCCCCGTCTGATTTTGTTGTCGTCCCGACAAAATCACTACCTCTGGCGCTTCAGTCGTATCAACCAAATCTGGAGAATCATCTTTGCCTTCATTTCTTCTCAGTTCGTTACCAGTGACTCTAATGCTCGGACTCGCTCTATCTGTTCGTTGAATGACATATGGACCTCCTGTCATTGTGGGAGCACGAACAACAATGTACTCCTCTTCTGACCACATGTCACGAATTTTGGATCTCTCAGCGCAGTGCAATCTTTTCCTCACCAATTCTCCCACCCGTAGTGGAATAGGACACGGCAGCTTGTCACATCTCTCTTTCCGGACTGCTGTAAAATTCTGCAACGGTGCCTCTGCTCTTACGTGCGCCCCTCGTAGCCTGGAACCGTGTCCTTCAACGTGTTTTAGATGAGTCTCCTCCTCTGAATGTCGACCACTTTTCTTGGCGCCCTTAGGGTGACAGTTGCCACGGACGTCTCTTGGCTTGCACTGTGACGGCAATCTAGAGGTGTTGGTACGCCTAGAGAGAGCGCTCTTTGATGGACAAACCGATATCAAATGGCCTGGAAACTTACAATGAAAACATCGCTTAGGAAGCGGGCCCTGGGGACACTTGGCTGCCATGTGGTTTGATAAGTCCCCACAGTTGAAGCATCTTATTTTCCTAGACTTCCTCTGTGCCCTGATCGCCTCCTGCTACCCTTACATTCCTGGCCGTCCTTGACTTTCTTTCCTGCTATAAGCACCTCACACTCCGGTCGACCACCAACCATCTTTATCTTTGAGTCATTCTGCTCCCCTTCTGTAACCTGATTCCCAGCCGCAGAGGGGTCTAGTTTAATGGCTGTGGACATCGATTCTGTACGTGGCCTAGTTCTCTGCATCTAAAACAACGAACTGTCCTTGTACGTCTCCCCTGCTCCTGAGTCATCGCATCAATTTTAGCCTCTAATTGAGCCACCTGTGCTCTCAACCGCTTCACTTCTGCGTTTAATACATGTGCATCTGGTACCGTCACCGTATTTGCTGCTTCGACACTGGCGACACCTGCTCCAGAAGCTGTTTCGACACTGGCCCTGATGAGATTGGGGACTCATCACATGAAACACATTGTTACAGAAACAACCACTGTAATAGCATAAAAATGCTTCTTGTGGGCTTGTGGTGGACACCAGCCGCATTGGTATTTCCATGCTCCACAAGGAGCAACCAGAGAAACACCTGTCTCAACGTGCCTTACGCACAAAGGAGTGGCTCTAATCTCACCAGAAATCTAAATGACTATTCTCACTTCAAAGTAACCACTAAAGATAAACAGTAGGATTATGATAAGTAGGCTATCGTGAAATACACTTAAATGCTCTTACATAAAAGAATAAAATATAATTATTCTTAACTTTAACAAAACTGGAACTAAAGTCATCACCACGTGGCCCCCCGGCTGCCATCTTGATAACAGTTAATATCATCTAAATTCAAGTAATAGATCGCTTCTCTGCCTGGTTTCATGTATGAAATAGTTTCATACTATATTTGCCTTTCTGATGAAATGAAATAATCGCTCTTAAACTTTCACATATGTGATTTGGACTTAATCGTGCCTAATAAAACCTATCCCTTAATCTATCACTCATTTATATTTCAAGACTAAATTATCAGGTCCTGGAAACACATCAATCTATTTATTTCATTAACCATTAAAACAGACACGCTCAATATAATTCTAAAGCTACAGCAAAATAATGATAATTTCTCTAGGAAATAAGCTAATCTACTTTTAAATCAAACTCACGTGTCATGTCTCTGTTCTACCCACACAGGGCGCCTCGTATCTTCGTTTTCTCTTGTCTGGACTGAATCTTCAAAAAGGCCTATTTGTTCGTTCGTTCGTTCGTTTGTCTACTATGTTGCTGTTATACCCTGTTCAACCTGAAAGTTGGTTATAATTGGGGTATATATTGCGTTTAGTTTTTTCGGTGCTAGCCGGTTGTTAGTCCTGAAAAGGACTGGTCCTAAAAAGGACCACTAGCTGACTGTCTGGTTACTTCTTCGTTGCTTGTCTGTCGTGGCGTGTTCATGGTGTTCATTTCCTGCCTTCCTATCTGGCTTGTGTCGTTTTGTTAGTTTTTGCTTTCCTAGTTTCTGTTTCTCTTGTCTTCCTGCTTTCCTGTATCTGTAGTAGTGTTTTTTCTATTATTGCTGGTAGAAGTTTTTCAAGTGTTTCTTCGATGACTTCTTCGTCTGATTGCTTGTTTGTTTTGGTCGCTCTTGTGTTTGATGTCATTTCCTCAATGGCTCTTCGCTCTGTTTCGATTCTCTTGAGGATTTTTTAGTTTTCTTCCTTTAGTTCTGTCAGCCTCTTTACATCTGCTTCTATCTGCTGCTGAATGCTTTTCATGTCTTTCATCATTTCTCTGACGTTCTGTATATCTATTACGTCTTCACCGCTGTCCTTTTCGTCTTCGGGAGCCTGCTTGCTTCTGTTTTCGACCTGGAGTTTCATTTTCAATTGTTTGACTTCAGCGGTCAGCTGGTGTAACTGTCGTCTGTCAGTCGTGCGTTGTTTTTCTGCAACATCCGCAGCCACTCTGTGTTTTGCCTCCTTGAATGGGATGTTTTTGGAAACCGCTTCCTTCAGGATGCTCTTTGTTTCCTGGAACATCGGGCAGCCTCGGTATCTAGCCCCGTGGTTTCCGAGGCAGTTTGCACAGGTGCGGTTTGAGTTTATTGCTTTGTAGTTGTGGTCCTCCTTCGCCGTGGGACAGTCGCGATATAGGTGGCCACCCGCACAATATCGACAGACTGCATCTCTCCTGCACGTTTTCTTTGTGTGTGAGAACTGCTGGCAGTTGGAGCACTGCATCACCGGAGGGATATATGCCTCTGTCCTCTTTGATGTCTCTTTGAGTGTCAGTCTTTCAGGTCTTGTCACTCCTTCAATAGTAACTACCACCAGGTTGGTATCTTTTCCATTCCATGTCCTTAACCTCTCTACCTGTATGACCTGGGCACCTGTGTTTTCAGTCTGTAGGCAACCCTGGACTTCGCTAGCGGACCATCTTGTATCCACCCCTCTTAGCACCAATTTCTTTGTTGTCTTGCTGGTCTCCATCACTACTTTTATCTGGTGAGGCAGCATGAATTCTTTCGGTCCGGTCTCCAGTTCTGTCATCAGTGAAGTTGTTTTATCCGTGTTGTTGAGCGAAAGCACGACTCCCTTTTCGTGCCTCCGTACCTTAGAGATGCTTCTCTTGTCTGTTATTGTTTCTAGGATGCTGATCACTTTGTCATCTGGTAGGGCCCTGAGTGAGCTCTCACCTCCAGACATCTGTGTGATCTTAACAATCCTCTCCTGTAGTGCCTTGTGACAACCGGAGTTGCTTGGTTTGCGCAGGTGACGCGCTCTGATTTCCGTCTGCGCTAGAGTGTGTGGTGTGTAGGACGGTCTCACGTTCTGTTTTGTTGACTCCTGATCACGTTCTGTAGTTGTTGTCGGATCACTACACACTGCAGCCTCTACTATGACGTCTTGCTTTAGTGGTGTTTTTATCGTCTTCGGAGTTAGGAGCAGCTTCCCTGGGGTAGCCACAGCTGTCAACTCGGCATCGTGTGGTGGTGTCATCGGTGTTTGGTGCAGCTTCTCTGTGGTAGACAGGGTTTCTGCTGACGATTCGGGTACGTGTGGTGGTGGCCGCAGGGTTCTTTTCTCTCCCTTCTTTCTGGCATCTGTTCTATCTGATCTAACGCTCTCCTCATGTACTCATATTCTTCATCATCAAGGTCAGAACCGTTTGTATCTGCTCTCTCCTCTGCCTCGCAAGGAGTCAGGCCACTCAGGCTCTCAGTCGGGTCGATACACGTTGCAGCTAACTCCGTCGTCGTGTCAAGAGTTGGAGAAGGATCGGTCCCGGCACGAGTACTTGGGGCAGTCTTGCTCTCTGGCTGTTTGTCTTTGTTGTTTGTTGTTCCCCTGGCTGTTTAGCGCTGGCGGGCTGGTGTAGACCTTCCTCTTTTTGGCGTGTGGTTTATTTCTGGTCATTTTGACGATAATGCGATCTTTTCTCGGATAGTGGCGTCCTGAGAAGGACGTTGGTGTCTTGTTCGCTGATGAAAATGAAAGGCCTATTTGTTGTTGTTGTTTGTTGTTTTCTTCTACTATGTTGTTGTGATACCCTGTTCAACCTGAAATTTGGTTATAATTGGGGTATATAGGGTGTTATCGTCTTCACTGGTATCTCGTTCGTAGTCCTGGAGGTGACTGGTCCTGAAAAGGACCACTTGCTGGCTGTCTGGATTCCTCTTTGTCCGTTTGTGGTGCCGTGTCGCTCTCATGGTGTTTTTTATGTCCTGCCTCAACTATCTGGCTCGTTTAGTTTTGTGTGTTTCTACGCTACTAGTTTCTGTTGCTTTTGTCTTCTTGCTCTCCTGTATCTGTGACAGTGCTTTTTCAATTATCGTTGGTAGTAGCTGTTCTAGCGTTTCTGGCTGCTAATGCTCTGTCTTGATTGAGTAACATTTGCTGTACGATGTCGATTTTCATTTTGTCTTTCGTTTCTTTGTTTTGTTCTCTAGTTTTTGTAAGGATATCCTCAACGATCCTTCTCTCTGATTCAATTCTTTTGAGTATTTGTTCGTTCTCTGCCTTTAGCTCTGTGAGTTTGGCGATGTCAACTTCTATCTCGTGTTTGATGGTTGTTTCAATTCTTTTGAGTATTTGTTCGTTCTCTGCCTTTAGCTCTGTGAGTTTGGCGATGTCAACTTCTATCTCGTGTTTGATGGATTTTGTTTCCTGTAGCATTGCCTGGGCGCTCTGTAACATTTCTCTGGCGCTCTGCATATCTATTATGTCTTCACCGCTGTCCTTGTCGTCTACGGGATCCTGCTTGTTTCTGCTTTCGTTCTGCTGTTTCCTTTTCATTTCGTTGATTTCAGCGGTCAGCTTGTGTAGCTGTCTTCTGTCAATCGTGCGCTGTTTTTCTGTAGCATCCGCATTCACTCTGTGTTTGGCCTCTTTGAAGGGTATGTTTTTAGACACGGCCTCCTTCAAGATGCTCTTAGTTTCCTGGAACACAGGGCATCCTCTGTACCTTGCCCCGTGGTTTCCGTGGCAGTTTGCACAGATACGGTTTTCGTTAGTTTCTTTGTAGTTGCGGTCCTCCTTTGCCCTGGGGCAGTCGCCATATTGGTGACTACCCGCACAATACCGGCAAACTGCATCTCTCCTGCACGTCTTTTTTGTGTGCGAGAACTGCTGGCAGTTGGAGCACTGCATCACCGGAGGGATATAGGCTTCTGTCTTTTTGGTTGTGGTTTCGAGCGTCAGTCTCTCGGGTCTTGTCGATCCTTCTACCGTGACTATCATCAGATTGGTATCTTTCTTGGCCCAGGTTTTTAGCCTTTCGACCTGCGTGATTTTAAGATTTGTGTTTTCAGCTTGAAGGCGTCTGTGGACGTCGCCTTCGGAACATCTTGTATCCACCCCTCTGATGACCAACTTCTTTGTTGTCTTGTACTTTTCCACCACCACTTTTATTTGGTGGGGCAACTGGATTTCCTTTGGACCGGATTCCAGTTCGATCATCAGCGAGGTTGTTTTGTCTGTGTTGTTGAGAGAAAGCACTACTCCCTTTTCGTGCCTCCCTACTTTGGCGATACCTCTCCGTCCAGTTATCACCTCGAGGATGTTGATCACTTTGTTGTCGGGTAGGGCCCTGAGTGAGACCTCACTTCCTGACGTCTGGGTGATCTTAACAATCCTCTCCTGTATCGTTTCTGAGTTGCTTGTATTTTTAGTGTTTGGTCTTTGTTTCCTTCTACAGGCTTGGTTCGAATCTTGTTCTTGGTTATTCGGTGTGATATCTTGCGTCTGAGCCTTTGAGTTGTCAGCTGTTTTTTTCCTCAGGATCAGGAATGGTAGCTTGCTTCTCAGTGGTTTCGATGTCCAGCACGTCTGGAGCTACTTCTACTGTTGCTTCTTGAAGAGCGAGCCTAAGGGACTCGTCTCCGTCTTCAAGTCTTCGAAGTGCATCTAAAATGGTCTCTGCGACATCTTCCTCTTGTACCTGTCTGTGTTGAGGATCTGCCTCTATCACTTCCTTCATAGTGCTTGCAGGTGGGTCGGCTGTCATCTCGGCATCGTGCGGCTTCTCTGTCATAGACCGGGTTACTGCTGACGAGTCGGGTGGGTGCAGCCTGGATAGAAGCGCTTGTTTTCTTTTCTCCAGCTGTCGTAACGCTCTACATATTTCTTTATGTTCTGGGTCTTCTTTATCTAGGCAAGGGGTCGGGCCACTCTGACTCTCAGTCGGGTCGACGCATGTCACAGCTAACTCAGTCGTGTCCGGAGTTATAGAAGGGCCGGTCCCGGCACGAGTACTTGGGGCAGTCTTGCTCTCTGGCTGTCTGTCATTGTTGATTGTGATATTGCGATTACCCTGGCTGTTCTGCGCTGGTGGGCTGGTGTAGACCTTCCTCTTTTTAGCGTGTGGCCTATGTCTGGGCATTTTGACGATAACGCGATCTTATCTCGAGTAGTGGCGTCCTGAAAAGGACGTTGGTGTCTTGTCACGATTGAACCTTGAACGTTGTTATGTTCAGTTGAAAGGCCTATTTGCCGCTCGCTATCTCTTTTATAAGCTCTAGGCCGAATCACTCAACTTAATCCGCTGCGCGTATTAATTGCGCCACGCAAATAACACTCGCGATTATCGCTCTAGAAATAGCGAAAAACACAAATATAACACAACTAATTTGTAGGCTTTATTGTGGCCTTGTAATAAATCTTCTTCTTGAAGATAATGTGGTGAAAAGGCACTAAACCACAGAGACAATATAGCTGACAAGATGGGTGAACCACGGAGACAATATGGCTGACAAGATGGCGCGGTCACATAAACTAGAAATGCCACACCTCCTCCTTTTTGAGTTTCTTTCCTATCATTTCGAAAGACTTTATATTCAGGGATGGTAAAACGTTGACTCGGATTAAGATTAGTCTCTTGAATGGCAAATATTACTTTAGATTGTTTAAACATGCCTATTAATGCTGGTATATTTTTTTGGCACTTCTGCAATTCCACTGTATTATTCTAATGTTCTGTACTTCCATTATTTAATTTTTAATGTTATTATAAATAGTGTTGTACTCTTTTACTCTGAGAAGTGTATAATATATTTATTATAACAAAGTCTCCTAGATTTTTGGTTTATCTGTTAAAGTGAGTTTGTAGTTCACTTTGAAGATTCAGCATAAAGGCTTTCACAATGTTTGATACAGAATGAATAAGTTTTTGACAATCTGTCATTTTTTCATTCCACATTTCTTCTTGTTGGTTTTTATCTGTTCGTTTTTGCTCACTCATTATGAGTTGTCTTTCTGACTCAATCCTTTTCAGTAAATCTTCATTCTCTTCTTTGAGTTCTGCTAATTTAGCCACATCTTTAGCTACTCCATGTTGTATTTTTCTCATGCTTTTCAAGATTTCTTCTGCCGTTCTCACTGTATCTTCTGTTATCGATGATTTAGGTATTTCACTTTCTTCTGGTAGATTGCTATCTTTTATCAGTATTTTTTGGACTTTATTTTTCTTTTGGGTTATTTCAGCATTTCTGGTTCTGACTGTGATTTCTCTTGGTGACGGAGTTGTAGATGTAGCGACTGTTGGGTATTGAGAAAGCTTGGAAACCCCTGCTGTAGATGTTTTCTTTGTATAGGAAGGATAGATCGGATGAAAGCTGACATCCCTGCCTGACTTCTGCTTTATTTCCCCCGCAATTATGGCCGTTTCTTCCTTTTAGTACGTGCTTTTGATTATGCCTATATATTTCCCATCAACATCTTTGACTTTTGATCAACTCTTGATCATTTACTGTTAAATGCCTTGGTATTGTCTACAAAGTACATGTATAAGTCTTTCTGTGCTCCCAACTCTCACTATTGGTGTTCTTGATATGTATACAGCATCGTGTGTTCCTTTTTGCTCAACAAATACACATTAATCTTGTGCAATTTTCCTTTCTATTTTAAGTGTTATTCTCTTCATTATAATTCTTGCTAGTATTATGGTCACATGGCCCATAAGACTTATATTAAGGTAATATTCACATTCACTAGCATTGGATTCCTTGGTAAGGTTATAAAAATGAATTTCAGTAGCTAGTCTGGTATGTATCCAATGTCATTAATTTCACGTAGTAATTTTGGTATTATTTTTACTTCAGATTGCCTGTTGCTTCTAATTCTTCTACTTTGGCCTGGTCAGGCCCCATTATCTTTTCAAGTTCTTAATATCATCTTTGACTTCTTGCACAAATATTGGTGGCCCTTTCCGATTACTACCTTTTAATTCTCGTCGTTCTGTTCCCCACATTTTACCAATCCAATGTATTCAGTTGATCGTTCATCTGCTTTAGTTCTCCATTCATACTCTACTAGCGCCGGATTACTCATTAGGCCCACTAGGATAGCATAGGGCACTAGGCTTACATGGTCCCCCGCGAAAAAAGCAACGGAGAAATATTTTTTCGAGAAAATGTCCTGACCCCTAAACAGTTTTTTAAAAATTCAATGCATTAAATTTTTTGTCCGTTTTAAAATAAATAGTTATAGTTCGGTAATAATCAAATAGTTTTTAAAAAGCACTTGGTTCAACACATTTTTTAGTGCGTTTTAGTGCTTTTATGTTACGCACCTAAGTGCTTTTCAAAACGTTTAAGTTGGCAACACTGTCCCAAATATTAGTTGATGACGGTTCTGGTAAATCCCAAAGTGTGCATTTGTGTAAATGTTTTTGTTTTGTTTTCTTTAAAATAACGAGATTGATTAGAATGTGAAATTTACATTTTTTAATTTCAACAAATCCATATTTTTATTTGTAAAAAACCCTCATAGGTCAAACATGACTCAGGAAAAACTAAATTCGCTTGCTTTAATTTGTGTGGAAGCGGACATGCTTCGTCGTATCGGCTTTGATAACATAGTCAAAGATTTTGCAACTAAAAAAAAAAAAAAAAAAAAAGAGAGACCAAGAAAAGAGTTATTCTAAATATTTCTCGATGATTTTCTGATGTTTGTTTTCATTTATTAATTTTTTTCTCACATATTATTAAATATTAATAAAAACATTTATCTGAAATCCATTAGTTTTATTTTTGTTTGTTCTACTTTTTAGAAGATTGGAGGGGCCCCAACATTTCTTAATAGCCTAGGGCCTCCGGAGTTCTTCTTAATCCGGCCCTGAAACTTTACCATACTTTCGTATCAGATACATCGTGCTGAAGTGTGTTATTTAAAAGGTCCTTTAACCCTGTTGTGAGCAGTATTTTTTAATAATTAATATGATAATTGTTAAGGCACGTTTGCTTTTGCTGCCCCACCCCTTTTGTCTTTCTCTTTCGTATTCTTAATTGTCATTTTGCCTATTTTTTTCGTGTCCATTAGCTTGCGGTATTGCGTCCGTCATTCGTATCTTGTGTGTTTTGTTTTACAGTTTGTTTCTTCTTTGGTATTAATTGTTTTTCTGTTTGTTAAATTGAGTCTTTAAGCATAATAATAATAATTTCTGTTATCTAGCCTATACTTTGTGTTTTCACTAATTGATTTTTTAATTTTTGTTACAATAACTCAATTTATCTCGTAGTTGTGCATCCAGTTCTGTCTAATTTGATGTTCTCAAACTTTTCTGCTTGTTTCTTTAACTTGTTTCTTATTTCCACATACACTGGTATGTGATCATTATTACAGTCAGCTCCTGGCATTGCTTTTGCGGATGTTTCCAATGACCATACGTTGCATAATTGAACGCTCTATTGATTTATCTCATTTCGGTGTCGTAATCTGTAATTGATCTCAACATCTGTAACTTTCTTCATCTCTACTTTGGCTTTATTATAGTAACTTCCTTTGATTTGGTGTCGGCCAAAGCCTTTTCTATATCATTATAAAAGAGTTGTGTACCATCTTCTGGGCTATCAGATGTTGGCGCGTACATTATTTAGGATACTATCTACATCTGGTCAGTGTCAACAGAGTTTTACACTTGCTTTAAATATGATTAAAGACGAGAATAAACATATGACCTCTGATTTCCAAACGCCCTCCCGCATACCACTCAAGACCTTACATGTACTGTGTTCAGGTCAGGTCTGTCTGTAACATGTGTACACGTCACAGGAAGCAGCCATGAACGTCACACAAAGTTCTTAAAGGTTCGCAAAATCGCAACACAACATATTTGAACGCCAACAGTCAACACGAAGCCGCTGTCATTCACTTCCGACCGTAAGTTTGCATCGATTTTCTTGACTCTCCATGTTGTGTTTTCAGAGCGTAATTCCAACGATACCGTACGTGGACTTTGACACCTTCGTTTATCACATAAATAGGATATAGTACTTCCAGAGCTGTTAATTCCTCGCCATATTTTCGAATATTTCACCTGTACAAAGTGACAGGTAAGTAGGGAGCCCATGCGTGCGTGACCTAAATGTGTCTGCAACAACACTTTGTGTAGGAGGGGTGGCCAGTAGGAAGTAGTAACATTTTTTGAACGGTGATCGGCTTGAGTCACGTTAGGCTTGGCTTTTCATTGGTAATCATAATGCATTTTTAAAAAAAAAGTAGAGCGCAGAATGTATGAATCTTTGTGTTAGTCTTTCACTGAAGAAACGTCTGATTTGAAATAAAAGGCAGGGACAAAAACAACATATCGACATTGCCGAATCGTGTGCTGCGCTTACAACGTCTGAGAGTCAGTAGCCTAATAGCCTAAAAGTAAGTTCCCATTAATATTAGTAGGATCACAAATAAATGCAGACCTACTCTTCGTTGCCACTGGTTACCTTTAATAGATTAAAATAAATTAGCAGATAGCCTACTGTCATAGGGGAGTTAAGTGTGTGTGGGCCTACTGTCATAGGGGAGTTAAGTGTGTGTGTGGGCCTACTGTCATAGGGGAGTTAAGTGTGTGTGGGCCTACTGTCATAGGGGAGTTAAGTGTGTGTGGGCCTACTAGGTTCAGCTATTATGAGGTGGGGTGACCAGTTTCTTTCATCCCTGCCTTTGCCTTCCCGAAGAAGAACAGGGTCAGGTACCCATATACATTTGGGTAGAGCCCTTTGCCTTCCCGAAGAAGAACAGGGTCAGGTACCCATATACATTTGGGTAGAGCGTGACATCCAGGTCAATCTTTAATGTTGTTTAATAGGCCTATCACTTATTAATTTTGATGGATTAAAAGTTTTTTTGTTTTTGTTATCACTCATTAACTTTGACAAGACCAAAATAGATGTAGGCCTATTCTTTGTTATCAAATTAATAATAGTACAGAGATAGACATACACTCAGTGTGGAGTGGGATTTTCTTAGGTTGCCATTTTAAACAGTAATTTGAGTAGTATTATGGATCAGTGACCGTTGTCTGACTGTTCGTAGACATTTCTTAGTCAGCCATATTTGCGTGTTGTGAGCACAATCAAATGTGTCAGAATACTGTATTCAACTTGATGATGACTGTGACTTATATCTAGGCTAACCCCAGAACTTCTTCATCTTTCTTCTTTGATCCTTAGCTGCCGACCGTCAAAGCAGTCAGTGGCCATTACGCCTGGTGGCGTCTTGTAGGGCAACAACAAATTGATTCCACTTTGCTCGGTCTGCGGCCATCCTTCGTACAGTGCCCCAACTCTCGTTCATTCTTTGCGTCTCAGCCTCCACAGTCCTCCGCCAGGTTGTTTTTGATCGGCCTCTCTTTCGTTTTCCTTCAGGGGTCCAAAGCATAGCTGTTCTTGTGATGGCATCGGGGTCTCTTCTGAGGACATGGCCAACCCAGCTCCAGCGTCTGCCAGCTATGATGGTGTGCATGTCCTCTTGCTTGCTCCGAGTAAGCAGATCTTGGTTGGTGATGGTATTCGGCCAAAAGATTCGAATAATTTTTCTTAGACATGTTGTGTGAAAAGAGGACAATTTTGACATTTCCTTCTCTGTAACTCTCCAGCTCTCCGCACCATAGAGAAGCACAGAAAGCACACAGCTCTGATATAATCCTAATTTTGTGCTTGTGCTGTACTGAGAGGACTTCCAGATGTTGTTTGGACTAAAAAAGGCTGTTCTTGCTTTGTTCATTCTGTTGTTGATGTCTCTGCTTGCTCCACCGTCTGGTGTTACTATGCATCCTAGGTATGTGAAGGCATCTGTCTGTTCCAGTTGCTGATTCCTTACTGATATGGGCTCAGGGTTGCTCACATTGAGCGTCATGACCTCTGTCTTCTTTAGGTTGATGCTCAAGCCCACCTGCTGCCTATACTTATTAAGTCTATCTGTTTTTTCCTGGATGTGTTGATGTGAATGTGCTAGCAGTGCAATGTCATCTGCATGTTCCAGATCTTCCATTGTAGAAAATGTAGTCCATCTTATTCCTCTTGGATTGCCTCTGTGTCTGGCGCATCACCCAGTCTATGACTGTTAAAAATAGAGTGGTTGCTAAGGGGCATCCCTGTCGTACTCCTGTCTTCACTTCAAAGGTTAGGTTGCTCTGCCCAATGCTACACGTAAAGTTGGCATAAAGTTATGATTGACACTATGCAGCTTGGAATTCCATAAGCCCTCAGTATTTTCCATAAACTGTCCCTATGTATACTGTCAAAAGCCTTTTCAAAATCAACGAAATTAATGTACAGCTGTCTTTGCCATTCTGAGCACTGTTCTATAATGTTCCTGAGGGTAAATATATGATCTACTCATCTTCTGTTTTTTCTAAATCCTGCTTGTTCTTTTCTCAGTTTGTGGTCTACTGCTTTTGAGATTCTCTGTATAATTATCCTGCCTAGTATTTTGCTGGGAACTGAGAGAAGAGTTATTCCTCTCCAATTTTTACAGTCTGCAAGATCTCCCTTCTTGGGCAATTTGACAATTATTCCTTTTCTCCACTCTGTTGGCGTTGTCCCTGTTTTCCAGACTTGTGCAAATAGTGGTTTTAATAGTTCTGCTGCTAGCTCTGGGTCTGTCTTAAATAGCTCTGCATTTAAGTTATCATGACCAGGAGCTTTTCCATTCTTTAACCCTTTGATTGCTGTGATGATTTCTTCTTTTCGTGGGATGTCTGTATTAACATCTAGATCATTTTCAGCCTCAGGAACATTCAATTGTGTCTCTGGTGGTTCCTTATTCAGAGTTTCTCTGAAATTCTCTGCCCATCTTGTTTCCTGTCCCTCTACTTCGTGATGAGATTTCCGTGCTTATCTCTTACTAATGTAATATTGTTTGCACCTCGTTTTCCACTGATGATTTTAGTTATTTTGTATACTGTGCTTTGTTCATTTCTCAGTGCTGCCTCTTCTGCCTGTCTTGGAAGGTCATCCAGAAATGTCCTTTTGTTAGCACGGGTTTGACGTTTAACTTCCTTGTCCAGCTGACTGTACTGTTCACTATATATTGCCTTTAACCTGGGAGACTTAGCTTCTGTTTTCTTTCTTTTCATTTCTTTTCTCTTCGCTATGGTGTTTAGCGTATCTGGTGTTATCCAGTCTTGGCTCTTTCTTTCCTGGAATCCCAAGCATGACTTGCTGCTTTCCTTGTATATTGTTGAGATGGTGTTGAATCTCTGGTCAGCATCATCGGTCTCTGTTCTTTCCTGGCTTTTGATAATCTTATATCTTCTCTTTACGTCGACCACGAAAGCTTTTCTGGTGAGGGGATTGTTACCAACAGATTACTGGTGGCAGTGAATATAGAGAGATATATATATATATAGGAAGATATTTATTTGTTTGTATACTTGTTATGTTTGGAAATATTTGGTAATAATATTTTGGGTCTAAGATTAGAACTCTAGTCAAAGGGTGAATACTCATTTTTTGCTTCGAGTGAAAGTAAATATGTAGTCGCCCCACTTGAATATAGTTGAAAGGTTAACATTAGCGCATGCCCAATGAGATGATCGTTCATCGTTGGCTCTTCCGTGATGATGGACGAATCTGGAAGGCTGTCGGACAAAAGGGAGTCCGAAGTTTTTCGTCATTGTGATTGATTCTGGGGAAAAGAGGAGTTTCTCTTAGTAGACTATGATGGTCGATACTTCTCCCAGAATATATATATACTTTACGCCGAGGGAATGGCGTGTGCTAGTTACTAGTATTTTCTGAACTTAAGGTAAAGAAGGAACATTTTCTAAAACTTTACCTAGGCCTAACGACATCATAGATGTTATATCATCTTTGTATATTTGATGGATCGTATGTAGACGATTCCTGTACTAGCAGCACTGTGAGTGGACATATGTAACATTTCGTATGGGTATGGAAAACCCAAGACATTAGTTGAGCAAATGAACGGAGCTTTCATTTGTAGTGAGGATATCTTTTGGATGAACGCCGCTCACTGGGACCAGCGCCATTTTGAATCCCACTGTTGGTCTGTTTGAAGTGTCAGTCAGAGAACAGATATATCTGATGGTGATACCAAGACCAACATTGTATTGAAGTCCACTCTTTGTTATTTGAGATTGTCACCCTTAAATAAAAGACCCTGTTGAAGTTAAAGCCTAAAAGACTTAGCCTGAAGGACGTAGCCAGCAGAAGGTCTGTAAGGGAGCATTGTGATGACCATTATTATTGTTAACTCAAACTGATGCGATTAGTCAGTGGAGATATGAGACGATAGACAATCAGAACTATATATTTGCTACTATCGTTCAATTATATTTACATGCTATGAGATTGCCAAATTGATGTTGCCACCCATTTGTCAAGTATCCAATGATTTACTGTGTCAACCTGTTCCAATGACTGTCAACCATGCTGTCAGAGTGTGTGTCATTAAACTGTCTAAAAACGTTTACAGTAGTTCCAGCTATCATTGACTTCCAGCTGTGAGGGTATGAGTGCATTGTTACCAACTTGTCAACTCCACAGAACCATTCATTCCATTCGCGTTACTGACATTCATACTCACACTTAACGTCAACATCCCTTGTCAGGGCCTCAACACGTTCTGGACAAGGCGACCTGTTCACCCACACTGTGTTTAGGTTTAAGTTGACCACTTACTCTCATCAAGCAGACGAGTACATACAAACATTCATGCCATCACTAATACATCAAGAATGACATCAACGGTGTGAAATATACACTTATCTATGTGATGGCCAGAGAAAAACAACCCTTTATCAACGTGGTGTCTGAATGTGGTGTCCCCTATTAAACTGGAAACGTTACAGATCTACATTTATCAATGACGCTCACATTTACACCAATACCAGCTTTATCAATGTGGTAGGCCAGCTTTCTGGGTCTAACCAGCACAGTAGACACCACATGGAAGTCAGCTACTGATACCAGACCGTTTCCTGTGGCCTGTTACGACACACGTACACCTTACAGCAGTACAACTCTACAGTCGATGTCAGCATGACCTGTCCTGTCAGCGTATGCAGTAACTAGGTCAGCGCTTGTTGACATTTTGCTCAATAAGAACAAACACCAGTACACATCAGTGTTATATTGAATATTTGACTGTGTTTGCAAGAGATACAGTGCAACCGAATTGAGAAGTCCTACTTATCAACGGTGGATTTTCCTGCACTGCTCTAGATTGTGTTGAACTTTAATAATTTAAGGCCAGAATCAATTATTAATTAAATTGGTAGTTTATTGTGATTAGAAACTGTACCATAATTCTGTAAAACTGAGCCTTATTTGCAACATATTTTTCGGCAAACACATTACATTATATAATATATGATATAAATGTATTTATGTTTAATTGTTTATATATTATTTGTATGTCTATGTCGTGGGCGGTTGGTGAGGTGACTAATATAGGGTATACCAAGTCATATAGGTCCTATATTAGTGTTCTGTAGGGGGCAATTTTCTTAATTGAAAATTTGCATGCAACATCTGTTGCTATTTTTTGTTAGCTGTGACGATATGTGCAGTTTTGTTTTCGTTATTTTTCGCTTTCTTTAGTTTTGTTTTGATTTGTTGGTACTTGTAGGTCTCCTCTTTTCTATAGTTTAGTTTTATACAACTTTATATTTATACACTGTGGCGTTATTTGTTTTGTTTATTACGGCGCAGTTATCATCACAGGTTCTGTGATTATTTTCTTCTGTTTTTCTATTTAACTTATTTGATTTCTGCGAATGTTTTCGTATTGTCCTTCTTGATTGTCCTTTGTGTGTGTGTTCTTGGTTGACATATGCTATATAAAATATATTTGATCATACACTACTAGCTGTGTAGTGAACTTATGAGAAAGAATCAACTGATGATTAATTGCTATTATTAGAGGTACACAGTTGATTATACAAGACCTTATTTAAAGGCTTGTTTCCCACAGAGATTGGGATAAAGGGAGCTAGTTAGTCAAGTTTATTAAAACTTGCTATCATTTACTTTGAAATAAATTATATTATTATTTCAGGTTACTGATCAGATTATCAGACATAATGTCTAGTTTGTATTTTTGGGTTGAAAAGGAATACTTTCGTATGACTACTAAGGAAATAGAAGAATTCTTAGATTCCTACATTGAACAGGGAAAATCCTTTGGAATGACTAATGAGGAAGTAAACGAATTCTTGGATTACTACATTGAACAGGCGTGTTCCTCACGTATGCCTGCTGAGGAATTACGAGAATACGTAAAAGGTAAAATGGAAATGGAAAAACAAATAAGAGAAGCTGAACAAAAGAGATTACAAAGAGAAGCTAAGGAGAAAATATTAGAAAAACAGGCTGAGGAGAAAAGATTTTAAAGATAGTATGGCTAAAGAGAAGACTCTTATTTCTCAGTTACAAGACATAAGGTTGGATTATGACAGAAAAATTAAAACCAATGAAAGAATATACAAAGCTGTTACTAGAGAGAAAGCTATGGCAGAGGTGGAAGTTACAAAACTTCGTAAGAGAGTTGACAGTTTATTAGATATTGTTTTATACAATAATGTGTTATCTACTACTAAGGTGGATAGACTGAAACATAAACATGATGGTCAACATGTTGCTAATGCAAAGAGCCAGCGACAGACACTCGATGCTAATAGTAACACTAAGCAATATGTGAACAAATCTTTTCGGGGAAAATATGGTTTCCCACGAAATAACGATACCGCCTCTAATGGGAGTTGGCGTCAGGCCAACAAAGGTAAATCAAGTTTAGATCACGGTGAGGACTTTGATAAGTGTCATGATAAGATTCCTCAGGGAAACCGTGCATCAAATTTTCAGACTCCTGATAAGTTGGTAAAAGAAAACAAAACTGTTAGTACCCATCGTACTCAGCTCAGACAGTACGATGTACCTATTAAGCACAGTGACACAGGGAAAAATAAAAGCAATTTTGCTAAGAGAGATTATCGTGATTGCGGACATTACCAAACGCGTCCATATGATAATAGCTCTTCTTTAAAGAACTGGAGGCAATTTAATTGTCCTCAACATTTTGGTCCTAGTAACTATAAGAACTTTCATAAAGGTTATCAACATTGTAATGATGGTTCTCCAGGACAACAAAAACCATCAAATAGATATTTTGTTCAGAAGAAAAATAACAATCATAACTATGTTAACTGGAGTTCAAATAAGAGCAATGTGCTCAACAGAGATAAGAATTTTGATAGATCTCATTGTGATGGTAGATCTCAACATGATTCCACATAACTGTTAGGTCTTGGACTTCTTAACACATCTAAGTCTGTAATATTTACTTTCTATATCAAGATAGATACACATTGTAATTTGTAATATAATGATTGTATCACTGCTATCACTACGTTCATTGATATATATTCACCGTTGTTCTTTGATGATTTTTCTTCTTTGTCAATCATGTACTTATAGTGCTTAAATATGAAATTGTTATATGCATTGTGTCATTGCCAGCATTGTAGTATACGTTGGTGGCACCTCCCTGGAAATATTTATGCTTAAGAGAAATGCTTTCTCTGAGATGTTGAGATATATTCTCACAAGTCGATCTATGCTTCGACTTTACCTTAATTTGGCGTTATAAATTGCTGATATTTTTTTCATCTGCGCATTTTTCGTGCGTTGTGAGCCTATTGTATGTTGCTCCTAGATGTATTTAAAAAAAAAAATTGCATTTTTTTCCCCCGGGGGTTGCGGTAGTCTGTTACCAACAGATTACTGGTGGCAGTGAATATAGAGATATATATATATATAGGAAGATATTTATTTGTTTGTATACTTGTTATGTTTGGAAATATTTGGTAATAATATTTTGGGTCTAAGATTAGAACTCTAGTCAAAGGGCGAATACTCATTTTTTGCTTCAAGTGAAAGTAAATATGTAGTCGCCCCACTTGAATATAGTTGAAAGGTTAACATTAGCGCATGCCCAATGAGACGATCGTTCGTCGTTGGCTCTTCCGTGATGATGGACGAATCTGGAAGGCTGTCGGACAAAAGGGAGTCCGAAGTTTTTCGTCATTGTGATTGATTCTGGGGAAAAGAGGAGTTTCTCTTAGTAGACTATGATGGTCGATACTTCTCCCAGAATATATATATACTTTACGCCGAGGGAATGGCGTGTGCTAGTTACTAGTATTTTCTGAACTTAAGGTAAAGAAGGAACATTTTCTAAAACTTTACCTAAGCCTAACGACATCATAGATGTTATATCATCTTTGTATATTTGATGGATTGTATGTAGACGATTCCTGTACTAGCAGCACTGTGAGTGGACATATGTAGCATTTCTTATGGGTATGGAAAACCCAAGACATTAGTTGAGCAAATGAACGGAGCTTTCATTTGTAGTGAGGATATCTTTTGGATGAACGCCGCTTACTGGGACCAGCGCCATTTTGAATCCCACTGTTGGTCTGTTTGAAGTGTCAGTCAGAGAACAGATATATCTTATTACCTGATGGTGATACCAAGACCTACATTGTATTGAAGTCCACTCTTTGTTATTTGAGATTGTCACCCTTAAATAAAAGACCCCGTTGAAGTTAAAGCCTAAAAGACTTAGCCTGAAGGACGTAGCCAGCAGAGGGTCTGTAAGGGAGCATTGTGATGACCATTATTATTGTTAACTCATACTGATGCGATTAGTCAGTGGAGATATGAGACGATAGACAAGCAGAACTATATATTTGCTACTATCGTTCAATTATATTTACATGGTATGAGATTGCCAAATTGATGTTGCCACCCATTTGTCAAGTATCCAATGATCTACTGTGTCAACCTGTTCCAATGACTGTCAACCGTGCTGTCAGAGTGTGTCATTAAACTGTCTAAAAACGTTTACAGTAGTTCCAGCTATCATTGACTTCCAGCCGTGAGGGTATGAGTGCATTGTTACCAACTTGTCAACTCCACAGAACCATTCATTCCATTCGCGTTACTGACATTCATACTCACACTTAACGTCAACATCCCTTGCCAGGGCCTCAACACGTTCCGGACAAGGCGACCTGTTCACCCACACTGTGTTTAGGTTTGAGTTGACCACTTACTCTCATCAAGCAGACGAGTACATACAAACATTCATGCCATCACTAAGACATAAAGAATGACATTTATCAACGGTGTGAAATATACACTTATCTATGTGATGGCCAGAGAAAAACAACCCTTTATCAACGTGGTGTCTGAATGTGGTGTCCCCTATTAAACTGGAAATGTTACAGATCTACATTTATCAATGACACTCACATTTACACCAATACCAGCTTTATCAGGGATCCTTCAGTTTCGTGATGTTGTATCTTTTCTGTTTGACTGCAACTGGTCCAGCAGCTCTGAGTTTCACTTTCAGTCTTGCTACTACTAGGTGATGATCACTTCCCACATCTGCGCCTCTTCTTACTTTCACGTCTTGTAGTGCATGTCTCTATCTGCCATTGATCATTATGTGATCTATCTGGTTTCTGTCTCGTCTGTTTGGTGATTCCCATGTTAACTTGTGCACTTCCTTGTGTGGAAAAAGTGTTCCTCCAATGACCAGGTTGTTAATACTGCAGAAGCTTATTAATTTGTCGCCATTCTCATTTGCTGTTCCACTGCTGCATTTCCCCATTACTCTTTCGTTATAATTATTGTGTGCTCCCACTTTCGCATTTAGGTCTCCCATTACTATAATGAGATCGTACCTGGGTGTAGTTTCCATTTCTTTTTGTACCTGTTGATAGAACTCGTCCTTGATCTCTTCATTGCTGTCATTTGTTGGTGCATAGCATTGTATAATTGTGGTGTTGGTGAACCTCCCTCTCAGTCTTGCTCTTATCAGTCTGTTGTTGATGGGTTTCCATTCCAGTAAAGACCTTTCCATTCCTTTCTTCAGGATAATGGCTACACCTTCGTTGTGCTGACCATCCTCTCTGCCAGAATAAAGTACTGTTTCCCCTGTAGCCGTTTTTATTCTCCCCTTACCTGTCCATCTGCCCTCGCTTATTCCCAGGATATGTATCTTGTAGTTCCTCATCTCTGCTGTGATTTGTCTCAGCTTTCCTGCCTCATTCATAGTTCTGACGTTCCAAAAACCAATTCTGGTTTCGTGTTTTGCGGTCGTGGCATCCGTTTTCATGCCAGTGGCTTCCATTCGGCTTTCACCACTGTCAGTCATATGAGCCTGAGACTCCGGATGTCCATCCCGCAGCAAAGTCTTTCCATTTATTGTTGTTTCCGTAACGTGCGATTTTTTTTACATAGACAGGGGTGTCAGCCCTATGCTAAAACCCCAAACCTGGAGGACCAGAGTACCAGCTTTTGTCTGACCCCTACCCACGCAGACCAGTCCAGTTCTACCAGGAAACCCCAGAACTTGTACGAAATAAATGTGATTAATCATGTGTGCTGTCAGTCATAATCACTCTGAAGAATGAGAACAGTCTAATGTTTGAATTTAATGTGATGGGGCGTGAAAGACACCCGGCTTCCCCCTTCACGGAAAGACACCCGGCTTCCCCCTTCACGTAAAGATACCCCGGCTTCCCCCTTCAGGTTCAAGATGTCGCCCATATATTTTCGATGTGCGCGCAGCATTCTGGGATGTGAAAAGTCTTCAAGAAGATATATTAGTTTAGGCCATAATAAAGCCTAGGAATTAGTTGTGGTGTGTTATATTTGATAGTCCTGTGTTATATTTAATAGCGGTAGGTTTTATCTGTGTTTTCGTGCCTAATAAAGCAAATATCGCGAGTGTTATTTATGCAGCCAAATTAATACGCCTAGCGCGCAGTAAGTTGAGTGATTAGCCTAGTGCCTATATAAAGCGTGCGATGGCCAGCAGCGGCCTTTGAGAAGTATCAGTCCAGACGAGAGAACAAACGAGACGATATCCAAAATAATTGGGACCAATGTTCGTTCGGTTAATCAAATAGTTGGGATAATAAAAAATACATGAGAATGCCCAGTTTATATGAAACATGTAATTGGTTCTACAATGAAGTTATTGTGCACAAGGTTATTAATCCTGTATTATGAAGTATTACAAATATAATTGATTTAGGAATTTCTTCTTCTTTGGTCCTTGGCCGCTGACTGACAAAGCTTTCAGTGACCATCACGCCTGGTGGCATTTTGTAGGGCAGCAACAAACTGTCTTCATTTTGCTCGGTCAACAGCCATCCTTCATATGACGCCCCAGCTCTGGTTCATGCTTAGTGTCTCCGCCACCACCACAGTTCTCCGCCACCACCACAGTTCTCCACTACCACCACAGTTCTCCGCCAAGTGGCTTTTGGCTGTTCTTGTTTTTGCTTTCCTTCTGGAGTTCATAACATGGCAGTTCTGGTGTTGGTGTCAGGGTCTCTTCCGATGATGTGGCCAACCAAATTCCAGCTTCAACCCGCTATGATGGTGTGCATGTCCTCTTAGTGACTCCGAGTTAGCAGTTCTTGGTTGGTGTTCAGCCAGAAAAAATCAAAGAATTTTCCTTAGACAGTTTGTGTGGAAAAAGGACAATTTGGACATTTCCTTTTCTGTTGCTCTCCAGCATTCTGCACTGTACAGAAGTACAGAAATTACACAGCTCTCATATATTTTTAATTTAATGTTTGTACTATACTGGGAGGATTTCCAGATGTTGTTTAGGTTAGTGAAGGCTGTTCTGGCTTTATTCATTTGACTGCTGATGTCTTTACTTGTTCCACCATCTGGTGTTACTATGCTTGTTCCACCATCTGGTGTTACTATACTTGTTCCACCATCTGGTGTTACTATGCTTGTTCCACCATCTGGTGTTACTATACTTGTTCCACCATCTGGTGTTACTATGCTTGTTCCACCATCTGGTGTTACTATACTTGTTCCACCATCTGGTGTTACTATGCTTGTTCCACCATCTGGTGTTACTATGCTTGTTCCACCATCTGGTGTTACAATACTTGTTCCACCATCTGGTGTTACAATACTTGTTCAACCATCTGGTGTTACAATGCTTCCTAAGTATATGAATATGTTTGTATTTTCCAGCTTTTGGTCCCTTATTTTTATGGGTGCAGGATTTCTTACATTTTGATTTAGGAATTATTTTGTAAATAATAACCAACAAGTTTTGAAGAAACAACAGACGACGTTATAATAGACAACGACACATTAAGGTCACGGGAGACTATCCTGAGTCCACGCAGTAGCTAAAGCCAAAGTTTGATTTTTTTAATTCCTGTAATGACAATTTTAAAGACTACTTCTATGCAATACTGCACGTATAATGAATAAATAATTGGAAATAAAGCATTAAGCGGCAGGAGTAATACTTCAGCATAATAATTCGTGTACTAAATGTAGATACTGTAATTTTTTTGGGAGGTGGTTCAGATAACTGACGCTTTGGATAATTAACGTTCACATAACTGACATACTACTGTAGATATATTTTATGTTGCCATGGTTAGTTCACAGGGAGTCACAGAGATGAAGCAGAAGGAATACGTTTAGGCTTACAGCTCCCTTCATTCATGTCATCAGAGGCAACTATTGTGAGGCTGTTTTTGGGGCTGGCAACTTCACTGTGCAAACAATTGCTTCAGAAACCACTGCTACCAGAGCACATGAATGTTTTCGTTGAAAGGTTTCCTTCAAGGGGACCAGGTATAGTGGTGTCTGCATGCTCTATAAGGAGCGAAAATGGAATAATGACAGTGATCTTGTATTGCTTCCAGCAGTTGAAATGAAGAGTAGTGGGACATATGTTCGAAACAGCCTTAAACACAGAATTCAGAGATGGAGTAATAAGGGGTAATGAACCCAAACTTTAATCCTATCTCTAACAACGTGGGCGACTTATTTGGATGACATCACAGAATGCATCCCACTGTTCTTCATTTCAACCATTTCCGGCTTGTATTTTATGTTGCTTTTAACACAGGACTCAACAGAAATGAAATGTACACGTGCATTATATTGTTACCACAATTGAATACTAACATGAGGTCAAGGGTTTTGAACCAGAAACTATTTCATGATCTCGCATTTGTTGTTCCAGCTTATTCCTTGTTCTATGTCACTAGTTTTGCTTTTCTTTCATACAGCAGTTTTATCAATAAAATTGATAATCTTGTAACTTGATGTGTTTTGTACAAATGGAGGTGTCTTCCTCAGCACGGTGTTCATCATTCATGAATTTACGCTTGTTTGAAGATACGTCTTAGCAGTCGTGTGTATGTCCAGTGGTGTACTATGCGGGGTTGAGGGGGGAGGTCCGACCCAGGTGATGGCCAGGAGGGTAGTGTGCCACCGGACGCTATTATGACAGTACTTACTATTAAAAATATACTTGCAGGTGTGTTTCTATACGGGGTAGGACGTGGCAAAGGGAGGATCCAACCCGGGTGCCATTAATTTAAGTACGCCTCTGTGTAAGTCTGCAGGGCTCCCCTTATATGGTTTTTACATAGTATCACTGTTAGCAATGACATTCGTTCTTGCTGTCAGTTGTGGAAGAACTTTTATCCACGTATGTGCATGTATGTGTCTTAATTTAGAGACTATTTTCGTCTGCTGAGAGAATGTCACGATGATGGTTGCTACTTGATGTAAAATGTTACGTAGTAAAATACGCAGCTTTACAAACAGGAAATTCCATTCTAAATTGGTCTTTATTTACTGAGTCATCTGTCGGAAAAAAAAAACTCTAGTGAAAAACGTTACTAGTACGGCCTAGTACAGATAGCTAAATAAGTATTGTTGTGTGTGTTTATTTTTATGCGCGTGTAGTTAGACAAAAGGTTTGAGGGGGAAAAAAATGAAAGATGCAGTTTGTAACATAAATTAAATAAATATGCGAGAACCTTTTCAGAAAAAAAGTTTTCATATCTGCAACAGATGACTGTATGATAATATTGTCACTATGATAACATTGTCAGAAGTAGTTTGAATAGTAATTCGTAATAGGTTGAACATGCACAATACCTTTGTCAGCCAGTAAATAATACTGCAGGACTAATAATGTAAAAACGAATGCTTAACGCGTACACTGGCACAGATTGTGGCCTACCCGCTTTCACAGACATGCACATAGTTGGATAAATGAATGTCAGACATTTCCAATGTCCGTACATGTATATGAAGCGACATGTGTAGTGACCGAAATGTCACACAGCCCTAGCTAATTTATTGTGCTGATCTGAAAGCGCATGTCGTGTCATGATTTTTATCGCTAGAGTAAATAGACGATTATAGTCCACAGAACTGAACTTTCTTTTTAGTTTGTGGGTTTTGCCTTCTTGTAGCGAGGCAAGTTTCTTTCAACCTTTTGGTTATATCAGAGCGCAATTGGCCATTCAAAAATAAGTGAACTCTGTTAACTGAAGCGATGTGTTGAGATAAACTCTAAGCCCTGAAAAGGACTACTAGCATCTATCAGCTAGCATGAAAAGGACTGCTAGCCCGATCAGCGTTGATAGATGCTAAGTTCCGAAAAGGACTAACATTATCCATCTGATAGCCTGAAGCCCTGAAACGGCCTTGCTCTAAAAAGGACTCGCCAACTGCGGCAACGCTGCCCGTACTTCCTTAGTGTTCAGCGAACACTGGTTTCTAGTATTTTTTTTTTCAGAACTGAACTTCTGACACTGAGCGGTAAATATTCACACGTGCAGTCTCGCAACAAAACTAGCAAGGTATTATAATTCCTTTCGGTTTCCCAGAATTTACCTTCATCATTTGAAATTAATCAGAGGCTGTTGTTTTTGTGAATTTTACACATTTGGTCATTTCCTTCATGTTTACTTATAAAAGGAAAAATAAATGGATCTTCGCGACATTTATTCATCGAACGAGACACGTTGCACGTCGTCAATACTTGCCCCGAAATACTGTAGTTTGATATTTCTAGACAATCATTTGTAGCAACAAAACAATGTCCTTAATCTATTTTTAACACGTGGGAGAAACCTTGGATGTCGCAGTTTCATCCTAAACGCCCTCACGCGATAATTGGTGCGCAGAAAGCGATGACACAGGTATAACATTGGCCAGGCCATTGAAAACGAAACGTTAAGGGAGGGAAGTATATTGCTCATGGGAAAGCGAAACAGTAAGATAGAGATTCTTATCAAGGTCGGCTCGTGATTTTGGACTGCTATTATGATTTTCTCTACATTCTTTGGGTCAGGAGACATTTGCCCTGTAGAGATAGTATGACCTAAAAATTCCAATTTCTCACATCCAATATGACACTTAGTTGGACGTGCTGTCAATTGTTTCTCTCAGTCTATCTAACAACATGGAGAGCGCTACTATGTGTTCCTCGAATGTAGTGGTAGCAATCAGAATGTCATCCATGAAGTTGGTGATATGAGGATTTTGTAATGGTTCCAACAATTTCCTCATCATTCTGGAGAAGATACTTGGAGTATTTTTTAAACCAAATGGGAGTACATTAAACTCATATTGTCCATCCGGTGTACTAAAGGCTAACAGTTTCCTAACTTCTGGTTTCACTGGTATTTGGTAGTATCCCTAGCTTAGATCTACTTTTGAAAAATACCGAGCCTTACTCAATGTAGCAAACAACTGATTGGTGTCAGGTAATGGGTCTACCTGAGATTCAGTGATAGCATTTAGTTTTCTATAGTCAATACATAACCTGTGTTCACCACTAGGCTTCCTTAATAGCACTACACTTGAACTGTATGGAGATTCAGACTTTGAAATATTTTTCTCTTTTAAGAGATAGTCAGTCTCATCTTTGAGTGCCTGTCCTTTCGCGTAATGTATAGGGTATGTCCGCATACAAACTGGTGTAGGGTCAGAAATCGTCTTGTCATACTCTAACAGATTAGTACACCCAGGCTTATCTGTGAGTACATCAGCATGGATTTCTAACACCTGAACCTTTTTCCTCTGCTCACGAGTTAAATGTTCACTCACATTAACCTGAGCATAGCTTTCTGTAGCTGTCAGGGGTTATTTCATGGAGGAAATTGGTTCATCCTGCATTTCTGTTGCAATGGCCATGATATGTGCAACTTCTGATGCTTCCATGTCATAATATTTTTAAGAAGGTTGACATGATACACCTTCTCCTTTCCTTTCTTGTCAATCTTATAATTGGTCCTGGAAAGTTTTTCCAATATGACGTAGGGTCACTGCCATCCAATTTGCAATTTATTATTGCTGCTGAGCAACAGTAACAAAACTTTCTCCCTCCTCAAGTTCCCTATCTTTTGCTGTTTTATTGTAGTAAGCAGCCTGCTTCCTCCTGGCCTGTCTCAAGTTATCATTTCTTTCTTTGAATCCTTAGCCGCAGACCGTCAAAGCAGTCAGTGGCCATCACGCCTAGTGGTGTCTTGTAGGGCAACAACAAATTGATTCCACTTTGCTCGGTCGGTGGCCATCCTTCGTACAGTGCCCCAACTCTGGTTCATTCTTTGCATCTCAGCCTCCACAGTCCTCCGCCAGGTTGTTTTTGGTCGGCCTCTCTTTCGTTTTCCTTCAGGGGTCCAAAGCATAGCTGTTCTTGTGATGGCATCGGGGTCTCTTCTGAAGACATGGCCAACCCAGCTCCAGCGTCTGCCAGCTATGATGGTGTGCATGTCCTCTTGCTTGCTCCGAGTAAGCAGATCTTGGTTGGTGATGGTATTCGGCCAAAAGATTCGGTGAATTTTTCTTAGGCATGTTGTGTGAAAAGAAGACAATTTCGACATTTCCTTCTCTGCAACTCTCCAGCATTCTGCACCATAGAGAAGCACAGAAAGCACACAGCTCTGATATAATCTTAATTTTGTGCTTGTGCTGTATTGAGAGGACTTCCAGATGTTGTTTAGGCTAAAAAAGGCTGTTCTTGCCTTATTCATTCTGATGTTGATGTCTTTGCCTGCCCTGCCGTCTGGTGTTACTATGCATCCTAGGTATGTGAAGGTGTCTGTCTGTACCAGTTGCTGATTCCTTACTGATATGGGCTCAGGGTTGCTCACATTGAGCGTCATGACCTCTGACTTCCTTAAATTGATGTTCAAGCCCACCTGCTGGCTAAACTTATTAAGTCTGTCCGTTTTTTTCCTGGATGTGTTGATGTGAATGTGCTAGTAGTGCAATGTCATCTGCATATTCTAGATCTTCTAAAGTTATCATTTGCCAGTTTCCAACCTGTTTTCAATCGAGATGTCAACTCGTTGATGTATTGGTATGAAGAAGTCACGGTTTCTTCTGCTTTTTCATCAGTCCTTGCCGCAACAATGCTTCCAATGGACCTTTGATTAGTCGTCCAAACAACAATGTAGCTGGAGCCAATCCTGTGGAGTTATGTGGGACTTCCTTATATGCAAATAGTCCAGAGGGTAAGTGTTGTTATATTCATAGAGGGGGAGTTAAATGTTTGAGATTCTCACATGAGTCTCATATTTTGTAGACGCACTTTTGAGCGCACCTAAGTTAATTGTAGGTTCATTGTATTATTTGCGTATGACCATGCACCATTCTTAAATGGGTATGGCGCAGTTTGTCGCGGTGATCTGTTGCTATCCAGCAAACGTACTTGAGGCAGATCTCAATATTCTCCGTCTTGTATAGACGTGAATTTTTCGTGTGCTTATCCTTAGTTCAGAAAAGGCACGGTCATAAAGTAATTATAATCATCTGTAAGATGAAGATGTCGTTCTTGATGAGAAAATACCAAGACTTGCTTGATTTGAATATTTAGCCAGAAAACGGCTTATTTTTAAGTATCTTACCTCCGATACTTCGTCTCCTGTAAACGTTATGGCAGAGCTACAATTTGACCAGATATGTCAAATTGTTAGTGTGTCCCCTCTAACGCTAGGAGGTGATTGAAGCGTAAAGGAATATATAACTACGTAAAGAATATGAACGGTCAATTCGACAGAACCATGTATATCACTAAGCCGTTAACCTTGACTTCGTAACGGCGAGTGCTGTCAATCAACGTCCATGTTGATTATTATATATGCCAATGTATATACTGTCAGAACCATATCGATGAACTGTACTTGCACATGATGTCAACATCTTTTCTGTAATAAATCGTATCGTCATTCACGTTCAACAATGGGTCCAGTATGCCTTACTTACCAATTGGTCAGTCTTATGACCCAATCGTTACCGTTACGTTTGTCTTGTCATCATTATCCATAACGAAGCAATGGCCCACAACAACATTCGAACTATAAGTCACCAATATCAGAAACGCAGCGGTAACAGTAAATATGTATCCCAAGTATCAGGTTTCTCACTAGCCAACTTTCTAAGGATTGAAATGAGCGTGCCATTGAACCGCTCTACTTGACTTGGGTGTGGTAAGAGCTACAGTGATAATGTCTAGCTTGAAATATCCTGAATACTTCTTGTGTTAGCTTTCCCCTAAACTGAGAACCATTGACAGTCAATATTTGATGTGGGAAACCTAATCGGGTGAATATTGTTAACAGTGCCTCTGCCACATGTTTTGAATCTATCGATGACATTGCTACTGCCTCTCCCCACATAGAGCAAGTATCAACCAAGGTTAAGATATATGCATTTCTCTTCTTGGTCCTATTGAGGGGTCCAACAATATCCATGGCAACACGTTCAAAGGGCGTTCCCATAATGGGCATTTCTCCCAGTGTTGCTGGTGCAGTCTTATGTTTAGGAGCTACTCTTTGGCATTCTGGACAGGATCTCACATACCTCTTTATGTCCTCTGTGATCCCTGGCCAAAAGTTGTGACAGGCTATCTGTTGTCCAGTGGCCCCTATTCCCATATGTCCACTGAAGGGTATAGCATGTCCTAGCTTCATAACCTGCTCCCTGTATGATTTTGGCACTACAAGCTGTCCATGTCCTTTAGGTCCTGTTCCAGCTTTTCTGTAGAGTAGGCCATTTTCCATATAGTAGTCTCATTTCTCTGGAGGTTTATGGGCCTTTGGCAATTTGACAAAACAAGGCTTCAATGTGCTGTCTGGGCCTTTTTCATCTTTATAAGATGAATGTTTATTGGATTTTCCTCCTCTTTTTTGGTGCTCGACCTGGTATGGTTTGCTGCCATAACAACAGGTTTTATTGGGTCACCCAAAAAGACATATTTACATCCTATTAATAGCGGGTATATGGGATCATCACTCACTGCTGCTCTTATCACTCCTTCCACATAGCGAGTTCTCACGTTGATCCTTGCTATGGGAAGTGTCATGGTGACAATTCCCTTCATTGCCCCTTGTATGACCACTGTTTCTGTGGTAAGTTGATCAGGGTGCACTAGGGTTGCACTCACGACTGAGTCAAATTTCAATCCTGAATCATACAAGCTCTGAATTTTAGTGCCATTACATGTCACTTCCTCACAGACAGGGGGATGATGGAGGTCATTCTGATTAACTGCCAGTTCCTTCCTTCCCGTGTTCCCTGTTGTAAGACATGCAGCGTAATAAGGAGGGTTGTTCCTTCTGCAGTATTGTGGGTACTCATTTGGCAAGATTTACACCACTTTCCTTCCTTTCTTGAAGGTTTATTATCTGATCCTAGAGGGTTTTTGTCTTTATAATCAGTTCTTTGGTTGTTCTTGTTGGAATTGTCCCTGTGTTCATATTTGGTATAGTTTTGTGAAGGTTTGAAGTTCTCACCCTGCTTCTTCTTAATTCCTGATACTTCTGACTGAGCTGCTTGATATCTCTCAGCCATGGTTAAAATATCTTCCAACCTCTTTGCTACTTGCTCCATAAGAAATTTCCTCATTTCTTGAGGCATGGATTCGTTCAGTTGTTCCATCATGACCATTTCTTTTAAATCTTGACATTTTCCTAAGCTAGTCCATTTTGTCAGATATGTTTCCAATTTGGCAGAAAACTGGTGGTAGTTTTCTCCTGGAAGTAGCTTAGCAGTTTGGAATCTTTTTCTATAAGATTCAGAATTCTTTTTGTACCTGACCAGTAAAGCTTGTTTTAAGATTTCATAATTTTCCTGGTCTTCCTTTGAGAGTTTTAAATAAACATTGTATGAAACTCCCCTCAACCCCTGAGATAGCTTAAGTCTCCATTTTTCCTTTTCCAATCCATAGGTAGAGGCCAATTTCTCATATCTATCCAGGTACGACTCAATGGCGTCCTCCTTTTCAATAAATGGATCCAGGTGGAAACTCATGGCTCAATTTGCCGTGCTCTGGTTGGAGCTACTCTCAGAGTGAGGTGAGCTAGCACCATGATGGCTGGCTGTTCCCTGGAGTTCAAGTTCCCTTAAACTTAACTCATGAGCTCTTTGCAACCTTCTTTCTTCAGCTTCTAATTTCTTAGCTTCAGCTTCCAGGCTTTTGGCTTCTCTTTCTGCTTCTAATTTTTTGGCTTCTCTTTCTGCTTCTAATCTTTTGGCTTCTCTCTCTGCTTGTAGTTTTCTTTCCTCTCTGTCCATATGTTTGTCCACTTCCATTGTGACATACTGGATAAGATCACTACCTGACATGCCTAGTTCTTTTCCCATCTGCATGATAGCAGTCCTAAACTTCACCATTTCAGCCATGATGCTTACTTACCAGAGGGTATACAATATTACCTTCACTAACCAACTTAATTAAAATTAATTAATTACTTTGAACAAAACAAATCCTTAAAACCTTGTGAGCATCACCTTTTACTTGGTACTCAATGGTACTATTATTACAAAAAAATTTCTAAGTTTTAGAATTTTTCAAAAAAATTTATTGTTACAAACTATTTGTGGCTCAAGATAGAAGAATAGATAATGGCTCAGGATAAAAAATAATATCCCGCGAATGAGCCCCCAGTGTAGTGAAAGGTTTTTCTAGTGTGATGATGGTGGTAGAGAAGAAGTAGAATTTCTCTCCAGAAAGTATGAAGTCCCAGTGCCAAAGAAGTACACTGGTATCACAATTGAGTTACGGCTGTGAATACTCCGAGCTGGACAATAGATTTAGGCTTCAGAAGTATACTGCGCCACTTTCGCTATAGTAACCCTATGTGATAATATAATTAAATTAGAAAAAGTAAATTTAAAAGTTAAAAATTTACCAAGTCAAATGAGTACAATTTCATAATTTATTATGTACATCTATCTAGCCTTGTAATGAGAAATGGGTGTTGGAAGATGGTAAAATGTATGATTATTTATATTTACAAAGTAAAATAAATAATAGTAAAAAGTCTTGGATGTATCTTCCAATGACATTATAAAGTCTGTCACAGTAGTTTTGGTATCTCTTGCTATCTAGTCTCTAGCTTTTCTCATCATTGACAATCCCTATTGAACGCTCAGTGTGTGTAGGATTGGATACACGTAAAATCAACTTGCATTACGCCACGTCTGTTCGAGGTTTCTGAGACACACTGATAATCAAAAAGACTTTCCTTCAGCCCGCCCTATAACTACAGGGGAATAAGGTGTTGAAGATTGTTTGACCACTAGGATCCAGTTAGCAGGATCAAAGGTCCTCAAGTCTTTAGTTGGTACTTGATCACGAACTCGATCATGAGCTCGATCAGGAACGATCATAAAACCTGGAACAAAAGGTAATAGGTGGCTATGGTGTTCCAACAAGCTCACCCACCACTGATGTTCATGAGGCGACCATGTCTTCAGTGTTTGTATATAAATGAATGATTCATGGTAGTATGTTACAGAGATAGCATGATAAGATAGTGTCTACTGTGCAGAAGATAACAAAATACATGAATAAATAACATGTTATGATACGTGGGTAAGATATAACCTTTGCCTTCCACTTATGGGTGCCAAGTCACTTATGTACGAGGGGCGTTCAGAAAGTAATGCACCACATCATTTTTCTCAGCTAATAATGAAGATAGAAGCATGAAATTTTGCACACTTCAAATATGGCATGTTCCAATTGTGTGCACCAAATTGCACCGCAACCGGCCAAATAATACGGCTGCCCTAAACCGTTGAAATGAAGCGTGTTAGCAACTTGCGTTATAAGCAGCGAATTGTGATAGAATTTCTCGTTGCAGAGAAGGAAACTGTTGTGAACATTCACAAGCGTCTATGTGATTTTATGAAAGTTTTGCAGTCGACAGGAGTCCAGTCAGTTGCTGGGTTTAGAGAATCAAAGAATCAGGAAGTGGAGATATGGAGCTGCTTGATCGGCCGCGCTGTGGACGTCCTGCCACAGCCACCAACGCAGAAATGTTGAAATGCACTGAGGGCATTATTTTTATTGATAGGCGAATCACTACTCAACAATTGGCCTTACAGCTGTCAGTCAGCATTGTAGTGCAAATGCAGTTATAAAAACTCTCGGATTTTCTAAGGTTTGCGCAAGATGGGTTCCTCGAAGTCTCACAAATGACCACCGATTGCAAAGGAAAGCAATTTCTTCTGAATTGTTGGAGCGTTTCAATGCTGATGGAGAGAACTTTTTGGTTAAGATCGTTACAGGTGACGCAACCTGGGCACATCATTTTGAACCTGAGACAAAAAGACAGTCAGTGGAGTGGCATCATCCGCAATCACCATGAAGAAAGAAATTCAAGACAATTCCTTCAGCTGGAAAGGTCATGATCACTGTCTTTTGGGACATTGAAGGTGTGATTCTTGTGGACGTTATGCCAAGAGGAGAGACAATCAATTCGCAAGCTTACATTAAGACATTGAAAAAACTCAATCAACGTTTTCGCAGAGTTCGGCCGCACAAGAATCCAGCAGACCTGCTTCTCCTTCACGACAATGAGCGACCTCACACAAGTCTGGCAACACGGGAAGCAATCACCAAATTGGGTTGGACTGTACTACCCCATCCACCCTATAGTCCCGATTTGGCACCCTCTGATCTGATTTTCATCTGTTTGGTCCACTTAAAGATGCACTCCGTGGGGCAAGGTTTGAAGATGAAGGAGTGATTCATGCAGCGAAGAAATGGCTACATAATAATAATAATAATAAATCCATGTATATTGTGTATAAATTTCATGCTTTTTGAATAAACAGCTCCTGAGAAAAACGATGTGGTGCATTACTTTCTGAACGCCCCTCGTACTTGCTGGTATGTCGTAAGCTTCCAGGCAAGAACTAGCCATGCTATATTTGGTTAACCAATTAATTGTTATGCTTCCTGACAATGCCGGTGGAGGTTATCTCTGGCTAGCGTCACTGGCTTCCTGTATACCCTTTTTATTATGTCTGTGATACAATCAAATCGTAAACAAAATCTGAAATAAAATGATATTAGTCACACATATAATAATAATAAACTTACATACCTTCTAGGATTAATAAGCGCACGGTGAGGCTGTATTTGCTGAAGTCTATCTGCCCTGCATGCAGCGTGAAAAAACTTTTCTTGCAGATACTGTCTTCCAGTCTCTCACTCTGGCGTCTGGATTTTGTGTGTGTGATTTTAAACGGGCCGCTCTGTCCTTATATTTGGGCAACTCTCCCGTACGAGAAAGCACCGTCTTGAGTCCGCTTAGATATTCGTTAAATCTCTTGGTTTGAGGCGATCTGTGCTTTTTCTGTACTTGTTTTCTCTTCTTTTCACTACACACTTATATCTTTCCTTCCTTTCTAGGTATCCTTTCATTTTCCCAATTGGAAGCGTTCATTCTATCCAAGTTTTATCAAAATCCGTTGAGGTATGAATTTATAATAAATTTTTAAAAATCATGAGCTAACTATTAGCAGATGTGATGACTATGAAAAATATTAATTAAATTTAAAAACTACTTACATTTGAATAATACCCTTTTGGAAATCACTCATACTCTATCTCCTTATATGAATTATTATAGTTTAAATGTCCCTCAACCAAGCTTGCGCTTGTAGCTTTAGATTTTCTTTCCTGCCAATGCAACTTTTTAAGGTCGGCCATGTTTCATATATTCGCTCCTTCCTACACTTTCCCAATGCTGTACGCTTGCTTAGGCGAAACCCAAATCCCTTCACCCTTATCGCTGTGTGTCGCGTTACACATTTTTTTCACAAACAAAGCAAGTGGTATAGTCCGTTCGGAAATTCGTGCCCACGGAAAGTGTCAATTTTCTCCAAAACTGTTTGTTGTATGGATATGAATTTTTGCATGCAGTCTTAGATTTTCCATGCAGTTATTAATATATACTGTTCAAAAAAAGAAACGCATAGCTATCCGAGGGCGCGTTTTTATGAGTTTGTAAGTAAAATTTGGTGCTAGAGTATATAAAAACCAGCCTCAAGTGTTCTTTACAGTGTCAAATGCACGTGTTGACCTGAATTTCGTTCGTTTTTGTAATCGTTACAACGCAGTGGTCAATAGTGTTTATGACGCAATTTTTGACCACAGCTCATGTTGCGCGCGCGTGAAAGCAACAAAATTTGGGGTGAACACTATTCACTGACTACGCAACTGAAACCCTATAAAAGGATAACGCTACACAAAAAAAATTCAGTTCATTTTCAAGCAGACATTTATGGCGTCTCTATCGATAAACTTAAGGAACATTGCTATTGGCCGACTGCATGCAGGCGAAAGTCAAAGTCAGGTTGCCAGGCATCTAAACGTGCATCAGAGTACCATCAGTCGACTTTGGCACCTGTTCCAAGCCACTGGCTCAGTTGAAGACCGGTATCGCAGTGGACGACCCAGAGTGACAACAGCAGCGGAGGATCGCTTTATTCGTCTTCGTCACCTCAGAGACAGGTTTACACCAGCTTTCTCGACTGCCCAGTCATTGCCTGCAGGACGTAATGTGTCTGATCAAAATGTCCGGAATAGACTGCATGACGCTGGACTTTGGGCACAACGACCTCACCGAGGACCTGTCCTTACGCGCTGCCATCGCCAAAATCGACTTCTTTGGGCCAACCAGCATCGTCCCTGGGCAGCTGACAATGGAGACGTGTCTGGTTTAGTGACGAATTGTTCTTTTTGTTGCAGCATCATGATAGACGGCATAGGGTCTACCGTAGGCGAAATGAACGTTTTGCCCAAAATTGCGTTGATGAAGCTCCGCCGCACGGTGGTGGAGGTGCAGTGGTGTGGGGAATGATCAGTTACAACGGAAGGAGTCAATTGGTGCACATTGAAGGAGGCTTGAATGCGCAACGATACGTCAATGAAATTCTTCGACTCCATTTCCTTCCACTTTTGGCTGCCCAGAGGTCTGTGTTTCAACAGGACAACGCCAGACCTCATTGTGCACGGTTGACCACGCAGTTCCTGACTGCCAACAACATTCTCACCCTTCCCTGGCCATCCCTGTCTCCAGACATGAGTCCGATTGAGCACCTGCATAGACGTGTTTGTCGCCGAGACGTTGCTCCAGCCAGTCGTCGTGATCTGTTCCAGGCACTCCAGGAAGAGTGGGCAGCCATCCCACAGGCCCACATGAGACGTCTGATCGCATCCATGCCCAGGAGATGCCAGTCGCTGATCGATGCAAGAGGAGGCCACACACCATACTAACGGGAAAGCCCGTACGCCAAAAAACTCTCGTGACCCAGATGCAAAACAACTGTCAATTGATTGGTTGAACCCTAAGGTATTCGTGTGTGCAATTTGAACAATTAACTCATTAAATTTAAAAAGTTATTGAATGTCAAAATTATGGCTATGTGTGTGCCTTCAGTAGCTATGCGTTTCTTTTTTTGAACAGTATATTTTTTGCCCTTATAAAACTCATGTCATGTTCGAATTTTCTTCTTTACGTTATATAAAAAAAACTCTTACCGTTGTCTGGGTTAATTTTTCTTAGTTTTACAGGAAAGTTACAAGATCCGTTCAAAACTATTTTTTTTGGTTTGAATTAGTGTAGTGACTACATGTCCGCACGAGTGCGCACCTATTGGACACAGTCGCGAGTAACTAATTCCAAAAAAAAAAAAAAAGTATTATTGAACGGATCTTGTAACTTTCCTGTAAAACTACTAAAAATTAACCCAGACAACAGTAAGAGTTTTTTTATATAACGTAAAGAAGAAAATTCGAACATGACATTAGTTTTGTAGGGGCAAAAAATATATTAATAACTGCATGGAAAATCTAAGACTGCATGAAAAAATTCATGTCCATACAACAAACAGTTTTGGAGAAAATTGACGCTTTCTGTGGGCACGAATTTCCGAACGGACTATACCAAATTTTGCCACAGGGATAATAGTGCAATATTTGCACCAGACTAAAATATGTTGAAAGAATATACATCACAGTTTTGGTGAGTGACCTGTATTGCAAATTTTGCAACTAATAATTTCCACATTGCACTAAGAGATACATCCCTATAAGATGTGACATTATATAGTGTGGCGTGAGGTTTTTATTTGGGTCTTGGATCAGTATAGTACTGACAATTACAGAAATATAATTTCTGCAGAAAATGGTGAAGTCCCAGTGTCTGAGAGAACTACTGGTATCACAAATTAGTTACGGCTGTGAATGATCTGATCTCGAAACAATAGTAGAGAGGAGACCGACATAAAGTGCCACCTCTGCTGTGTAACTAACTGTGATATTTAAAAAAACAAAACAAGGAAACATATTTTTACTTAATGATAAAATTGACAAGTCGTTCAAATACAATTTCCTTATTATTTATTTAGTATATACACTCTTGTGCTGAAGGGTGAATGTTGAAAAATGGAATGTAATGGATTTGTAAGTTTACATATGATTTACAAATATTTATATAGATACAGTATATAAATATATTACAACAAGTTTTCCAATTATAGGAACAAAAATTATATCAGCTGTGCTGTTATTCAATTATAGTACAAGTATCAGCTGTGCTGTTAATTAAGTATATAACATTTATCAGCTATGCTGTTATTTACGTATAATTTATCCACTATGATCTTATTATTGTCTCTTGCTACGCTAATTCACGTTTTCTTCATTGACTTAAATGCTCACAATTGCCGACGGAAATGGTACTAATGTGTACTCATCTCTCAAAACGTTCTGTTCTCCTTAGTTCGATTGACACACCACCTGCTGTGGATCGTTCCTTTAGCCCACCCAAGACTGAGGGGGACTAAAGATGTAGCTCAGGTACAATCTCTGTGCTCCTGCAAAGTTTCAGGCAGCTGGATTGACTCGACATACGTCCTCAGGTTTGATGACACGAATAAAACCTGTAACAAGCAAAAATAGAGGCTAATTTCTGTCCTCAAGCCCACCTATTTCTACTGTAAGGGTGAAATGAGCGTGTCAATGACAACATGGCTCAGTATGAGTTAACAATAGCGAGACAAGACAGGTGTCTACTTGCAAAACATTCTTTCTGATAAATCAATACATGGATACATCCAATAATATAAATTCAATACATGAATACATCCAATAATATGTACACCTAGGTGTGATACAACCATGTCCTTCCCCCTATAGTATACCAGGCCCTCTCTGACAAGTGCTATACAAGCTGGTAACATATATCCTAACAATACTGTTATGTTCTTATGATAGGAGTATATGAGACGAGGACTGTTTGGTGATATATCAGGTGGGAGTTATAGGAGACAATAGATTGATGTTAGATGAGACAATAGATTGAGTCCTAACAAGGACTGTTTTGGTTATATTTCAGTTGGTTTTATCCGAGATAATAGACTGAAGTTATAGGAGACAATAGATTGAGTTATAGGAGACAATAGATTGAGTCCTAACAAGGACTGTTTTGGTTATATTGCAGTTGGTGGGAGAAAATAGATTAAAGTTATAGAAGACAATAGGTTGAGTCCTAACAAGGACTGTTTTGGTTATATTTCAGTTGGTTTTATCTGAGATAATAGACTGAAGTTATGTGAAGCAATAGATTAAGTTATAGGAGACAATAGATTGAAGTATGAGTCCTATTAGTCTTCGTCTATTCAATCATATTAGGAAATACAATCATTATACCTAATTCCCCAAGATACAATCAGTAACCTGATACGTTCATATTAAAACAATATATGTTATATATATATATATATATATATATATATATATATATATATATATATATATATATATATATATATATATATATATATATATATATATATATATATATATATAGGTGTATCTGCTGTAGGCCTATTTTCTTACCAGTTTATAGTAAATTATATTTACCCTCCAAGATTTAAACAGGCCAGATTTTGACGCGACTTAGCGAAGCAGGCTGCAGGTCAATGCTCTCAGGTAAGCTATAAATCAAAGTTGACAGCTCCTCTCACACAGTCGGTCGTCTCTGGCTGCGTGTTCGGTGTTGCGTGTTTTAGCATAAAATCTCGCCCGATTATATAGGCAGGTAAAGTAACTTCTACTGGTTAAGGACAGCGTTTGGTTGGTTCCTGACGGAGCAAGCTGATTGGTGGTCTGCAATTTCGTCTTATGCTCGTACAGCCTAATTTTATTCAGTTTTCTTCCGCCATCTTGCGTGAACAAGATGGCCGCCACCCACATCCGAAAAAACAGGGCTTAAGTTTTTTCCTGGCGTAACTTCTTGTAATTTATTCCGGCTCAGCAACTGTGCGTTGATTGGCTGGGGCAAATTTGTATCCCGACATAATGATTTAACAAAGTAGTGGGGTTACACACACTCGTTTCACGACATATAGACACAGTTGGAGGAACATAAGAGGATGGCAAGAGAATACAGATGGCAAGAGAATACAGATGGCAAGAGGAGCGTTTTTTGTTGTTTTTGTGTGTAAAGTACGTGGAAATGCAAAGAACCAAATCCAACACAAAAATCAGATTCTGTAACTCATATGTCAAAGTCAGTACTGTTTTATGGCTCTGAAACATGGACAACAGAAGTAGCAACCAAAAACATAGATTTTAATTAATGAGTGCTTGTGCAGAACAGAAGAAACAAATAAAGAGGGGAAACCCGAGGCCTGTAAACAGTAAATAAATAAAAAATTACACACATAAAGGTATGTTTCAGGCGCTCGTGAGAAATAAAGGAGTAGAAAACTAGACAACAGAAAAATAACAGAAGTGATTGGCTTACCGGAGAATCGAACCCAGGACCGGTAAGCCACTCACTCCTGTTGTTTTTCTGTTGTCTAGTTTTCTACTCCTTTATTGCTCACGAGCGCCTGAAACATACCTTTGTGTGTGTAATATTTATTTATTTGCAGAATAGAAGGCTTGTAATGGTATGACACAGACTGAGGAAAGCGGTTGATAGCATTTCAAGGCAGTCCTTGGTCTGGAATCCCCATCCCTAGCGTAAGAGAAATAGAGAAAAAAGCGATACACATAGGGAGAATAGCGCTGGAGGCAGACTTACAATGTTGGCAAAGGACAAGAAGGCTTGACATGTTTTTGTTGTTGATGACTTGTGCCACACAGAAAGTAGAACAGTGTTGGTGGTGATGATGATGACACACGTAAGATGTGTTCACTGCCGGATGGGCTATACTGACTGCTACTCAAATATTGCACACGACACAGTGAATATCACAGTGAACACTGAATTGCTAGCAGATTTGCAAACATTGAAGCACTGATAACGACCTGTAATATGAAAAATACGCAAGTCGTCTCCGCATGTAGTTTCAGAAACTCTCAGTATGACTGACTTTAGGAAAATATTGTGGAAGAGGACACCCAACATAATTTTCCTTAGTCTCTTTTATATGTTAATGTATTGGGCTCCGTGATTCATTTAATCGTACTTTCCCGCCTCCCTTTAGCCGAAAAGTCACCATTGTTGCGTGGGAAAGGGGGGGGGGGGGGGAATTTGTAGGTCATGCCGCTATTATAAACCGCTATAACGAAAGCATTCACAGCGTTATATTTGATTGCCCTGTATGCTGTGACAGTGCCATAGCGGTGCACATGAAATTGCTGAGTTTTTTTTTCTGTGTATGGTCTTTATTTTTCACTCAACCGTATATATGTAGAGTGTCAGAAGAGTCAGGAGTCATACTATACATAACATTTGTAACTAAATCAGTTTGTCCAACATTATCCTGCCCAGTCTCAAAAGATGATGGTAAAGGAGAGTACAATTTCTTTGATTGGCGCTCAAGATACATAGGGCTGATGGAGCTTACGTCACCCCAGTTTTGTGGTTTATGATCTTCCAAACCTGTTCTGAATGATTTCAGGAAACATAGGCTGGAAAGAGTCGATGAAATCCCAGTGTTTTCCTTTAGCTTTTTCCAGACCTGCTTCTTCTTCTTCTTTGATCCTTAGCCGCCGACCGTCAAAGCAGTCAGTGGCCATTACGCCTGGTGGCGTCTTGTAGGGCAACAACAAATTGATTCCACTTTTCTCGGTCGGCGGTCATCCTTCGTACAGTGCCCCAACTCTGGTTCATTCTTTGCATCTCAGCCTCCACAGTCCTCCGCCAAGTTGTTTTTGGTCGGCCTCTCTTTCGTTTTCCTTCACGGGTCCATAGCATAGCTGTTCTTGTGATGGCATCGGGGTCTCTTCTGAGGACATGGCCAACCCAGCTCCAGCGTCTGCCCGCTATGATGGTGTGCATGTTCTCTTGCTTGCTCCGAGTAAGCAGATCTTGGTTGGTGATGATATTCGGCCAAAAGATTCGGAGAATTTTTCTTAGGCATGTTGTGTGAAAAGAGGATTCCAGACCTGCGCCTTTCACCAATAAATTTACGATGTCAGTTATCAATTGCTGTTGTTGTTATAGATCCAGCAGAGTTTGGGATCTCGCCCTTGGGCTCAATGCCATGAAATGGTATCTGCATATGTTCGCAGGTTGTTTATTCGCTCCGTGTAAAGTGTTCCAGTAAACAGAAAACAATAGCAATATTTCATTATAAGTATGTGTTCTGCACACGCGTACGCACACACACACACACTCACCGGATGTCTTTGTGTTTCCAAAAAACGGCACTAATGTCTGAATTAAAAAAAAAAAAATTATTGTCTTGATGCTGGACTTTATGGCATCATTATTTAAAACCAGCTGCTACAGAAACAACTAATGTAAGAGTAAACTACAGAAACAACTAATGTCAGAGTAAACTACAGAAACAACTAATGTAAGAGTAAACTACAGAAACAACTAATGTCAGAGTAGACTACAGAAACAACTAATGTCAGAGTAAACTACAGAAACAACTAATGTCAGAGTAAACTACAGAAACAACTAATGTAAGAGTAAACTACAGAAACAACTAATGTCAGAGTAAACTACAGAAACAACTAATGTCAGAGTAAACTACAGAAACAACTAATGTCAGAGTAAACTACAGAAACAACTAATGTCAGAGTAAACTACAGAAACAACTAATGTCAGAGTAAACTACAGAAACAACTAATGTCAGAGTAAACTACAGAAACAACTAATGTCAGAGTAAACTACAGAAACAACTAATGTCAGAGTAAACTACAGAAACAACTAATGTCAGAGTAAACTACAGAAACAACTAATGTCAGAGTAAACTGGTTTTGTTGGTGCAGGTTTCCTGCGAGGAGGTCAGCTGCAGTGCTGAATGTACGCTCCAGAGGAAGCAATAGGGTCCTGGTGATGATGATAGTGACTCGTTACATTTGTAATATCTCAGTGAATTGGAAATAAGATACAATGTCCCATGCATACATATGGTACTTGACCGTTTGATTTTAATGCTATTGTCTAGCTAAAATTGTATGGTCTGTAATTGTGTTAGCGGGCAGTGAGCACTTGTTGGCAGTTACGGAGTATACGTATTTGCCGCATTTATTTTTTTAATACGGATGTGTATTCTAAAGAAACTCCTTACAGTGTCCACGTATGCAGTAAAGGTCATTTTTTTCTGTTACTTTACTGGGGAAATAGGTAAGCCCACCATATTGACTACATGCATTCTGTTATTATCGCTACTTAAAGTGTGTTGTTTGAAACAATTTTTTTTTTTTTAGTATTTGTGAAAATCACACGAAGTTATTACTATGGTGACACATAACGTTTCTGTAACTACATAGTGTGAGGCTTAAGTGACTGAACACAGAATGGAATTAAACAACCGCGGCAACACTATTGTGTGCTTACAAAAAAGAAATGTTCGCCTGGAAATGTGACGTCCTTCCGGTGTCGGAAAGCCACTGACTATTACCATTTTTAAAATAAAAATAATGTGCCCACTTTACCATGACGGTGTGATCCTTAAGATCATCCGACTACGTTTATTGTGTCCATAACACGCCCTTAGCCTGTCGGGCACTACAAGTGATCGATATTTCTTGTGTGTTCTTCCTGATCTTCAGGAGTGAGAGTTTGTTCGAGGTCATGACGACACTGCCTATTTTCTACTCGTTCTCATAGAAAGGTACTGTGGGATGAGGATCTTTCTTTAATGATAAATGTGTTGTGTGTGTCAGAGTTTGTGGCCTGCAAATCTAACACAAGCTCGCATTAATGTGTTTGTACATACCTTTTTATTTCTGGCCACATTTAGTGTTCAAACATGGGTTGCGGTCGCTGGCATTCGTTCGATTTTGATATTTAACTACTAGTATGAATAGTTTTCGCTTAGCGTTCGAGTGTCAGGAATCGGTTGAAATTAATTTTTATAAACACTGAGAATAGTCTTCCAGTGAATGCGATTTGGCAGTGGTGTAAAGGAAATGACTGAGTATCAAAGTTCCTGGAGTCTACGGCAAACGAATAATGTGATGTGAAAAATGTAGTGGTAGTATAAGAGTAGCCACTTTATTGCCTGGCAACGATAGTTTTTTTACGGTTTCGCTGTCCTCTTCACCAAAACAGTTTCGTTATTATTTCTTTCTTCCATTCCTTTGTCACCGAAGACATCACCATTAGTTTGACAGTCACTGCAAATGAACTTGTCGACGGTAGCAACGATAATGCGACCGTCGCAGTCACGCTGTTCATAGAGATAAAGGGAAGTGGAATCAGCAGGAGGTCCAAATTATGACAAGACCGGATAAAGCCTTAATGAATCGGTACAAAGGGGACGTAGCATTCATAGCCGACAATTACATTAATGCGTACAGAATGTCCTGTCTAAGCATGGGGGATGTCGCAATGGTCTTTTTGTCACAGCAGTCACGTGAGCAAGCGCTGCTGTGATTAGCGACCGTCCAGCCCCACCGGGAAACTAATCCGTATACCGGTTTTAGGAATGAGAAATACAGAATGGATACTGAATTCGAAGAGAAAGAATAGATGCCAAAGGCTGAAGCGGGGTGCCTTTGCGAGCGGAGGTATGATTCACTTGTGAAGCTTATCATGGATTACTTTATGAAAAAATGTAGTTAACCATATCGAGTACACACTAAAGTGTTGGTGCTTTTAAGACAGTATCGTTAACATTATGTTCATTTATTGCTGCTGTTCGCTCCTAGTGTCACTTCATAAAAGTTAGTGTAATTATGTTGTGGCTAAAGTAATAGAGCGTAGCATTATTCACCGTACTGGCGCTTCAGTATTTGCTGCTTCAAATGTTTAAACAAAACCGCTGGCATTACATGTTCAGTCAGTATATGCACATATTCATATCGTTCGCGATCATTTTAACCAGGATCAGTATGTTCACATTTAGTATTCTTATCAGGGTCAAATCAGAGTTTGAAAATTAGCTAAAGCCCAAATACACAAGAATGATAAAACAGCATGACCTGTCATATGTAATGTCTTATCGGGTTTCTCTATTTTTGAAACTGTCAGATTCCTGTTTAGTCAGCGCGTGTTAGGTTTTGTCATGGCAAGTGAGGCAAGAATACATTTCAAGAATTTGAGACGACGAAAACTCCACGGAACATCGAGAACGTTTGCTGGCAGTGATTTGGTAAAAGAGGCGTGGTGGCCACTGACTGCTTTGACAGTCTGCGGCTAAGGATCAAAGAAGAAGAAGTCCCATAAAAGCAAATACTGCCGTAGGGGAGTGAAGTGTTAGAGACTTCAATAAACTAGGTCCAGCGTCGAGAGTTCCATTCCTCGCTGCCTTGTCCTTCCCTAACTCAAATGCAAAGTCAGGTACCAATTTACAGCTGGGTAGACTAGAGCGTGTCGCTGCCGTGAATCGAACCCGACACTTTTGCCGCGAGAGACCAGCACTCTAACTACTCGGAGTGATTTGGTAACTGACTTAATTTAGTTTGGTGGGGCTGGAGATTACGAAATGTTCAGAAATTCAGAAGGAATGTTAAAGAGAGTTGGAGGCACTTCATTAGTGTTGTCCTTTCACTGTTTTGTATTGTAACTATTTTCTCCATCATGAGGCTTCCCATACGAAATTGGAACCCCGTTAAGTCGAACTTATAACAGTGATCTGCCATGATGCTTTAAGGATAGGTATAGCCGACCATGTATTTGAAATACACAGCACCTTTTACAGAGTCACTGTCCTACTACGTTTGATTATGTAGACCTCTAACCGTTATTGCGTTGTTTTGCAAGCTGTTACCGCATTCTTACCGTGAGGCCGGTCTTTATGTAGTGAAATTTATCTAACTGTATTCAGTGGCGGTTGAACTGATAGCGCAATATCCAGGTGATTGTTGTGCTCAATTTGTTCGTTGACTAATTTTCTTTGCATTGATTACTATCTTCAAACATCAAATACTGCTTATATTTTAAATGGTTTCTTCGCTGTCTTATGATATTTAATTTTTGAATAATGTGTTTTCAAAGCTAAATGGACTTTGATTTATTAACAACGATTGTGATATCCATATATCTGTAGTAGACATTTCTCAGCACAAAAAGGCATACACAAATGAGGGATGAACTACGACAGAATTTGAAAGCCCACCATTATGCGCTTTTTAGAGCAGAGCCCAGCAGCAACATGGACAAAATTATTAATAAATAAAAACGAAGAAAAAAAAAAAGGTTCCAGTTTACATTTTTTAGCCTTAGCCGTGGATCTTCCGGTTTTGCTTATATTTAAATCTGCTTTCTAATTTTTTTTCCTTTCTGTCCGTGGCAGTTTCTGTTGTTTTCCATGTTTGTGCTGGCATTTTGTGTTTCCTAGAATTTCTCCATATTGCAATCTGTATATTTTTTTTATCTGTCGCCAGTGGTCTTCTTTATTTGCACCATCTTCTAGGTGTTTATTACTTGTTAGTTTTTGTAACATTACATTTTTTCTTTTGTTTCTTGATTTCTGAAATACCCTGCATTAAACGGTTGTCTGTAGTTATGTGTTGCATATATTCGGACATTTATTTTAGCCGACAGACGGTAGATGATCCGATGCCATATCTATGCCCCTACCTACTTTTATGTCATGTGAAAGGGTTTAACATTCTTGTCTATTCATATAAGGTCGATCTGATTTGTGTCCGGTGGTGTGGTGATAACCATGTTGCTGTATGTGTCCTTTTATGTTATATGAAAGGATGCTTTTTTTCATTCTTATTTCCTTTCCCGAGTCCATGTTTTTTCCATGATCACTGTTCCTGTGAACAAACACCACCAAAAAAAAAAAAAAAACCGTTCCAGCCATTTTAATCACATTGTCGCCAACGCCACCATACTAATTTCTTGTCATTTACCGCGGAACGTATGGCTGTACATACTGCTCGCCATCGCTTTGTATTTTGGGCGTTTATTTTATTTGTCCTCATGAGATTTCAGTGGCTTTATCCTCCTCCTCTGTGGTTCTTCTCCGGATCCTCTTAGTACTCCGTCTTCTTCTGTTTCTCTATGGGTTTCAGACACTGGTGTGTTTTGTTATACTAGTTAGTTCTTTCTAATCAGTATCCTATCCTGCACTTCCTGTCTTTAACCTCCAGATCTACTGGTTCTCTGGTTAGCTTTGATAGGCCTCTGTTTAACATAAAGGCATCTAAAGCGAAGTATTGACTTACGTGATTTCATCTGTCCGTGAATGTCTCATAAACCCGGTAGGACTTTACGTGAGTTGAATTGTCTAATTTTATGTTCTCGAGGACTGATGAGTTCCATAATGGCCGCAAAGAGCTGAAAGTCAGATCTAAATTTGTTAATCCAGGCATTAAGATCCTAGTGTCTTCACCGCGGCCCCCCCTTTCCCATTTTCTTTCTTTGGATGTTTCTATCCCTCATAGGTTGTGCACTTCTGCAGTCATTTGACCGTTCCATTTTTGTCTGTGTATAAAATTCGCACTGATGTGTATGTGGTTTTTTTTTAAAAAGCTTCTAGTATTTGATCTGTTTATAAGTTCTTGCATGTATATTTTGTCTTGCCTATCGTTTTCTTTGTGTAACTGACGACATAGGTCTTCAACAAAATTAGGATAGTTGTTGGTAAAATGTATAAATTGCAGTGGAGCACATCACTGATTAAACACTAACGAACTTCGACCACGAGCTTATAATTAACGATTTCTGATGTATGCTTTTTTTTTCGTTTTAATGTGTGCATTTCAATATATAACTGTTGTGCTTGTACACACGAGCTGTATTTGCTTATTTTCCTCACCCATTACGCATTCTACGCTCCTGGTATGAAGGTTGTAACCGGGATTTACAGAGACCGAGCATATACTGCCATTGCCATTAGCCAGCTAGTGACAGATGACGATCTATGGCCCTCGGACATAATTGCTTCTGAGGGAAAAATAGATTATACAATTGTCCTTCCAGTTCTGTAGTTTTTGTTACTGATCATAAAAACCGTTGTCCTCCATTTTGTATTAGTGTGCGCGCTGACATTAACTGCAGTTCATTAGCGATAGGCAGGTAATGCAACAGTATAATAAACGGCAAGAAATAAAAGTGTAAACTATAAACAACGTTTTCTCATATGCACCACATGGTATGTCATTCACATTTCTCGGTGACTGCCATGGTCTCATAGGTTGGCCCACTCTAAAACCAGTGTTGCGTTTTACATTTATATTGCACAATATTAAACTTGTCGTTCATGAATAAACTATATTGCAGGGCTAAAGAGTGTTAAATTAATTACATAGTGAAAATACAATCACCGGTGAAATAAGATGTGTTAATGGTGTTTTTTTACTTACTTTTTCCTTCCACTATTTGACGTAAAGCGTAGTGGAGATGAAGTGTGCGTTCTTGAGCCAAGTTTGTCGCCTTGGCTGCTGTGAACCCGTATTGTTGTAGAATGTCTGTATTGTTGTAGAATGTCTGTGATGTTGTAGAATGTCTGTGTTGTTGTAGAATGTCTATTGTTGTAGAATGTCTGTGATGTTGTAGAATGTCTGTATTGTTGTAGAATGTCTGTGATGTTGTCTATCCATCTGCCTCTTGGTCTTCCTCGTGCTGTTACTCTGTTTTGATTTGATAGCTAGGTTTCTATTAGCGTATACGAATGTTGTTGTCTGGTGAATAATTTAAAGCAATAGTTAAGGGGAAAGACTTCTATTCTTGTATGTTTCTTCAGTTGCTATGCAATCATGCCTGCCTACAACTTTCTGCTCCCAGCCCTGTATATCGGGTCATTTATTAATTTTTTTTAAGTGATACGATGTTGTACCATAAAGTATCTTTTATCTTTCCTGCCCATGTGCAGTCTGTTATCATAGATACTATAATTGTCCTCATCTCATTAGAGCATCCCATTGACAGGGTGGTTAGATCACTTGCATCTCACGACACAGATACCGGGTTTCTGGTTCTTCTTCTTCTTCTTCGTTCGTCCTGAAAAGGACGGTGGTTGCGTTGTGTCTGTTTACGCCTAAGCTGTGATATCTGCACCTTTCGGTCGACACATCCGACTTCTGCACGGCATTATTTAGGACCGGGTTTGCCTTCCCATTGCGATCCACACTCGCTCAGCCAGCCTGCACTGCTGCAGACTGTTTCCAGGACCACCACGTGGAGGTGGAGTGCGGTCTTGACCAGCTCTGGTTCGCTGGTCCTGACGCAGGCAGTCAAGCTATGAGTCGCTGACTGCATTCACTATTGCTGCATCTTGAGGTCCCGGGTTTCTGGTTCGAAACTTGGTAGTGTTACGCTTCAGTCTGTCCATCTGTAAATGGTTTATGAGTCTGCTCATGAGTCGGTGAGATCAAAGGCATCGAATATGGGACATGGTCACACCCACTGGATCAGCTATATGAAAGGCATTATCTGATGTGAGTCACCTCGTAACATGCCCAATATGTTGGAACATTAGACACTTAGACGCGGCATCTTCACAACGTGAGCATACCGCTTCTTTCTGATGTGTATAGTAAGCTTCATTTGCACACCAGTCTCTGTCAGAATAATCTGATTGGTCCTTTTAGTAGTCAAGGGGGGCAAAGTCTTTTACAGACAGGGGGTATGATGTGCTGGTGTTGTGGGTAGTGGGTTTCCCCCCTTGCTTCACCCTAGGCCTAGTGAATTCTTGTTCATGAAAGGAGCGACCATTGCGGTGTTAGTCTCTTGGCCTAGCAAAACCTCTCATACCCCAAGATTGTTGTGCGTGGTGAAGAGCCACACCCTCCTCGAGGTAGTCCTGGTAACTGAGGGTGCGAATCCTCAGGCTAAACACAACGGATCTAGAGGAGCAAACCTCGATAATAAAACCGGTGCACTACACCGTACACGCCCTCTGTGGGTGGGAAGGAGCCAGATGGATACTGAACAAGTCTTGGGAGTGGGAACGAGTGTGGACTGCTCACTGAAGATCGGAACCCATCGTACAGGCACAGAGACTCAGGACGTGACGATCCTATTGCCTTCAACTCTTGGTCACATGCCTAGAGCCTCGGAGAACTCGGCTTAACCAGCAGGCAATTTGGTGGCGGGGAAAGAGCACTGTGAGCCCTACCTTGGCTACGTATCACAAGGAGACGCAGAAACACCCCCTTTATCTCCCCCAGAGCTGGCACAGTACACTTCTGGCTTCTACCCGGGGCGGTAGGAAATCCACAGGCACCCCAGCATCACAATGCCATGAAGATGACAAAGTTGGAATTTACTAACTCAAACCTGGCAGAGCAAGTCCTCCATCAGATGCGGCCGATGCTGGGCCCACTGGCGCGTGGACATGTCCCGATCCCCATCGAGACTTGCCCGGGGAGCCCACCCCGGCTCAAAAAAGCAGAGAAGGCCACTCTCCAAACCTCCGATGTCTTGCGGGCAGTGTTAGGATGTGCAAGAACATGGACAGGAAGACTCCACAACTTCCCCACTGAAGACACGCCCACGGCGACCGTTGCCGCAATTGGCTGTGTGTGGTGTACCCGGAAACGGGGCCTCCCAGTACTGAGGCACAGTTAAGTCCCCGATGTCACTTATCGGTGCAGAGTTGAGAGAGATGGCTGAGCATCACAATCCCCCCTGTGTTGCAGCATGATGAGAACCCAGCATTGCACACTGAGCTTGGGGGGATCACTTGGGCACCAGACTTAATACTGGCTCTTGACTGGATGGCCGCATGCAGGAGATTTCTACAATGGAGGGTTGGCAGGTGGTGGGTATCTGGAAGTGGCTCTGTGCAGGACGTGAGGATTCCTTGGGAGAGCCCAGAACCAGAGCACAGCATTGTGCAAGCTCTGCATAGTTGGAGAGCCCCTTGGATGACGGGGAATGCACAGTGTGCTACCCCACCTATCCCCAACTGCTAACTTAGAACCAGAAGTGGGGTCCTCTGTATGCGTGCCAGGCCAGGATAAAATGCCTGGGAAAGAGACTGGAGCTCAGAACTCCCTAACTCAAAGTTGCAGGATGGCAGAAAAGCCACGGAAAAGACAGGGCTATTTTGAAGATAACGCAACCATATTTTCACCATACGAGCTCGGACGCCGCCTCGGTAAACAAGGTCCGCGCAGAGCAGTGACACCCCTAGGCTGCTTGCGAATAATCTACTACTGGGAACATAAACAGATTAGGGATGAGCCCACTCTCCCGTTGAACAGGTGCTAAAGTCGTAGATACTGGGCCAGAAGGCGCACCGGAAACCACAGTATCACGCAACTCGCTTTTTTTTTTTCTATGGAGAGTACACCGTCAAATAAATCTCGTACTGGTGCTCGCCCTGTGGAGCTCCACCAGGCAGATGCAGTGCCGGGCTCTGAGCCTCGACAGAGCCCACCCTCAGCTACTGGAGGACCCTCTAGACCGTCTTGTGGAGTCAGCAGACGGCGGAGGAGAACTACTGACCAAAACAAAACAGAAAAAGAGAAACCCAGAGTGCCACTTGTCATGATGCACTGGAATGCAGAGGGAGTGAACAGTAAGCAGGCTGGATACAGCAAAAAGACAGAGCTGGAAAACATCTTGTATGAGAAGCAAGTCAGTGTTTGCTGTATCCAAGAGACTCACTTGAAAGCAGATCAAACCTTTAAAATAAGGGGATATCAATGCTTCAGATCCGACAGACAAGATAGACGAAAAGGAGGAGTACTTACTCTTGTAAGGAATAACATTCCTGCACACGAAAGGAAAACCTTCATGGATGGAGCAGATTATCAGCTGTTGCAGATAAAGGTAGACAAGATGGAAATAGAACTCCTGAGCTATTACTGTCCGAACAACAAACCCCTGAGTCTCAGTTCTATACAGGTACCAGCCACCAACTTTATAGCAGTTGGAGACTTTAATAGCCACTCCCAGAGCTGGGGCTATAACCATCTGGATCACAGAGGTGAAGAGGTTGAAACTTGGCAAGATGATCACTCCCTAATCCTAGTCAATAATGCCACAGATACTCCTACCTTCTACTCCAGAGGATGGCACACAACTTCAACACCAGATCTTGCCTTCTCCACACCAGATATAGCTGGATCTATTAGTAGAGAAGTAGGAGACCAACTAGGGGGAAGCGACCATCGCCCAATCTTTCTTACTGTCCAGAGTGCAACTCTCAGTACAGGCCCAGCCATTACAAGATGGAACTACAAAAAAGCCAACTGAGGTTTATTCAGGCATCAGGTGAACACGCTGCTGTCTACCCTCAAGGTACAGAACAGAGACATTAATGAAGTGGTAAAAGACTTCAACAGATGCATACTACAAGCTGCAAAAGAAACCATTCCCAAAGGATGCCGGCGTAACTACATACCATACTGGTCCAGCACACTCCAAGAACGTCAGGAAGCTATGGACAGGGCTAGAAAGGACGCAGAGTCTCAGCCTTCACTTGAAACTCACAACAAATGGAAAAAGGCTGTAGCAGAGTTTCAGAGAACAAAGCTAGAAGAAAAACGGAAAAGCTGGAGAACTAAAACGGCATCGCTGAACCTTGAGAAAGACGGCAGGAAACTTTGGAGATTTGTAGTGAAATCTGTGAGAACTAACGCTTAATTCCACAGCACGTTCAATTTGCATACCGAAGTAAGGGCCTAAACGATTTGCCGCGGTTTAACATTAATACCATGACGGGCGTTCGAAAGACCCCCTTTTTCTCGACCCGCGTTCTGGACATATATTCACACGCTGGTTTTAGCAGACGATATATATATATATACACACACACGCAATGTGACGTGGCGCCGTAAGGTTAACGTCCGATAAGGTAGTTTAAAATAAAAGGAAAATTAAGGTTAACGTCCTATTTGTTTTTTGAAAATGCCGTACTGAATTAAATAGGAGAGGGGAAGGAGTCCTTAATTTGAATATTTGAGGTCAGTTTTATTTGAAAAGGAACGCTATTCATTAAACAGTCTCTGATTGGCTGTAGTATAATAGACAAACGGTTGTATAAAACCAATTAGTAGTTGGTATTCGGGGCCACTTGTTAACTAAAATTTATACACTAAAGAAGTTGTTATAGACAAGGCAAGAGTACTGTCTTGGTTGCTAATTCTGCACAAGCAGCGATTTGGATTATGCCATATACCGCAATATTCAACTGTTTAGTGTGTAGATTTCTTTGATTGCGGTAAATATTGAAACCTTTATATTAACATTTATATTGTCATTTTTATCATTATTATGTATGCATTATTGAAGTTGTATGAACCTTAAAGGGGAAACATTTATCTGGAGGGAAGGCAACATCACTCTGTGTTGTTTCACAGCGTTGTTAGGAACTGTATTAACCTGGTATAGAAAAGCCAGACAGGCTTTCGGCCATATGGGGAGAAAAGAAAATTAAATATTTATGATGAAAAGAAAAAGTTGTGTTATGACATAAGACCAGGAAGATTACTGGCCGTCTACATCAGCAAGTCACCGTGATTGTACATGACTTGATAGTATTAATGTAAAATGTTTCCTTTATCAAGGAAATGTCAAACGGGGTTTGAAAGTTATTTATCCAGAAGGGGGTACCAACCAAATTGAGAACGTTAACTAATTGTTTAGTTACCATACTGATGTCTGATGATATTGCCATGTTAGAATAATGAAAGAGAGAGATTATTAGATGCTGAGTGGGACACATTTGTATTGTTCCAGAGTTTCATCTACGAGTGAAAGTGAGCCCAGGTGACCTAACACCTGTCCTTAAGTTCTGCAGTGAGGCCTAAATACTGAGTGTCTACACAGTGATTTACCTATAGAAGCAGAATCGTGTCTTGGCAGTGGAGACTGGCGTTTTATACATACTTCAAACAGCCTGGTTCCAGAGACCTCAGATAAGAATTGTCTGGCAAATTGATATCACAAACACTCCACTCTCTCAGTTTTCCCGTAAGATAGGGTATCAGACAGTGAGGAACAAAAACGTTCAATAAACTTGTACCCTTTTCTAGGAGCAAGAAATACTTGACATTTTTCCAGCTTGAAACATATAAATAATTGTGGGATAAAACAGACTCAATGACAGTTGTAAAATAATTGGTTGTAAATAATTTCATTATCATGTTGAGTTGATTATTCCTGTGTCAGAAGAATAACTAGATACAGGAAAATAAATTATAAAAAAATAAGTTACATTCCAAACTTTACTCAGTGACTTGTTTAATCATTGTTTATTAGTAATAGGTGTAATTGTTGTCTTGTTCATACATTTCATCACATTGCATATACCCTAGACACTTGCTAGACAACATACACACACCAATACACTTCAGTAGGGGAAGATGTATAATCGGGTGAGGTCGTGGTGGAAGCAGACAGGTACCCTGTAAACTTATTTATATTTAATAAACCTCAGGGACTTGCATAGCTGACCTCACACCAGATACCATTAATATAATATTGAAACCAATACTAACAACTAATTCACCACATTAATTGGGACGCTCTTCCGGGATTAAAAGGTTCTTAGTACCCTACATTAAGTGAGTCACTAGTCCCAGTATTTGTAAAATATAATAGTAAAAATAATCTGAGAGTGGTTTGAGATATCATTGCCCTTTGTCTTGTGTTTAGAGTTGATTAATTAGTTAAGGTAGTGGATAGTATTTCATATTGTTAACTATAAAATGGCGGATATGGCTAAATACAGATCTGCTGCTGTGCAGACTGCAAAGGAAATGAATTTAGATGGGCAAGCTCTGATTCAGTATGTGACATCAGAGTGCGATAAGTATATGGAAAGGGAAGATAAGAGATTAGCTGAGGAGAAGAGAATTATGTTAGAGGATGCTAGGGAGCTTAAGAAATTAGAGGCTGATAGGGAGGCTGAGATCAAGAGGCTGCAGTTAGAAGAAAGGAGACTTGAGGCTGAGAGAGAAGATAAAAGACTCCAAAGGGAACATGAACTACGACTAAGGGAGTTGGAGTTACAAGGCCATGCTCCTGATAATGGAAGTAGCTCATCCACCTCCGACTCTGCTGCAGGCCAGGTTGCCTCAACCTCAGCCATGGGGTTCCAGTTGGACCCATTTGTAGAAAAAAGATGATGATATTGAGTCATTTTTATGTAGATTTGAAAGGTTAGCTACTATGTATGGACTAGAGAAAGAGAGATGGAGTATGAAGGTATCTCAGGGGCTTAGGGGAACCTCTTATGAGGTCTTCGCCAAACTGAGCAAGGATGATCAAGATGACTACGACATTCTTAAGCAAGCTCTTCTAGTTAGATATGAGAAAAACAGTGAATTTTACAGAAAGAAATTTAGGGATGCCAAACTGTTGACTGGAGAGACTTACCACCAGTTCTCTGCACGCCTGGAGACATACCTGGAGAAATGGACTGCTCTGGGGAAAACCCAAGATTTAAAGGAAATAATTATGACTGAGCAGTTAAGAGAGTCCATGGCTCCAGACCTGAGAAAATTTCTCACGGAACAGGGTGCTGAGAGGCTGGGGGAGATCTTAAATGTGGCTGAGAGATATCAGGCAGCCCAGTCTGAGATAGCAAGTTTAAAGAAGAAGCCTATAGACCATAATAAAGCTCCACAAAACCAAAATCAACCTAAATTTGAGCACAGAGATAAATTTAACAAGGGTAAAGCCTATTATGATAAAGCCAAGTTTGACCAACGAGATAGAAACTCGCAATTGAATGATAAGAAACATTTTCCTCAGGGAAATAAATGGTGTAAGTGGTGCAAGAAAAATAATCATGACACCACAATGTGTACTCGAAAACCTCCTAACTTTGCTGCAATGAAAACGGGGAGAAAGGGACAAAAGGTTAAACCTAGTGGACAGCAGGAACCTTACCACCCCCCAGTTTGTGAGGATGTTGTATGTAATGGTGTCACCATTAGGTGCCTTTACGATACAGGTTTAGATTATGACTCAGTCGTGAGCTCTCACCTGGTGCGAGCAGATCAATACACCACAGAAACAGTGGAGATCCAAGCCGCAACCAAGGACGTAGCAACCATGACACTTCCCATTGCTAGAATCTGTGTAAAAACTCGCTATGTGGAAGGAGTAATCAAGGCAGCCGTGATAAACGAACCCATCTATCCTCTGATATTGGGGTGTCGTTATGTATTCTGGGGAATCCCAGGAAACCTGTGATCATGGCAACAGTGCAGACCAGGTCACAGTCACGAAAGGAGGAGGATGAACCCATAAATACTCATCCAGAGGAGATGAGGAAGGCACAGGCGGAAGATAGGTCACTCAACCCGTGCTTTAAGAAATTACCTAAGTGCCATACACCTCCTACGAAAGGAGACTACTATATGAAGAATAAACTGTTGTATAGGAAGGCCGGAACTGGATCCAATGGTCATGGCCAGCTAGTTCTTCCTACTTCATATAGGAATAAAGTGTTGGAACTAGGGCACGCGATTCCTTTCAGTGGTCATATGGGGATCAGTGCAACAGGACAGCGTATAGCTTGTCATTACTTCTGGCCAGGGATAACTGAAGATATAAAAAGATATGTGAAATCCTGTCCAGAGTGTCAAAGGGTAGCTCCAAAGCATTGGACTGCTCCTGCAACTCTAGGGGAGATGCCCATAGTGGGAACCCCTTTTGAGAGGGTTGCAGTGGATATTGTGGGACCTCTCACTCGAACCAAGAGGAGGAACAGTTATATTCTCACTCTGGTGGACACTTGTTCGATGTGGGGGAGAGGCTGTAGCCCTGTCATCTATAGATTCAAAGCATGTGGCAGAGGCATTACTCACCATATTCACAAGGTTAGGTTTCCCGCACCAAATCTTGACTGATAACGGCTCTCAGTTCAAGGGGAAACTAACGGAAGAAGTTTTCAGGCTCTTCCAGGCCAAGCACTTTCATTGTAGCCCGTACCATCCCCAAGGGAACGGCCAGGTGGAGAGGTTCAATGGGACTCTCATTTCTATCCTGAGAAAGCTGGCACATGAGAAACCTGATACATGGGACCAATTTTTGCCCGCTGCGTTGTTTGCGTATCGGGAAGTTCCACATAATTCAACCGGGATGGCACCCGCAACCCTGTTATTTGGGAGGCCAATAAAAGGTCCATTAGAAGCCTTGTTAAGGACATGGACTGATGAGAAGGCAGAAGAAACTGTTACCTCATCTTATAACTATGTGAACGAACTGACCACTCGTCTTAAAACTGGATGGAAACTGGCAAATGACAATCTCAGACAAGCCAGGAAGAAACATGCTGCTTACTTTAACAAGAAAGCTAAGGATAGAGAGCTTAATGTGGGAGAGAAGGTGCTCCTTCTTCTACCCGGCAGCAGTAACAAGTTACAAATTGGATGGCAAGGGCCATACACTGTTCTAGAAAGGATATCTAGAACTAATTATAAAATCGACAAAAAAGGTAAGGAGAAAATTTATCACGTGAATCTCCTAAAGCAATACCTGGAAAGAGAGATCCAGGATGAGACACATCTCATGACCTTGTCGATAGCCACAGGAATGAAAAAGGAACCACTCGCCTCTCACGAGTATCCCTTAAAAACAGAGGAAACACAGGCACAGGTGAAGATCAGTAAGCACCTGACTAAAGCCCAGAGGGTGCAGGTTCAAAAGGTTCTGGTTGAACATACGACGTGCTAACAGATAAGCCGGGGCATACCAATCTATTAGAGTATGACATGAAAGTAATAGACCCAACACCCATCTGTATGAGGGCCTATTCCATTCCTTTCGCTAAGGAGAAAGCTTTGAAGGAGGAAATTGAGTATCTGTTGAAGGAAGGAATCATTTCTCACAGTGAATCTCCTTACAGTTCCAGTGTGGTTTTACTAAGGAAACCTTCTGGAGAACACCGTCTGTGTATAGATTTCAGAAAACTGAATGCTGTCACAGAAAATCAGGTGGATCCATTGCCGGATACCAATCAGCTGTTTGCCAGGCTGAATAAGGCAAAATATTTTTCTAAGGTGGATCTGAGCAAAGGCTATTACCAAATTCCAGTGAAGCCTGAGGTTCGACCTTATCTGGCATTTAGCACCTCGGAAGGCCATTATGAATTCAACATGTTACCATTTGGCTTGAAAAACGCCCCGAGTGTGTTTTCCAGAATGATGCGCAAGTTATTGGATCCCCTGAATAACCCATGTATAACCAATTTCATGGACGACATTCTTATTGCTACTGAGACATTCGAAGAACACATAAACTCTCTGAATATGCTATTTGATAGGCTCAGGGAAGCAAATTTGACGGCTAGACCAACCAAATGTAGTGTGGGGTGTAAAGAACTCGAATTCTTGGGACATACAGTGTATCAGGGAAACATGACCCCTGACCCCAAGAACCTGGAGAAATTACAAAAAGCACCGAGGCCACAAACCAAAAAAGATGTGAGGTCTTTTGTATCTTTATGTGGATTTTATCAAAAATACATAAAGAACTTTAACTCTATTTGTGCACCGCTGACAGACTTAACTAGAAAAGGTCAACCTGAAAAAATCATTTGGTCAGCGCAGTGTGAATTGGCATACCAAGAGTTAAAAGATAAACTCACTAGCAAGCCGATATTGAAATTGCCTGATCTAAGTCAGGAATTTGTGGTGAGAACGGATGCGAGTAACATAGGATTAGGGGCCACTTTGTTACAGAGGTCCACCTCACAGGATGGAGAACTGAACCCAGTTGCTTACGCTAGCCGCAAGTTAAACAAAGCGGAAAAAAATTACTCAACAAGTGAAAAAAGAGTGTTTAGCATTGATCTGGGCCATAAAAAAGTTCCAAATTTATCTTTATGGTAGGTCATTTGTGGTGCAAACAGATCACCAGCCTTTAGTGTTCTTATCTCAGGCCAAGCATGAAAATGCACGTTTATTAAGGTGGTCTTTATTGATCCAACCTTATACATTTTCCATCGAATATATACCCGGTTCGGAAAACGTGGGAGCGGATTTCCTGAGTAGACATCCTTGTGAGGCAAATCAGGAAAAACCTAGGGAATAGTACTTTGTTTACGCTAATTGTCTCACAGATAATAACTTGCAGTGAATGCATGTTTTAGGAAAGGAGGTGTGTAGTGAAATCTGTGAGAACTAACGCTTAATTCCACAGCACGTTCAATTTGCATACCGAAGTAAGGGCCTAAACGATTTGCCGCGGTTTAACATTAATACCATGACGGGCGTTCGAAAGACCCCCTTTTTCTCGACCCGCGTTCTGGACATATATTCACACGCTGGTTTTAGCAGACGATATATATATATATACACACACGCAATGTGACGTGGCGCCGTAAGGTTAACGTCCGATAAGGTAGTTTAAAATAAAAGGAAAATTAAGGTTAACGTCCTATTTGTTTTTGAAAATTTTTTGAAAATGCCGTACTGAATTAAATAGGAGAGGGGAAGGAGTCCTTAATTTGAATATTTGAGGTCAGTTTTATTTGAAAAGGAACGCTATTCATTAAACAGTCTCTGATTGGCTGTAGTATAATAGACAAACGGTTGTATAAAACCAATTAGTAGTTGGTATTCGGGGCCACTTGTTAACTAAAATTTATACACTAAAGAAGTTGTTATAGACAAGGCAAGAGTACTGTCTTGGTTGCTAATTCTGCACAAGCAGCGATTTGGATTATGCCATATACCGCAATATTCAACTGTTTAGTGTGTAGATTTCTTTGATTGCGGTAAATATTGAAACCTTTATATTAACATTTATATTGTCATTTTTATCATTATTATGTATGCATTATTGAAGTTGTATGAACCTTAAAGGGGAAACATTTATCTGGAGGGAAGGCAACATCACTCTGTGTTGTTTCACAGCGTTGTTAGGAACTGTATTAACCTGGTATAGAAAAGCCAGACAGGCTTTCGGCCATATGTGAGAAAAGAAAATTAAATATTTATGATGAAAAGAAAAAGTTGTGTTATGACATAAGACCAGGAAGATTACTGGCCGTCTACATCAGCAAGTCACCGTGATTGTACATGACTTGATAGTATTAATGTAAAATGTTTCCTTTATCAAGGAAATGTCAAACGGGGTTTGAAAGTTATTTATCCAGAAGGGGGTACCAACCAAATTGAGAACGTTAACTAATTGTTTAGTTACCATACTGATGTCTGATGATATTGCCATGTTAGAATAATGAAAGAGAGAGATTATTAGATGCTGAGTGGGACACATTTGTATTGTTCCAGAGTTTCATCTACGAGTGAAAGTGAGCCCAGGTGACCTAACACCTGTCCTTAAGTTCTGCAGTGAGGCCTAAATACTGAGTGTCTACACAGTGATTTACCTATAGAAGCAGAATCGTGTCTTGGCAGTGGAGACTGGCGTTTTATACATACTTCAAACAGCCTGGTTCCAGAGACCTCAGATAAGAATTGTCTGGGAAATTGATATCACAAACACTCCACTCTCTCAGTTTTCCCATAAGATAGGGTATCAGACAGTGAGGAACAAAAACGTTCAATAAACTTGTACCCTTTTCTAGGAGCAAGAAATACTTGACATTTTTCCAGCTTGAAACATATAAATAATTGTGGGATAAAACAGACTCAATGACAGTTGTAAAATAATTGGTTGTAAATAATTTCATTATCATGTTGAGTTGATTATTCCTGTGTCAGAAGAATAACTAGATACAGGAAAATAAATTATAAAAAAATAAGTTACATTCCAAACTTTACTCAGTGACTTGTTTAATCATTGTTTATTAGTAATAGGTGTAATTGTTGTCTTGTTCATACATTTCATCACATTGCATATACCCTAGACACTTGCTAGACAACATACACACACCAATACACTTCAGTAGGGGAAGATGTATAATCGGGTGAGGTCGTGGTGGAAGCAGACAGGTACCCTGTAAACTTATTTATATTTAATAAACCTCAGGGACTTGCATAGCTGACCTCACACCAGATACCATTAATATAATATTGAAACCAATACTAACAACTAATTCACCACAAGATTAGTCAAGTCTCTAAATGAAGAGCATTCCTCACCTAGGCAGACTATCACATTGGATGAAGGTGGCAAACTTTTCAGAGGAAAACAAGCTGCAGACTTGTTTGCTAGAAGATACAGTTCAGAAAGCAACTTACCCATTAACATAGATCATCAGAGAGAGATAAGAAAAGAAATACTGGCAACCATGGGACAGACAGATACTCCTGCCCCAATGAGGGAACCCATCACACTAGGAGAACTACAGAAGGCTATTTCCAAGCTTAAGTTTCAAAAGTCACCCGGCCCAGACAAAATCAGCAACGAAATGCTAGTAAATCTGAGCTCACCAGCAAAGACAAAACTGCTTGAGATATTCAACCACAGCTGGTTGAAAGGAACGGTACCCCAAGTATGGAGAGAAGCCATCACAATACCCATACTAAAGAAAGGGAAATGTAAAAGCGAGGCTGCAAGTTACCGGCCAATCAGTCTCACAAGCTGTGTTGGGAAGACTATGGAGCGAATAGTCAACCACAGATTGAAATGGTATTTAGAGTCTGAGTGTAGTGGATTTGATGGTATTGTATGATGGTGATATGTTTCACTGATCTCAACACTTGATCTGTCCTTCATAATCCTTGCTGGAGTTTATGTATTTTATTTGTCTCTAGACCCTGAACTGGGGCGGGGGGTCTAGAGCGAATCCTTACTTGTTGTAAGGGACAGATTATGCTATTGCAGTATCAAATCACTCGAAACCTTAAACAAATATTAAAATGTACAAAGAAATAATTTCAGTCTTACCAGAATTATGAATATAGAACACAGTTAAATGCTAGCAAAACTCAGCTGAGCTGCTGGCCTTAGGATGGCGTCCCTCTAAATATTTCAATAGCTTCTGGGAATTACACCACTTAATAATTCACTGTGTCTACTAGGACAACTTATAATGAATGGCACAAAATGCACGTCTGAGCGCCGATAATATATTCATCTATGGCCAATCACTGCCTTTTCTTTTTCAAATTCAAATATCCTACCAAAAGTCATTTCAGTCATACCTCAGTCAAGTATGCCTTATTGTCTGTTGGTCCGTCCGTCTCTACTTGCGTTTCACAAAAAAAACACACTTGTTTTTTGAACCAACTCTGCCTTCCCCTACACAATTTTGCCTTTAAAGTTATTTTTAGCCACAATTCACCATCCCACCCCGTCTCTTCATTCCAACTAGATTTTAGCACTGGCGTCTTCAAGGCCACAATTTTTTGAAAATTAGTGACATGTTTTATTTCAATGCAGACGCTCGCTGATATGAACAACACAGTCTTTTGTCAATATCTTTCTTATTATCTGTCCGTCTGTATAAATGAAAGCATATTATTTCACTGCTCAAGATGGGCCATCCGGCCAGCTAGGTTTTATATTCCTAACATTATTATTAAGAAAAGTTACTTTTTCAAATATTTTCTAGAATCTTCTGGAATGCGTTCATCACTGCATTCAAATAAACGGACTAAGTTATCGCAAAAGCGTCCAAGAAATGACTGTGGCGTATAATATCCAAGGTCCCTTTTGTCGATTTCTTTACTTTATGTCAACTTGGGGAACGTGACTTTTTCCTCCTTTCCCCACCACTTGCGTCTTTTAGCCTTGCTAGTTTCAAGCACGCGTTCAGTCAGATTTTTCCTTTTGATCTCCGTTTCCATCCCGTTCCGTTTTGCCTTCAAGTCTAACAATTTAATTTCCATGGCGGGTGATGACCCGCGGCGTGGGCGATCATGTATTCTAGCAGCTTACGCATTAGTTTTTATCCCTACGTTGTATCATTGGAGATATTTTAACGTTGTATCACGGTTAATTTTGTGACACATCTCCCCACTTGAAAACATGTCTACGGCAAGTTCTAAAACCAGTGATACACATAGATAAAATCTCTCCTTACGCCTGCCATTACTCTAATTTTGATCACAGGGGTGCCGACTGAGGAAATCTGCACCGACATTCAATTTGCCTGGGATATATTGGATACTAAACTGATAAGGTTGAAGCAATAAAGACCACCTCAGCAATCTTGCGTTTTCATGCTTAGCCTGAGATAAGAATACGAGAGGCTGATGATCCGTCTCGACCACAAAAGTCCTACCATACAGATAGATTTGAAACTTCTTTATTGCCCAGATTAACGCTAAACATTCTTTTTCGCTTGTGGAGTATCCTTGTTCCGCCTTATTCAATTTGCGGCTTGCATAAGCGACTGGTTTCAGTTCCCCATCAGGTGAAGATGATCTTTGCAACAAAGCCGCTCCGAGTCCTACATTACTTGCATCGGTTCTTAAGACAAAGTCCTGTGTCAAATCAGGTAGTTTGAGAATAGGCTTGCTAGTGAGTTTTTCCTTTAAGTCTTGGAACGCTAATTCACTTTGCGCAGTCCAATTAATTTTATCTGGAAGTCCCTTGCGAGTCAGATCAGTCAGAGGAGCACAAATAGAGTTAAAATCTTTGATATATTTTTGATAAAATCCGCATCCTTTTTTGTTTGTGGTCTAGGTGCTCTCTGCAGTTTTTCCAAGTTCTTGGGATCAGGGGTCATGCTACCCTGATATACAGTGTGTCCCAAGAATTCCAACTCTTTGCATCCAATGCAACATTTTGTTGGCCCAGCAGTCAAGTTCGCCTCCCTAAGCCTATTAAATAACATTTCTAGAGCTTCAATGTGTTCTTCAAATGTCTCTGTGGCGACGAGAATATCATCCATGAAATTCGTGATACATGGGTTATTCAGGGGATCCAACAATTTGCGCATCATCCTTGAAAATACACTCTGAGCATTTTTCAGTCCGAATGGTAGCATGTTGAATTCATAATGTCCATCCGAAGTGCTAAAAGCCAAATAAGGTCTCACTTCAGGCTTCACTGGGATCTGGTAATAGCCTTTACTAAGATCCACCTTTGAAAAGTATTTTGCCTTGTTCAGTCTGGCAAATAACTGTTTTGTGTCTGGTAATGGATCCACTTGTCCTTCTGTGACAGCATTCAGTTTCCTGTAATCTATGCACAGTCTGTGTTCCCCAGACGGTTTTCTCAACAATACGACACTAGAGCTAAAAGATGATTCACTGTGTGAAATAATCCCCTCCTTCAACAAATAATCTATTTCTTCCTTCAATGCCTTCTCCTTCGCGAACGGAATAGAATAGGCTCTCATACAGATTGGGTTTGAGTCTACCAGTTTCATGTCATACTGTAGCAAATTTGTATGGCCTGGTTTATCTGTTAATACATCTGTATGTTCCTCCAGAACCTGTTGAACTCTCTCCCTCTGGTTTTTAGTCAGGTGCTTACTGACTTTTACCTGTGCTGCTGTTTCACAAGGATGTAATGGGTATTCATGTGAGGTGAGTGGTCCCTTTTGCATTTGAGTTGCGATAGCTAAGGTCAGTAAGGGGGTGCTTTCCTGGAGTGGTCTGTCCAGATACTTCTTTAACAGGTTTACATGATAAACTTTCTCCTTCCCCTTTTTGTCAATTTTATAGTTTGTTCTAGACACCTTCTCTAGAACCGTATATGGACCTTGCCATCCAATTTGTAATTTATTCTGGCTACCGGGTAGTAGAAGCAGCACTTTCTCTCTCACTGCCAGTTCTCTGTCCTTTGCCTTCCTATTAAAATATGCTGCATGTTTCTTCCTGGCTTGTTTCAAATTATCATTTGCCAGTTTCCATCCAGCTTTCAAACGAGTGGTCAGTTCGTTCACGTATTGATAAGATGAGGTAACAGTCTCTTCCGCCTTCTCATCTGTCCAGGTCCTTAATAGTGCTTCTAATGGACCTTTTATTGGCCTACCAAATAGCAGAGTTGCGGGAGCCATCCCGGTTGAACTATGTGGTACCTCCCGATACGCAAACAATGCGGCGGGCAGGAATTGATCCCACAGATCCGGTTTTTCGTGTGCCAGCTTTCTCAGGATAGAAATGAGAGTCCCGTTGAACCTCTCTACCTGGCCGTTCCCTTGCGGATGGTACGGACTACAATGAAAGTGTCTGGCTTGAAATAGCTTAAAAACTTCTTCCGTTAGTTTCCCCTTGAACTGAGAACCATTATCCGTCAAGATTTGATGCGGAAATCCTAATCGGGTAAATATTGTAAGTAGTGCCTCTGCTACATGTTTTGAATCAATTGATGGCAGGGTTACCGCCTCTCCCCACATAGAACAAGTGTCCACCAGAGTAAGGATGTAACTGTTCCTCCTCTTGGTCCGAGTGAGAGGTCCTACAATATCCACTGCAACCCTCTCAAAAGGTGTTCCCACTATGGGCATTTCCCCTAGAGTTGCAGGAGCAGTCCAGTGCTTTGGAGCTACCCTTTGACATTCTGGGCAGGATTTGACATATCTTTTTATATCCTCCGTTATCCCTGGCCAGAAGTAATGACAAGCTATACGCTGTCCTGTGGTGCTGATCCCCATGTGACCACTGAAGGGAATCGCATGCCCGAGTTCCATCACTTTATCCCTATATGAAGTGGGAAGAACCAGCTGGTTGTGACCATTTGTTCCAGTTCCGGCCTTCCTGTATAAGAGTTTGTTCTTCATAAAATATTCCCCCTTGCTCGGAGGTGTGTGGCATTTGGGCAATTTTTTAAAACATGGCTTGAGTGTCCTATCCTCAGCCTGCGCCTTCCTCATCTCCTCTGGATAAGCATTTATAGGTTCACCTTCTTCCTCCTTCTTCTGTGACCTGGTCTGCACTGTCGCCATGATAACAGGTCTCTCGGGATTCCCCAAGAAGACGTATCTACACCCCAATATCAGAGGGTAGATTGGTTCATCTATCACTGCTGCTCTGATTTCTCCTTCCACATAGCGAGTTTTCACCGTTATCCTTGCGATGGGAAGTGTCATGAGTGGTATGTCCTTAGTTGCCCCTTGTATTTCCACTGTTTCTGTGGTATACTGACTTGGGTCCACTAGGCTAGACTTCACAACTGAATCATAATCAAAACCTGTATCATAAAGGCACCTTATGGTGACCCCATTACAAATAACATCCTCACAAACTGGGGGGGTGATAAGGTTCCTGCTGTCCCTTAGGATTAACCTTTAATCTTTGAGTCCCCGACTTCATTGCAGCAATGTTTGAAGGTTTCCTTCTACAAAATTCGGTGTTATGGTTATCTTTCTTGCACCATTTACACCATCTCTTTCCTTGGTTAAACGGTTTTCTTTCATTGAATTTTTGGTCATTGAACTGTGAGTTTCTGTCTCGGTAGTCATTTCTTGGCCGTTCAAAGTTTGTCCTACCTTTATTTCCCTGCTCTCTATTATCAAATTTATTAAATTGCTGTGGAGCTTTAAAATTGTCTATGTGCTTCTTTTTAGCACCACTTACCTCTGCCTGGGCTGCCTGATACCTCTCAGCGACATTTAAAACCTCTCCCAATTTCTCTGCACCTTGTTCCATGAGAAATTTTCTCATGTCTGGAGCCATGGACTCTTTAAATTGCTCAATCATGATCATTTCTTTAAGATCTTGGGTCTTCCCCAGAGCAGTCCATTTCTCCAAATAGGTTTCCAGTCTGGCAGAGAATTGGTGGTATGTCTCCCCAGACAACAGTTTGGCATTTCTAAATTTCTTACGATAAAATTCCCCATTTTTTTCGTACCTCAATAACAAAGCCTGCTTTAACATGTCATAATTCTCCTGGTCTTCTCTGTTCATTTTTGCGAAGACTTCGTAAGAAGTACCTCTCAGTCCCTGTGATAGCTTTAAACTCCACCTCTCTCTCTCTAACCCATATGTAGTAGCTAATAACTCAAAACGTCCTAGGTACCCCTCTATGTCATCGTCTTTTTCAACAAAATGGTCTAAATGAAACCCCATAGCTGAGTTTGATGCTCCCAGACTGGGCGTAGCATCTGAGGCAAAAGGGCTGGCACCATTTTCAGGAGCCTGGCCTTGTAGCTCCAGCTCCCTGAGTCGTAATTCGTGCTCCCTCTGCAACCTTCTATCTTCTGCCTCCCTTTCGGCAGTCAATCTTTTATCTTCTGCCTCCCTTTGCTGTCGTTTTTCTTCTGCTTCAATCTGCAGCCTCTTAATTTCTCTATCAGCCTCAATTTGTAACCTCTTCTCTTCAGCTACCTTTCTATCTTCCCTTTCAATATATTTATCACATTCAGCCGTTACATATTGAATTAAAATCTGACCATCCATTCCCATCTCCTTTGCCGTCAGCACAGCAGCTGATCTGAATTTGGCCAGCTCCGTCATACTTTTTAAACAAATCTATCAATGTGCAAAATAAAATTTCCAACCACTAAAGTACTTCTAATTACTCTAGTCTAAAATAATTCTAATTAATTAATTAACTACCACTGGCTGTGAAGATTCACCAACTTTTATTTTCAGGGACACTTTTAATTTTAAGGGACACTTTTAATTTTTATAATGTGTTCCCTTAATCTAATTCTCCCCCCAGGAGATCCTAATATATTTGATAGGCTAATTATCCCGGGACCAAGAGACCCCAATATATGTAGTGGATTTGATGGTATTGTATGATGGTGATATGTTTCACTGATCTCAACACTTGATCTGTCCTTCATAATCCTTGCTGGAGTTTATGTATTTTATCCACAACTTCCCCACTGAAGACACGCCCACGGCGACCGTTGCCTCAATTGGCTGTGTGTGGTGTACCCGGAAACGGGGCCTCCCAGTACTGAGGCACAGTTAAGTCCCCGATGTCACTTATCGGTGCAGAGTTGAGAGAGATGGCTGAGCATCACAATCCCCCCTGTGTTGCAGCATGATGAGAACCCAGCATTGCACACTGAGCTTGGGGGGATCACTTGGGCACCAGACTTAATACTGGCTCTTGACTGGATGGCCGCATGCAGGAGATTTCTACAATGGAGGGTTGGCAGGTGGTGGGTATCTGGAAGTGGCTCTGTGCAGGACGTGAGGATTCCTTGGGAGAGCCCAGAACCAGAGCACAGCATTGTGCAAGCTCTGCATAGTTGGAGAGCCCCCTGGATGACGGGGAATGCACAGTGTGCTACCCCACCTATCCTCAACTGCTAACTTAGAACCAGAAGTGGGGTCCTCTGTATGCGTGCCAGGCCAGGATAAAATGCCTGGGAAAGAGACTGGAGCTCAGAACTCCCTAACTCAAAGTTGCAGGATGGCAGAAAAGCCATGGGAAAGACAGGGCTATTTTGAAGATAACGCAACCATATTTTCACCATACGAGCTCGGACGCCGCCTCGGTAAACAAGGTCCGCGCAGAGCAGTGACGCCCCCAGGCTGCTTGCGAATAGTCTACTACTGGGAACATAAACAGATTAGGGATGAGCCCACTCTCCCGTTGAACAGGTGCTAAAGTCATAGATACTGGGCCAGAAGGCGCACCGGAAACCACAGTATCACGCAACTCGCTTTTTTTTTTTCTATGGAGAGTACACCGTCAAATAAATCTCGTAATGGTGCTCGCCCTGTGGAGCTCCACCAGGCAGGTGCAGTGCCGGGCTCTGAGCCTCGACAGAGCCCACCCTCAGCTACTGGAGGACCCTCTAGACCGTCTTGTGGAGTCAGCAGACGGCGGAGGAGAACTACTGACCAAAACAAAACAGGAAAAGAGAAACCCAGAGTGCCACTTGTCATGATGCACTGGAATGCAGAGGGAGTGAACAGCAAGCAGGCTGGATACAGCAAAAAGACAGAGCTGGAAAACATCTTGTATGAGAAGCAAGTCAGTGTTTGCTGTATCCAAGAGACTCACTTGAAAGCAGATCAAACCTTTAAAATAAGGGGATATCAATGCTTCAGATCCGACAGAAAAGATAGATGAAAAGGAGGAGTACTTACTCTTGTAAGGAATAACATTCCTGCACACGAAAGGAAAAACCTTCATGGATGGAGCAGAATATCAGCTGTTGCAGATAAAGGTAGACAAGATGGAAATAGAACTCCTGAACTATTACTGTCCGAACAACAAACCCCTGAGTCTCAGCTCTATACAGGTACCAGCCACCAACTTTATAGCAGTTGGAGACTTTAATAGCCACTCCCAGAGCTGGGGCTATAACCATCTGGATCACAGAGGTGAAGAGGTTGAAACTTGGCAAGATGATCACTCCCTAATCCTAGTCAATAATGCCACAGATACTCCTACCTTCTACTCCAGAGGATGGCACACAACTTCAACACCAGATCTTGCCTTCTCCACACCAGATATAGCTGGATCTATTAGTAGAGAAGTAGGAGACCAACTAGGGGGAAGCGACCATCGCCCAATCTTTCTTACTGTCCAGAGTGCAACTCTCAGTACAGGCCCAGCCATTACAAGATGGAACTACAAAAAAGCCAACTGGGGTTTATTCAGGCATCAGGTGAACACGCTGCTGTCTACCCTCAAGGTACAGAACAGAGACATTAATGAAGTGGTAAAAGACTTCAACAGATGCATACTACAAGCTGCAAAAGAAACCATTCCCAAAGGATGCCGGCGTAACTACATACCATACTGGTCCAGCACACTCCAAGAACGTCAGGAAGCTATGGACAGGGCTAGAAAGGACGCAGAGTCTCAGCCTTCACTTGAAACTCACAACAAATGGAAAAAGGCTGTAGCAGAGTTTCAGAGAACAAAGCTAGAAGAAAAACGGAAAAGCTGGAGAACTAAAACGGCATCGCTGAACCTTGAGAAAGACGGCAGGAAACTTTGGAGATTAGTCAAGTCTCTAAATGAAGAGCGTTCCTCACCTAGGCAGACTATCACATTGGATGAAGGTGGCAAACTTTTCAGAGGAAAACAAGCTGCAGACTTGTTTGCTAGAAGATACAGTTCAGAAAGCAACTTACCCATTAACATAGATCATCAGAGAGAGATAAGAAAAGAAATACTGGCAACCATGGGACAGACAGATACTCCTGCCCCAATGAGGGAACCCATCACACTAGGAGAACTACAGAAGGCTATTTCCAAGCTTAAGTTTCAAAAGTCACCCGGCCCAGACAAAATCAGCAACGAAATGCTAGTAAATCTGAGCTCAGCAGCAAAGACAAAACTGCTTGAGATATTCAACCACAGCTGGTTGAAAGGAACGGTACCCCAAGTATGGAGAGAAGCCATCACAATACCCATACTAAGAAAGGGAAATGTAAGACCGAGGCTGCAAGTTACCGGCCAATCAGTCTCACAAGCTGTGTTGGGAAGACTATGGAGCGAATAGTCAACCACAGATTGAAATGGTATTTAGAGTCTGAGCAGATCCTGGTGCCGGAACAAGCTGGATTTAGAGAATGCTACAGTATAGAAGACCAAGTTACTTACTTGTCTCAAGCAATAGAAGATGCCTTCCAGGAGAAGAAAAAGGTCCTAACGATCTGGGTCGACTTCAAGCAGGCCTTTGACAAGGTGTGGAAAGATGGCCTCATTGCAAAACTTAGGAGAAGTGGAATCCAAGGCAACATGATGAAATGGATCCAGTCATACTTGCATAACAGGAGAACTAGAGTCACTCTTGACGGTCTGCAGAGCAGAAAAGTGTTGCTCCATCAGGGGGTACCTCAAGGAGGAGTAATTTCCCCAACACTCTTCCTTGTTTACATCAATGACCTGGTGAAAGATCTCCCGGCAGGAGTTAAAGCTGCCTTATATGCAGATGACCTAGTACTCTGGTGCGCTGATGAAAATGTCATCACAGCAAATTATAGAATGCAGCGGGCAGCAGACATGCTAGTGTCATGGGCAGAGAAATGGCTTATCACAATAAACACAGACAAAACCTCCACAACACTGTTCTCCCTCGCCCCCAAGGACAAACCAGCTAACATACACCTAGGGACAACCGTGATCAAGGAAGAAAGCTACCCCACCTATCTTGGGGTGACATTTGACCAAAGGCTTACATGGAATAAGCATATTGAAAATGCAGAAGGAAAGGCCCGAAGACGACTAGGCATACTCAGAAAATTAGCAGGTACCAACTGGGGAGCAAATGAACGAAATCTAAAGAAGATTTATAATGGAGTAATAAGACCACACTTAGAGTTTAGCTCAGCAGCATGGTCATCAGCTGCTAACTCACATCTGCAGTCTTTGGACAAGGTGCAAAATCAAGCTCTCAGGCTCATTACAGGAGCCATGAAAACTACACCAATATCAGAGATGCAGAAGGTTGCTGGATTACAGACATTGTCCCATAGAAGAGACACAAAAACCATGATCCAGATGGAAAAGTACAACAGTATGCCAACGCACCCAATGAAGGCAAGACTAGATGATCTGGCATTGGGACGTCTAAAGCGTAGCAGCTTTGTGCATCGGGGGAAAAGACTTATAAGACAGCATCAAGAAGACCTATCCATGAAGACAACACCACTAAAGCCCACCCTATACCCTGTACCATGGGAGCAGGCCAGCAGTGCCCTCCAAATTAATACATCAGTCAGTGGTCTCACAAGTGGATGTGAGTATAATGATCTGCAAAAACGAACTGCTACATTGAGTATGATCCAAGAAAGCTATCCCGATCAATCATGGATACATGCCTATACAGATGGATCAGCAACTAATGCTGTTAGGAACGGAGGTGCCGGTATCTTTATCTCATATCCTGACAACCACTATGAGACTAGGCACATTCCCACTGGTAAATTCTGTTCCAACTATACAGCTGAGGTTCAAGCTCTAGAGCAAGCTGCAAATATGATTTATAACACCAACTCTGACTGCCACCAGGTAGTCATCCTCACAGATGCACTGTCTGTCCTGCAAGCTCTCAAGGGTGGTAAACTCCCGCATCTGAGAAATGAACTAAACAAGGTAGCTGCCAAAAAGAGAACCATACTTCAGTGGGTACCATCTCATTGTGGTGTACCCGGAAATGAAAAGGCAGATAAACTTGCAAAAAAGGGAGGAGAATGTGAACAAGAAGATAATGAAGTCACATACTTTGAGAAAAAGAGAGCTATCCAGACTATCAGAAGAGAACAGAACCAACCCAAAGACGACTATCACACTCTCGACCGGCAGGGACAGATAACTATTTTTCGACTCAGGACAGGGCATAACAAACTGAATAAACACATGCACAAGCTACGATTGTCTGCTTCACCACTGTGCGCATGTGGATTAAACGAACAAACTGCTGAGCATGTTCTACAGGACTGCCCTCTGTATGACCAGTTAAGAAAGATATACTGGCCCAATGACTCAACACTAAACTCAAAGCTATATGGAGTTAAAGAGGAACTTCAAACAACAGTCGAATTCATCATGAGAACTCGTCTGACGGTGTAATCATCAAAGATGCGATCGCAAGAAGAAGAAGATGTATTTTATTTGTCTCTAGACCCTGAACTGGGGCGGGGGGGTCTAGAGCGAATCCTTGCTTGTTGTAAGGGACAGATTATGCTATTGCAGTATCAAATCACTCGAAACCTTAAACAAATATTAAAATGTACAAAGAAATAATTTCAGTCTTACCAGAATTATGAATATAGAACACAGTTAAATGTTAGCAAAACTCAGCTGAGCTGCTGGCCTTAGGATGGCGTCCCTCTAAATATTTCAATAGCTTCTGGGAATTACACCACTTAATAATTCACTGTGTCTACTAGGACAACTTATAATGAATGGCACAAAATGCGCGTCTGAGCGCCGATAATATATTCATCTATGGCCAATCACTGCCTTTTCTTTTTCAAATTCAAATATCCTACCAAAAGTCATTTCAGTCATACCTCAGTCAAGTATGCCTTATTGTCTGTTGGTCCGTCCGTCTCTACTTGCGTTTCACAAAAAAACACACTTGTTTTTTGAACCAACTCTGCCTTCCCCTACACAATTTTGCCTTTAAAGTTATTTTTAGCCACAATTCACCATCCCACCCCGTCTCTTCATTCCAACTAGATTTTAGCACTGGCGTCTTCAAGGCCACAATTTTTTGAAAATTAGTGACATGTTTTATTTCAATGCAGACGCTCACTGATATGAACAACACAGTCTTTTGTCAATATCTTTCTTATTATCTGTCCGTCTGTATAAATGAAAGCATATTATTTCACTGCTCAAGATGGGCCATCCGGCCAGCTAGGTTTTATATTCCTAACATTATTATTAAGAAAAGTTACTTTTTCAAATATTTTCTAGAATCTTCTGGAATGCGTTCATCACTGCATTCAAATAAACGGAGCCTTCCAGGAGAAGAAAAAGGTCCTAACGATCTGGGTCGACTTCAAGCAGGCCTTTGACAAGGTGTGGAAAGATGGCCTCATTGCAAAACTTAGGAGAAGTGGAATCCAAGGCAACATGATGAAATGGATCCAGTCATACTTGCATAACAGGAGGACTAGAGTCACTCTTGACGGTCTGCAGAGCAGAAAAGTGTTGCTCCATCAGGGGGTACCTCAAGGAGGAGTAATTTCCTCAACACTCTTCCTTGTTTACATCAATGACCTGGTGAAAGATCTCCCTGCAGGAGTGAAAGCTGCCTTATATGCAGATGACCTAGTACTCTGGTGCGCTGATGAAAATGTCACCACAGCAAATTATAGAATGCAGCGGGCAGCAGACATGCTAGTGTCATGGGCAGAGAAATGGCTTATCACAATAAACACAGACAAAACCTCCACAACACTGTTCTCCCTCGCCCCCAAGGACAAATCAGCTAACATACACCTAGGGACAACCGTGATCAAGGAAGAAAGCTACCCCACCTATCTTGGGGTGACATTTGACCAAAGGCTTACATGGAATAAGCATATTGAAAATGCAGAAGGAAAGGCCCGAAGACGACTAGGCATACTCAGAAAATTAGCAGGTACCAACTGGGGAGCAAATGAACGAAATCTAAAGAAGATTTATAATGGAGTAATAAGACCACACTTAGAGTTAAGCTCAGCAGCATGGTCATCAGCTGCTAACTCACATCTGCAGTCTTTGGACAAGGTGCAAAATCAAGCTCTCAGGTTCATTACAGGAGCCATGAAAACTACACCAATAACAGAGATGCAGAAGGTTGCTGGATTACAGACATTGTCCCATAGAAGAGACACAAAAACCATGATCCAGATGGAAAAGTACAACAGTATGCCAATGCACCCAATGAAGGCAAGACTAGATGATCTGGCATTGGGACGTCTAAAGCGTAGCAGCTTTGTGCATCGGGGGAAAAGACTTATAAGACAGCATCAAGAAGACCTATCCATGAAGACAACGCCACTGAAGCCCACCCTATACCCTGTACCATGGGAGCAGGCCAGCAGTGCCCTCCAAATTAATACATCAGTCAGTGGTCTCACAAGTGGATGTGAGTATAATGATCTGCAAAAACGAACTGCTACATTGAGTATGATCCAAGAAAGCTATCCCGATCAATCATGGATACATGCCTATACAGATGGATCAGCAACTAATGCTGTGAGGAATGGAGGTGCTGGTATCTTTATCTCACATCCTGACAACCACTATGAGACTAGGCACATTCCCACTGGTAAATTCTGTTCCAACTATACAGCTGAGGTTCAAGCTCTAGAACAAGCTGCAAATATGATTTAAAACACCAACTCTGACTGCCACCACGTAGTCATCCTCACAGATGCAATGTCTGTACTGCACGCTCTCAAGGGTGGTAAACTCCCTCATCTGAGAAATGAACTAAACAAGGTAGCTGCCAAAAAGAGAACCATACTTCAGTGGGTACCATCTCATTGTGGTGTACCCGGAAATGAAAAGGCAGATAAACTTGCAAAAAAGGGAGGAGAATGTGAACAAGAAGATAATGAAGTCACATACTTTGTGAAAAAGAGAGCTATCCAGACTATCAGAAGAGAACAGAACCAACCCAAAGACGACTATCACACTCTCGACCGGCAGGGACAGATAACTATTTTTCGACTCAGGACAGGGCATAACAAACTGAATAAACACATGCACAAGCTACGATTGTCTGCTTCACCACTGTGCACATGTGGATTAAACGAACAAACTGCTGATCATGTTCTACAGGACTGTCCTCTGTATGACCAGTTAAGAAAGATATACTGGCCCAATGACTCAACACTAAACTCAAAGCTATATGGAGTTAAAGAGGAACTTCAAACAACGGTCGAATTCATCATGAGAACTCGTCTGACGGTGTAATCATCAAAGATGCGATCGCAAGAAGAAGAAGAAGAAAGTAGTCAAGGTTATTCTTAACGTTCTTCTGTAACACCATACTGTCTGTCACTTCCAGTGACTTTTAATTACTAGTTTCATTTTCTGGAAATCTAGGACCTTGTTTTTAAAGTTTATATTGACATCAGTGCTGCATTCTTATGAATTATTTTTCTTAGAGATATGCATTACTTCATTGTTGTATATTTGTAGGTTCAGAAATGTAGCTCTTTCTTTGTTATTATTGTATGGGTTATTTCCTACAGTTCTTTTATCCATTTCTCTATCAATACTGTATTATCAGCATATTGCAGGTTGTTTATATTATACCCACCCATCCAGGTTCCCTGCATATCATCAGTGGCAATTATTCTTAATTGCTCGAGGCGATAATGTCGTGTGATGATAGTTCATTACGTAACACCAAGTGACTGGAAACAAATATGTGTTTGCTTTCTTAAGTGCCATGCCGGATGGCGTTGAGTATCAGTTCCCTCCACAACATTTTTCTCTTGCCTGTTTCTCCATATGGTTTTCTTGTTTTTGTTATCCCGAGCTAGCTAAATCGTACATCTCATCTGTCTGCTTGTTTATGGCGCTCTAGAATGTTGTTCTGTAGTTTATTAGGAATGAATGCTAGAAAAGTTTCAATGTGTTCGGGGTTTAACATCAGACGTTTATCCGCAGCGTCATTAGTCAACATATTTGATCGTAAAGCCAAGCTACTTTTTGAGGCGTTTTCTTTGGTTATCGGGGCTGTCCCTTTGCCTTGCCCCTTTAAATGATATCCTTTGCGTCCTCATGCCTGTCTGCTGGAAGTTTAATTTTCTCCCCGTAATGCCCATGTGTCATTCGACTCTTTCGTTCCGCTGAGCTTACAAAGTTTTGGACCAGAATGTGTAACAGTAGATGAAATGGAGGATGTGGGAGAATTTTCAGTAGATATGATAACGGAACTGTTGAAGGACATCTACAACAGTGGATACATACCTGATGTTCTGCTTAAATCTATATTCGTAGCTTTGCCAAAAACCTGTAACCTGGGAATATGAAGACCACCACACAGTTAGTCTTGTTTATATTATATGGCCAAAATATTGCTAAAAATTATCATGAGAAGAGTAGACTAAAACAGAAGGTTGTGATGAACAGTGTGGTCTGGTAGAAGCAAAATAAACCGTTTACATCTATTTGAACATTAATAGATACACCTATAGAAGTAAAAACATAGCTCCTTTTGCTTTATAGGCTTCACTAAGGCATCTGACAAAGTAAAACATGAGGAAGTTATCAAAGGATAACATCCAATATGATTACAAGAACCTGAGAATAATAATAGAGAACAATGCATTTTGGCAACAGACGGCAGCAGCATGAATTGACAGCTAAAAAGGAGTGTTTCTGTGGATAACACAGTGCTAGGCGGGGTTAAGTGTTGTCAGTTGATTTATTCAATCTCTACAGTGAACATATAATGAGAACCATAGAAGATATGCCACTTGTTTGCCATGTTTTCCCGAAAAGCTAGTGGGATTGTTTCATTGTTGGTTACAAACGTTTCATTAAGGATCTTTTTAGTAACTTACATAAAAAAAAAAATTGATGGCAATCCTGTCCAGATGTTTGCTTTGTTTTTGACAGTGTGACCTTCAATGCTTTGTATAACACGTTGTTTCTGAGTGGGACATAACACAACATACATCACGTGGTATGTGAAACTGCTGGACAGATATGTTGTACACAATTTCTGTTACAAAGGGGAGACAAGTACATAACCGTTAAAATTCTATTCTATTACCCAAGAGTTATCCAAGGTGCATAACATATTATTTTCGACATTTTCTTATGCTTTATATCAAATTTGAAGTTTAAAATTCTGGTTTTTAATATACTTCTTCTTCTTCGATCCTTAACCACCGACCGTCAAAGCAGTCAGTGGCCATCACGCCTAGTGGCGTCTTGTAGGGCAACAACAAATTGATTCCACTTTGCACGGTCGGTGGCCATCCTTCGTACAGTGCCCCAACTCTGGTTCATTCTTTGCATCTCAGCCTCCACAGTCCTCCGCCAAGTTGTTTTTGGTCGGCCTCTCTTTCGATTTCCCTCAGGGGTCCAAAGCATAGCTGTTCTTGTGATGGCATCGGGGTCTCTTCTGAGGACATGACCAACCAAGCTCCAGCGTCTGCCAACTATGATGGTGTGCATGTCCTCTTGCTTGCTACGAGTAAGCAGATCTTGGTTGGTGATGTTATTTGGCCAAAAGATGCGGTGAATTTTTCTTAGGCATGTTGTGTGAAAAGAGGACAATTTTGACATTTCCTTCTCTGTGACTCTCCAGCATTCCGCACCATAGAGAAGCACAGAAAGCACACAACTCTGGTATAATCTTAATTTTGTGCTTGTGCTGTATTGGGAGGACTTCCAGATGTTATTTAGGCTAAAGAAGGCTGTTCTTGCCTTATTCATTCTGATGTTGATGTCTTTGCCTGCCCCACCGTCCGGTGTTACTATGCTTCCTAGGTATGTGAAGGTATCTGTCTGTACCAGTTGCTGATTCCTTACTGATATGGGCTCAGGGTTGCTCACATTGAGCGTCATGACCTCAGACTTCTTTAAATTGATGTTCAAGCCCACCTGCTGGCTAAACTTATTAAGTCTATCCGTTTTTTCCTGGATGTGTTGATGTGAATGTGCCAGCAGGGCAATGTCATCTGCATATTCCAGATCTTCCAATGTAGAAAATGTAGTCCATCTTATTCCTCTTGGACTGCCCTCTGTTGTCTGGCGCATCACCCAGTCTATGACTGTTAAAAATAGAGTGGTTGATAAGGGGCATCCCTGTCGTACTCCTGTCTTCACCTCGAAGGTTAGGTTGCTCTGCCCAACACTACACGTAAAGTTGGCATAGAGGCTTTTTATGATTGACACTATGCAGCTTGGAATTCCATAAGCTCTCAGTATTTTCCATAAACTGTCCCTATGTATGCTGTCAAAAGCCTTTTCAAAATCAACAAAATTTATGTAAAGCTGTCTTTGCCATTCTGAGCACTGCTCTATAATGTTCCTGAGAGTGAATATATGGTCTACACATCTTCTGTTCTTTCTAAATCCTGCTTGTTCTTTCCTCAGTTTGTAGTCTACTGCCTTTGAAATTCTCTGTATAATTATCCTGCCTAGTATTTTGCTGGGAACTGAGAGAAGAGTGATTCCTCTCCAATTATTGCAGTCTGCAAGATCTCCCTTCTTGGGCAATTTGACAATTATTCCTTTGTTCCACTCTGATGGTGTTGTCCCCGTTTTCCACACTTGTGCAAATAGTGGTTCTAATAGTTCTGCTGCTAGCTCCGGGTCTGTCTTAAATAGCTCTGCATTTAAGTTATCATGGCCCGGAGCTTTACCGTTCTTTAACCCTTTGATTGCTGTGATGATTTCTTCTTTTCGTGGAATGTCTGTATTTACATCTAGATCGTTTTCAGCCTCAGGAACATTCAATTGTGTTTCTGGTATTTCCTTGTTCAGAGTTTCTCTGAAGTGCTCTGCCCATCTTGTTTCCTGTCCCTCTGCTGTCTTGATGAGATTTCCTTGCTTATCTCTTACTAATGTAATATTGTTTGCACCTTGTTTTCCGCTGATGAATTTAGTTATTTTGTATACTGTGCTTTGTTCATTTCTCAGTGCTGCCTCTTCTGCCTGTTTTGCAAGATCGTCTAGGAAATTCCTTTTGTTGGCTCGGGTTTGGCGTTTAACTTCCCTGTCCAGCTGGCTGTACTGTTCGCTATATAGTTGCTTTAACCTGGGGGACTTCGCTTCTGTTTTCTTTCTTTTCATTTCCTTTCTCATCTTTATGGTGTTTAGTGTTTCTGGTGTTATCCAGTCTTGCTTCTTCCTTTCCTGGAATCCTAAGCATGATTTGCTACTTTCCTTATATATTGTTGAAATGGTGTTGAAATTCTGGTCTATATCATCAGTCAATGTCTTTTCCTGGCTTTTGGCAAATTGATATCGTTTCTTAATGTCGGCCGCAAAAAAACTTTTCTGGTAAGGGGGTCCTTCAATTTGCTGATGTCAAACCTTTTCTGTGTAGTTACAGTTGGTCCAGCCCTTCTTAGTTTCACTTTCAGTTTTGCTACTACTAAATGGTGATCACTTCCCACATCTGCACCTCTTCTTACCTTCACATCTTGTAATGCATGTCTCCATCTACCATTAACCATGATGTGGTCTATCTGGTTTCTGTCCCTACCATTTGGTGATTCCCATGTTAACTTGTGAATTTCCTTATGTGGGAAAAGTGTCCCTCCAATGACCAGGTTGTTAATGCTACAGAAACTTATTAGCTTATCCCCATTTTTGTTTGCTGTTCCGCTGCCGCATTTCCCCATTGTTCTTTCATTATATGTATTGTGTGTACCAACTTTCGCATTGAGGTCTCCCATTACTATAACGAGATCATATCTAGGTGTGTCTTCCATTTCTTTCTGCAGTTGTTGATAGAATTCATCCTTGACCTCCTCATCGCTATCATTCGTTGGTGCGTAGCATTGTATTATTGTAGTGTTGGTGAATCTCCCTCTCAATCTCAATCGTATCAGTCTGTTGTTGATGGGTTTCCATTCCAGTAATGTCCTTTCTATCCCTTTCTGTAGAATAATGGCTACGCCTTCACTGTGCTGTCCATCCTCTCTTCCAGAGTAAAGTACTGTTTCTCCTGTTGCTGTTTTAACTTTTCCTGCCCCTGTCCATCTGCTTTCACTTATCCCCAGGATGTGTAACCTATAGTTTCTCATTTCTGCCGTGACCTGTCTTAGTTTACCTGTCTCGTACATTGTCCTGACATTCCAAAATCCTATTCTTGTATCCTGTTTTGCGGTCAGGACATCCGTTTTCATGTCAGTGGCTTCCTTTCGGCTTTCACCACTGACAGTCATACGAGCCACAGACTCCAAATGTCCATCCCGCAGCAAAGTTTGTTTATTTGATGTTGTTTCCGTAACTTCATTATTTTTTTTACATAGACAGGGGTGTCAGCCCTATGCTAAAACCCCCAACCTGGAGGACCAGGGTACCAGCTTTTGTCTGACCCCTACCCACACAGACCAGTCCAGCTTGGTTGAACCTACCAGGAGTAAAACTCCCACTGGCATAGCTCTGGGGATTGTCAGGGTACGCAAGCTGCCATACCGCTACAAGGTATAGGTACCATTGATGGCAGTTTTAATATACAGGGTGTCCATAAAGTCTCTTTACAATTTAACAAATTTATTACAAAGGCAATTGATGAGATATCTTAATCAGATTTGTTCTATGTACTCAGTGGTTATCGAAGTTTTTAATCACATACCTTTATCGTATTTCAGGTACCCTGTTGACGAAAGAGGTACTGTTAAATGAACCCCTACAAAAATGGCTACTCCTCAAGAGAAGGCACAATGTGTATCATGGTTTATTGAAACAAAATCGGATAGGCAAACTCAGCGAAACTACAGAACTAAGTATGGAAGAGATCCACCGTCACGTCCGTCAATTTGTGCATGGCACAAGAAATTTATGGAGACAGGAACAGTGTTGGATAAAGGGAGGAGTGGACGACCAAGAACATCTTACACGCTCGATGTTTTCCTCAGATGTTCTTGGTCGTCCACTCCTCCCTTTATCCAACACTGTCCCTGTCTCCATAAATTTCTTGTGCCATGCACGAATTGACGGACGTGACGGTGGATCTCTTCCATACTTAGTTCTGTAGTTTCGCTGAGTTTGCCTATCCGATTTTGTTTCAATAAACCATGATACACATTGTGCCTTCTCTTGAGGAGTAGCCATTTTTGTAGGGGTTCATTTAACAGTACCTCTTTCGTCAACAGGGTACCTGAAATACGATAAAGGTATGTGATTAAAAACTTCGATAACCACTGAGTACATAGAACAAATCTGATTAAGATATCTCATCAATTGCCTTTGTAATAAATTTGTTAAATTGTGTTGAGGAGATGTGGTTATTTATATTTCGTGCTTATTCCTGCCTTTTGCGTTTGCACGACTGTTTGTTTGTATCCAATATAGATAGGAATGTAATGTCCAGGGTTCTTTCTTTACGTACCTGGCGAATCAACATTAACTCTTAGTATTAACTTACTTTGTGCACACATCTCTTTCTCCAACGAAAGTAATAATAATTGAGTGACGGTTATGTAACTTTAATACACATGACGAAACTTCAAAATAGACCCATTGATGTGGTCAGGCAATAAGAACACAATGAAGATTAATAATAATAATAATAATAGTCACTCATTTGCATGAACAATTATGAATGTTAAATATGCCATACATTAGAATACTTCCATGTAAAAACAGGAATATACATTAGGGCTATCCACACACGCCCAAACACACATCTCAACCGTAAAACGGCTGGACACTGACTGCCCACCTTCGCTGCTAACTCTCTCTCGTTTTTTACCTGCCTTGTTAGCAAAACTTTCACAGCCAGTCTCAAAACTGCATTTTGTTTATTATTTAAAAGCGCCTCATTAGAGTGGGAGAGTGGTTAGAAAACGCTGACCTTTCGCGGTATACAAAGTGGTACACACAATAGTTCAAAACTCGGTGATTATTGTCAACCACGCTCAAGTATAACCAGCTGTTCTTATAGGTAACCTGACTATGTTTTCTCATTGGGAGAGTTTAGACGGACCTTTCGCGGCAAAGGTACCGGGTTCAAAAAGCAGCGAGGTATACCCAGCTGGAACTGATCTTCTCTTAGCTAAAAGCTGGAAGCTGATCACTCTAGCTCTGGAAGCTGAGCCTAGTATAGTCAAGTCTCTAACACTTCACTCCCCTAATGCAGTATCTGCGATGGCACTGCCTTTACCTTTAATATTGTCATATAACTAATCTCTGTAGCTATAATAAAACAGATATGGTTCTACATTTAATCCTATTCAAGCTCTGTTTTGCCAATCTGTCGCTGCTGTTCCATCCCACTCTCACTTTCATGCGCGTGCCTCGTTTCCGAACCTTTTTAAATTTGGGGATAACACAAGCCATCCCCAAAAATACGATGTAATTTTTTTGACGAAGTTTAGGTTTCACAAGCCTTGATGTCACATGGCCGATGAAACGGGGAAAATTGATGCTATCCTTAACACAGCTAGAGTTGTCTTTTCTTGAAGTATACTGTGTTACTAAGGCAGTTTAATGTTGATTCAAAATGATTATGGCAACTCCTGCGACGTCGTTGGTACCAAACTGTCTCGGCTACTGCCGTTTCTTTGGACCTACCAGCTACGTGGAGAAGGTGGACACGATGCATGGGCAACAGCTTGATCTCCATATAACTGAGCCCAACTCGCGCCCTGAAGAAGTCTACGCTGCTGCTTGGCCATGCCCGCCGATTGGAAGATGGTCGCATCCCTAAAGACATTATCTACTGGCAGATGGCGAAAGAACAACCGGGCGACCGCAGCTGAGGTTCAGAGATGTGTGCAAGAGAGACATTAAGGCATTGGATATATATCTAGCAACCCGAGAGGATGAAGCTGCCAAGTGGCGCCACCTCAGATTGGGCGAAAAGAAGCTCTCACAACGAGCAGAAGAGAAATGAACACGCCAAAAGAAGCACCAGAAAAAAAAACCAATTGAGGACAATTACTACTAATACAAAGAACGAGGTAGATTTGCTTTAAGTGCATTCAGAACAATGATTTTCCCACATAAATTGGATTCGAAATTTTAGGACCACATCTGCATAATGACTTTGTTCTTGTCAAAAATAAAGGCTAATTGGGAAAACCTAAAAAAAAGTTGACATTTCAGCGCGAGTGGTTTCGAGTAATTTAAAGTTCATATAAATTGTAATGCTTCAATTTTTCAACATACAACGATTAAATATTGTGTCTGTTTAGTACGCCGATGGCGTTGAATATCCTGTAATATGTTTGCTGTATATGCCTTTGTCATCTTAAACCCTTGTTGTGTTAATATGCTTCCGTGGGAATATCCTGTAATATGTTTGCTGTGTATGCCTTTGTCATCTTAAACCCTTGTTGTGTTAATATGCTTCCGTGTGCGTATGAAACATGTAAATACAAAAATATTTAATTAAAGACATCCTCACCAGCCAAAAAAAAAAAAAAAAAAAGCATTAAGCCACCACTGACTGCACGCATGATGCTGTTGAATGCTTTGAATAATTAGGTAATTTAATTAGCTAATTTAACCAATACTTTAACTTGAGATTCATGTTTTCTCTTTTGTAGTTCTGTGTTTCTTTTATTTTTCTTTAGCACATTTAAAAATTAGAGGTTTGTACGAGTTGATTTGCACTGAGTTTTTAATTTGTACCATTCATTACTAATAGTTTGCGCGGTTTTGATATATTTGGCTTGGTTTTATTATAGTAATTTGTACCATTCATTACTAATAGTTTGCGCGGTTTTGATATATTTCTCTTCTTCTTCTTCTTCCGTCCTTAGCCAAAGACCGACCAAGCAGTCAGAGGCCATCACGCCTTGTGGCGTCTTAAGGGCAACAGCAGATTGATTTTCTCTGTTGTAGTTTCCCATCACGCCTAGCGGCGTCTTTAGGGCAACAACAAATAAAACCATCTGCCGTTGTTTCCGTAATCGGTGTGTCTTGGTTTTATTATAGTTCATGGGTTTATTTCTTTATGGAATGCGGGTGGCGTGGATGTCAGGTGGCAGAGAGGAGCTTAATTCAGATTTGATGTATATTTTGTCTTGTTAGTTTCACTGAGTACATAATGGAAAGAAGTCCCTTCAACTTAATGACACTCATGTGTAGCCCGCGTGTTTTCATTTATTGTTTCTGTGTTACAGCTTAATCTTCAATTCTCCACCGCGTTCTTTGTTTTACGTTTGGTTTTTTTGTATGCGCAGACAAAGCCGAGCCCCTCTTTTATCTGTGGGGTGTGTTTGTCGGGAAAATGGGCTTGACATTTGTATTGTTGGAGAGGGGAGGTGAGGCTCATAACTAATGAAAATGTTTTTAATCTGAGTTAGGTTATTAGGCCCTCTTCATGTTTGTATATGTTCAATTATATATGGGAATGTCATGTTTGTATATGTTCAATTATATATGGGAATGTCATGTTTGTATATGTTCAATTATATATGGAATGTGGGGATGGTATTGAGGAGCTGGAGGTCACTGTTTTAATGGGATGTTGTGAAATGCTCTGTTCCTTGATGCTTGAAAGAAATTCGTCAGATTAATTTGTGTCTTTGTTTTTTTTTAAGGAAATTTTTTTTAAAAATCGATATAGGGTTTCTCACCCTTTGGTCAATATACCCCTTGGATAAATGGATTCTAGGGGCCCATGTACATAACTTAAAATTAAAAATGTAATATTTTAAATTATGCTTTCATGTATTTTTTCCAAGAACTGTTCCATCCATGGTACAATTTGGGAGGGGGGGGGGGGGGGGGGTTCATAGCCTACATGGGACAATCAAGGAGGTCTAAAGCCTACATGGGACAATCAAGGAGGTCCAAAGCCTACATGGGACAATCAAGGGGTCCATAGCCTACATCAGACACTGAAAGGGGTCCATGTTACAAAAAGATTAAGAAACCCTGATGTAGAGCGATTAGCGTCCATTAACGCTTCAGTGTCTGTCGCACTATCCGACACTGTTATTTAATGACCACATGAGAGTTTGTGCCTCCTTGTTTGTGTGTATTCTGAATTTTGCACCGTGTTATTCACTTATGTGAAACATTCTTCGCGTATTATTTGTTTGCCGAATGCACTTATTTAAAAAAAAGACCTCCTTTGTGCGAGCGAAACCTGGTTTGATGCGTGGTTGCCAAATAAGGTCATGGCGCTACGAGTTATTCAAGTGAGGCCCAGTGATAATTTTCGTGCAACGCTAGCGAACACTTAGTACACAGTCTCGCTCGCATAGCAGCCCAGGATATAGGCCATCAGAGGTGTATTTACGGCACATTATAAAGAGTGGGAAGAATATATCACGGATTAGTCAGAGGCCCAGGCCGAGGGGTAGATTTAATTTTCGGCATTTCCAATATACTAACCGGCAGACCTTTTGTTCGCCGGGTTGATCTGTGCACTTCATCATAACTGAGCGAAATATAACTAACAAAATGACAACATTAAACGTAACAATTATTTGTGGTCTCTATCCTCTGCAAGTCTATTGTGTTTATTTGTTCCCGTGAACCGCGTGACCTAAATAACAGCAGTCAGTACTGTATGCCTTAAATAGGTAAATTGGAATTAGCAAATGCAAGTTAAAAACACGCGTACATGCTCGCGCGCACACACAGACACACAGTAGGGTCTAGGATGTTCAGTTTTGGATCTCGTCAGGAAACTGGTGTGAGTGTATATATATATATATGCCTCGTACACGGATAACAACGATTTTTCGCAATTGTTGCTAGTCACTAATTATTAAATAACATTTACGTTTGGCCCCGGAGCTAATAACGATAGCATCCATCACCTGTAACCTTCTGGTAATACTGTACGTAATAGGACTCTCAGTCGGATTTGTACACTTTCCCACGGGTTGAAGGGAAAGAGGCTAACTTTACCCTGGGACTCAGCGTGCTGTTTGAACGTCCTGTACTTTACGTCTAGCGTCAGCTGATACATTTTATTATCATTGTGGTGAGTCTGGAACAACAAAGGGGTTTAAAAAAAATGCTGTTGTTAAAGTAGGATACGCACAGGGGCCGCGCCACGCGTTCCTATTAATAGCAGTATTGAAAATTTGACTTTACAGATTGTGTGTCCTGATAGGCAATATTTCAGATACTGTACCGTAAACGTCTTCACGCATGTATGGTGCTACAGTTCAGTTATGCGGGGGCGGGTGATTGGTTACGTTGAACACGCTTTTAGGATGAGCAAATTATACAGGGATTACCGTAAAACTGGAGGATAAGGCAAAATAACAGTATACTGTACATTGTTGAGTCAGTTTTATAGTTGACCGATACATTCAAACGTATACGGCTGTTTGTCGAATTGTTTATTAAATTTTAATATTTATAAATATATATCGTCTTGCGGTTGGGGCTTATCATTCAGTTGTAAAATTGACTCAGTAGGCCCACCAATTTTCATTATTTTATTTTAGGCTGAGATGTGACTTAGTAACGTTAGGGTGCCACGCCGGACACTAATTATAACTGTCTTGGACACGACATTATTTAAACGTTAGCACATTGCTCACCGTGTTAGGTTATCTGCAGACAAACACAGATAGCAGAGAACACAATACACGAGCACATTGCGCACCGTTTTAGGTTATCTGCAGACAAACACAGATAGCAGAGAACACAATACACGGTCAGTAATGCTTTAGGCATTTTGTGAACGTAACCTTTTAAAATATTTTACCATGTAGGCAGCACGCACGTGTGAATGCAAACGTGGGCACAATTTACTGTACTTTAACTGTGGGTAAAATGTCATAAAATTGGGGATTTTAATGTACTTTATACATTACTCGGAGGCTTAGCTGTGATAATGTGTTTAACAATTTAAGTTATTGTGTTTTCTTCGCACCTTGTGTCCCCCAATTTGGGATTGCCATTTATTAAAGTCGATTTACTTTGCTACGCGCAATCCTCATTGTGTGCTTGCTATTGTTTCTGTCTTGTTAAATGGGTTAGTATTACGTATTTCGTGTACTGGATATAAACGACAAGCGTATACACATGTTTACGTTAATTCCGTTATTTTACGTGGAGGTATCATAGTAGCATGTCGGTGGTAAGAGACTTAGCTGGTGTTATGTTAGACTAGCTTGTAGTGTTTCATTTAAGAGGTAATGAGAAATTTACTATTGCATATTTGATTGTAACATACGTCATTTAGTAAAGCAGTGCTTACATTGTTATTGGTTGATTAGAAGTAAAATGCGTGATATCGTATGTGCTAAAATGTATCTTGTTGTGCGCAGTCACAGTTTCTTGCAGTAGTAAATGCATGTTGTTGTTTATCTTTGTAGAATTGTTGTTATGTATATTTGTGAAATTGTTTACTGCGATAATCTTCGGTATTTATGTAATTAAAAAAACAAAACAGTTTTTATCATAAACCTATAGGATTTACGTGTTAAGTGTAGTCACACAGGTTGTTTATCAGTGCAAGTTGATGGGGGCAGAACATATATGATGATTTGGGATAGTAAAACAGTACTATTTAGAAATATCTCATATGCCGTAATACCACTGGTAAAGAAGCTTACATCGCTTATTGTTAACGCTTTATTTTACAACCCAGTCAGTTGTGGGCTTATTTCCCAGAAACGGTTTATTTTAAAAATAATTCTCAATTAAAAAATTTCAGAGAAAACCTGGCAATAAATACAAATTTGTTTCCCTTGAATCGATTTTCAGAGTCAGTGACGTGCGTGAGAACGCGAACTATTTTCACTGTTTAGGGAAATACTGTGGGTTATTTATGTTTGAAGTGATGTTTTCATGTTCATGTTTGACATATTTATAAATATGTATTTAGTACGACGTATTACGGAATACGATTCGCCGTTAAGATCATACGTGGTTATTATGCAGTTCTTTTACATTTTGAACCATCCTCTACATATAGTCACGTTGTGTGGTCCCGCAGCTTGTTTTGATCTCACGTGTTGTATTCTTTTTACTGTGCGAAAGTAGGTGAGCACTGGCGCATTTCTTATCCCAGCGTCTCTGATGTTTTGTTTCCATATAGTTAGTTCTCTAGTGTAATTTACATCTTGATAGTATTTTTCCTTTTTTTTCCGGATGTTTTTCTATGAAAAAAATTCAAGCATGATGCAGTATAGGCCTGCCTTTTATTTTTTGATTTGATATAAGTTCTGTTGTCTTCAGCTTCCATTTCTTTGCAGTTTGATTCCATCAGTTCTTTTGCCTTGTTGCATACATGCCCCGATTAGTTCGGGGGGGGGGGGGGGCGGGGGGGGGGGGGGGGGAGGGGGAGAGAAAGTATTTGGGGGGGGGGGAAGAAAGAATAGGACTACTGTACATCAGGCATGTCGTACAAGGCGACTAAAATAGGAGGTTGGCCACCTGATCATGTAAAACAAAGTGTCATAGAAGCCATTGCTATAAGATCATGTGACCGCTTGGTGCAGGCTTCCTGTCAGGGGACCAGTGGTGACTGCATGCTCCATAAGTAGCGCAAACTAAAAGCTTCTTCATACATTTTGTGATGTCAACTTGAATAAGTTGAAAGAAAGTGGTGGTCAGTGTGAGGATGTTGGTATCTCCATAGAGTTTATCCAGGAGTGGTACTAGTAACGGCCATTTGTGCTTTCTCTTGTTCTTCATATGTGGGACATTTTTTGGAGCAGATATTCAGCTGTCATTTTATTGGTGCTGCAGCTAGTTGCTATCTTTAGTTTATTGAATAGATGATACCTCATTCTGTTGTGGCCCGTGCAGAGTCTGAAGGTTACCACTTGTTCACTTCTTTTAAGCTGGTAAAATGCATTGTTCATCTGGTGGTTGGATGTTCTACATGTCATTTGTTTTTGTATCTGCTTCTGATAACTCGTGGCGTCTTCATAAGTTAAGCTTGTATCAGGCTGAGGTAGCTTTCCACCTTCCTTTGCCAATCTGTCAGCCTCTTCATTGCCAGGGATATTACAATGTGATGGGATCCACTTTATCACAACTCGTTGAATAGCTGACTCAGTTTGTAAAGTATTGCTCTTAGGTCACTCAGGTCTGCTTTTGTTTTCTTTCTCTTCAGTGCTGTAACTGCTTATAACACATCTGTGAAGAAAGCTACTTGTCTCTCTGTGCTTATGCCCTGCCATTAGCAAATGAAAATGATGATATGTGTAACATGGTGATTATTCTTATCTCTTGTGTATTTTTTTCTGGTCTCTTTATCTGTGTAATATCTTAAAATATAATTTGTTTTCTTATTTTCCAGGAGCTGATTGAAATAAACAGAGGGGCACTAGGTTATTTTGTGACACCATTTCATCAGTCTGTTATAGTCTTCATCATGGTGCATTTAAAGTTGTCTGCATTGATTTATGTGCTGCTTGTGGCACTGACCAGTTGTCAGAATGATAGTAAGTTGGTTTTTACTCCATTTTAATATGTATAGATAGTTACTTTTGTAACAGTTTTGACAGAATGCGATAAGACCAAGTTTGTATACAGAGCATTGTTTCATAACCACTGACAGCAAATACTGTAGACAAGTGCCTGTCAACTGGCAGTACATGTACCACGTCAGGTACATAGTTGGTCTCCTGGTGGTACATGAAGATGTTAGAAACATAGGCCCTCAACATGTTCATACTAAACCTGCCAGTTCTGTGACATCTTTTCAAGATCTTTCTAGGTGTGTCTTCAAAATTTTGTCTCCATTTCCCCTTTTCATGTGTTTTTGAGGTCTCCATTTCTCATAACCTGGGCATTTCAGAGCAAGGGCTACCTATCTCAGACCACGGATATTTATCTAAATCTTTTCGTCATTTTAACGTTGGTGATCTTATAACATTTGAGTCTTATTTTTACAAGCACATGTTTATAAAAGTTTAACTACATGATCGTCATTTCCGTTGTTCTTCATGTTTCTTCTTCTTCTTTGATCCTTAGCCCCCGACCGTCAAAGCAGTCAGTGCCCATTACGCCTGGTGGCGTCTTGTAGGGCAACAACAAATTGATTCCACTTTGCTCGATCGGCGGCCATCCTTCGTACAGTGCCCCAACTCTGGTTCATTCTTTGCGATTTGTCTCAGCTTTCCTGCCTCATTCATAGTTCTGACGTTCCAAAAACCAATTCTGGTTTCGTGTTTTGCGGTCGGGGCATCCGTTTTCATGCCAGTAGCTTCCTTTCGGCTTTCACCACTGTCAGTCATATGAACCTGAGACTCTGGATGTCCATCCCGCAGCAAAGTTTTCCCATTTATTGTTGTTTCTGTAACATGTGCGATTTTTTACATAGACAGGGGTGTTGGCCCTGTGCTAAAACCCCCAACCTGGAGGACCAGAGTATCAGCTTTTGTCTGACCCCTACCCACGCAGACCAGTCCAGCTTGGTTGAACCTACCAGGAGTAAATCTCCCACTGGCATAGCTCTGGGGATTGTCAGGGTACACAAGCTGCCCTACCACTACAAGGTATAGGTACCATTGATGGCAGTCTTCATGTTTCAGACGACTGAAAAGGACTGTCTTGGCATTTGAGTTGTAGATTATCATATTTATTTTATTTCTTTTGATTTTTACATTTTTCCCAATTCAGTGAAGGCTTCTCTTGCCTTTGGTGTTCTTATTTTTTATATCACTGACATTTTCTCCAATTTTGTCAGTGTTGTCTCCAAGATATTTGTATGAGTCCACGTCCACAGTAATACCAAATTAGTGGTAAAGTATATAAAAGTACTAAAGATAAGTAGAAATGCTTGTTTTTGGTATTTATAGTACATGATATGTTGTTACATTGTTTATATTAGTGGTATATATATATGTAATTATGCATGTGTTTGCACTTAGTATTACTCATAGATGTCTTGTTAAAATACAGAAGACTAGGTTTCTCAGAATGAAAAGTTTGAAAGGCACAGCTATAAACTATCTTGCGACATTTAAAACCACAACATATATATTTATGAATTAACCTTTTATAACTCGGGGACTGTACGAAAGATGGCTGCCAACCGAACAAAGTGGAAGCAGTTTGTAGCTGCCCTACAAGACGCCACCAGACGTGATGGCCACTGACTGCTTTGACAGTCGGCGGCTAAGGATCAAAGAAGAAGAAGAAGAACAGTGAATGATGCTCAGTAACAGATTGGTTTGTGTTACATATTTTAAACTTGGGAGTCACTAAAATGCTGACATACAGCATTATGGAACACACACTTTCTCAAGTTTAGTACAATAATTCACAACTATATTTATAGTTTTATATGAAGTATGTCTACTAGTGAATTCTGTATGGTCAGAATAAGTTCATGAATATAACACAGTGAACAGCTTTTAATCATCATGCCACGTTTTAATAACATTAATTGCTGTGAAACTATAAACTTGTTTTTTTTCCAATGTTGTGGGCATCATCAGAAATTGGTAAGATCATTTTCATGTGTCTATTTATTTGTTGTGGCTTTTTTTAAATTCCTGTGTAACATATATGTAAATGTTTAACATACCTTTTTAGTTATTTTGCATGTATTACATACTTGTATCTCGTAATGGCATGCATTTGTAACTGATGTTCCTATTTTATTCCCACACGTAAGTAAACAAGTAAATGTATGATGATCTTGTCAGAGTACAGAGTATATTGCTTACAAAATGGTGATCTTTATTGCTTCCATGGTGATAAGCAGTGTGTTGTACTTACATTACTACATGACAAATGTTGTTTTACTACCACTAGGGCTGCTGAGCTTGCTCTTTCGCAGCCAGTGCCCAGTTGAAGGATTAGCATAGTTTCTGTAGCTGGTGGGTGGTGCCATTCAGGGAATTGTTGGGGAGCCCAGCTACAGCACTTTTCTTTCGGTAGTGAGTCGTGGGTTTGTGAGCAGAAGATGTTGAACTGTCTCGTATGGTTGGGTACAGATGTGGCTTTGAGGGATTAAATTTTAAGTGCTTGAGCCTGGTGTTCTGTTCTTAGCTAGAAGATTGTGCTCTGCTTAATGCCTCATGGGTTGTTGATGTCACTTTTGTTTGAAAGAGTCATTAATGAACAAGCAAATAGTGCAGTAATGAATGAAAACACGGGAGATCTACAGAAAAATTGAAACCCAGAAACTTTAAAAAAAAAACCCCTTAAAAATAGAAAATAAAAGAGAGGTATGAAAGTAAATGAAACTGTTTATTGTTAATTTTTATTTATACATGGCATGTTCAGTAGATCCTTTTGCTCATGAGTTCAGTCATTCCTCTTTGAAATTGTTTTGGAGTATTAGTTTAGCTGTCAGCATGTTGGCTGGAGTGTTTGAACCATGCTTGCTCCTAGTTTAGCTGTCAGCATGTTGGCTGGAGTGTTTGAACCATGCTTGCTCCTAGTTTAGCTGTCAGCATGTTGGCTGGAGTGTTTGAACCATGCTTGCTCCTAGTTTTGCCAGCATGTTGGCTGGAGTGTTTGAACCATACTTGCTCCTAGTTTTGCCAGCATGTTTACTTTTCTGTTGCCTGGTATGTGTGTGTGTTCTAGTATCTCCTAAAGAATGACTTTGATGTTGAACACCACTGGAGTGGCAGGTTATCATATCCATGACAGACAGAAAGTACTGAAGAAACAAAACAAGAAAATAAGCAAAAGAACAAATAATTAAAGACAAATGATAACTGATAAACTAAGTAAAGTATGATATGATAGAGAAGTAGATCTCTATCTACAAGAAGACATAAGTGAACATGCAAATAGTGCAAAACAGGAAAGGCAAACAAAAATTTGAACCCACAAACTAAAAAAACAACTCACTAAAAATTGGTAATAAAAGAGATATAAAATGAAAGTATTTTTATTTTATTGTTTCCAAGTCTTCCATGTCCTTTGTCATTCTCTAATAGCATTGATTATATTTTAAATCTTTGTTTCCTATTTGTGACTTTGGCTGACAAATTGTTATCCCAAAGCATTGCTGATATTATTTTGTACACTTGACTTCTAAACCATTTTTTATTTTCTATAATGTTTACTAGAGTTCCCCCTTATTTATATATACATATGCTGGCACATGAATTCCATGGTTAGATAACTAACCAAGACCCTGAATCACCCCCTTTGCAGTGTATCCTGGGTACAGGCAACTTTCAGATCCTTAAGCTGTTTGACCAACCTTCAAGGATCAGGTAGCTGCACCAGAGCGGCCCATCATGATTCCCTGTGTGATGCAACAAGTTGAGAACCTAGTCTTGCATGTTAATATTGGGCGAATCATCCAAGCCCCAGACTGAACTCCAAATTTTACCCGGTTGGCTGCAAACAAGAGGATCCCATAATGAATGAATAGTAAATCTGGGAAGTGACCCTATGCAGGATGTGATTATTCCTGAGGAAAGCACAGTACATTAGCCCTGCATAACTGGCAGGCGCTGGAGTTGGGTTGGCCATATCCTCAGAAGAGACCCTGATGCCATCACAATAACAGCTATGCTATGGACCCCGGAAGGAAAATGAAAGAGAGGCCGATCAAAAATAACTTAGCAGAGAACTGTGGAGTCTGAGATGCAAAGAGTGAATCAGAGCTGGGGCACTGCATGAAGGATGGCTGCCGACCGAGCAAGGTGGAAGCAGTTTGTTACTGTCCTACAAGATGCCACCAGGCGTGATGGCCACTGACTGCTTTGACTGTCAGTGGCTAAGGATCAAAGAAGATATTATGGAATTCACAGTATGCTGTCTCCCCCTTTCCCCACTGCTTGCTTAAAACAAGTTGCAAGGGTCCTCTAGATGCATGCTAGGCTAGGATGAAATACCCAGGAGATAATCTGGAGCTCCTGGAACTCAACAAGTTGCAGAATGTCAGAAAAGCCACGGAGGAAACCATATTTTCACCGTACAAGCTTGTAAGTCACCTTGTACAGTCACAAAACCACTAAATACTACAGTACAAATCTAAAACAAAAAAAAAAATTTAAAAAAAGCAGATTTATTGAATAATTACTATGCCAGAGTCAGCAGAAACCAATCACATGAAGCAGCTGGACAAAACAATTAAGAACATAACAAAAATAAAACAAAGAGCTGCCAAAAAAGTATTGTACATTTTGAAACCAAGTACTCCATCCCGGAAATGAATAGCTCACTACAAGAATTAAAGGCCAAGAAAGCAAAGTCATTATTTCTAAACTTCATTAACTGAACATGGGCAGAATAATCTTGCAAACCTTGTCTGACTGCAAATATCAAACCAATTCTAAACAAGAACAAGCCAGCTGACTCACAGAAACTATAGACATCTTACAGATCTCAGCAGTTGGAAAAATTGCCAACAAAGTGGTAAATCACAGGCACTGCTGGCGGCTGGGAAAGCAACAAAGTCATTGATGATAGTTAGGCAGGCTTAAGAAATGATTGTAGAACAGAACGACTCTCATTTTGCTTAAAAAAACCCGAAGATGTATTCCAAGAGGGTAAGCATATCGCAGATGTATTAATCGATCTGCAGCAAGCAAACAATACAATATCTTCAAACAAATAATGCAACACACCAGACTCAACAAGCAGTTAAAAAAATGAAACCCTTCACTAGAGCACAATTGTTACAACAGCACCGACGAGCCATTTGAGACAATTCAACATGTGCTCCTTATGTGCTCAGCTCACCACAGAAAGAAGAAAACTATTGCCAGAATCTTCAACAATCATGAACACTCAAACAACTACAGAACTCCTGTTAATTCTTCAACTTGACATTTTCTCTGTATCTCTAGTTAAAACAGCAGTGGTAACAGTTAAAACAGCAGTAGCAAAAACAGCAGTAGCAACAACTACAGAACTCCTGTCAATTTTTCAACTTGACTTTATCTGGGAAATGGCGACAGGCTCAGTATCACTAGTTAAAACAGCAGTAGCAACAGTTAAAACAGCAGTAGCAACAGTTAAAACAGCAGTAGCAACAACTGTTTGTCCTGTTCTATATTTTTATTGTTTAATTTTTTTAAGCAACGAAAGACATCTTGTGTCCTTTGTCATTCTGTCATAGCATTTATGTTTCTCATCATTTCATGTTTGTGACTGACTAATGAAGGTTTATCCTAAAAAAAATAACAAGTTTTGACTGTATTGTTCATGTATAATCCAGACTTCCACTCCATTGTTCATATTTCTTGATGTTATATTATATCAGATCATAATTAACTCTACAAAATTGCTACATAAACCACCACTGTATGAGAACATGAATAAATTAGTGCAGACTTCCGGTCAGTGAACCGGTTGTAGTGGTGGTTCTATGCTCCATCGGGAGAGAAAATAATTAACTCTGAAAGGTAATGGTTTGATTGCGTCAGTGGGACAGCACTGATCAGTGGAAAGCTTCAACTGTGTGTTTTAATGTGTTTTAATTGAAATGGAGATGTTAGATGTCCTGGTACCTTACCTGGCTCTAAGTATTAGGTGCATAGCCTTTTATCTGAAATCCTCTGGTACAGCTGTGTTTTGGAAACTGGATATTTTAGGTTTTCAAATGTCGCTCAAATCACGTTTGAATGGTCACCCAAAATAACCTAAAATGTATTAGAAAATCGCCCAGTCACCCAAAGAAACTTAAGATGTTCAGAATATTTCAGTTTTCGGGCGTTCGAATAAAAGCATACACACCTTTATTTGTAAGGATAAATGTGTAGATTTTTGTATTTGTCTGCATGTTGTAATAACAGTTTTGCTTGTTTATTTGAAACATACATTTGTAAAGCATTAGTGAAATGGTTTAGGATTTTTGGAACTGAATGTAGTAGATGTTGTTTCTAAACTGTTACATCTTTGTGGATGGTTTATTGTTTTGAGACTATAATTTAGACATTGACATTGGCTCAAAGATATAATTAAGAGCTCTGTAAAGAAAGTAATAAAATGTAGGTATATTTTATTTGAGTAAATCTTTATTTCTTAACTTATTATTTCTAATATATAAATAAATAAAATATCACCGAAGAAAAGTGACATATATTCAGGGTATTTTTTATTGTGGTGTTGTTTACTAATGTAAAAATTCAGTTATTGCTGACATCAGTCCAGGAACTTCACTGTTTCTTAATACCATAATCATTAGTCCTTATTTTATAAGGGACTGTGAAAATTTGAAGGGGTTTCAATAAAATTTTATTGCAAAATAAAATAAAATTTTATTATAAATAACAAAATGGGGTTTTCAGTTGCAGAAATTTTTAATTTGAACAAAAATAAGTGAATGCTAAAATAATGTTGCAACGTTTGGTTATGACTAGTTAATAACTTTAGTTGTATTATCTTTGGTGTTCTTTATGTCCCTGAATTTGTCACCTCACTTACTTTTTTGTGACAGTTCTCTTTCTATACTTTTAACTGTCTATCAGTTGTAGTTTTTTTTTTTTTCCAGTCTAATTTTTTCCTGATTTCTCTGTTAACATATTTTTCCTTTCCCATGATATATATTTTGTTAAGTAGCAGTGTTGAACACCAAGAGGAAAAAAAAGTGGAGGCAGACACATGTAGAGAAAGAAATATACATGAAACATGCAGTAAATAGTTTAATGACACATATACCTATAACATTCACAACAATTTCAGATATATGATTTTATTTCTTGCAGTTCGTAAGCCACCAAACATTATAGATCCCAACAGTCCTAGAACCCTGTACTTCAGTGGCAACAGTCCAGTTGAGGTTAAGTGTAGAGCTGAAGGCATACCTCAACCAACGTAAGTTAATAACATTTGTTGAGAAAGACAAGGCTGTGATGATAGAATGAACCTGACTGTGGTTGCAGATACTTGAGTAACAATATGTTTATTTAAACAGAATAACCATGTGTTTATTTTGTGGTAGCACAGTGGTTAGTGCACTGGCTTCTTAGCTCGGTGGTCCATGGTTCGATCCTCAGTTGAAGTGGGATATTTTAGACCGCAGACGGTCGAACCAACCTCATGAATTGGATACCAGAGCAACTCTAGGAAGGTTAAGGTGGCCGGCATGATGCTGACCACATCACCCCTAGTGTGCCTGTTGCGTGATAAATTCTCGCAACATCGTTTTATTTCAATATCTGTTTTATAACGCAAGGGCAACAACTGCTTGTAATTTATAGTCACTTTTCTCGGTAAGCATTTGTCTTCTCGCGTTGGTATCGAATGCAGTTAACTTTTGAGCTGTGGTCATTTTTGCGCTGGACTGCGCATGACTTGTCTTGTTGTTTGGTCGATCGGTTTCCGCCACCACTAGTGGGAGTGAGCGATTTGGAATGGCGAAAGAGATGCCTCGTTGAAGAGGGGATCTCCGCTTTCTTTTGTTCTGTCAGGGATGTGTAGTCCTCTTATGGATATTTCGTTTGGTCGAGATAATACCTCTAGTGTTTTCCCACATGTCGGGAGGCGTGATATTTCTGTGTATTTCATGAAAGCAAGGTAAATTGACTTTTTCATTAACTCTATCGATTTTGGGTCGTGAGCGATTTCGATTCATAGCCTGTCTCCGAAAGTCGTCGTCACGAGATGTTCTTTTCCAGCTCACATGTCGCTGCATTGTACTGCATCGGTTGATGCATGTACCAAGGACCATTACTTGCTACTTTGTTAAATGAACTAGGTTTAGAAAACCTTTATTATCTAGAGGATATTCTTGAGGACATTATTTATACTTCGGCAGACGTGTCTGTCTTGCTGAAGTCAAACTAAGGAGAGTGAACTGATCTCATACATCTGGTTATCTCCTGGCTGTTATAGAAAAGGATGGAGTTTTTCCACCTGACTACATTTACAGCACTATGAAATATAACATGCATCTGACTCATCATTGTAATGCTGTCTACCGTTTATTGCTGTATTGAATGTTGCTGTGATAATGACTGTTTGATGTGCCTACACATTTGCGTAACCATTTTGTCACTGTGGCGTCCACAATAAATAATGAAGAAAAACGTCAACGGCTGTTTCAAGACTCATTGACTTTATACGTCGTGAGTTTACTGACGTCCTATGTGGATTGCCCTGTTATTGTTGTATGAACATTGTTTTGACTGAACACATCTACACACTACACAAAACCAGACATGCGGATACCATCCATCATCATATGGCGTCACGCATCATTTGGTGGCCATAAGCTGGTTTGATTCTGGTACTAGCAAACACGGGGTCCCTTACCCACTTCATTTTCAACAAGAATTCATCAGCATCCTTCAAGAAATTAACATTCTTCAATACAGTCAACATCTTCAAAATTTTCAAAGTACTCGGCGTTGCCCGGTAAAAGTCAAAATTTCAACTTTTTGACGGAAACAAGAATTTGACAGTACCCGGCGTTGTTACATGTTGCCGGATAACTCGGACTGCTGTTATCTTTTACGCAAGTCAAGCAAGTTGCTGCTGTCAAGGTTCCAGTGCTGTCGTTTTTTGTGAAGGTCAAGTGCCGGTTGAAACAGGTTGTTTTCTGAAGAAGGCCAAGTACCGATTTCCATCAACTTACTTTTGGATTAGAAGGTCAAGTGCCGAAACAACTCAACACACAGTATTTCAGAAGCTCTTGTACCATCGTGTTAGCAGTGGAAGCAGTTCAGATGTGCCATCATCGTTGGAGCTTCGCTCTTTAGGACGTTGATTGACATCCGTTTTTTCTGCTGTTCTACGATTGGAAGCCTATAAGTTAAGTGGCCTGTTTGTATGTAAACTGTGCCCTTATACTTCTGCTGAGTCTTCTGTGTATCATCTCATTCTATATGTTATATGTTTATATGTTATTCGTATATTTATATGTTTATATTTCAGCGGGTTCTCGGTTGGGTGGTGTCTCCGTTAGATTATGCCACGTCATAGAGGTCGTCTATTGTGAGCGTTTTCTGTAGGGTTTGCAAATTTCCGATACTGGAATTTGCTAAGCGACTTCTGTTGCTATTTATGTTAGCTGTGATGACATGTTTTAATATTGTTTTCGTTATTATTTCACATTCTTTAGTTTTGTTGTGATTTGTTTGTATTTGTTAGCCTACTCTTGTCTATAATTTAGTTTCATACAACATTTTTGTTTATACACTGTGGTGTCATGTATTTTGTTTAATTCTATCGCAGATATCGTCACATTTTTTGTGATATGTCATTAATTTCTGCTTTATTTTTAGTTGATTTCTGCGAACGTTTTTGTATTGTTGCTGATCTTTGTTATTGTTTACATTGTTATTGTTTACATTGTTTGTATTGTTTACATTTTCAATGTTTACATTCTGCATGTGTTTACATAGTCATTGTTTACAGTTATAGTAATTAGTTAATGGGCTATGCTAATGCGCTGTTACTACTACACTGATGATAAATGAATGATGAATAGTGTCGTGCACTAGTGAATGAGAAGTGCACTTATGATCAAGATTTGAGTGCTGATATTTCATATACAAGTTCTTTGATTGGAGACTTGTTTCCCACAGAGACTGGGATAATATAATGTGATGTGAATATACAAGTGCTTAATTAAGACTTGTTACACTTAGGTTTGAAATAAATTAGTTAATTATTTCAGGTTTTGGACTCATATGTTAGACAACATGTCTACATTTGAGCACTTTATTGAGCAGGGTAAATTGCTTGGGAAGACTGGTGATAAGTTAGAAGAATTTGCAACTGCTCGATATGATAAAGCAATGGAAGCTGAACAAAAGAAACTGCATATGGAAGCTGAACAAAAGAAACTGCAGATGCAGGTGGATGAAAAGAGATTCCAAATGGAAATGGAAAAACAAAAAAGGGAATCAGAAGCTGAGGAAAGAAAGCTACAGCTAGAGGCTGAGAATAAAAGACTTGAAAAAGAAGCTGAAAATAAAAGACTTGAAAAAGAAGCTGAAAATGAAAGACTTCAAATGCAGGCTCAAGCTGAAGAAAGGAAGTTACAAAGAGAGTCTGATGAGAGGAAAGCAAAAATGGAACATGAAGAAAAACTCTTAGCTTTAGAGTTGGAGAAATTGAAATTGACGAGCATGAGTAATGGTAATGATTCAAACAAGGGTTCATCTTCTGGGAAGGCTAATAATGATACTTTTAAGATTAAGTTACCAACATTTAGTCCTTCCAGTGATGACATAATGTTCTATCTGGACAGATTTGAACAAGCATGTACAGCTCATAACATAGACAAAGCAAAATATGTTTATCAGTTATCAGGGATACTGACAGGTAAAGCTCTAAGTATATTAAATATGGTGGATGAACCTGACAAGAACAGTTATGAGGTTGTCAGGGCCGCTTTGTTAAAGAAATATCAGCTTAACGAAGACGGCTATCGTCTACAATTTAAAAACATGTTACCTGAAAAGGGAGTTGAATTCTCCGAGTTTATTGCAAGAATACGCATTACTTTCTCACGATGGGTTGAACTATCTAAGACGGAAAAAACTTATGAAGGACTTATGGACTTAATACTTAGAGACAAAGTCATGTCGTCTGTCAATGAGTCTTTCCTTGCTTTCCTTCATGAACGTAAACCTAAAACAATAAAAGAAATGGAAGATTTCTGTTGCCAATACGTAACTGCGCACCCGCACATAACCATGGGTAACTCTAAGGTGAAAGAAGGTTTACCAGTTGCTTCGGCAGCTCCGTATGGCCAAAACTTTGCTCGTAGATCCCAACAAAATTTTGATAGAAAGAGTAGCGGTAATTTCTGTCAAAATCATGGAAATCAATTTCATGGTGATTCTTCGTCGAAGAATTGGAGACAACCTGATAGTGGTCGTTACTATCACCCTAATAATTATAGGCATTTCAAAAGAGGATATGGTAATAGAGGTTATTCCTGCCGAAGACCTCAGAACCAAACAAATAGATGTTCGCATCAATGTGAACATGATAGTAATCGTGGAAACTGGAATTCGAACCAGTATAACAATTACAATAGAGACAATAATAACTGCAGAGATAATAATAACTCTGATAACTTCAGAGGTAATAATAGTCGGGGTAGATCTCAACACAAAAAAAAGAGATATCAGCAGGCTAATGCTGTACAACAGGAAACTGAGGGAGCCTGTAATCATGTTGTTGATAGTAAAAACTTTGACGCTGTCACTAGTTCTGCTTTTGACTTTGAGAGAGCAAACAAATGCCCCCAATGCAGTACTTTATTCGAACCAGGTACCATAACTACTTTGAGTTGTGGTCACCCACTTCCCGCTCTTCCTGCTGCTGTTGCGCATGACGGGAGGGGTTCTTTAATTCTACATAAGGGTCTTGTTAATGATACTCCGGTCTCACTACTTTTCGATTCCGGATGCACCACTATTGGTGTTAGACAATCGCTTGTAGATCCATCTTGTGCTACAGGAAGGGTTATTAAATGTGTCACATTTGGCGGCACTCTAGAAAAATATCCTACTGCTGTAATTCGCATTGCCACTCCTTTCTTTACTGGAGATGTGCATGCTTGTCTCTTACCTAATCCTATTGCGGACCTTATTATTGGTCGTATTCACGGAGTTAGGGAGTGTACCCCACAGCAGATTGCTGCTTGGGAAGATAATAACATGCAAGCTACAAATGCAGTAGTTACAAGAGCACAAGCTCTACAAACACCCGAAACTTCACTGAATAGTGATAATGAAGTTGATAGCCAAGATAGTCACTTAGTAATTACTCGTGACTCTTTCATAAAATTGCAAGAAGAAGATCCTTCTTTAAAAAAATTCTTCGTTCTTGCGAAGAAAGGTGATCCGAATCAGGATACAAATAGAAAATCTTGGATTGCAATGAGAAACGGCGTACTTGTACGTATGGTACAAGATTCGACTACGTCGGCACATTCGCAAATTCTTGTTCCCAAGAGCATGAGAGTCCAAATATTACAACATGCTCATGACTCGCAATGTGCTGGACATATGGGTTTTGCCCGTACGAAGTCGAGAGTCCTTGCGGCTTTCTTTTGGCCTTTTGTCAATAAGGACATTCGTATTTACTGCCGATCATGCAAGGTATGTCAGGAGGTCAAATCTAGAGGACCACGACATGCTGCGCCTATCCAGGCTGCTGACATTCCTATTCGGCCGTTTCAGAAAATGGCCATAGATATTATTGGCCCTTTTAAGGTCAAGTCGGCCAGAGGACATCAGTTTATCCTTACATGTGTCGATATGTGCACACGTTGGCCAGAGGCTATTCCTCTTAAGAGCATATCTACTACAGATATCGCAGATGCTCTTTGGTTGATATTTTCTCGCTTGGGGTTCCCCAGAGAAATATTGTCAGACCATGGCACTCAACTCATATCTGACACTATGTCACAGGTAATGTCTACCTTACATATTGAACGATCTCTCAGTAGTATCTACCATCCTATGTCTAATGGGTTAGTTGAGCGTCTGAATAGAACGCTCAAGACTTTGCTTGGTAAGATAACTGAAGATCATCCTCAAGATTGGGACAGGGTTTTACCCGCGGCTCTCTTTGCCTATAGAGAAGTCCCGAATGAACACACAGGATTTTCTCCCTTCGAACTTGTCTTTGGCGCGCGTCCACGCGGCCCTATGTCTTTATTACACGATCTCATCACTGCCGATGATATTAGCGATGAAACTCAATCCTCATATGAGTATGTCATTGCTCTTAGACAAAAGATCATTGAGGCATGTAAGCTAGCAACTGCTTCATCAGAAATTGCTAAAGAGAAGGCAAGGCAGTTTGCTAACAAGAATAGATGTCTACGACAACTTTGTCCAGGTGACAAAGCATTCGTCCTACTCCCCAGTAGGGAAAATAGACTTCTTATTGCATGGAAAGGTCCGTATGCAATAGTCTCTCGGATTTCCGATGTTGACTATGTGGTCGATATTGATGGAAAGCATAAAACTTTCCAAATAAACGTGCTTTCGGAATTTCACGAACGTCCGGACTATTTGCTGCCTATTTTCCAGGCAACGGATGATGCTCCTGCACCTCACGGTCATTATTCATCCTGTCTGTCATTCAGGATGAGGAAGCTACCTTCTCTGATGTCAACCTTCCCCTTCCAGTGGTTCCATTACATTCCACGGAATCTTGGAAAAACGTTTCTGTTTCTCCTAATCTTTCTGGTGACGACCATCGACAAGTCTCGTCGATGTTACAAACATTTCAGGATGTTCTCACTGACATTCCTGGACACACAGATGTCATAGAACATGACATAATTCTTACGACAATAATCCAATTAGGGTTAGGCCGTATCCTATTCCTATACACTTTCAGTCGCAAGTGGAAAAGGAATTGGATGAAATGATTCAATTAAATATAATTGAACCATCGACTTCACCATATTCTTCTTCCATGGTTATTGTCCGGAAGAAGGATAAGAACATACGAATTTGCGTTGATTATCGCAAATTGAATCAGGTCACAAAGTTCGACGCTGAACCGATGCCCTTTGTTAGAAGATCTACTGATTAGACTTTCTAATTCTAGATTCTTCACTAAACTTGACTTGTCTAAAGGTTATTGGCAAGTGCCTTTAGCAGAGCATGCCAAACCTCTTACTGCTTTTTCTACACCTAGGGGTCTATTTCAATGGAATGTTATGCCTTTTGGTCTCATGAACGCCCCTGCCACTTTCGTTCGCATGATGCGTCGAATTCTGTCACATCGTTCGGATGTCATCGCATACTTAGATGACATCTGTCTCTTCAGTGATACCTGGGAAGATCACTATTTAGGGTTATATGACTTACTGTCCACTCTACGTGAGAATAATTTGACAGCAAAACCTTCTAAAGCTTTTGTTGGTTTTGGTGAAATCTCTTTCCTGGGTCATCGTGTTGGTCATGGTCTCTTGAAGACAGAAGACCACAATACTTCCAAAATACTGAACATCTCTGTTCCTAAAACGAAGAAACAAGTTAGGAGTCTCTTAGGTTTAATTCAATTTTATGGGAGATTTATTCCAAATTTATCTTCGATCATGGCACCTCTATCAACATTGTTGAAGAAAGGTTCGCCTAATCTGGTCCGTTGGTCTGAAGAATGCCAATCTTCACTAGACCAAATCAAGAATATATTTTTCTTCTCCTCCCATCTTAAGATTACCTACTCTTGATAGGACTTTTGTTCTTCGGAGTGATGCTTCATCCACTGGGATTGGAGAAGCACTGATGCAAGAATATGCAAATACTCTGCATCCTGTTATGTACATTTCTAGAAAACTAAATGCGGCAGAGAGGAACTACTCGGTTTTAGACCGTGAGTTGTTAGCGATGGTTTGGTCAATTCTAAAGCTACAAAGATTCCTCCTGGGCGCACATTTCATTCTAGAGACTGATCAGAAAGCTCTTACAGCTATTCAGACTAAGAATTTGAAGAGTTCGAGATCCACTCGATATGCTATAGCTCTTCAACCTTTTCACTTCACGGTACGAGCTATCCGTGGTGCGGATAATGTGATGGCTGACATTTTGTCTAGATGCCCACATGACTCCAACTAATACTTCTGTCCTATATTTCTATATATTACAGAGTCATAACACACCTATATTTCTACAATAGATTAGCACATCTGTACTTACTTTATATGTACACACTATCGTGCTTTGTTGTCATCTTCTTCTGTTCGTTTTTTAAAATGATAGAGGAGGACTGAGTAGTTAATATAAGGGCCGTTAGTTTACTAAACAGCCACAATTATTAATAATGTATTGTACCTTATGAAGCATATTAGTTATTAATTAGCATTATATTGCTTGTACTTTCTCAGAGGACTTACCTTACTAGTTTCAAGCATGACGAGTTCTAGATTGTGTACTTACCCTCGGAATACCAGAGCATATGTCCTGGATCGTCATGTAGTTTAACTTTGCTATGTACTTATGTCATTACATGTCAAAGAATGTACTATTTAAATTTTCCTATCAGATTTGTACATCCATTTTTAAAGACAATATTAGAGTATGCTGTTTAATGATGATTATAGTAACTTGCATACGTATATTGTGTTTACATGCTAACGTGATGTGTGTTGGTGACACCTCCCCGATGTGAATATTTTTTGAGACATATTTATTTTTCTGTTGAGGTATATCCTCACCAGACACTCTATAATTAGCCTATTGTTTGGCAATTTAGTTAATTATCAGCGCATAATTCGTGCGTTTTGAGCCGCTTATCGCTTGCTCTTTGATATTGAAAAAAAAATATGTTCCACATTTTTTTTTTATCGGGAGGAGGTGGTGATATGTTGCGTGATAAATTCTCGCAACATCGTTTTATTTCAATATCTGTTTTATAACGCAAGGGCAACAACTGCTTGTAATTTATAGTCACTTTTCTCGGTAAGCATTTGTCTTCTCGCGTTGGTATCGAATGCAGTTAACTTTTGAGCTGTGGTCATTTTTGCGCTGGACTGCGCATGACTTGTCTTGTTGTTTGGTCGATCGGTTTCCGCCCACCACTAGTGGGAGTGAGCGATTTGGAATGGCGAAAGAGATGCCTCGTTGAAGAGGGGATCTCCGCTTTCTTTTGTTCTGTCAGGGATGTGTAGTCCTCTTATGGATATTTCGTTTGGTCGAGATAATACCTCTAGTGTTTTCCCACATGTCGGGAGGCGTGATATTTCTGTGTATTTCATGAAAGCAAGGTAAATTGACTTTTTCATTAACTCTATCGATTTTGGGTCGTGAGCGATTTCGATTCATAGCCTGTCTCCGAAAGTCGTCGTCACGAGATGTTCTTTTCCAGCTCACATGTCGCTGCATTGTACTGCATCGGTTGATGCATGTACCAAGGACCATTACTTGCTACTTTGTTAAATGAACTAGGTTTAGAAAACCTTTATTATCTAGAGGATATTCTTGAGGACATTATTTATACTTCGGCAGACGTGTCTGTCTTGCTGAAGTCAAACTAAGGAGAGTGAACTGATCTCATACATCTGGTTATCTCCTGGCTGTTATAGAAAAGGATGGAGTTTTCCACCTGACTACATTTACAGCACTATGAAATATAACATGCATCTGACTCATCATTGTAATGCTGTCTACCGTTTATTGCTGTATTGAATGTTGCTGTGATAATGACTGTTTGATGTGCCTACACATTTGCGTAACCATTTTGTCACTGTGGCGTCCACAATAAATAATGAAGAAAAACGTCAACGGCTGTTTCAAGACTCATTGACTTTATACGTCGTGAGTTTACTGACGTCCTATGTGGATTGCCCTGTTATTGTTGTATGAACATTGTTTTGACTGAACACATCTACACACTACACAAAACCAGACATGCGGATACCATCCATCATCATATGGCGTCACGCATCAGTGCCAAACACCATATTCCTAATACAAGTATGCCTCAATGGGCGTGTAATGGGATCCTTAACCCTTTTCCTTCATTTCTTTTGCTTTTTTTTTACTTTAAATTCTTTGCTTTGCAGTTTTCTTCCATTGAGGTAAAAGTAGCTGCAGATTGTACTGTATTTATTTAATGCTTATGCCACCTTGAAATGTCACAAAAAGGATTGATAATTGGTTTCTGATTCAGTATGCATAATGTGACCTGGGGCATTATCATGTTGTGTGTTTATTAAAGATATAAATTATTGGAGATCCATTCCAGCTGACAATCAATGTACAGTTGGTACTTGATTTGATCTAATTTACGATGAAGTAGTTAATGTTTTAACAGGGTTCGTAGCGACCTGGAAAAACCTGGAAAACGAAAAAAAAAATTCCAGGCCTTGAAAAGCCTGGAAAAATGGCTAAAAGCCTTGAATTTTCCGCATCTGACCTTGAAAAAAATACTAAATCGAAAGTTCGTTACTTTGCGTCCATTTTTCGGTTATTGATGGTATTTTACGCAACAACAGACGCGACGAGCGGTAAAAATAAATCTGCATTTACGTCATTAACGCAAAGCGCTGAAAACGAAACCACCGAAAACTTCTGGAAATGGATTTAGTGCGCAAAGGGAAGTAAAAATTGTACGATATCTGAAGTTACCACACAATTTTTACTTCCCTTTGCGCACTAAATCCATTTCCAGAAGTTTTTGGCGGTTTCGTTTTCGGAGCTTTGCGTTAATGACGTAAACGCAGATTTATTTTTAGCGCTCGTCGCGACTGTTGTTACTCGAATTCTACTGGGAAAAACACCAAGAACTTCATTCAAGTTGTTTTAAATCGTTCATTTCAACTAAGGTAAGTAATAAATTCATTTATCTCATTTATAAAACCTATTTAAATAAGTCCAGTTTATGGATAGGCCTACTGTACTTGCGTCTGTAATTTACAATGTAGGCCTATTTACAGTTTTATTTTTAACCATGGCCAAAATTAGCCTGTAGGCAAGCGTTTGAACGAAATTTCTTGGTTTACATCTGCATGCGGGAATATATTTGACACAGTTTAAGATGGTCAGGAATAGAAATTGATGGCGATTCCACATCCTATAGCATACCCTGTTGTCAGACCCATGTCCCGCTGTTCATTTCACCACATTTTTTGAAAATAAATATATTTTGAATGCTTTTTTATTATATTTATGATGAAAAGACTTATCCCATTCTACCTCTGAAGTGTTATAGGCTAATTAGGATAGGCCTACATGTTTTCAATTCCAGATAACATGAATAACCGCAGATACACGAAAGTGGCATCACATCTGTCAAATCACTGTAATTAGGATAAATGAAAATCACCAATTTTGTGCATAGGCCTATGAAAAAAAAAATTAATTAAATTAAAAAAAAATCTAAACAAACAAACGAAACAAAACCCAACGAAAATAGTAAAGATGTGTGTGTGTGTGGGGGGGGGGGGGGGGAAAAGGCCTGCTATTACCCTCCCAATTACTATATATTACCTTTTGTTCTAGTTAAATAATGTTTGACTATATTATGTATGCGTTTAGAATTTGGACTTGGTAAATATACATAGCTTAGGCCTACTCATAAGTTATTTGTGTGTTCCATTTTTTTTTTTTAAACAGAAAAGAACACAACCCCAAGGAAGTTTTTCCCTCAGAAACATCAAAACCATCTAACACTACTCCCTCGGACACGTCAAAATCGTCTAACACTACTAGGAGACCTACAGATGGGACATCATTTGTGACCAAGGAAAAAACTCTCAGAGCTGAGATTATTTGGACTCTTTTTTTCAGTGAAAAGTCACTATAGTTTTAATTCAAATTTCATATGCAGCAAGGGACATATTCTCTTCTGTGGTAGTTTTTATTCAGCCTTCAGCTTTATTTCAAGACCTGAAATTCAGATTGGTGCATTTGGAACAGTAGCTGAAAATAGGAAGCATTTTCCTGTAGCACTGAAGAAAAAACAACTCAAATTGAAAAAGACAAATCATCCTGTGTTTTGTGCGACAGAAGATAAGGCATGCCGACAGTCACCTGGCATGATACGAACAGATTTAACCTTATATCTACTGTTCACTCCAATGATAATATAAACAAGACAGTTAGAAAGACAAATTCTTTAGGGCAAAACAATTCAGAAGCCAGTGCTTGCAGAAAAATACAGCAAAAGTATGGGAGGTGTCAACTACTTCAGCCAACTAGGTGCAAGCTACCCCTACCCACACAGATCCTATTTTTATATTATTTCTTAGTTGAAACTGCCCTGGTCAATGGGCACATAACCTACAACACTGCCAACTCTACAAAAAAAGATCAAAGCAAAGATCAGGATGTCAGTATGACTCTTATTGAACCTGCTATTCTTCGACGCAATGTGACACCTTCAAAACCACAGGTCACAACAACACGACTTACTGAGAACCACTTCATTGATAAATATGAAAGGGCAAGGTACAAACCAGACTGTAAAGTGTGTAAGGCTGCATGGAACAGAAGCCAGACTTGCATGTACTGCCCAGATTGCAATGTACCTCTATGCCTGATACCCTACTTCAAGTTAAGGATTATCAACGTGGATCGTTGACAAAGACTCTTGCCGAGGCCTACAGCTACAACTTCAACCCCAGTTAATGAAAAAAGCAGCTCAGACTCCAACTAGAGGTACTTAACTACTCAAACATTTACAAACGCTCATTGTCATGCCACAGACGCAGAATACATTCAGAAAAGACAAACACAAAAAAAAGTGGTTTTTTTTTTGCATTTTATTCACAATTTTATTAGCCTTTTATGTTGATATACGTGGTTAATCGTTAACTCAATACGTCAGTCAAGCTTATTTTATTCATTACCATCCATGTCACTAACATTTTATTGCGCTGATGTTGAACAAATTCACTAAAAACTTAGAAAAGATGTTTGTTTTTCAATCTTTTATGAATTTAAAAAAAAAAAAAAACAGTTCTTTTTAAAGAAATCTGCAAACACCCTTGGTAATGGGAGACGGTAATGCTCCGGATTGCTGGTCAGCAAAGTGATAATTATATCTGAGAAAATTAGATGAGGAAAATATTAGAGTTTCCCATACTTGAAAATCACGTGCTGGACCTGGAAAAACCTGGAAAAAGCCTGGAAAATGTTTGAAGAAATTTGCTATGAACCCTGTTTTAAGCATTTTCTGCTCTGGGGTAAGTTATGTGTATAGTCTACTAAAGTGTATGATTTCAAATGCAAATGGATAACAAGGTGATGTTTGATCTATGCAAAATGTCATTTTCCAGTAGGTAAGTGGTAGTGTTTACTGTATGCATAATTTCATATTCTAATAAATATGGAGCAGTGTTTACTGTGTGCATAATGTCATCTCATATATGCAGGCAATGCTTATTGTATGTCTTAATATCTTATTTCGACGAGCATGGGGTAACATGTACAGTATGTATAATTTCATATTCTTGTAGCTACAGTTAATTTTCACTGTGTACATAATGGTGTATTCCAACAGATACAAATGGACAAAAAATGGAAGTCCAATCACACCTGACAACTTAGTGATGTATGATTCCACAAATGGATCACTGACAATTCCAGAATTTACTAAACGTGAGGAAGGCACTTACATGTGTGTTGCCAGTAATGTATTTGACAGTGATGTTGGAAGGATTACAGCCACCAGCTTTGCTCCACCTGTAAAATTATACCAGACACGTAAGTAAATTCACTAGTTAGACCAGAAATAAGATGCTATCACATCAGTAGTTCTTTAGAATACAGAATTCAAACGAATGCAGATTATAAGAGGGCTTTCAATGCATTATGAAATATATTGAAATCAAAAGAATTCCAGTACCACTTCTGGACAAACAATATGCAGATTACAACAACCTCAAGATGACCATCTCTTTTAAAAAAAACTTCAAGTTAACGTCTGAAAGTGTACAAAGAAAAGAATTCAAGGTCAACACAAAATCATAATTTCAAACTCATATCTTGAAGTCTTTTTATGTGTATGGCTCAGAAATATGAACCATAAACAGTGACATGAAGAAATTATAGGCTTTCATAAGTAGGTTCCTGTGCAGATGAGAAAGATTGAAATGGCAAGGACACCAGTGTGGAAGTGATGGAAAGAGCTTGACAAATTCTAGTGGAGAAAGAGGTGAGAAAACAAAAGAATTGGATAGGACACGTATTACTTAAACCAGTTAACAGCATTACTAGATAGTCCTTATTTTGGAATACCCAAGGTAAATGAGGGTGGGGAGCGGCTAAAGCAGTATGGAGAAAAGATTCAGAGACAGCCTTAAAAAAAAAACAAGAAAACATGGAAAGACCTTGAACAGATTATACAGGATGAAATAGGTCATGAAATAGGTCATCAAATAACTAAAACCGCAACATTTGCCAAGCAGGTATGGAAACAAATGAAGAATCAAATTTCTTCAAGATGTCAGTGAAAGCAATGTAGGACTAAAAATGTTGGACAGGGCACAAGAAAAAGTGCTGCTTGGTGGAATAATTGAAGCAATAGAAGCAGCAAAGTGTAAACCATCACTACAGAAATCTGGATAAATCAGATAGTGTTAGATACTACCTTGTAAAGTTTTAGTATTATATGTGACAAAATCTTATTTTTTAAAATTTGAAACAACCCTGAGTGTCCAAAAATATTGTTTTACATGTTTTTGTTTTGTTTAACAGTAAATCTAAATATTAAAAAGATTTTTGAAGTAAAATTGTTATTAATTCAGTGCCTTTTAATAATTGTTGGACTTTTCTGAGTAACATTCCAAAAGGACATTTGTGAAAGATAAAATGACCAAACACATCATCCATTTATTTCCAGGAGTTGAAAAGTTCCTTGATGCTAGTGATTCAAGGTTGCTAGTGACAGAGTACGAATACGCCCTGCTGAAGTGTGCAAACAAGGGAGAGGTTGTTGGTTCTGATATTAACACTAACTGGTATGAGAGTGAAAAGTCCAAAGATGTTAGCATGGATTCAGGCCGTATATTCATTGATACGGAAGGTGAGTGAGCATTATGACTGTTTTAATGGCAATTGTAATTTTTTTTCCTTTAGTAACAGGTAGCACAGTTAATCAGAAATGGGTCAGAAGTAATTTTTATAACAATGACTTTTATGAGGGAAATTAACGGACTTGTAAATTTATAATCAAAGGGCTGTAATCCATAATACTTTAAGGTAGAAGTATACCCAGAAAAGCTTAAAAAAAATAAAAATCCAACAATTTTCATTTTCATGCTTTAAATCATCGTCAACATGTTCTTGAACTAAAAATAATTCATAGAAGCTTAGAGATACTCTGGTTTGATAGGAATCAGTGTTTTTCTACACACGCCCCCTTGAGTGATTTGCATAGCAACCAATGTTTATAGTTGGTTACCATGTGAATAATGACCCAACAAGAAGGTGCGTAATTGTAAAACTGCGAAATTATAACTATACATAGGCAACAGGAAAAAGATATTTATAACTTTTCCACGGGGAATCACTCAATGATTTCTTGTGAATTTTTCAAAAGTGTGTGTCTAGAAAGCTTTGATCGTAAATTTCAACATTTGTTACATGCATAGTGCATTTTCACCAACATCAACTCTATTTATTGCTAGTTTTATACTGATTCTGTATAATAGTAGTTAGCAGAGCTTCTTTTGTTCACAATGAGAAATAAGACAAAGACTGGGAGGCGTGTACACCAACAAACCGTTGCCTGAAAATGAGACACCTATTGTCGATAGTGACGCTATAAAACCCCTGTGCTCCTCAGCAAAGAAAATAAAGGTCATAAAGGTCCAAGAAAGTGAAGGACAAGCTAAAAATGACAACAAAGGAAATGGGTTTATCCTTATGGATGTAAAACTACTGTTTGGGTTTTTAATGCGCTAACTTTAGATGTGACAAATGTTATCAGTACTCACTGACCTGTGAGATCGTCGAAGAGACTCGGAATGGCTTTTGTCATGAAATCAGTATCAAGCGCACAAACAGTGGCGAATGGACTGCCAATTTCAATACTTCTGATGTTTCATCTTCAGCTACTCACAAACAAAGAAGTAAATGTGCGAATGGGGGCATTTGTGCGTTCTATTGGGAAAGGCCACAGTGCGTTGCAGAATTTTTCGATATACATGAACACAAGTCAACGCATGGCAAAGAAAGCATACAGGAGAACGCTGCACAGGATCTATTCAGCAAGTAAGGACATTGCAATGGAAAGACCCTGAGAGCACTGAAAATGGGATTCATAGACACTGCAGCTGCAGTAGAAGGAGACCTTTATTCAACAGGAGCTCATTAAACTTCATTTTGTGAGTTCTTTTTCTGTTTTTCTTTGTTTTCTCGGAATTGTCTTTTTAGCATAATTGGTGATCTTTGAAACAAGATATCTCTGGATCTGTACATTCAATTGACATGAAAATTAACACAGTTGGTTATCATATAATCTTACAGATTATGACCTAAAATGGATAGAATTGAATTCAAAATTTTAGTTTTATGACCATCATGCATATATAATGAGGCACAAATATCAAACATTCAAGAAATATAAATTTTGAAAATTCATTACAAATCAACCTTTCGGTCAATATCTATTATTTTAGGTCAAAACCTCAAGCTATATATACTAATTCAATTTGCCAAGTTTCAGTCAGATCCTTGTAAAAATAACATAGTTATGATGTTTTAAAAAAGGTGTATAATTTATTCACTACGGCGGCCATATTGGATAGCTAATTTGCATAATTAATGAGGTCATTATGTGGACAAAAATGTTAAGTCCATACTAACACTATACCCATGGTTGTTTGATTCTGAAAGGAAAATTTGAGTTTTTTACCCTACAAGGTAGTCTACTACCTTAAAGTAGGGGACGAAAGTAGGGTTGACATCCCTTGATCACTGCTCAGGGTAGCTGACCTTGGCTGATATTTATAGTTAAGTTTTTCAGTTTTGTTTTTCTGAGGGAGTTCAGCTAGCAGAGCAAAGTTATGCTTTGCACAGGAAATTTATATAAACTGGTGAGTTGTTTCCAAGACAATTGATCTAGAAACTTTGGAAATAGTCATGGTAAATTGGTGTACAAAATATAGTCAGTCAGATTCGAGAAAGCGTTAGCGTAGGTTCAGAAATGGGCTCTCTCCCAAGAGTGTGTAAAGATAGTATTTTATAAGTGGCTGGCGCAATCGAGAGTTATTATCAAGTGATAAGCCCAAATGAGTTTGGGTTGCTTCTGTAGTGACAGAAAGGTTTATAACTATCATTCAGATGCTCAATCGCCTTTGTGTCACAAGTGACAGTTTTGTGACCTATTCTGAGGACATGAAGACAGTGTTGCCATTTAGGAAATGTGTGTGTTTCAAAATGAATAAAGAGTCTATTACTGGTAGGCAACATATTAGACCAGTTAACAGTCTAACGAGTAGTATATAAGCTTGGGAAAATGTCAACCCTGCCGGTAGGCCAGTATTCTCACAAATACACCAAGTAAAGGCTACAGAAAGTAGGATGAAATAGATAGAAAAATACCAGAACAGTTTGTAAGGCACAATGTTTCCATATGAAGATTTTAGAGGACTAAAAAAGTATCGACAGCGGTAGTTTCCAAGTCGTGACCACCATAACTAATAGAGACAGCTAGAAATACTGAAGCAGCAAGAGTGAACGAGAGAGCAAGACATTGTAATAATAATTGAATTGAACTGTTGCTGTACAAGTCTGCCAACCATAGGTGAAAGTTGGACATATCACTTTTAGCCAGCTGTGCTGATATTCATGTAAATAAACTTCAACATAATGTTCACTGCTGTCAGTGTGAAGTATTTTCATCAAATTGTTGAATTATCAATCGACTGTCAGTTATGCACTGTTGTAATCATCTGTGAGAAAGAAGTTAACTTAACATCATCTAACAATGGCTGCCTACTGTTTAGGGTAGTGATACGAACCCACTATACAACCCACTTCCACGGCCACACTTTTTTAATTGCTGTGGTGGGGGAGGACGAGGGTAGCAGGAGATTGGAGAAAATAGGTAAAGAGCATATGTTAGAAGCTAAATGATATATCATAACTTAAAGCTAGCTGGTATATCGTAACTTTGAGAATGAGATACAGCTGATTTAAAATTTGTTTTCTAAGAATGGCAGACTAACAAATATTCTGCAGATAGTTAAAAAGCAATGAGATAATATGGACAAGAATTGTGTCATGTACAAGTTGTGCTCACATAACAATTTTTGCAGTTGTTTTGAACTGATAGTATGACCTTAAAAGTTAAGTTGAAACAGAGCTTTTTTAAGGGGGGAAAAAACTCGTACACAAATTTAAACTAAAGTATTTGCATGTTGAAAAATACATTTTGTTCAACGTATTCTCTCAGACAAGCATCTCTTTATCTTATTCTCAGGCAATCTCCATTTCTCATACGTACTTGCAAGGGATGCCACAACAAACTTCATATACTTGTGTGGTATTTCAAGCACCAGTGATAAGCTAATTCGGCTTGGCAATGCCAATTACCTGTCTGTGACTCCTGTCTCAAGTAAGTATTGCCGAAATATTAGTTATTGTTTCATAGTGTGTCTGATAATACTTTATACAGTTTCATGTACACCACTTCTCTGTTTTCCTCTCATTCTTTAATACACACACACAAATTTACAGATGCATGCATGCACATGCACTTAAATATCATCATGATCACTATTATCATCAATCCTCATCAAGCAGACACACACACACACACACACACAATTCTCCGCCCATAACGTTCATGAGACTGCATCTCTCATTTTGTTGTAATTTAATTATTTTGAAGAGAAAAAGCCACTGTTCATTTAAAAAAAAACAATTATGGTTGTGATTGTTGATTGGTCCAAATATCAGCTTGTATTGTTTCTTGCTTGAAGACTGTACATTTGTAGTTTTTTAATGTTGTAAATTTGCAATCTTGCTTATTGTGTATGTATGTATATACATATGCTTGTGTGTCTGTGCATGTATGAGTGCGCCATTCTCAAAACGAGGGCGAATTTCGACATTTACTTTCTTCTGATTGTACGTGAATAAAAAAAAATAATGCTAGGTAATTTGTATGTCCTTATGTTGCACTGTTAATACAAAAATTCACACTATTCGTTTGTTTTGTCTGCTTTTGTTAACAAGTTTTTATGATAATAGGAATTAAAAAGTGTGACAGAAGATTTCCTTTCAAAATGTGAGGACCATAGGGTGATCTAGAAATGATCCTCAGACGTGTCAACAGTGAGAAATGCAGTTGGCGACCCATAGCTAGACTGCTTGCGTCAGGGTCAGCGAACCAGAGCTGACCAAGACCCTACTCCACCTCCAAGTGGTGGTCCTGGAAACAGGCTGCATCACTGCAGTCTCGCTGAGTGAGTAGGGATCGAAGAGGGAAAGCTAACCCGGTCCCAAAAATGCCGCACTGAAGTCGGATGTGTCGGCCGAACGGCACAAATATTGCAGCTTGGCTGTAAACGGACACAATGCAACCAACGTCCTTTTCAGGATGAACGAAGAAGAAGAAGAAGATCTAGAAAACATTTTTCAGTATTTCTTGCCTGCTAATATAGTAAAATATTAAATATGTTTCTCACAGCAGAGGAATCATTTCATTCTCATGCACAAGTCTAATTTGTACCAAAATATTTTAAATCATTGATGAGATGAAAAAAAAAGAAGTATATACGGATAATGCACTTCATCTTTCATACATCACACTCAGTGAACAAAATTGTTAAAATTGGGTACTTACAGACCTATTCATTTTAGTAACAGATCATTCTAATCAAATAAATAGGTTAAAATTAACTTGTGAGTGAATAAGCATGCGTCTAAAGGTTTTTTTAAAATTGTTTTATCACGTACATCCACTGCAAAAAAAATCATTCGAACAATTTTAATTGTGACTACTTCTTATAGTTTTGTTTGTAAGTGAGAAACTGGAAGTAATTGCAGAAAATTGAAAGGCAAGACAAGTTGAAATACCTTGGAGTAACATTTGATCACAGGTTGTCCTGCAAGCACCATGTTGATTACATGATACAGAATTGTGATGATGTAACACATGCTTGGATTGCTGTCAACTAGATCCAGAAATGCAATGGCCCAGGCAAAAGCTTATATGCGAGTAACCACAGATAAAAGGCATCCCCTGCATGGGAACATCGCTGACATCAAATTAGCAAGAATAAAGAGAGAGAAGTTATGGATGGCACAGGCAAAGGCAACTATTAGACAGGTGACCACAGTTGAAAATGTATTCAAGGAAGAGGTGTGGAACAAGTCAGGTGAGAATTGGATGAAGGCAAGGCATTGTCAGCTTTGGCAGAGAGTGCAGAACTTTGGCAATATGAGGACAGAGCTGGAAACTGATCAGCTGATAAATGACAATGCAGTGGATGATGATGCCATTGTGTACACAGATGGGTCTGTGATCATGATGAGAAATCTTGGTGGGACTTCTCTGCTAGAGTAAAGGGCAGAATCATTGCTGAACGTAGCGGGGATTACATGACAACAACCTCTAGCATGAGAATGGAGGTAGAGGCAGCTACTGCATTCTTAAGCTGTCTGTCTGAAACTTTATTAACAAGGGCAGTTATTGTATCAGACTTACTGTCAATGTTTCTGAAGGTCCAAAGTGGATGGCTCCGGCATGAATGGGCAACCTGCATAGAAGCTTCAAATTTTTAGGTACTATAGAAGCTTCGAATCTGCAGGAACTACTGTCCTAGTAATGCAAGGGTAAGCTGCAGTGAAAGAGCTGACAGACTAGCTTCAAGAGCGCCCATAGAAGATGCGTTGGATATAGATATGGAAGAGATACTGAAGGCAATCAATGGTCGCCTATTAGAGAATGACACTGCAATCGACGAATTATCAAGGCTAAGATTTGCTAGAATTTGGCATCAAACATAAGACCAGCAGAGATGCATCTGGCGTGTATACAACCATCGTGCAACAGGAACAGTTAGCATTCATAACCTTTTGACATTTAATGAGGGAGAATGAGCACCTATGGGTTTGCCCAGTGTGCAATGATGTTGATTCTGATTAACAATAACAATAACATTAACAATAACAATAACATCAAATTCATTCATCAGAAATGACAACCATTTCACATGTTGGATAAAGTTTGTTTTTGCCATTAACACGTTTAACCAATTACTTTATGATAGCAAATAGAATGTTTCTGTTGTTAACCATTCAGTCATTCTTACCAATTTCAAGACACATACAGGACATCTGTAAGCATAATACATGATGTGACATCTTCATGACCCTTTTCTACTCACTGCCCTCAGCCTCTTTCTTACAGTTTCACAGTAGGTCATTTTCAATTCACCTTTGAAAAAATGGAGGCAGTTCATCTTATTCACAAATCACATTTTTGTCATGTAATTCCGGCTAGTCATTTTACCATCTCTCATTTGTATCTACTTTTCACTAACCTTGTCCAGTACAAATTATTTATAGTATTTAGTGTGTTCCAATTAGTGTTACCTTTCCTCTGCCTGTTTCCTTTTCCATTCAATCTAATTTTACTATGTTTTAAAATACCAAAACCCATTTTTCTCACTCAGTGATTTCATCTCCTAAAACACATACCTTTTTAAAATATTTATTCTGTATACATAAAACATTGCAGCAGTGACAAGTAGATATACTTATTGGAAGTGTAGAACCTGGGAAGCTGTACTGTATCCAGATATAATTTGTACACAAATTATTTGTGTGTTTTATTTTGCATGTAAATAACTTTCTTCCAAATTTTACAGAAATTAACAGGCTTAATACATTAAGCTGTCAGAATGCACAGGTTCTCACAAACTTGCACATTTCCTTTTTTCTTCGTCAAGCACTAGGGCACTCGTAAGAAATAAAGAAGTAGAACACTAGACAACAGAAAACTAACAGACGTGAGTGACTTTCCCAGGGCTTGAACCCAGGACCTTCCATGCACTAGTACTTTCTTTCAGAGACCAAGATAGCAAAACTGATGTCCAACAGTTAATTAGATAACAGATCATTCAGTAGACAGTTAATCAGGGGAAATGTTGCTCAGTATTTCCCAGATGTATTTGTAAATAATAAAAATAAATGATAATTTCTTATTTATAGATCCAACTGGAATCAAACCACAACTACAGTACAGTAACTCTGGAGTTAAGGGTCTGAGATTCAGCAAAACCAGACTTGAATGTGTGTTTTCTGGATAGTGAGTATATGTTCTTAAACTATTATATATTTAAAAAAAAATTATCATAACAGATTTATAACTAACACACATATCTCTTCATAATTTAGCTAAAAGCTGTGATTGTTTAGACATTTCTAATTTACATGTCTGCTTGTGGTGCACATATGTTAGTTTTAGAAGACCAGGTTGACCATGTAAACTTGTGTTGTAACTTTTACTTGCTCTCTGCTGTTTGAAAAGTCACTTCCTGTTTTTAAATTTGTATGCCCTCACTTGTATCTATTGGATATACATGAAACAAGGAGCAATAACTGCCATTTGACAAGTAACTTGTTAGACTGCATGTAACTAGGAGTGGGCTATTTTAGAATAGAAGAACCTTGCTGTGCAGAGTGTCTAGAGAAAAATAATATAGAGCATTTCCTACTAAAATGTAACAGAGAAAACCAATATTAGATTATTTACAGGCATGTAATTCATCCATAACTGTGGAACATGTGTTGAGAATAGATAGACCTAGAGAATTGCACAATATAGTAAAACAGTATATAACAAGAACTTAAAATTAATATAAGGATCATTAATGATGTGAGGATAAGGGGTAGTCTGATGGGGGTGCTCAGGTGGATGATGGCAGATAGCTGGTGGATTTGATGTAATCTCGGACACCTCCAGGCTTTCTCACCCCTTTCTACTTTGGTAACAACAGGGCAGTTGTGAGAGACTTTACTTTGTTTGTTTTGTTTTGTTTGTTTGTTTTCTTTTTTGCATTAGTTGGTTTTTTTATTTGTATTGTTTGTTTATTTCTTGGAAAGGGGTTGTCACACACACATTGATTCACACAATTTTGGTTTTGATTTACTCTATTTGGACTGAAGAAGAAGATACTATATTTGGATATTGGAAATCTGATGTTATTGTCTTGAATTTATTACACTATTTCGTCCTAATGATACCCCATCAAGGGAAGAACAGGATACTTTGTTAAAAAAAAAAAGAAGTAATTTTAGTTTAATTTTTTGTGTTAATTTCCAGAAATAAAACAAAATAGCATAAAAATGACCAATAAACTGACGTTAGAGGAGACAGCAAAAATTGCTATCTGCTATGACATCATGTGTTGAACCGGAACTCATATTGAATTGTAAATGTTAATGTGACATCTCATTTTACGAGTATGTATTGTTATTGTTAATCAGAATCGATCTCACTGCACTCTGGGCAAACCCATTGGTGCTCAGTCTCCCTCAGCAAATGTCGAAGAGTATGAATGCTAATTGTTCCTGTAGCACGGTGGCTCATTTTATGTAATAAAGTAGCAGTTAATTGTCTTTATTTTGATGGTTTGTTTCGTTTATATTAATTGAATAGGAGTGAAGACATAACAATTTAAAAAATAGGAAGTGACTTTTCATTCTCCCTCTAGTTTTCATATTCTGAAGTGGTACTAGAAGGTGAAGGTCATGGAAATGTACTAGAATGGAATGTATTCTACAGCAGCAGTAATAGTTATAGTATTTGTGGTCGCACTAGAAGGCTGTGTTGTTATGGCAGTAGAAGTAGTCGTAGCTGTTGTTTTTGTAGTGGTAGTAGTTATAGATTTGAAGTAGTAGAGAAAGTGGTAATAGAAGTAATAGTAGTGGCTGTTGTTGTAGAAGTGGTTTTTTTCGTTATTGTTATTATTGTTGAACATAATCGGCATCACTGCACTCTGGGCAAACCCATAGTTGCTCAGTCTCCCTCAGCATATGTCAGGGTATGAATGCTAACTGTTCCTGTTGTGCGCCACTTGTATATGTCCAGCAATCTTAGCAATCATCAATTGCAGTATTGTTCTCTAACAGGCGATCATTAATTGTCCTCAGTATCTCTCCCTTATCTATATCCATCTCTCCCTTATCTATATCCATCTCTCCCTTATCTATATCCATCTCTCCCTTATCTATATCCATCTCTCCCTTATCCATATCCAGTGTCTCCATTGTGGGTGCTCTTGATGCTAGTCTGTCAGCTCTCTTATTACTGTGTAGCCCTGCATGCCCAGGACAGTAGATCCTCACCAGTTGCTGAAGATATGAAGCTTATATGATGTTTTCCATTCATGTCATTGCCATCCATTTTGAACCTTCCGAAGCATGGACTGAGAGTCTTACGCAATAACTGCCCTGGTTGACTGAGCCGATGGAGTATAGACCCATCGGTGTATACAATGGTATTAATTATCGGCTGCCGCATGATCATGTAGCAGTTGATAAATTTCCAGCTCTGCTTTCCTATTACCCCAAACTCTGCAGTCCCTGCAAAGGCTGATAATGACTTGCTGGTAGTTCATCCTGTTATCACCTGACTTGCACCACTCTTTTCCCTTGGATATATTTTCAACTTTGGTCACTTATCAAATTGTTGCCTATACCTGTGCCATCCATGACATCCCTCTCTTTATTCTTGCTCCCTTGATATCAGCTATGTTCCCTGTCTGTGGTTATTCGCATGTATGCTTTTGCCTGGGCCAAGGCATATCTGGATCTAATCGACAGCACTCCAAGCATTGTCACAATGGGGGGAATCTCACGAACAGCTCAAGACAATACACATCCGTTCATTTTTAATGCTTTCCAGTCGTTCACATTGTGTTACTGACATCGTGAGTATTCCCAGTCCATAATCTCTGCTGTAGTTGATTAGTGTTAGTGTTGTTCAGTAGAAGTAGCCATAAAAATAGTAGATATTAATGTTGTTGTTGTGGTTTGCATTTGTAATGAGAGTGGCATTTGTAGTTTTTTGTTTTAGTAGCAGGTGGCATTGCTGATTTAGCAGTTGTAGTTGTTGTTGTTTTAACAGGTGTAGTTGTTGGTGTTTTAGCAGTTGTAGTTGTGGGTGTTTTAACAGTTGTAGTTGTTGGTGTTTTAGCAGTTAAAGTTGTTAGTGTTTTAGCGGTTGTGATTGTTGGTGTTTTAACAGTTGTGGTTGTTGGTTTATTAGCGGTTGTAGTTGTTGATGTTTTAACAGTTGTAGTTGTTGGTGTTTTAGCAGTTGAAGTTGTTGATGTTTTAGCAGTTGTAGTTGTTGGTGTTTTAGCAGTGAAAGTTGTTGGTGTTTTAGCAGTTAAAGTTGTTGGTGTTTTAGCGGTTTTGATTGTTGGTGTTTTAACAGTTGTGGTTGTTGGTGTTTTAGCAGTTAAAGTTGTTGATGTTTTAGCAGTTGTAGTTGTTGGCGTTTTAGCAGTTGTAGTTGTTGGTGTTTTAGCAGTTGTGGTTGTTGGTGTTTTAGCAATTGTGGTTGTTGGTGTTTTAGCAGTTGTGATTGTTGGTGTTTTAGCAGTTGTGGGTGTTAATGTTTTTGCAGTTGGGGTTGTTGGTGTTTTAGCAATTGTAGTTGTTGGTGTTTTAGCAGTTGTAGTTGTTGGTGTTTTAGCAGTTGTAGTTGTTGGTGTTTTAGCAGTTGTGGTTGTTGGTGTTTTAGCAGTTGTGATTGTTGGTGTTTTAGCAGTTGTAGTTGTTGGTGTTTTAGCAGTTGTGGTTGTTGGTGTTTTAGCAGTTGTGATTGTTGGTGTTTAGCAGTTGTGGTTGTTGGTGTTTTAGCAGTTGTGATTGTTGGTGTTTTAACAGTTGTAGTTGTTGGTGTTTTAACAGTTGTGATTGTTGGTGTTTTAGCAGTTGTAGTTGTTGGTGTTTTAACAGGTGTGATTGTTGGTGTTTAACAGTTGTGATTGTTGGTGTTTTAGCAGTTGTAGTTGTTGGAATTTTAACAGTTGTAGTTGTTGGTGTTTTAACACCACTTGAGAAACACTGGTCTAGCAGTTAACGTCACAGTAACACAGGGACTCCAATTCACGAGTAATAATGAAACATCATAACTGCCGAGTCAATCTCCAAACATTGAATACATCACTAACCGTTTTACAATAACACATGGATAGTGTGATGCACATGATACAAATAATACTCTAGAGAATCTGCTCTAGCACAACTGCTACCATCAATAACACTGATGTTTCAATAACAACATAATCTCGCCATCTCACTTTCTGCTTCACTCGGCAACATCCCTCGTTCAACTGCCTTTCTCCTACCAGTCTCAACACACTCCTCATGTTTTGACATTTACTCACACTCTCTCATATCCCCATTTGATCATCCACGACCAGTTCACAACAACTCGTGTAACCATCTTGTGAGATTCACAAAAATAACTCACTCTTTAACTGTTCGTGACAGTAGTAATGTTCTAGCATTTGACTTTGAATGGCAGTAGTAGAAGAACAAGATATAGAGGATTAGACAGAAAAAGAATGGGGAAAAATAAGAGGTAGAAGAAAAAATAGAAGAGGATGATGAATTGGAGAAAGGACAGGCAGAATAAAAAGTATGAGAAGGTAGGAAAAAGACAATTATGAGAAAGTAGAAGACAAAAGATGAAGTAGTAGAAGGAGATAGAGGGAAAGAAGCAAAAAAAAAAAAAAGGAAAAAGAAGTTAAGGAAGAAGAAGGAGAGAGTGAAGACAAGAAAAGGAAAAATATAGAAAGAAAATGAAGGAAAACTAAGGAGGAAAAAAGTTGTAGAGAAAGAAGAATAAAAGGAAAAAGATCATAAAGAAGAAAATGGAAAGAAGAATCAAGAAGTCTTAAAAGTAAGTAAACCGAAAAACCACATATACTCTCACACACGTTTTTTCTTGTGCACACACACATAACTTTGTAATGACTCACTGTTAGATAGTTTTAGTCCACAATTTGAATAATTGTTTCCAAAAAATCCTCACTTGTTCATTTGACCACATTTTCATTGGCAAGAGGTGACATAGGATTCAGTACGAAATTCTACAGGCTTCCCGATAATAAACACAGCTTTTCTAGACTAAGCCAATGGTGGCTCAGGGTTTCCAGTTTTTGAGTTTTCTCTAATCTGAGTCGGACTCTGGGTTGTGTTGCATAGGCATCCCCCTCTTCGCAAGCACGAGATTTTAAGCAAGAAGTTTTGTGTCTTGTGGATGGGGCTACTGAATGTCAGGTTTGTATCTGTGCACACTGTTGTATCAGTGCGCTGAAATGTAACAGTCAAGCGAACAATGGGTAGGGTAACTAGAAGATGAATAAAAAAGTGTAAGGGCTGAGCTCAGAAGGTTATGGTTGGAGAATATGAGAAATGTGATACAACAGTTTTTAACAAAAATTGTTTTTACATACCACGCTGTTTCGCAGCGCTGCATAATATACATGTGCTGTTAGTTATTTTTTCCTACTCCATAAGATACAACTATATACCTCATCTTCTATGATAATGACATCACAGACCTATATATTAAATATCGTATATTCTCATCAAGATATCATGCAGTATTTTTAACACAGCATATTATATAAACTTGTCGCTATTCTCAGTGAAAAAGAAAAAAAATCCCCGGTAACCATGAACTAGCCAATTTTGTTTACCAGCCTAGTTACATCTCTACCAAATCTGCACCTCTTCTCCTTCTGCACCTACTAACTTGAAAGTTGCACGAACCGCGATCAATGCAATGAAACACGCTGGATGTGGAGCTTAGCCTCTGTTTAGCGTGAAAAGCGGGAATAACGTCCCACATTTCTGTCAGCTTCTGTCAGCGCAACCCTGGATTATCGCAAAAGAGGTTAACTGATTTGTCTAACACCAGCATATGTTTTGCATGATTTATGTACATCACACTATTCATTTACTGAAGTCGACAGCAGCAGGAATAAAAGTGTTAGCAGCAGGAATCTAAGTGTTAGCATACTCAGTCAGTAGAATCACTACTTCTGTTCTTCTTTTCTATCTTTTTTAAAATTGCATAAGCTGTCCAGTAAACTTCACATCTCTTGCCCCGTGTGATTTTCTTTCTGCAACTTTTCACTCATAAATTGTGTGCGTGTTTGTATATATGCTGGTGTGTGCACACAAGTTCATGTATTTATGAGTATCTGAGAGAATGAATAGTTCATTAGATAGTTAACTTGCACAAGGATTGAGCTTTAGTTTTATTTCTTAAAACTTCTTAAAATGTTAATTTGTAACTTGTTTTCAACAGTGATCCAAACCCACCGCACACTCCAATCGTACAATGGTTTGATGATGCTGGCAAAGAAATTACTGGCAGCTCAGATAAATACACTCTTTCGGAAGATAAACGAGCACTTACTGTCAATAATCTGCAGGAGGAAGATGAAAAGAACTATTTCTGTCAGGCAAAGAACTCAGTTGGAAACTCAGATAAGATGCCCGTTTTTCTTGATGTTACATGTAAGGTTTTCTGCTTATTTGATTTAAATAAAAAAATTCAGTTTATTTATAATCAGAGATTGTTTAGCCACATATAAGTTTATTGCTGGTGAACAATTGATTACTATTCCATGTACTGCATTTTGTTGGGGTGTGACTTGTCAGTAGAAAGCTTTGAACCTCTGTCAAGTTTGTCCAAACCAAACAGGTCTTTTTGGGAGAGACCAGACTAAGCTAGTGCGCCTACTGTCCTGGAGGAAGGCTGTGAACAGTAACAAATCTTCATTAAGGGGAGGAGCTACACTGAAATGCAATTTTCGTTATTAATTGCTGGATTTCAATGAAAATGCAGACTTAACCTATATCAATACTAGCTACACAAAATGAAGAGTTTGATGGTACTGCACCACTGGTTGCCATGGAAATGGTTGCCACATTGGATTCTATTGTTCTATTTCAATTTGCTAAGGCTTTTTTATTTATTAAGCTATGAATACCAAATGTGAACATAACGTTTATCATTACATTTTAAAACTTTTTGTCTGATTGGATTTTTGATAACTTTAATATAAAAAAAGTTGTAGGACTTTGAATTTACTGTCTAAAAATAGTAACAAATTTTGCTAAATTTTACATTACTTTTTGCAATAAATCAAAAGTTTGATCAGATACTTAAAAATCAATCAGACAAAACGTTTTAAAAGATTATGGGCAATATATGTGCCAATTCTTATGTCAATTAATACATAAGTGTGGGAAGTTATGAGAAAAATAGATTTTGAGAAAATCACATTTTTCACCATAATTAGACTATAATCATATAAGTATGTAATACTACACCAAAAAAAATTGCTTACTTGTCATTCAGAACATACTGGCAGCCTATCCAGCTTCCTCTGCAGCTTCCTGTCTGGCTTTCTGTTGAGATTTGTGCCTAATTTACTTCCTTTTCTTAGTGCAGTTTTCTGCCGTTTTAGAGCTGAGCACAAGACGATTACGCTTTCTTGCTCCTGCCAGCCGACAAGCCTCTTTTCCACTGTTCAGCCCCAGGACTTTCTTGAAAAATATAGCAGCCTCAGGTCCTTCATTAAATTCAGCAACATTAGGGCCATATGGTTTAATTGCCATGATCTGATTGAATGTTTTGCTATCACAATCACTTAACATGGTTTAGCAAAATTTCTGTCGTGTCAGAGACCGGCTTCACAAAACACTACCTGCCTCAGCTTCCATCACACCTGAACTTCCTAGAAAGATGCAAATGTTTACATTAGTAAAATTTCAAATAAAGATGTAAACAAGCATTAAAAAACTGTGCCTTAAAGTACAATGGAAGCAAAACAATACATGTAAGAAATGAAATATATTTCTAAACTTGATATTTATGGAGACCAAAATAAATTACATGAATGTAAATGCTTAGACATGGGGAAACATACAGTAAGTTTCAAAAGTAAATACCTTCAAAATTTATATCACAGCCTTTCCACTTGATGAAGTTTCCAACCTTTCTTCTGGTACCAAGAACCAGCTGTTGCACATGTCTGGCAGGCATTTTTTAAATAACACATAGGCATCTGTGACAAGACACTTCAATAAAATACATAAGAAACAAACATTAAATTGAGGAAACAAATATGCACTATGCTTACAAGAATCATGATAATGTATTGAATTATGAGAAGTCACTCGTTATTCTGTAAACTCAGAAAAATGTGATGATTTTTAATTGACTGTCTACTAATAGCTAGTTCATGTAACTCCCTGGTGGTTGAAATGAAGCACAGTGGGTCACCTTCTTTGATGTCATCCCAGTAAGTAGCCAACGTCGTAAGGATTAGGGTTTAGGGTTAGGTTTAAGATTCTTAAACCTGGTTGAAATGAGTCACAGTAGGCCGTTTTCTTAGATGTCATCCCAGTAAGTTGCCAACGTCGTTAGGGTTAGGTTTAGGATACCTATACATAACCATTAGCCCTTTTTACTGGGATAAGTCTTGCTTCCATCTGCTTCATTTCAACCCCTAAGCCTAACCCTTACTCCTGTTTACTGCATCTCTGAATTCTTGTTAAAAGGACACATCGAACAAATGGTCCGCTGTGCTTTATTTCAACCCTCCTTGCCTAAGTACTAATGTCCCAATTTTTACCATTACATCGTCACAATTAGTACGTTTTACCTGCAGTGTAGGATTCTTGCTTCCATCTCTAACTCTGGCCTTTTCCAGTTGGAGGTAACGAGAACATCTCGTTTTTTAGGCATTTTCACACCTATAACAAAACAAAACTGAGATTCCGAACCAGATTGTAAACACGCGGCCATATTGTAGTTGCCGGTCACGTGAACGTGCACAGCCAATTAAAAGTTTAGAATCGAGGGGAAACCCTATATGTTGACCAGAAAATCATAAATTTCTGTTCTGGCATTTGGATTCCCCGAAAAGAATGCATTTTGACATTTAATTCTGTTATATTTAGATTCAGGAGATGCTAAAGTATCAGAAAATGGACTAATCCCAAAATCCTTATTTTTTCGATTTTGACTGAAAATTCACTCCTGCTCCTCCCCTTAAGGATAATATCACATAGTTTGATATAGGAACTGGATTGAAGCAGGTCTGCCCCATGTAAACCTTGTTTCTTCTTGCTAGCAACAGATTGGGGTATGAAAACATCAGTCGTTATAAATGGAATTGGAGGACTCTGACAAAACAGCATGGTGATCTAGATTTTGCAGATGAGTGTTTATAACCAGATGCTAGACACAATTAAAATATTTGATGAGAGGTCACAGCAGATAGATCATGCAAATTTACAGGGAAAAGAAAAGTTTATGAGAATAAATACAGCAGATGATAGCAGGACTGCTCTAGGAGAAATATCCTTATAAGATGTGGGCACACAAAACAGTCGCCTGCACACACACACATCTACACACACATGTATATATACACATATACGTGTGTATATATATATACACACACACACATGTATGTGCGTGTATATATACATACGTACACTCACATATAAACTAACACACACCTATCTTTTAATTTATGCATGGGTTACATTCCGTGAAAACCTTGCATAAATTGAAATCATAAATATCAAATTCATTAACGTAAAGAAAAGTGGATTATGTGTAAAAACGAAAAATAAAATGTTTAAAATACTTTTAAACCACATTGGATTGATGTTAATATATGTGTAACCCGGACCAGATGGGTCTTTTCTATTTGAACATGTGCCTTAATATAGCTGATGGACTCTGTGTTTAGGTTGACCTGAGTGCCTTGTCAAAATGAGGCAAACTTTTACTTCAAAAAAAAAAAAATGTTAGCACATCATAAATGAACACAAACATTAAGAGAAAAATTATTTTTCTCATTAGGAATATTATTTGATGTTAGCTAAAAATATGACTGCTTTGTCCTCTCTATTAGGGGGTTTCTACTCTTCATCAATATCTTGGCAGACAGTGGTGTAGGATGAATGACAGCAGTATGAATTTTGTCAGCTTGTTTCTTTATGTTCCGTATTGTTGACTCACCCAGGTTGAGTACACACCCTAATTCCAATAACCCTTCACCAGAATCACCATGTCGTAACATTTCTACCTTTGTTTCTGAAGTTAGAAAGGTCATCTTCTGTTTATTTACTGGTCCATCAGTAGTAGAAGCACTTGCAAGATGGTTGGAAGCCATAATAATCAATACGATGAAATCATGGTGCAATAAACTGGATGGTAAATGATGCATCTGCAGTAAGTGATTCAACAACAGAGCTCTACACAGCACAATGCCTATTCTGAGGCTAAATGGTTGCTATTTCTCAGTCTCAGAACTCCCAAGTATATACTAAAAATATCCACAAATTCCCACAAACCATTAACAGATTCCCAACAGAAATTCCCACATTTTCCTGTATACTATCACCTTGTATATCCCGACACACACACACCCCCCAACCTTGTTTATCCCACACATTTGTTGAAATGCTGCGTTGAGACAATCCCAGCACAAAACCAGAGTGTTCACCTTGTGATGGCATGCACACTGGTGGTATAGCGGTGAGTGCAGGAGTCTTCTTCTTCTTTGATCCATAACCGCCAACTGTCAAAGCAGTCAGCGGCCATCACGCCTGGTGGCATCCTGTAGGGCAGCAACAAATTGATTCAACCTTGCTCAGTCGGCGGCCATCCTTCGTACAGTGCCCCAACTCTGGTTCATTCTTTGCATCTCGGCTTCCACAGTTCTCCGCCAAGTTGTTTTTGGTCGGCCTCTCTTTCGCTTTCCCTCGGGGGTCCATAGCATAGCTGTTCTTGTGATGGTATCGGGGTCCCTTCTGAGGACGTGGCCAACCCAACTCCAGCGTCTGCCAGCTATGATGGTGTGCATGTCCTCCTGGTTACTCCGAATAAGTAGTTCTTGGTTGCTGATGGTGTTTGGCCAAAAGATTCAGAGAATTTTCCTTAGGCTGATTGTGTGGAAGGAGGACAGTTTCAACATTTCCTTCTCTGTTACTCTCCAACATTCCACACCATAGAGAAGCACAGAAAGTACACAGCTCTCATACAGTCTTAATTTGGTGTTTGTGCTGTACTGGGAAGACTTCCAAATGTTGTTGAGAATAGCAAAGGCTGTTCTCGCTTTATTCATTCTGTTGTTAATGTCTTTGCTTGTTCCGCCATCAGATGTTACTATGCATCCTAGGTAAGTAAATGTGTCTGTCTGTTCTAACTTCTGGTTCCTTACTGTTATTGGCTCAGGATTGCCCACATTTAGTGTCATGACCTCTGTCTTCTTCAGATTGTTGTTCAGGCCAACCTGCTGGCTATACTTATTTAGTCTATCGGTTTTGTCTTGAATGTGTTGATGTGAATGCGCGAGTAGTGCAATGTCATCTGCATATTCCAGGTCTTCCAGTGTAGAAAATGTTGTCCATCTAATTCCTCTTGGACTGCCCTCTGTTGTCTGGCGCATCACCCAATCTATGGCTGTCAAAAATAATGTTGTTGATAAGGGGCATCCCTGTCGTACTCCTGTTTTCACTTCGAAAGTTACATTACTCAATCCGACACTGCACGTAAAGTTAGAATATAGGCTTTTTATGATGGAAACAATGCGGCTGGGAATTCCATAAGCCCTCAGTATTTTCCATAGGCTGTCCCTGTGTATGCTGTCGAAAGCCTTTTCAAAATCAACGAAGTTAATATACAGCTGTCTCTGCCATTCTGAGCACTGCTCTATAATTTCCTGAGGGTGAATATATGATCTGCACATCTTCTGTTCGTTCTAAAGCCCGCTTGTTCTTTCCTCAGTTTATCGTCAACTGCTTTTGAAATTCTCTGGATGATTATCCTGCCTAGTATTTTGCTGGGAACTGAGAGGAGAGTAATTCCTCTCCAGTTGTTGCAGTCTGCAAGGTCTCCCTTCTTGGGTAATTTGACAATTATTCTTTTACTCCACTCTGTTGGTGTTGTCTCTGTTTCCCAGACTTGTGCAAATTTGAGGGACGATTGTTTATATGTGTGTGTGTGTGTGTATAAATTAATCTGTGTTATTAAAAAATCATTTCAGCTGCACCCATTTTTCTCCCTGATGGTGCTCCCAAGGACCAGACGGTGATAGAGAATGTTAATGTTAATTTCAACTGTGATGCCAGATCAGCCTCTAATGAAGCACCTCCAAGCTCACCTGTTTGGTACATTAATGGCTTGAAGACAGGACAGCACACAGGTCAGTCAGATGTATATGGTCAGTTCATAGGGTTGTAAGAAAAATGAATTTTATTGTCCTGCAGATGCAGTGTCATTTAGTAAGGTGTTACGTCTTTTTACATGGCCAAAACCCATCACACGAGCCTAATTGCTGCAATGGTACTCATTTATAAAACAGTTCAGCATGGGCTGTTCACTTGCCTAGGACTCTCCACAGGAAACAGAAAGCTATTGAATGGCTCCCCAACACTGCATACAGCACCACTCAGCAGCATATTCTTCACCTTGACATTGGCTGTGAAAGAGATGAGCTCAGGTGCACTAGTTAAACAACAACAGCCCTGTGGAACCTAGGCCTTAAACGAATTCACATCATGTCTTCTTGTCCTGCCATTTGTTCAAGATCTTTCCATGTCTTCTTTATCCCATTCGTGTTTGTTTCCAATTCATGTCTGCACATGTTTTTAGATCTTCCTCTGTTTCTATCACCCAGGGGATTCCAGGACAAGGGCTGCCTTATAATACTGTCAGATGTTTTTTGCAATATACATCCTCCATCTTGTTCTCACCTTTTTTTTTCCACAGATATTTGGTTTTTTTTTGTCTATTGATACATGATGGGTGATCTTGTCACACTATTCCAGTCTTTCTAATCTGCGTAAGTGTCCATTTATGAAAGTCTTGACTTCTTTGTTGTTCTTGTTAGAATTTGGAAACTTGTGTGTAAAAATTAGTTAATGTTGTTGAAGTTTAATTTGACTTGAAGTTTCTGTGTGTTGGAGCAGATGGCCACATGCACATTTCTCCTAAAGTTTCCTCTACAACATGCCAGTTAGAATAGTGTTATTGTTCTTTGCTGTGCTTTCAGGCTGTGGTAACACATGAGTAACATAAGATAATATATTTTGATTTAAAAATTATTGTGAGATTTGTAACTATACTGACTCTTCCTTAACTAGAATTCTTGCATTGACATGATAGAATACTGATATTACATTTATGACCAGATCCTACTAAGTTCCAGCTGTCAAACGGAGATAAAACACTGACCGTCATGAAAGTGAAGAAAGCAACTGACATTTTGTGTGTACAGTGTGAGGTCATAAACCATGTGGACACAACCTGGGCTGATGCCTGCCTAAATGTCATTTGTAAGTGTTGGGAAGACTATTTGACTTTAAAGATTTGATTGTGTGTAATGATCAGAGACATTGATTCTGATGGTAGTTGATAAGGTTGTGATTGCTTATAGCAGGATGAATGAATTGTGTTAAAATGTTGAATGTCACCATGGTCTCCAAAAAATGTAGGTGTTTTTCCCTGAAACATCAGAAATTTTATCACAGCTCTGGCCTCCTTCTTTTCCATTGTTTTGTCAAATCTTTGGAGCAGCAGATCCGGTCAATAGGGTACATTGCGCCGTGCACCGTTGCGGGAAAACCCATTGAAGAAACAAAAGCGTACTTTACACATTCAGTGCAAATATGATGAACTTTAAATGTGCCAAGTTTGATCTTCCTCCTGTGACTCCTTCATGGTCAGGCCCAAGACTTATGTCAATCCCCTTGTATTTTGTCTTTTAAATTCAGTTCATTGTTTGACACATGAGTATTGACCACGAACTTTGCTGGTTTGTAATGTTACATTAGAATTGAAATACAGATTTCACATAATGCTTAACTGTTTATGTCACATTGTCTACAATATGGAGCAGATTGTTATATTTACTCTCAGTGCCAATCAAAATCGAGAAAAGACCTCCAGCAGTACAGGAGATTGACCACGGTGATTTAATAGAATTGACAGTAACAGCAAGTACAGATCCTTCCATGACTCTCAGCTACAGGTATGTGTTAAAAGATTTATTTCTGTAACAATGAAATCATGCGATGACAGTGGGCATCATGTTTTGTTTAGCTAATACTCTGAACTGGATATGCAACGCTTATTCTCTTCTACCCCTCTGTGGCAGTGTTAGTTAAATGGGACTGAGTACGGCATCATTTAACACATGTGGCAGTGTTAATTATTTTGGGCTATTTGTTTGATTTTATGTTGATTGTTTTACTTGTATATTCCAAGTTAGAACTTTACTGGCTTCAAGTCCGCCAGAGATATAAATTTCTTGGTTTCAATCTTTTTATAAACCCAGGTTGGTTCGTTCCTCTTATGTTGTTTTGATGAGAGATAGTAGTAGTGAATGATGAATTCAAAAACGTGCATACATTTAATTTATCTAACTTAAGTAATCCATCAACAGCCTTGACCATTTAAGTGAAGTTTATTTAAAGTAGAACTGTTCAAGTTCAACAAGCAAATATGGCAACAATGGTTCATCTATTTACATCATGTTATCATGTGCATCTATTTCAACTAATACGATAAACTTTCCCTCCTTGATTTCAATCCAAGGTAGTGTTTATATTTCCTCAATAGTTTCAAACTTCTCTAAGTCCTTAGCATTGATTATATCATTGTTGGGTGCTTCATGTGTAGGATTTTCTACAATATTTATTGCTTCTTTTAGCAGCTTCATTGGTTTCAAATATCAGTTATAATCATTTCTTATCACGAAACTCGAGCTGAAAATGAAATAATGTTCCTTGGAACGTAATAACATGATTGAATCACAAAAATAAATATGTATACACAGATTTTCACAATGAAGGAAATCTCCTCTTGCAAACTGCAAAATCTTGAGTAAAATAACTTGAACGCTGCTGTGTTTCACAACGTAGGGGCCGGGACTTTTGTGGACTAAATCGGAAGAACGCCAGGTTACTCACTACCGCGATTTAGAACACGTCCAGTTGCAATGGCCCGTAATTTACTACTGCTTTCAGAAATTTATTTCTGAGCGTCTTTTGGTAGTGCGCGATTCTGGCTATCGTTTCATTGGACAAACTATTATTTTGTTAATTTATTTACTGGTCATTCTATCAAGCAATCTTACAGGGAGTAAGGCTATTCTCATTTACGTCATTGTTTGCTATGGCAACTCCCGCCGAAAGTACCGTTAGTATGCCAAGCTTGACATAGTTTTAGTTACATCTTATGTCATCATATACTCAATGTATCTCGTGTTTATGATTCACTACGAGATGTCGCATCTGCACTGTTTACTTTCTATAGTAGTAAATAGTAATTTCTTATATTTTATTATAACTAGTTCCTAGCACGAATAAATGCTATGGTAGTAGGTCATGCGGCCACACCTCTTACCTTGGGTATTCCATAACAAGGTCTGCCTTATAATGCTGTCAACATGTTTCCTCCGTACGTGTCCTATCCAACATCATCTTCTAACCTCTTGTTCCATTGGCATCTACCTAGTTCTTGTCATCAGTTCCACGTTGTTGTCATACCATTTCAATCCTTCAGTTCTACACAAGCACCTATTTATGAAAGTTGTAACTTTTTGGTTGTTGTTCTCCATGTCGCCGTTCAGAAAAGTTTCGAAAACCCTACACTTGAAAATCTTTGTTCATAAAATTTGAAGTTAAACGTAACCATCAAATTCCATGCATTGGTTGAATCTTTTTGTGACAATGTAGCCATTCCCCTAATAAAAAAAGGAAAACGATACTTAAAACAAACAGTCATTAGTATAAACCCCAAGCTACTACGCGCAATATAATAATGAAAGGAAAATTAAATATATAAAAAATAATCTCACGGTCAACATAATGACGAACTCAAAAACTAAAATGCAATAACCGAATTTTAGTACATTCAAGTAAACTATAAATTGAACTACGCAACACCCCAAGGCCAAGATATGTACAAACCTGCATGTAGACACTTTTACCAAAAGAGCACAAGTGATCTATCCATAAAAGATAAGACGTAAGACTTAGATCATTTTAGCATAAGAAATTAGTAGCGTAGTGTCCTTGGAAGATATGGCATTTTGGAGTGACACATATAATTTATTCAGCTACAAGAAGTAATCATAGTATCGATACTAACGATACTGGAACTAACAAATTATAGAAAGTTCTGTAGCTTTTAACCAGTGGTAAACCTCCTTAGAAAATAAGCTAGATTAGCCATCCAATCTGAAGTTAGCTTAGTAACTCACCTTAGGAAACATTATAAAAGGATGTGTTATAGCCCACTTAGTTTAGCTTGTGAGTTTTGCTAGTGAAAGCAAGAAGCTTGTCCAATAGAAAAAGTCACGTGAGTTAATGTGTTCTTTCTAAGTGAACGTTAGCTGTAATATTTCCAGTGATCATTGATTATTCTACTGCCGAACGATACATCTTCTAGATTGTCTAGATGTCAAGAAGTTTTAAAGATTCCAGAATGTTATCACATTAACTAGAGACAGTCTCCACATGAGTGGATCATAAAGTTCAGTTAGAATATTTCATCCCTGGCGATAGCCTGTTGACTCAAACTAGATATCAGAGAGAAAGAATCGATTTGATTTTATACATTGTTGACAGTTATTACGGCTGCTATATAAAATTGGCTCCTACAGATGTCAGCTATAATCCAGGATCTAGCTCCCATGAGTTAAGAAACATATTTCCTTGAGAATTATTTCTGGAAGCCGACACAGACTTCGGTATTGATCTGAAGACAAACGGGCAGTTCACGGATTATCAAAATATTGGTACACCTGTATATATATTTGAGCTTCGCCATTTCTCATGAATTGTTAACTTCTGAAGAGTTTTGTAACTCATATGGATTTGTGCCAGACCTCAATGCTCAAAATGGGGATGGAACATTTGTAATCCTTATTCAGATGGAAATTTGAAGTGATTCAACAATAAAATTCGGACTGTGTACCTTTGATCATTGATAGAAATGATTATTTTCAATTGTTGTTTGAGTTATCATTCTCAAAACCAAGACCCCTGTTCTGGAGGACGATGCTCATTAATAACCAAGAATCAGAAAAATAAATCCTGAAGACACCATCATCACCACAATTACGAACTCAAACCATCAAAAACAGAGCCATTGCTTTTAATCAAACCTGGGATACCTGAATCGCAAGGAACTGCTGTTAGTCTCCCTGCACATTAACTGTTTTTGATAAATTCTGGAGTGAGACATTTAATTCATCATATTCTCAACTCCTGTGTCAACTACTACCTTGGAGACTCCTGCAACGAACATAATCATTACTAATGTAACCAGTCTGAACTGCTACACTTTTCTTTTTAACTCCAACAACTATATGAATGCAATGATGGAGTGTGTCAGCTTGAGTATTTTACATTTAGTTATATCTTGGAGGAAATAGAAATTGAGTATACAGTTTCAGGTATATAAGCATGCACGGTGATTTCTAGCAGTACAAAGAAATTATGTGTGTGACTGTGCTGTTACATTTTGTGTTTCCTCTTAGAAAAACAACCACTTATTTGGTGTATAGAGAAAAGGCCTTATTACCAGAAAGGATTAACACTGATTTAGAAAAATGTATGAAGTCCAGGACTTCTACCACCTGTTATGACGTACAGTAAACTCTGGTTAAATTTGATGATTTAGTGGGGAAGATGCATATTGTAGCTTTTATGGCACTTTATATGTCTGACAATAATTTATTTATGTACACTAGATGGGAGTTCAATAATGAGACTTATGTTGGTAGCGACTTGCCTCCCTTCATGAACTACGATTCCAACACAATGTTAGCATATATCAACACCAGTCTACTGACAGAGCAACAGTACAGCACTGTTGGTGGTAACTACAGGCGGATCATCTCTCATACATATCAGACTGAAGTTGTGGACATTCTTGTTAATCTCAAAGATAAACCAGGTATGTTAATTTTTTAAATTAAAGTGACTACACTTTGCTTCAGAGTTGCAGTAACTTAGAAAAAAAAACATCTGGTAAGGTATAGGCACTTTCACCATGATGGTTTCTTCATTCTCTTTTTTTTTTGTACTATAAAGAGCAGACACTAAAGTTGACCTCCTGTAGGAGTAGTAGTGGTAGTATGTATGAGCAGCAGAAAATGGTATGCCTGTTTCGTAACTCGATTGTGCACCAGTAAAACAAATAAGGCAAGAACAGCCTTCTTTAGCCTAAACAACATCTGGAAGTCCTCCCAATACAGCACAAGCACAAAATTAAGATTATATCAGAGCTGTGTGCTTTCTGTGCTTCTCTATGGTGCGGAATGCTGGAGAGTTACAGAGAAGGAAATGTCGAAATTGTCCTCTTTTCACACAACATGCCTAAGAAAAATTCACCGAATCTTTAGGCCAAATACCATCACTAACCAAGATCTGCTTACTCGTAGCAAGCAAGAGGACATGCACACCATCATAGCTGGCAGACGCTGGAGCTGGGTTGGCCATGTCCTCAGAAGAGACCCCGATGCCATCACAAGAACAGCTATGCTTTGGACCCCTGAAGGAAAACGAAAGAGAGGCCGACCAAAAACAACCTGGCGGAGGACTGTGGAGGCTGAGATGCAAAGAATGAACCAGAGTTGGGGCACTGTACGAAGGATGGCCACCGACCGAGCAAAGTGGAATCAATTTGTTGTTGCCCTACAAGACACCACTAGGCGTGATGGCCACTGACTGCTTTGACGGTCGGCGGCTAAGGATCAAAGAAGAAGAAGATGTATTTTAAATATAAGTATTTGAACCAATAAAACGTTATTTATGTATTTTAAAGAGCTGTCACATCTCATTTTCAGGTTTGTAGAGGACTGTCAAGAAGCACTGCACATTATTTTTTAAAATGTGTTTCATCCCCTTGTCCTCTCTTACATGAATCCCAACACTACAGACCCATGTTCCCCACCCTTCACCAACTCAAATAATTGTTAACACCATGGTAACATCAGTATGAACAGCACAAACATTAAGTGCAGACATACACATGGATAATTTTAAAAATGGATATTATAATTTATATTTCTACTTTACCACTGTCAGTATTACAATTAACTGATATTACCACTGTATTCTGTGTTGTATTACTGTTCCTCTTTCCATAGTAAAACTGATAAATGATGAGGCAAACTCAAATAGGTAGTGTACATCTTACCAGGACAGAGGATAAACACATGACCTATATTACGACCTGTGATCCAGCAGAGATTTACCAAAGTAGGATTTACCAAAGTGGCAACAGCTGTTGTAAGTAGGATTTACCAAAGTAACAACAGCTGTTGTAAGTAGGATTTACCAAAGTAACAACAGCAATTCCCATTGAGGGCTTATGTCACTGGTTTTATTTTAGTACATTTTGATGAGCTCTCACTTGTTTCTACGTGCTTTTTTGTTTATCCTTGATGAAGACATTGTGGTTGTGACATAGTCAATTTCTTTGTTTGCTGTCCTGGTTGTCTGCTGTCCTAGTGGGACATACACTGCCTATTATATACATTTTAGCATATGATAATTATATACATTTTAGCATATGATATTACTGTGGCATCATCTTCTACTGTGGTATTGTCATGCCCTGTCGTGTATCTTTATGTCAGTTTCTGTCACGTAAGTTGTATACTCACATTATGCAGTTCCCATGTCGCTGTCACTCATTTTTGTTTGTTAAAAAAAAAAAATGATTGACAGCCAGCTTGTTTATTGATAGGGAGTCTAATGATATTTTGTTTGTTTATTCTACCTGTACACTTGTCTTGAAAGCTTGACTTGATTTTGTGTGCTTGTAAATATACAACAAAGTATTATTTCTGTCATTTATATGAAGACAGTGAAAAACAAAATGAGTAATTAAATTGACCTTCCTTATCCATTGTTAGTGGTAGCTCCTGCAGCAGCAGCATCAGTAGATATGTGGATCATTGGCCTAATCATTGGGATCATCTTCCTTCTCATCGTCATCATTATCATCATTTTTGTCATCTGCCGCAAAAAGCAGGAAGGGGACTACAATGGTAAGTTCATAATTGACAGGCTCAAATTTTGGAGAAAATGTTATTGACACATAATTATACTTCTTTTATTTTTAGCTTGTAAAATTAGAATTTTTAAAAATGACATACAAGTCAGTGGCAATAAAGGTGAAGTAGAGGATCTTGCAGTGTTGTGTAAGATGATTTCTGTTCTATGAATGTGAGTTTTTAAAAGTGAACAAGTAAACAGACAAATCAGCTTAATGGCCCAAGTATTTGCTATGGAGAATGCTAAGCATACATTAATATCTAAAAAATTAAATAAGAATATGTTAGAGAAAAACAAGAATGTTATAAGATCACTGCAAGCAGAAAGGGAAAAAAAAGAAGGTAAAATCAGTTGACCATGTACTTCACAAGAATGTCTAGAAAACCTGGTGATGTCAGTAAAGATCAGTAGCAAAATAAGCAGAGGGAAGCAGAAGAGAAGATATGGCATGGATCTTAAGTATTGGAATGCTCAAAAGACAGTTATGATGGAGTGTGATTATAAGTGTCTACTTGTAAGGTGCATGATGATGATAAATGTTGGAATGGGCTAGTTTTACAAAGCCTGAAGTAGTTGAAGTTTGTTAAGTTAGAATAGAACTATTTATACTAGATTGTAAACTCAAGATCAGTTAGAGCTAGAATAGAACTATTTATACTAGATTGTAAGCTCAAGATCAGTTAGAGCTAGAATAGAACTATTTATACTAGATTGTAAGCTCAAGATCAGTTAGAGCTAGAATAGAACTATTTATACTAGATTGTAAGCTCAAGATCAGTTAGAGCTAGAATAGAACTATTTATACTATATTGTAAACTCAAGATCAGTTAGAGCTAGAATAGAACTATTTATACTAGATTGTAAGCTCAAGATCAGTTAGAGCACTTAAGTCAAAATCATAAATATATTATTTAAAAAAAAACAAATGTAATTACTGCTGCTGTTCTGAAAGTTGCCTATTTCATTCTGTTCTGAAAGTTGCCTATTTCATTCTGTTCTACAGTGGATAAGAAAGAAACTGGAGCAGGTTTAGATCCTGAGAAGGAGCTGAAGGACAAAGGTTTTAATGACTATTCCAGACCGTAAGTTAGACCTACCTAATATACTTCATTTTACATACTGTAGAGAGTTCCCATGGGTCATTGGAATTTGTTAACGTCACGGGATTTGAAGAAAAAGAAAATGTTTCCATGCCCCGGAAAAGTCATGAAATAAGAAAAGTCATGAAATAAGAAAAGTCACGGAATTTGGGATGTTGAGGTCGCAAAAATAAAGTGCTGCTAATTTGTAAAGCAGTAAAGCCAAATGTTACCATTTTTGGAAATCAAGGATGAAAATTAATCACGTAGTGTTATAAATAAGCCTTGAAATCTAGTGCTCTGAGTATTTCCCTTCATGCACATCATTTTGTGTAATTAATGGATACAGATATATTTAAATCTTGCATGTTTTTTCTTGTTGTGTTTGTTACATTCTGTCCAGAACCCAGGTTCTAAAATTAAGTACTAAATCCTGCATTTTCATTGGTGGGTTTAAGTATGATTAAGCTGTAGCCATGAATGTTAGCTTTCTAGTAAAAGATGTATACACAGCAGCATTTAGATCCTGTGGAATCGCATGAATTCATTTTATCATCATTTGTTTTAAATACCCAGTTAGGGTATTGATTTTTAAATCAATATTGCAATTCCACATTCATGTTCACCTCCTGAGTGTATAAATATATATTTTCCCCTAATCTGTCAGTCTTGTGTCTGCCACTCGTAATAAATCATGTTTGACAGAACAGCTTACAGAACCGTTTGGGGGGATGTTTGACATTGCTTGCTTGTAAAATTAGGTTGTCTGGAGAGATATTAAAAAATTTACTAGTCACAAGTTTAGAAATTGCCACACGTGGTTCACTGGGGTCTCTGATGGGACACAGAAAGAATGGGACTACTGCTTCCTCGAGTATGTTGTATAAAACAAATGTGAGGTTGTGAAAATGTGAAACAAATTGCCACAGATACACTGCTACAAGAACATGTGAATGTTTTGTGCAGGATTCAAGTATGGGGTCCAGCTTGAGTGGTGGCTCTATGCTCCATAAGGAATGAAAATGATGATGATTCTGCAGATGATTACAGTTTCTGGTCACACATTAGCATGATAAATATCTAGGGGAAATCTATCGAGATAAGAGGAAAGTTTTACCATTCTGTTTTTACCTGCTCAAATTTGACAGGAATCTGACATACAATTCTATTCTCAGTATTATCACAATTTCCATGTTAGCTCCCTATGGAGCACAGAGCCACAGTCTCAGCAGGTGCACTTATAGGAAGCTTATGCTGAACCATGAATGTGCTCCCATGGTGATAGTTTTTGTAGTACATTATTGTCCATGTTAAGGGTGCCAACCTCATGCATAAACCTCATATTACTCGTCTCTTACGACATGAACAGGAGAAGTAAACATATTCTTTTTTTGTCTCCTACACGGACAAAACAAAATTGTATCAGTTTTATATTCGTCATTATCACCACCATGTACTCCGCTTACTGGGATAAACTTTCATTTCATTGCACAACCTCACACCACAATGCCAATTTTGACAAGTTTCAATATTCTGAGAAAGGCAGCAATTTCACTCCAGAACTTTCCTTCTAAGTGCTAAACAAAATTTAATAAATGACAATGTTCTAATCAAGACAGTAACTTCACTTCAGAATTCCAATCCCTAGTGATATACAACATTTAACAAATTCCAATCCCTAGTGATATACAACATTTAACAAATTACAATATAGTAAAGGTAGCAGTGTTACTCCAGACCTCTCTCTCTAGTGCCATACAACAATTCACGAGTTTCAATATTATAGTAAACGCAGTAATTTTACTCCCCATTTCCCATCCTTATTGATAAGCAACATTTGACAAATTACATTACAAGGCAATAACATTACTCCAGACTTCCCTCCCTAGTGCTATACAACATTTGACATGTTACAATATTATAGTAAAGTTAGCCATTTCACTCCAAAACTCCCATACTTAGTGTTATACAGCATTTGACAAGTACAAAGATTCATGATATCGACATGCTCCAGTCTACCCAGCTGTTAATGGGAAAGAAAAGGCAGTGAGGAAAGGTACTGGTCACCCTACCTCTCTATGCATGACCCAGTATAGTGAGGTCTCTAACACTTCACTCCCCTACGGTAGTACCTGCTCTGGGACTACCTTTTTACTCTCCCACTAGCACACAAAGTACGTTCCACTAATTTTCCTGTCAAGAAAGAACAAACTACTTCTGAAGCAAATGACTATTTATTGATTCAGACATTACCATCTAGCCCGTTCAGTCAGGTACTAAACACCACCCAATGGTAGCACAGCTTTATAACCAGTTTATGGTTCAGGTACGTGTGAAAATTCTTTGATGGTAAACTGACTGGGACTGCGGGGATTAGGAATAGCTGAAGAAACCGAAATACCGGAACTGCGGGTTCAAGGGGTTAAAATATCAAATTCTCGGCAACAACAAAATGCCTTTCTTGTTTTTAATATTGTAGGCTTGTACACAAGAGCTTTATTTTGTAACATACTACTTACTTACTTAGTCGTTCCTCTTCTACCATGCGGTGTAGAGGTATGTCAGAGAGAACGCCATACTGTCAGCTGTTTTTCTCCTGGCCTGGTTCCAATCTATTCTTCGGTCCTTCAGCATCCATATGTCAAGACTGGAACATAAGTGGGTCATATACAGCCATCTTCGTCTTTATGCCATCTTCTCTTTTGCTAATGTTTTGTGAGATACAACAAATTTATTAGAGAGGAAAATGAATCCGGAGAGACACTTTATAATTGTTATGAGTACTTGTTGCTGGCAAGCATGATTATACATTGATCATGATAAGAACAGCCACCTGAAATTTAATGTTTATGTTGTATCTTTCAGTGACTATGATGACTATGACAACTATCCAGACAAGAAGCCCCGTGGGGATTTGGAGTATGACGATGTCCCTATTGGAGGTGATGATGAAAGTTTAGGAGAGTATGGTGATGAGGATGATACCCATTTTAATGAGGATGGATCCTTTATAGGAATTTATCAGAAAAAGCAGCAGTCTCAGTCGAAGGCACATGAGTCAACAATATAGAAAGGAAAGATGTCCTGAGACATTATGCAACAAAGGCAATCTGTTTAAAAACCAAAAGTAAAACAGGAGCTTACGTTACTCATAATTTGTTAGTTCTGATGTTGTTGAGTAAGAAGTTCTGATGTTGTTGAGTAATAAGGCCTGGGTAAGCACTTTTATTTTGTGTCAAGTATAGAGCATGGTAATATCAGTTGCATGTGAATATCAGTATGGATGTGAACACTGGAAGACAGATGTACATTCAGAGACTTCAGGACAGTTGATAGATTGATAGAGAAAAACTCTTGACTATATTTCAACACTGAACAAACTGAAAAGTGTTGTTACCTGAACAGCAACTCATTATCTACTTTTATTGCAGTTGAAACTGAAAGTTTCTTTTTTTTTTTAAATAAAATGTGGTAAAGATCAATGTTGACCACATTTTGTTGTTTGTTTTATATTGTCTTTTCCAAATTCTAAAATCTGTATAAGCTGCAGCTGTGACTATGCAAACAGGATAAATAGGACAATTACCCGGAGAAGCTGATTATGTTAGGTAGAAGGGGAATGACTAAGTAAGTAAGTAAGTAAGGATGTGAGAGGTAATCAAGTGCAGAGACCATGAATGATAAAATGTTTATATTGTTGCAACTTATTTTTGGATTACTCAGATGTTAATGTTAAACTAACACGTAACCTTATATTTTAAACATAAACAAATATTTTATCTCAGTAAATTGTAGTTACTTGATGTTTAATGACTTTGTTTTTTTGTCTGTCATAAATGTATTATACCTGGTTCATGACAGCTTCTGTTGTTGAAACTCAGTGTTATAAATTTTATTACTCTGTATTTTAACTGTGCCTTCCTCATTAAGTTTAGCTGTCAAACAAAAGATTGGTAATCTGAGTCCGATTTATTGAGTAGCTGATAACTTGAAACTGCAGTTTCTTTTGGTAATACTGAACAAAAACATTCATAAATACTGACATCATTCACTGACTTTTGCCTTTGGCCTTCTTTTGCTATGTTCTGTCAGCTGGTATATTAAGTTGCTGCAGCTGTAGTGAGGGGACTTAGAAAGTATTATCAGAAACCTGCATTTGATTTATGAGAACTCAGTACTTTCTGTGTATTTTGTACATAATTCATGAGTGAAGATTAGTTTTTATTTTTCTGTCATTACAATGACCAGTAGATAATTAATTGATTATTTGACTATGAATTGGTTTCTTGTTTTACTGTGGAATGATACTTATTGTTGTTACTCATCCCTCATGGGTGTACTTCATGTTTATATATTTTGACATTTTCCTGTACTAAATTTCATATAAATAAATTGTGCACATTGACATATCATATTATTTTGACAGTTGCAATATTTGACTCTGATTAGAGTACAGAATCAACATTGCATTGCATTTTAATTATGATAGAAGGTGTTTGAAAATATTTTGATTAGAAGTGATTAAGAGTAAATAAAATCATAACCTCATTAGACCTTGTCTGTGAAATTATGGAGACAGAGAAGTGGGACATTCCTTTTCTACGGATATTTTTATTTTATTCAGAAAGTCCCTGTTGTGTAAAGTTTAAGATGTTACTTGAAGTTCACTTCATCAGACAAAACTTAACTGTTTAGAGATAGTGCAAATTGTACATTTACTTTATAAGTTTTATCAGCTAATGTCAGATTGAGCCAAAATAAAATGGTGATAAATACTGTTACACTCTAACATAAATGCCACACTGGTGCATGCTCCTGCAGCAGCTGTGGTTTTGGTAACACTGTTATACATGATGAAGTTGCCAGCCGCATGCACAACCTGATATTTGTTGCTACTTATGACAATTAGTTGCTACTTATGACAATTAGTTGCTACTTATGACATGCCTGATGGAGTAGTAGTTCTATTCTTTCTTTGCCTCCTGAGAGAACAACTCGGAGCAACAGTGAACATTGACATGGAGTAAATACAGTCATGGGAAGTAACATTGTATTTGGACTATAGAGTTTACCGATTTCTTGTGATATTATGTTGAGTGCATCTAACACATGTACTTTTCAGTAACATTTCAGTTTACTTGAATTTGTGGCTCTGGGGTATACCCGTGCTTCACAGTGTCAAGTAAGATCGTTTTATCCTGCACAGTGACTGTCTTATCAGCATCTCTTCAAACATCAGCTGACCTTTTGTTGTGAAATAAATCATCACCATTTGCCATTTTGCTTATTTAATTCGAGAGCTGGTATGTTGGAAAATCACATGATGTGTGAGGTGATGATTATCTGAAATTTTTATTATTATAAAAAAATACATGTGCACTAGAATTAAACATCTGATTAAGTTAACAAATTCAGGTTTTAAATTAAAGATTAAAGAATAAAAGTTTAAACCAATGTAAAGAGTTAAGTCACAGAGACTAAAATATTTTGTATCAAAGTTACAGAAAGATTGGGACCAGTTGAAGTATGTGTAAAATGTGTTGATGTAAGACTTAAGTCCTATTAAAAAAAACTATACTGTAAACCTATACCACTTTTGTTATGTAGGTTTATGCATCTCCAAGATTTAAAAGTAAAGAAGACAATAGAACATCTAAATAGACTAAAGTAATTTCACAGATACTGACATTAGAGTGACATGGACATTACCAATGAGTTCAAGCATATTTTTTCATTACTGTGTCATGCAAAAGCATGGGTTTGTGAATGAATAACTGATTAAAGAAGGAATCAACAGCCTGCTGAAGTGAGCATATTTCATGGACCTAGAAACGAACAAAAAGTGCTGAAGAAACTAAATGTAAAAGAAATATTGGCAGAGATCGCATGCAATATTTTAGACACATAAAGAGACATAGCATGTTATTAAAAGCTGTCAAGATTGATAGCAAATGGCAAGAGAATGACAGCAATACAACTGAAAAGAAACCATCAGGAGATGGGTTGAAGTGGTCCGTAAGAGTGCACCATAAGGAAAGAGGCAGTAATTGTTAGTCCATGAAAGATAGCCTTTGCGGTGATTGATGCAGGGACAATACTTGATCTGATCGGATGTCTCCAAATGTGAGTGATGCAGGAGAGTTGATAATTGCATGCATATTCTCACTCTGGATACTGTTAGAAGATGCAAAGAAAGAATAGTAACTTGCTGCCTATACTTTGAGTGTTTTTTAAAATCATTCGTTGTACTGCTTTGTTTAAATTGAAGATTGTTTTAAAATATTACTGACATGAATACAACAGAATGTCTGCTTAATCAAGTACCTTAATCTTTACCTAAACGCTAAGAGATGTAATACATGTTATTTCGTGCTCATCCATTGGTTTGTATGTGATTTTGTTGTCTGAAAATGTGAGTGCATGTGCTATGTGACACCACAAGATCAGTTTTTCTTATTCACAATCTTCACAGATGCTCATAAGAACACTTTAAATTTTAATTGGGTAACCAAAGCAAAATATAAAATTTCACGAAATGTCTTAGAATATGATATGTTTGGTATACCTGTTTGCTAGAGCATGACTCTTTACTACATTTGTAGTTACATTTAAAAAAAAAAAAAAAAACTTTTGATGATTTCTGAATGGCTGATCTGATAAAAGTAATTTCTGAAACCTGCGAAAGAACTGATTTTATGATGTAACATTTGACGTTATCGTAACCCAGTGCTGGAGCTATATACATTTGAAAGAAGCTTTGTTTGTACTGGATAATCATGGACATTATGTTGTTTGTATATCATAACATTGTCAGAGAAAAGAATGACGTTTTTTTCACATCATTTACAGAAATTTAGAAAATGTTTTTATACATTCTGACCCAGGTCTATTTACAACCTAGGGCCAAATTTGGCAAGTCAAGTCTAATTGTAGGCCCTCCATGTATATAGAGTTTATTCTTGTGTTATTTTTTCCTCCTTATATTAAATATTATTATAGTTATTTTTGTTTACACTTCTAAATACATGTGCGAAAGGTGTTAGACTGGCTTGCCATAGTTTTTTTTAGTTTAATTTATATTTTACTAAACAGTTCCATTTTCCTATTTAAGCACTTCCAGCTTACCATACACTTCTTTACATTAATGTATCACAAACATCTTGTATGACTTGTATTTCCTATCTTGTTCTGTTGGTCACAATGTTTGTTACTGTGTATCTACATTCAGTTAATAGCTTGTGGTTGTTCATACTTTAAACTTGATGTATTTACCGTCTTCTATCTGCTGGTACACTGTAGTTGATTACTGTCAGCTAATGAAGCCCTATCTACTATGATATGAACATATAGGCCAGGTGTCAATAGTTCATTGAGCAGGCAATCAGCCATGTAATTGTGTGAAAATATGTGACAATACTTGATGACAAGAAAAAGAAGCTGTAATTTTTGTTTTATCCAGTTTATATTTTAGTTAAATTATATGGGAGAAGAAAAAGAATTAGACAGCGAATAAGGCTTGCAGAAACTGTAAAGAAACTAAAAGTACCAAAGAAAACAATAAACAGTAGAATGCCTGAGGAAGGTGGCTACAGTAAACTAAAGTCTGCCTTTATTCTAGTATCAGTTTTGCTGGAGCACCTGTTAACCACACCAACAGCTGATGGCAGAAATATCAGGTTCCTGGTGATTGTGTGGCACTAATGGTTGTGACTTTGCTTGCCTAACACTGGCTTTAAGCTTAAGTAAAAAAGCAAGTACCATTCCATATTATTCCATTAATACTAAAGCCTGCTAGTTGTGACTGTAATATTCCGGTTTGTTTTTATTGTTGTATTTTATTCATGGCAATGTTGTCATTTTGACAGTACTAGAACTATTAACCATTCCATGTGTAGGAACTTGGAAACTAATCTATTACATTAACCGCAGTAGTTTTGTTTGATTATTGTTTGTACTACAGATATACTTTATGTGCAGTAATGAACTTGTACTAGGTGTCAGTGGTCATGATTTTTATCAGTCCTGATACTTTGATGTACTTTACATCAGCCATTTACATTCATTAGGCTCCTTAGAAATAAGTATAATTAACACAATTAAACAGTCTATACATGTACAACTGAGGTTTAGTAATTCTGAAAGGCATATTTCTGTAGGCGCCAGAATTCATTTCCACAACATCGTTCATCAATGTAAAAGCGGTTGTGTGTCACGTAGGGCTGCAAATATGTCTGCAGCCATAGTTTTTCATGTCATGTGTGGTCATTTTAATCAGCACATAAATTTCTGAAGTAGTGATTGTATTTAGTGTTATTTCTTTCTTTTTTTTTTTTCATTATTACTGTAATCACTTTTCTTTTAACTACCTGCTTTGTAACATGGAGGCAACCTTTTGCACACAGCCTGACTTTGCTGCCAGATGTTTCTAGCAATAAAGCTTTATTGATAATAACAGTCTGTTAATCATTTCATTTATAGCTTGTTAGTTTAGTAGACAGAAAGTGGTGGTGTGTGGATGTTTGTGTGGTGAGCTGTATCCAGACAACATCTGGGGATGTAGTTGTTGATGTGGCAAAATATATACAGGTTACAACCTGATGGCATAAACGTTGATGTGGTAAGATGCATCTGATTACAGTTTGTGGTGTAAATGATGATGTGGTAAGATATATCTGATTACACTGCATGTTTAAGATGTTATGTGGTAAGATATATCCAGATTACAGTTGTTGGTCTTGATGATGGTGTGGGAAGGTGATATCTTGGCTTTAGTTGGTGATCTAGGTGTTGATTTGGAAACATATATCCAGAAAAGAATTGGTGGTGTGTGAATGTTTTGGGAAGGACCCAAAGATGCAGCAATAGAGAATGCAGTCAGCGACCCATAGCTTGACTGCTTGCATCAGGGTCAGCGAACCAGAGCTGACCAAGACCCTACTCCACCTCCACGTGGTGGTCATGGAAACAGGCTGCATCACTGCAGTCTGGCTGAGAGAGTAGGGATCGCAGAGGGAAGGCAAATCCGGTCCCAAAAAATGCCGTGCTGAAGTCGGATGCGTCGACCGAAAGGTGCAGAAATCACAGCTCTGGCGTAAACAGACACAACGCAATCAACGTCCTTTTCAGGACGAACGAGGAAGAGGAAGAAGGAAGAATGTTTTGGTAAGATACGAGGCGCGTTTTTTAAGTAATTCCCATTTTAAAATAATTAAAAAAACCATCATATATAAAAATGATCTATTGCAGCCAAAAGTGGACCACACATTTACATTATTTCTCAACATAGTCACCATTGACTCCAACACATTTTTGGTATCGTGGCACCAGGTTCTTAATTTCAGTGTCAAGGAAGTCTGCCGCCAGTGTCTTGAACCATTCATTAACGCCTGTCTGCAGTTCATCATCAGTTTCAAACTGCTGGGATGCCAGCCACTTCTTTAGGTGCATGAAAAGGTGATAATCACTTGGCGCGAGATCGGGGCTGTAGGGCGGGTGGTCAAAAATTTCCCAGTTAAATTTTTGCAACAATTGAACAGTTCGATCTGCGGTGTGAGGTCGAGCATTATCGTGCAAAAACACAATCCCAGTGGACAGCAACCCACGTCTTTTGTTATGGATGGCACGTCTAAGTTTTATCAGTGTCACAATAAGCATTGGCATTAACTGTCTTTCCACGTTCAAGAAAATCAATAAACATGACCCCTTCTTTGTCCCAGAAAACAGTGGCCATGATCTTTTTGACAGAAGGTGCTTTTGGGGACCATGAGTGTCGCCATTGCATCGACTGTTGCTTTGATTGACGTTTGTGTAGGAAATCCAGGTCTCATCTCCAGTAACAATGTGGCCCAAAAATTCATCTCCTTCATTTCGATAGCGCTGCAAAAATTTTTGAGCCGAAGCCAGGCGTTTCTGCTTGTGTTCATCGGTTAACATTTTCGGCACCCATCTGGCGGCAGACTTCCTTGACACTGGAATTAAGAACCTGGTGCCACGATACCAAAAATGTGTTGAAGTCAATGGTGACTATGTTGAGAAATAATGTAAATCTGTGGTCCACTTTTGGCTGCAATAGATCATTTTTATATATGATGGTTTTTTTATTATTTTAAAACGGGAATTACAGTACTTAAAAAACGCGCCTTGTATATCTAGATTATAAATGGTGATGTGAAGATGATGTTTAGCTACATCTAAATAAGAAGCAATGATAGCAAGCCCAAGAACACAAACTAATATTTGCACTATTAGTAACTTTCATAATCACAGCTTTACCCACCACAAAAATATTTCTACAATGTGTGATTCCTGTATACACACTTTGGGATTCTCACCGGTACTATAGATGTCATGCACTATGCTGAGATCCTCCTAAGGGAGGAGATCGAGGCACTGATGGAGTTGTCCGTGTGCAATAAAGATGGTCCTTAAAACCAAACCAATAATCACACCTACACCTACACCACTTCCAAAAAATCTCCCTGCAGACCTGGTTCACGAGTTGGAACGAAACGACAATTATTTGTTGTTTCACAATCACTAGCTTGCTGCTGTTCTCTTTCTTTACTTACATTATTTCCTGCACCATTTGTAACTCTAATCGAGGTCTTTGCTCTTTTACGGCCTACTGATGGCCCAGGACTTGCAATATCTTTACTATCATCACTGCTTGCCTCATCATTACTATTGTTATCACTAATACCAAAATCACTATTTGAATCACCCACATTATTTTCACTGTCATCCTTGTTGCTAAATCTATCAATCAGTTGTTGAAACAAGTTTCTAGCCTGTTCAGCAGTTAGAGAATGTGTACGAGTTTTTTGTGTGGCCCTATCACTAGTTGCCATGGTAAACAGTTTTACACAAATTGATAGCTAACCTGAAACGTTGAAAAATATGAATATAATATTAATTTTCCAGGGTTCGACAACAAACAACGTTTTGAAAATAAGTCTTCCGGTGATAAATTAAAATCTTGAACCAGATCAAAAAGTATTTTGGTACAATTTTCATTCATTTTATTGCTCAACATAGATCACTGATGGGACTGGCTCTTGGCCACAATGGTGAGATACATAAGACGATCTGACCGGGTCGCGAAAGTTAAAGTGTTAAAAAAATGCCATAAGGCGAGTAGACCATAAGGCCGCTGGCCTGGCAAAGTTAAAAAATTAGAAACCTACCCACCACAAAAATATGCATGAAATGTGTGATTCCTATATATATACACACATTGAGATTCTCACTGGTGCTGCAGAGTTCGTACACTGTGCTGAGATCCTTCTTGTGTGATCTAAGGGAGGTGATGGGAGCACTGATGGAGTTGTCCGTGTGCAATGAAGATAGTCCTCAAAACCAAACTGGGAAAATGCAATTTTCAAGTCAAAATATACCTGCTTAAAATGTGTTCTGACAATTGATTTTGACATGTATAGATTTAGGAGATAATCAGTGTTAAGAAAATAGATTAATCCCAGTTTTCATTTTTTTGAATATTGTGATTAAAAATGCATCGCTGCAAAAACCATTGCTGTACATGAGCATATAGGCTTAGACACAGGCTTCCTGAAGTGGGGGCTTCATGCTCTATAAGGTGAGCAAAAGAACATTTGAATAAATGAAACAGTGGAAGATGAATAGACAGCTTTAGATATTCACATGATACAGTTTTATTAGTTTGAAAGCAAACAACAATTACAAGCTCTAGTGTAGCAAGTAAACAGCATGAGGCATGGATGTGGGATTGGACATTAAAATAGCAGAAACAAAAATTATGATTATTCACAAAACAGATGAGAAACAAACACAAATAAGAATAAACTGGAAGATGCCAGACTACATCAACAGTTTTAAATATCTTGAACACATAATAACGGGATGACAGATGTGAAACAGAAATCAATAGAGCGGGCATGGCCAAAGCTACTTTCAACTCAACAACATGAGGCAGATATTAACATCCAAACAAATAATAAATTGACAATGAGAGGTAGAATGTTCTATATGCTCTCTAGGACCTTCTTGCTTGTTTACCTTCAGACTTCCACATTAATGACTTAAAAATGGCAGGATGATATTCAAGGTTCCTGACAACTCCAAACAGTTTTCCATGGAGAGAAGAGGTTGGACCCCGTCAAGGCAAGGGACTGGGCACTCTTGCCACCTGGTGAGTCTCCTTGGGTCGAGCACCACCTCGTTGTCATATTTGTATCTGTCATCTTAAGGCTGTTTGCACTGCACTATGTTGTGCGTCTTGCAGCCGTATGAATCCGTCTTCAGCATGCATTTATTTGGAACTGCTTCCCTAGCCTTTGGTGTTTCGTGACTTCCCTGCACTCTCTTCGCTCTTTAGTATATGTGGTCTAGAAAAATGGAAAATGAACAAACAGACAAAAGAATTGAGACCCTTGAAATGGAGATATAAAGAAGAATGGAGCACGTCTCATGGAAAGAGGATAAACAAGTTAGTCATAGAAAACCTGGAAATGAAAAAAATGAAAAAAAAAAAGAATTGGAGAGATCAAAATTAGATAAAATATTCTGGAATGTAAGACACGTAACATATTCTTTTTTAAAAACTATAATAGAAGGTAGAGTTGAAGGCAAATGAACAAGAGGAGACTACAGTATAAACGGGAATTTATAATGGACAGGAAAGAGTATGAGAGTGTACCATCACAGCAAGAGACAACAGATTTTGGGGATACATTGTAGCTGAACTTGAATGTAAAGATGGCAGTTTATCTGATCTGAATGCCACTTGCTGATCCTTAGACTAGGATCAAGATGCTTTAGGATAGTGGAACTCACCTATGCAGATTATCAAGAAAAAAGTACCTTAAAACCTGTTACTGCCAGTAACTATCAGGTTTACTGTAGTCATTTCTACACTATCCTTTGTTGACACTGATGTGTTGTTGGCAAAAATTATTGAAATTCTTGGCTGTGAACAGACAGCAGCAAAAACAGTCATGTGACGCAGATACAAGGTACAGTATATACTGTTCAAAAAAAGAAACGCATAGCTATCCGAGGGCGCGTTTTTATGAGTTTGTAAGTAAAATTTGGTGCTAGGGTATATAAAAACCAGCCTCAAATGTTCTTTACAGTGTCAAATGCACGTGTTGACCTGAATTGCGTTCGTTTTTGTAATCGTTACAACGCAGTGGTCAATAGTGTTTATGGCGCAATTTTTGACCACAGCTTATGTTGTGTGCACGTGAAGGCAACAAAATTTGGGGTGAACACTATTCACTGATTACGCAACTGAAACCCTATAAAAGGATAACGCTACACACACAAAATTCAGTTCATTTTCAAGCAGACATGGCGTCTCTATCGATAAATTTAAGGAACATTGCTATTGGCCGACTGCATGCAGGCGAAAGTCAAAGTCAGGTTGCCAGGCATCTAAACGTGCATCAGAGTACCATCAGTCGACTTTGGCACCGGTTCCAAGCCACTGGCTCAGTTGAAGACCGGCATCGCAGTGGACGACCCAGAGTGACAACAGCAGCGGAGGATCGCTTTATTCGGCTTCGTCACCTCAGAGACAGGTTTACAACAGCTTCCTCAACTACCCAGTCATTGCCTGCAGGACGTCGTCTGATCAAACTGTCCTGAATAGACTGCATGACGCTGGACTTTGGGCACAACGACCTCACCGAGGACCTGTCCTTACGCGCCGCCATCGCCAAATCCACTTCTTTGGGCCAACCAGCATCGTCCCTGGGCAGCTGACAATCAATGGAGATGTGTCTGGTTTAGCGACGAATCTTTCTTTTTGTTGCAGCATCATGATAGACGGCGTAGGGTCTACCGTAGGCGAAATGAACGTTTTGCCCAAAATTGCGTTGATGAAGCTCCGCCGCATAGTGGTGGAGGTGCAATGGTGTGGGGAATGATCAGTTACAACGGAAGGAGTCAATTGGTGCACATTGAAGGAGGCTTGAATGCGCAACGATACGTCAATGAAATTCTTCGACCCCCATGTCCTTCAACTTTTGGATGCCCAAAGGTCTGTGTTTCAACAGGACAACGCCAGACCCCATTGTGCACAGTTGACCACGCAGTTCCTGACTGCCAACAATATTTTCACCCTTCCCTGTCTCCAGACATGAGTCCGATTGAGCACCTGTGGGATGAGCTGCATAGACGTGTTTGTCGCCGAGACGTTGCTCCAGCCAATCATCGTGATCTGTTCCAGGCACTCCAGGAAGAGTGGGCAGCCATCCCACAGGCCCACATCAGACGTCTGATCGCATCCATGCCTATGAGATGCCAGTCGCTGATCGATGCAAGAGGATGCCACACACCATACTAACGGGAAAGCCAGTACGCCAAAAAACTCTCGTGACCCAGATGCAAAACAACTGTCAATTGATTGGTTGAACCCTAAGGTATTCTTGTGTGCAATTTGAACAATTAACTCATTAAATTAAAAAAGTTATTGAATGTCAAAATTATGGCTATGTGTGTGCCTTCAGTAGCTATGAGTTTCTTTTTTTGAACAGTATATAACAGCAACAATTGAAAGTCAAACATTGAGACAGTAACAAATAAACGAACATGGGCAAGTGGCAGGAAAGAGTGAAAGAAGGAGCATACTAGAAAACAGAAAAGTAACAACAGTGATAGGCTCACTGAGGAATCGAACCAGGGACATTCCGCAAGGTGCCATTGCCTTGCAACTGGAGTGAAGCGTGAAAGCGCATACAGCCAACTTCTTTCTTTCTGAACATTGAGGCAGTATGAGAGGAGGAAGAGTTGGACATGCACAAAAGTAACTTGAACCTCTATCTTCACTGAGTAATGCTGTCTCCTCAACAAGAAACTGACTGCTGATCTGTTCGATGTGCGTGTGTCAAGTTGTTATTGCTGCTACTTTTAGCTGGTGTCACTGTTAGGCTATCAATCTTTTCCTGCATGCTTTGTTCTTTAGTGGCAGAAGATGTAGGTCATATACAAAGTCAAGACTCTCCAGTAGGTGAAATGGGTTTAAGTATATTATGGTGTATAAAGATGGCTCCTGCAATGACTAATTGAAATCAGCTGATAAAGATCACACCGTTTTCTCATTTCCCATGTTTGTTTTCCCACAATCAGTTAGCATCTGCTATTGTCTGTTCTGACATTTGTATTCATATCTTCCTTGTCTTATCTTAATTTCTTGATTGGTGCTCGTCTAATTTATATAGTTTATCAAAGAGTTCTTGTCTGATAGCATAATTTGTGCTGTTTTTTTGGGTAATCTCAATGACTCTACTGTTATTGTACTGTTTGGAAGCATAATGTTATTAAGTCTGGGTAATATTAGTTCCCAATTGTTCAGTGTCTAATATGTTCCTGGTGACATCATTAGCAACACATCCTTCTGCATGCATTTAGTTTTCAGTCAAACATCACATGATGATTAGATAACACTTTCTACTGTAGTTAGACATTCTATTCTGCTCCATCTTACCTCACATGTCCAGGGAGCATTATTTTGTGGCACCTCTTTTCCATGGTTGTGCTGTATTTCCTATTTTTTAAGAGGGTTCTTATTTTTTCTTGTCCCTATTGAGTTTTTATTCTTATTGTTAGAAGATTCATTGGCAATCCCAAGAAATAATCAAATAAGTTTTTTTTAGTAAAATGTATCATTAAAAATATGATCTGTGTGCAGTGTATTTGCTGCAGAAATCTGTTGTATAGAAGCAGACACACACTGACTTGTTGAGAAGATAACTTTCACTCAGCTTATCAGATAAAATTTAAAGGCATTTAGATCCTTCAGCAGAAGAGTTCCCTGGGACAGCTGGGCAAACCTAGAATTTAGCTTAAGAATACATTTAACAATACAGACCTATCACAATGGCATCATCATGTCGGGGATCATGCCGTTGTGTACACTGATGGGTCTGTTCTCCGTGGAGAGAAATCAGGATGGGGCTTCTAGGCTACAGATTAGGCAGAGTTGCCGCTGAGCAGAGATTACATGACAACAACCTCCAGCACGAGAATGAAGATAGATGCAGCTATTGCAGGTCTTATGTGGCTGTCTGAAACTCCATTAACCAGGGCAGTTTGCATCACTCTCAGTCCATGCTTTGGAAGATCCAAAATGCATGGCTATGGCATGAAGGGAAGATATTCAAAGAAACCTTGAATCTTCAGGAACTTGTGTGGATTTACCGTCCTGGTTATACAGGTATACATGGCAATGAGAGAACAGATAGACTAGCTTTGACAGCACAAATGGTGGGGACATGAGATATGGTTGAAGAAGAGATACTAAGGATAATTAATGATCACCTGTTAGAAAACGACAATGCAGTGAATGAATCATCAAGGCTAAGATTGCTAAAATTTAGCATCAAACGTAAGACTAGCAGGGACAGACATATAAAAGGATGCACCCATCATGTATACAACCAGTGCATTAGCAAATAGCATTTATAACCTTTGACATTTACTGAGTGAGACTGATCACCCATGGATTTGCCTAGAATGCAATGATGTCCATTCTGATCAACAATAACAAGAACATAGTCAGTATTAACATTTGTAATTTAATATCATATTAATACATTTGTGTAGTTTGGGATATAAATAACTAAACTTGAAGTGATATCATAGTAAAATACACATGCAATGTGACACTGTCTTTTTATTTTTAATCTATCTGTTCAACATAACCATACTCAGCTTTGTTCACACAAGACAGTTAAGCCTATGACATTAACTGGTAATATTTTCATTATTAGCACCTCTTGAGTTTTATTTATTATTTTTTAACTGACACTTATTCCAAACCATTAAAACAATATAAAGCAGAAGTATGAGATTAGTCTAGACCTAAATATAAGTAAGTAAGGTAAGGATCCCGTTACACGCCCATTAAGGCATATTGGGAATATGGTGTTAGGCCCATATGTTAGACCTAAATATGCTATGGGGTAAATGAGCAGCTGACATCTCCTGGCCAGAGAGATGGTTAGTCTGTGTCTCATCTTACATGTTACCAGATGTCAGGGCTAACAAACATTCTTAGTCCTGGACAGAAAACTACTTTTTCTTAAATTGTTCCTGTTTTGTTTTTCTTTTGTGTTTAAAAAATGAGGGAAATCCTAGTTATGTTCATACTTTTATTTAAACAGTCACTAAGATACTTACAATCTATGGTTTTCCAACAAAATATGTGAATATAATCAAAGCGCTATATGACAATGCAAGATGTTGTGTTAGAACAAATAAAGGGAATACAGAATGGTTTACAGTAGAAACAGGGGTGAAACAAGGCTGTATTATGTCACCACTACTTTTTGGAATAGCTATTGATTGGGTTATGAGAAACTATACCCACAATGAACAATTGGGTATAAAATGGACAAATGGAAAATTCCTGGGGGACCTGGATTTCGCAGATGATGTAGCATTCTTAAGTTCAACACCAAGACAATCCCAAGAAGCAATAAATAATTTGTGTCATCTCTCGGTTAAAATAGGTGTCCAAATAAATGCCTCTAAAACTAAAGCTATGAACTTTTCTAACGAGACCTTTGATATCATCTTGAACGGGGAAAAACTACAGAAAGTTGAAAGTTTCAATTATTTAGGCAGTAAAATGACTCAGGATGGTGACACAACAAGAGAAATCCATACTAGAATTGCTTTGGCAGCTAGCGCCTTCAATAGATTATCTAACATTTGGAAATTACGATCATTGAATATACATACCAAGCTTCGTCTGTTTAATTCAAATGTTATCTCAGTGTTAACATACGGCTGTGAGAGTTGGAAAATAACAAAATCATTGGAGAACAAGCTGAATACATTCCAGAACAAATGTCTTAGAAAACTCATGAACATCAGTTGGAAAGAATTCAAGACTAATCGACAAATAAGAGAAGACTCTAGGCAGAAATATGTCTCCGACTATATAAGGAAAAGACGATGGTCATATATCGGTCATGTCCTACGAATGCAAAACAACAGAATACCACTACAGGCGCTCACTTGGGTTCCTGAGGGTAAGAGGAAAAAAGGAAGACCAAAAGAAACACTCAGAAGAACAATAATAAGAGAAGGAAGAACGTTGGGCCTAAATAATGTGCAAGAGCTAAGAGGAGTGGCGTCGCAACGAACAAACTGGAGAGCACTGGTTTCTGCCTTATGCGCCGTGTTTGGTGCTTAAAGAATTTATTATTATTATTATTAAAGTTATGAAAAATTTAGTGTATTATATTAGGTATATTTTTTAAATATAAAAGAGTATACATTATACTCTAAATATAGACATTTTATGTGATTTAATATTCCATTTAAAGTTGCTTTCTAGTGAACCTGACACCGTGCTCATTTCTCCCACAGAAATAAATAAAATGAGCTCAACAATTTTATAAGGATAAGACTTGACTGATTTATTCTCAGTCTAAAAAAAAACAAAGTCATTCAGTCTAAACTGAATAATGAGGATAACTGCTGTAGAACTTTATGATAATGTTTAATAATGACAAAATAATGTAAAGACCAAATTTTTGTAATGTCAAAAGCATCCTCACGTTTGCACGGCATTCAGTATGGAACAAGATGCATAAAAACTATACAAACAGACAAACATAAAACTATTTAAATTTAATCAGGTCTTTATTTGTTTCATTGCATTTTTTACTATGGTTCTTGTCTTGACTGACTGTCATTTATATTAGTCTATTGTCAAACTATGTAGTTTAAAATTTGTACAATGGCAGAAACACACTTTTTTTTGGGCCTTTGTCAATGTGTAATTTAATAATAGTCTTTACTACATTTTTGTGCATTATTTAATCATGGTCTAAACTGACACTTCTTTGTAGACAGTGACACACTTGCTAAGCCAAGGGTTTATGTATTTCATTACAATCATAGCCAGAGAATATATAGAACAGATAACTAAGAGTAGCTTGAAAGTATACACTGATGGATCTAAGATAGAAAATGAAAAACTTGGAATAGGAATACACATACCAGCCTGGAAGCTGAAGACAAGTTTTAGTTTAACTGAAAACGCATCAATATTCTCAGCAGAAATGGTGGCAATAGCCAAAGCACTTGAAATAATTACTGACAAGCCCCCCCAAAAAGCTAACAATCCTAACTGACTCACAGCTCTTCAAGCACTAAGAAACCCACATGAATGTAGCCGACCAGACATGGCAGAAGAAGTGTTCCAACTTAGTACACACCTAAATAATAGGGGATGCTCAGTATTACTAGCATGGATACCCTCTCACGTGGAAATAGAAGGAAACGAGGTGGCCGACAGGGAAGCAAAAGCAGGAAGAACCAGCCAAAACCACATAAACTCAGGTTTAGGCACAACAGAGATCAAGTATAATTAGAAATATTATAACAAAGGAATGGAAAGAAAACTGGAAAGAAAGCCAGAAAGGCATACACACCTATAAACTGCTAAAAGATCCAACCTGGACATGTCAAATATCTAGAGAACCAAAAATACCAAGCAAAAGAAAACTAATTATACTTCAACTAGGAACAGGCTATTTCATGGTCGAGGAACCCTTCTGTGCAACATGTCTGGAGAAAAACACCATAGCACATTATGTGTTAACATGCAAAACATACGAACAGCACAGAAAACCACTAATGGAATACTTGAGAACCCACAACTCTACATCACTGTCACTGGAAAATGTACTGAAAGTTGACCCACCCAGGGAGTACACCACATAATAAAATGTTATATTACCAGAACAAGAACCAACATATAACAACTAGAACAAATTAGAATGACAACCAGTAGAAGAATTATATTTAAAAAAAAATAAAAAACAAACAAAAACCACCAATCCAAAACCAACAAAAGCCCAGCAGAAAAAAGATGTCAATAGCAAGAGAGCAACATGGTATCATGGAAAAAGAAACATTACAGGCACCATAGACATTAAACATTGCCACAGCAAACAGCAGATAAATTACAGCCTGGAAGAGCCAACACAAACAACAAAGTAATACGCTATATGGAAAGATGAACACTATATACCCAAATTATAACCCACATGGGGTTGAACCGGGTATAACCTTGCACACAAAAAACACCAGTTTTCAAGTGCGGGGTTCAAAAACCTAAAAAAAAAATTTAATTAATAATAATAATTATTAGAGTATAAATGATTTCATCTGACATTGGTTGAACTCATGTGATTTAGGCCTACATACAGCATAAAAAAGAAAAGCCTTAATTATTTATTTTCAATATTGTTAAAAATGAAATAAACATTAAAAAAAAATTTAATGATGAAAAGTATTCCGTTCAACCTCTGTTGTGTTATAATTAGGATATATATTTGTGCATCATATGGGTTGATATCTTTGAGACCATATGATGCACAAAAAGACACGATTGAGTACGAATTTTATGCGTGACAACGCAAGTGACATGCTAAATGTTTTGAGTAGCAACTGGATTCTTTTGTGTTGACATATGTCCAGTGGATGGCTGTATATAGTCCGGAGAGTGTATTTGAATATTATGTCTGATCGGACCTACAATAGAAGTTATATGCTTTTCAAAGTGGAATAAATTGATATGCAAGAAATATACGAATATATGATTCAAAGTTATTACTGATAAAGATTTGCCATCTGGACCTGATGAAAGTAATACAGAATTGTGGATGTGAAATGTATATTATAAATATGTGGAACCCATGAAATACTGATCAAGGATTATTTGTATGTCTTCGTAATAAATTGATATGAAACGAATGATATGCCACGTTTTGAGAATTAAATCGTTCAGTTGCTGTTGAACTTGAACGTTCCATAATTGATCATGTTGAGCCATTACCCCTACTCTCAAAGCGTTGGAAGGTCTTCAGTCTAAAGAAAAAGACCACCATATCAATATTGTTTTCAATTCCAAATAATATGAATAACTGCCAATACGGGAAAGTGGCATCACATCTGTCAAATCATTGTAAATAGGGCAAATACAAATTACCAATTTTGCTTGTATGTTAAAAAAAAACCAAAAAAACAAAACCAAACAAACAAAAATGAGATAAAACAAAACAAAAACTAACAAAAACACCAAACAAAAATAATATTCAAGGGGAGGGGTGTAAAGGCCTGGTGTTTCCAGTTAGAAATTTAATTGACTTTCACTTGTCTTAATCATTTGTATTGTAAGAATATCATCAGACTTTCACATTCCCAATTACTATATATTAACTGGTAAATAAACATATGCATACACATAATCATATAAATGTGTGACCTGCTAAGGAATGTATTGATGTCAATTGTCTAATCCGATGTCACAGTTTCTTCTTTATTCTGTCACATCTCGTACTAGTATCCTGATGTCTGTGGCAACAACCAACAACAAAAAGTATGGTTGGAAAACATGACTGTATAAATGCTTGTCAGATAGTGTGGGCATCAATATTTGGGTGTTTGAATGAACAGGAACTATGCTGAGATAAAATATTTTTCTGATGGAACACTCTTCATATTATTACATTAAGAGGACACTATCTGTGTTATATTCCATGCAGTTCCCAGGAAATGGTTTGGTTTGGTATTGGTACAAGCACACCAAAAAATGGTGTTTATTCTGTGCACAGAACGCTCAGTTCAACCCCATGTGGGTTATAATTTGGGGATGTAGGTTTTTTATTATATATAGTAGACATTATCTACTCATTAACTTTTTGGGACCCTATTTTATAGAAGAATGTAGTGTACACATTATCATACACCATTTGATATGCACATAATACTTCACAAGAGGAATTCATACAATTTATTACAAGATATAATGCACAAGTGCTATCACAGCAGAATATATGTATACATGAGAACATATAAGTACTCTGAACTAACAGCAGTATAAAATTCAGTGATCCCAATGCATTTTCATTTAGTCCACTGACCAGTAGGGAACCTTAATACACTTTCTTATTGTCTGCTGACCAATTAAACTTTTAATTTGACAACCTTAGGTAAATAAAGTATTAAATAAGTAAAAGTACCGAAATATGGCATATAGTAAACTCACTTGCAATTATAACATTGTCTGCTGACCAATTGGACTGCTTTTCCCAGTCAAAAAATATTTCACTGATTTTTACCCTTGACCTTCCCAAGGAGCATAGGTCACTGATACACATTGTTATGGTTCACATAAGTAAAAATGTGGACACTGAAAGTTCAGATAATGGGGGACATAATGGAGTTCATCATCTTCTTGATTTTTCTCTGTTCATTATACCCTACTGTTGTTTTATTTCCGGCATTACATCCTCCATAGGTTTCTAAATCATTTGTGCATTGTTTTTTTTAATAATAATTATTAATATGAGGCTCTGTTTATTGTAGAAGTCTTTGTTTTAGCCACACATTTCTTTTATGCTCTTGAATTCTCTTCCTAATTCTTGATCTTTTCTGTATTCTTCATTGTGATTTTTACTATTCTAATTCTGTCCGTAGAATAAGCATTTCTTCTGTTATCTATTTCGCTTTCTCTCTTTCTTTCATAGTATCTTTTCTCTTCCTTAATCTTGTAAGCATTTCTCAGTGATCATCTATACTTTCCATTTTTTGCTATATCTTTTAATCTATTTATTACAGCAGCTCTACTACATTGATATATTAGCTCAATATGGTGGTTTGCCAGATATAAGTTTGAAGTTTCTCACTTTTCTGTTTATTTGCTTTATTTTTGCTCCAACTATATATTTTCTACATTGGAGCAATACAGAGAGCATTACTGGACCAATGAAGCAGATCCATGTACATTTGCTATGTTGCAACTTTCATGGTATAACTGTTTGCCTTGTTTTTGCTGACAATACTCTATTTTCTACACTTTTTTTAAAATCAATATGTGATGATTTAGGTTAGGCGTTTCTCAATAGTTATAGTCTTCTCTGATGTTTGAAATAGGTTTTTTTGAAAACCCTATTATTTATTATTAAATACAATGTAAATTTATCCTGTTTCTTGTTTTTAAATACAATTTTAATTGATCTTCTTCGTTGTTTCTGCCTTTTAAACTGTAAATTTTTTTACTTTCTCACTTTCAACTCTAGCAGTAAAATCTTCAGTTTATTTCAAGTGATTTGGTTGGGCTGCTGCCAGTGTTTCATGTTATAAAATTATGTGTTTGTCTGATCTATCACATTCTGACGCTCACTTGTAAAATATATAAATGTATTTGTTTCCCACCCATGTAAAGTCTTAATTTTCTCATTTCCTTCAATTGTATTTGAGTGTTTTTTTTTATCAATGATTAGTTTTAAGCTTTTATTGGATGCTACAAAATATGAACCTCCAATAGAGAACCATGGAAATGTGGAGCAATAAATTATAAGAAGTCTTTGCCTTAAAAAAAAGGCAACAAAGATATTGCGCACTAAAAATACATAGAAATCAGAAAAAGCTTATTTGTTTATGTCATATATCAAGTGTTTGAATGACAACCAGGGAAGCAGATTAAATAATTCTAATGTCAAAGGCTAGAAGGGCACTTGTTGTTTGTTGGCTCGCTGTCTGAGATGTTTCTCCTGTAGTACTGTGCATACATCTAGTTCTGAAATAAAGATTACAAGAAATTTAGATCTAAGAGTTTACTGATTCTTTTTCTCTCTCTTTATAATACTCACTCAATGACTTACTCACTCAAACACATTTGTGTGTGCTTATAAATATATATATATATAATTTGTACATTTATTGTAGTAAAAAATATTATTAAAATAGACTTTATAGACGACGTGGAAGTACTGCTTGAAATGACATGAATCAGAACCACACAGTGTTTCTTCTTCTTCTTCTTCCGTCCTTAGCCACCGACCGTCAAAGCAGTCAGTGGCCATTACGCCTAGTGGCGTCTTAGGGCAACGGCAGATAGGTTTTCTTTGCCATTGTTTCCCATCACACCTATTGGCGTCTTTAGGTCAACGGCAAATCAATCCATTTGCTGTTGTTTCCGTAATCGAAGTGACCGGCAAACGGGTGATCAGCCCGTTGGTACACAGTGTTTGTTCAGACTATTTTGTTAGGTCTTAGTCGTGACTTATCATGTTATTGACATGTTTTTACTAGAGTCATTGTGTGTCCTGTCCATTAGCAAATGTTCTCAGAAAAATATCTGTGAGGACCAAAACCCACTATATAAGCTTCCTCCCCAAACAAACAAAGGCACTCAGGCATGAATAATTAAGGTAGCTAGAACTAGAACATGTTTACATCGGTCTACAATGTGTTGTCTTTAATTTTCATTGCACCAATAAAGTTCAGGAGAATTATTTCTATAGAGACAGCGCAATCAGTTGTTCAAGGTTTCCAGCGTTCATGAACACTGCACACATTTCACTCATGGTTGTTATCTTCACAGTTTTTGAACATTCTCTAGTCTCAGAATTTGAAATTCTAATGCGCTTTATTTAACTTTTTTTGTGTAAATTTATGAAGAAAAAATACCTCGTTCAACCTCTAATATGTTAAAATTTGGAATTATAGTGTTGCTAATTCCAGATAATAATTTTGATTCTTATGTTCATGTCATATCTACTACACAGAAAGTTGCTGAACACAAACACTTAACAGTTGTATATGTTTGAGGGATATTACTTTTTCTTGACAGACATAATAAAGGACAATTATTAGTTTTGTCAAGTTTCGTGAACATTCCTGTTGATTGCTAGACATAAACTATATTTACATGTAGTAGGCCTTAGTTTTAAATGTCTGGTTTAATGTTGGTAGACTGACTTATGAAGTGCAATTAGTAGTTTTATTCTTAAAGGAAATTCCTTTACGTTGGTAGGCATTTAGTGTAAAATGAGTCGTTCAATGCACCAACGATAATCCATTATATTGTTTGACAATTAGTTTACAATGAGTAGTTCTATCTTCTTATTTGATCCTTAGCCACCAACTGTCAAAGCAGTCAGTGGTCATTAGGCCTGGTTGCGTCTTGTAGGGTAGCAACAAACTGCTTCCACTTTGCTCGGTTGGCAGCCACTACTTCGTACAATGCCCCAGCTCTGGTTCATTCTTTGCATCTTGGCCTCCACAGTTCTCCGCCAAGTTGTTTTTGGTTGGCCTCTCTTTTGCTTTCCTTCAGGGGTCCATAGCATAGCTGTTCTCGTGATGGCATCGGGGTCTCTTCTGAGGACGTGGCCAACCCAACTCCAGTGTCTGCCAGCTTTGATGGTGTGCATGTCCTCTTGGTTACTCCGAATAAGCAGTTCTAGGTGGTGATGGTATTCGGCCAAAATATTCGGTGAATTTTCCTTAGGCAGACTGTATGGAAAGAGGACAATATTGACATTTCCTTCTCTGTTTCTCCAGCATTCGCACCATAGAGAAGCACAGAAAGTAGACAGCTCTCATATAATCTTAATTTGGTGTTTGTGATGTACTGAGAGGACTTCCAGATGTTGTTTAGACCAGCAAAGGCTGTTCTCGCTTTATTCATTCTATTGTTGATGTCTTTGCTTGTTCCACCGTCTGGTGTTACTATGCATCCTAAGTATGTAAATGTGTCTGTCTGTTCTAGCTTCTGGTTCTTTATTGAAACGGGCTCAGGATTCCGCACACTGAGTGTCATAACCTCTGTTTTCTTTAGACTGATGTTCAGACCCACCTTGAGTTGTATTCTTAATTTTCTGGCTGGCTAAGGTCGTATCAATATTTAAAACAAAATTTAATCTGTTACTTTGTTGTCCCAGGTCTGATATACATAAAAAATGTAGGATGCGTGTATCATCGCAAAACTCGCATTCTCACAGCCATTGAGTATATTTATTTATTTGTGTGTGTGGTAACAATGCTTTTCATACCGTGCACATCTGATTTAGCTTTCCCATATCCTTATCTTGACTTCATTTACGTACCTGCATGGGTGCTTCACAACACTATTTGTAGTCTTACTGGAGTTTGGATTAATTAAAACAACTTCAACCAATAGAAATGGAATTCTGACAAAAGAGTTTTAATATCTAGATTTTGCTGATGAACTGGCTCTTATTCCCCATTACCGTAGCCAGTTACAAGAAAAAAAGAAAGATAATATTTGATGAGAGGTCACAACAACTGGGTCTGAAAATACAGCGTAAGGACACCGATTATGAATATAATTGTGGCAAATAGTCGCCAGACTGTTCTTGTGAATTGCTTATATCTGAGCAGCAACATACACAAAGTTGGGGGAACACAGAGTGATATCAAAATAGAATTACAAAAGGCAATAGGAGCTGTCAATGCATTGGGAAATATATGTGTATTTAAAGAAAAAAAGTCCAATACAAAAATAAGGTTTTTCAACTCGAATGACTGGTCTGTAACCTTATTAAATGGTCCTGAACATGTTAAACAGCGGTTCTCAACATTTTTACAACCATGTCATAAAATTAACAAGTGATACAACGTAAAAATATCTCCAAAGGATAAAATGTAGGGATAAAAAGAATGCGTAAGTTACTAGAAGGCATGATCGCCCACGCCGCGGGTCATCACCCGCCATGGAAATTAAATTGCTGAAACGGTTACCATTTGAACGGGATGAGAACGGCGGATCAAAAGAAAAAAAAAATATGACTGAAAAATTGCGTGAGACTAGCAAGGCTTAGAAGATGAAAATGGAGGGGGAGAGGCGGGCGGGGGCGGGGGGGGGGGGGGGGGGGGGGGGGGGGGGGGGAACGGAGGAAAAGTCACGTCCCCAAATTGACACGAGGTACGGAAAGGGACGCTTATGCGATACCAAGCCTTTTATTTGAATTCAGCGGCAAAAGCATTACAACGCAGATGCTTGAAATATTACAAAATTAAAAAAGTAACTTTTTCTTAATACTAATGTTAGGAATATAAAAATTAGCTGGCCGGATGGCCCATTTTGAGCAGTGAAATAATATGCTTTTATTTATACAGACGGATAGATAATGACGAAGACATTGACAAAAGACTGTGTTGTTCACATCAGCGAAAGACTGCATTGAATCAAACATGTCACTAATTTGCACAAAAACCGCGACCTTGATACTCAAGTGTCCAAATCTAGTTAGAATGAAAGAGAGAGGGTGTTAAGGAGAATTGTGGCTAAAAATAACTTTTCAGGCAAATTTGTAGAGGGGACGGATAGGTTGGTTCAAAAACCAAGTACGGTTTTGTGAAAACGCAAGTAGAGACGGACGGACTAACAGATAAAAATCCATACTTGACTGAAGCATGACTGAAATGACTTTAGTGTAGGAAATTTGAATTGAAAAAACACAAGGCATTGATTGGCCACAGACAATCATATTATCAGCGCTCAGACGCGCTTTTTTTGCCATTCCTCAATAGTTGTCCAGTGATAGACACAGTAAATTTTAAGTGTGGTGATTTCCAATGAAGTAAATTGAAATAAGTTCAGGGACGCCATACTATAGCCAGCAGCTCAGCTGAGTTTTGCTAGCATTTCTGTGTTCTTTATTCATAATCTGAGCTGTGAGTTTTTTATGTTGACACCAAAAGGTGGTGTCAAATGCTGGGTAAATAATTGACAGTGAGGACCCGTGCAGTGTCGCATCTCGGCAGAACAGCCTTGTATTGCCCCCAAGCACGGAGAGGTGGGGCCACCCGATATATTGCCCCCAAGCACGGAGAGGTGGGGCCACCAGATTCCAGCACCAGAACTACTCTTTCAAAGTTACGTAAGCAGGCTGGTCTGCTGGATTTACACCAACTTCATAGACATAGCACCCAAAGTGAATTACTACTAAAACATCCCATTTCTTTCCATCATTAATGGACAATGTTTGGTAGGCATAGACAGGGAGGGATGAAGCCACCCCAACAGCACATCTATTCATCGTTCTCCCTGGGAAAATAAAATTATGAACTGTAGAAATATTAACTAATCGTGAAAATTGTATACGTACACACCTTTTATTTATCATGCCATTTATTCATGCCATTCACTCATAAATTCCAAAATCTTTCATATGTTCTGGCCAAAATAAAACCTTGGTTCAGAACAAATAAATTTAAAAAAAGATTTACTTTTCTAAAATTTCACCAGCTGAATTTAGTTCATTGTGTTCTAAATTTTATTGATAATATTATATTATTTAATATCTGTGTGTGTGTTTGTATATGTCAATACAACACATTACATTCAGTACCCTAGATTTTAACGTAGCCACATTCATTAGAAAAAAAGATAGGTGTGAGGTCGTAGTGGTAGCAAGAAAGGCCTTCTGAAAATTCACAGCTACATTTTATCTCAGGAGCCTTCACAGCTGACCTCATACATCACACTTAGTAATATCACCATCATACAATACCATCAAAACCACTACATATATTGGGGTCTTGTCCAGGGATAATTAGCAAAAACAGTAATATAAGGATCTCCTGGTGGGAGAAATAAAATTAGGGGAACAAAATTGTAAAATTCCCTTAAAATTAAAAGTGTCCCTTTAAATTAAAAGGGCAATTAGAAGTTGGTGAATCTTCACAGCCAGTGTTAGTTAATTAATTAATTAGAATTATTTTAGTCTAGAGTAATTACACTGACAAACAACATTTTTCTTTCTTATATAAGAATAAGTGTTCTTAGGTCAGTTTCTTGCGCTGATTTCAAATTTGAAATCCGTTTATCTCTATCACGTCGGGTTCTTAAGATATTTGTGAATAAATATATTTTTGGGAAACCGTTATTTGCTCCGTTTCATTTTTACTATATAACTTTTTAAAAATTAATAAAATGCAAAATAATTCTACTTTTTATACTGCTAAAAGATGCATGACATATGTTACGTTATATTTCAAATAGTTACTGTATTTTGAAATAATTCTGAGTGAAATATGGCTTCTAGAAGTTGTAGAAATTCGGCTGATCTGTTCTGTTACGTGTGCGGATATTTTACCGATCGTGTTCACCAGAAAAACTTTACACCATTGCTAAAGAAAGCATATGAACTTTATTTCGATTCGAAAGTTGATGATGCAAATAAATCTTGGAAGCCAAATGCAGTTTGTTCGACTTGTGCAAATACATTGGCAGGTTGGTTACGAAAAATGCCGAAGCATAAGTCGATGCCTTTTGGAGTGCCAGTAATATGGCGTGAACCGACAAATCACGCTACTGATTGTTACTTCTGCTTGACAAATATCTATGGTTTAACTTTTAAAACTAGAAAGTCTGTGGTTTATCCAAATATTGAATCGGTTTCGAAACCAGTGCCTCATGATCCAATCACGTGTCCGATCCCAGTTCCACCAGAACAATATCCGTTGGACGTGAATGAACCATCAGACAGTGATAGTTTACCTGCTTTAGAAACTAATTCTGACTCGGATTATATACCGGTGAATGATGGTGTTCACTTAATTAACCATTCAGAACTTTCAGATCTAATACGTGATCTCGCTCTCACCAAAGGACAATCGGAATTACTCGGTTCGCGACTCAAAGAATGGAATCTTTTAGCGCCCAATACTCCGATATCTAAATTTCGTCATAGACACAGAGAACTTGTTCAATACTTTGAGATGGATGATGACATTTGCTATTGCAAAGATGTAAAAGGTCTAATGGTGCACCTCGGTCATGAGCACATAGTCAACGAATGGCGACTTTTCATTGACTCTTCCAAGACTAGTCTAAAAGCCGTGTTATTGCATAATGGAAATTTATTTTCATCAATTCCAGTCGCCTGTAGCGGGAGGTTATTTAAAATTATTTATTATGTAAGAGTATGCCAGTAAAGAGTTCTGACCTTACAAGTAATACCCCAGTCTTAGAAATAAGCACTGGTGTATTGTTATCATAAAAATAGTCAGACTGTAAAAACCCTGGTCCAGTTGGTAAGAAGTAGTACCAGGATTTAAGGTGTCTCCTCCCTATGACTATCTTATGATTACTTATATTCTAGGGGATAATAAAATGAACATTCACTGAAACCACAAATGGAAGAAGTGAATAAATCCTCAGGTACAGTTAAAATAGTTTAATAATTACACTAATATTCTATTTCTACTAGTTGGAAAAAGAGTATACACATATATATAAAAATATTCACACAATTACTATTATTGTCTGTTTAGACTTCAAGATCTTAAATAAGAAAGTTACTGAAATCACTGTTATTAGTCCTTTGAATTTAAGGATAACTGTCATCAGTTGACTGAGTTTATGTATGGTTACTTATTGTTTTCAACTATTGGCTGTTTCACATGTATAGGTGGTCAGTGTCAAACAGGACACTTATCTTTCCAACTTGATACTGCTGAAACTGTCCTTTGCTGATATCAGACTTGGTAGGCCCAACAGTAGGGATGCCAATGACCAGTTGAAGTTCACTCTTTGGGGTCCTGCACTTTGGTGGGATTGCCTCGGATGAACTACACCGGCTTCTGATACTGGACAGTCTGGTTTGAGTTATTTCATGGAACCTGCAACATATCAGCCTTGGCTAGTATCTGGCTAGACTTGTAGTTGACTAGCACAGATGTCAGACCAGTCAGTCATCAGATGTCACCGTTATACAATCATAGTAAGTAAGGACATCATTTCAGTGATAGAGCATTAATATTAACATTTCAATTAAGTGTAACTGACTAGCACATAAGTCAGACAAGTCAGTCATCGGGTGTCAAAGTTATACAGTCCTAGCAAGTAACATCAGTTCAATGATATAGAATTAATATTAACATATCAGTAATAAACATCATCTGGTTTATTCCGCTCCTATACATCCCTTCATATTCTATAACTTGATCCTTCCAAATCATATCAAGTACAAATTCAAATACTGATGCTATCCTTAGCATCTACACAAAAGTAATACATAAATAAAGAAAGTGAGTGACCACGTGATCAGGTTGCTTTCTACTGAAACTGGCTATAGAACACTCCAGTTTACCAGCTGTAAATGGGTACGAAGTTGTGCGCTCGAACTAGGGAAGGCAAAGGCAGCGAGGAAGGGGACTAGTCACCTAACCTCGTAAAAGCGGTATCTTCCATGCTGAAGCTTCTAACAATTTATTTCCCTAAGACAATCTCTGGTCATGGGACTGCATTTATCTTCGTAAGCGATAATGCATTTAATATCGACGAGATACAGCACTAATTATAATAAATATTTTCTATTTGGCTGTGGGGCTAGTTTTGATACGTTTTTGTACAAGCAACCATCTTCCACTAAGCACATGAATAAATCATATTAAAATAATAATACGTTATATCAATGAATATTATACAGGCATATTTTGTGAATTCTAAATGAACCTGTAATACAAAATAAAAGAAATTATTATACAGGATAGCTATCGTAAATTCGCTTACCCTCAGACTCCAGACACTTAGACTGAAATTTTCTGGCGATCCGCTCACACTTCAGATGGATTTAGAGTCGTGGCGTTATCTGCCCTCAGTCTTGTCTCAACCTCTTGCGTTGTGTATCTCTCTCAGTTTACCGATCCGCTTTAAATACGTATAGCGCGGACGTATCGGAGAGTACCGACGTCACAGCTTAAACCTAACCTGAAAAAATCCTTCCCGAACAGTGATTTCGGCAGATCTGTGCGTCGACTGAAATTTTGCCTTTATCATTCTCGGCATATATAATATCCATATTGTTCCATCTTATCTAGTTTTATACAGCTGATAAAACTCTATCTTCCTATCCATGTAAATTCCCAAACTGTTATTTGTTGATTTTAATATTTAGAACAGAAGTGGGTTTACATGCTTTTAGCGTAACTGTGGGCAGCCGAAATACGCATATATCTCCGTAAATGAGAACTTCCTACCGTTCCATCTTATATGCAGTTATACACCATCCTTCCCTGTACTGAAATGTAAAATCCTTTTCATACGGATTCCCTTCTGTTGTTATTTATCGTTGGCGATTTCCTCTGTCCGATATACATTTCGCTGATACGCCGCCATTTTGAAAGCGGTCACTCGATCGTAGATGGGTTTATAAATCTAACTGAACTCATTTGCAATGACTTGAAACCAATTTCGCGACATAGCTCCCCCATATTTTAAGCTGGATGATATCTAGCGTAACTATTGGGTACAAGACAATTGCAAATCGACCATTCCGAGGTTAGTTTTCCTTCCTTCTATCCTCCTCAAGCTCTGGGGGATAACGACTAAGAAAATCTGCGCCCACATTCTGTTTTCCAAGAATATATTCATCCTTCACTATCTCTCTTCTTCCTGTACGGCTTTTCATCCAGGCTCTTACTGCTGGTGAAACGGGGTCGGTAGGTTTCCCATGAAGTTTACCGCCCTCTTTTCGTTGATAGTTGAATGTGGTTTTCCCTCGCAAATCCGTAGGTGGTTGATTTTCGCTACGTGATTTGTTCCTTTTTTCCAGCGCATGGGGTTCAGACTGCAATTGAACCTGTGTGGGATGTTTCCTTTCCCCTCCCGTGCAAATCTCGGGAGTACCCCTGATTGCTGGTTTGCTTGTAGATTTTTGATGAAGACTCTTCCGTCGACTTTCTGAATCTACATAGGTGCACTCTGGACAGGAATTTACATACTGATTTATGTCTTCCGTAATACCTGGCCAGTAGAACTGGGTGGCTATTCTTTGTTTTGTGGCACCATTACCCAGGTGTTCACTCAAAGTTGATATGTGTCCCCAGCCTATAACCTTATTCCTATAGGTGGATGGTACAACAATTTGACCATGACTTTTCGTCCCTCTGCCAGCTTTCCTGTACAAGAGTCCATGTTCCCTATAGAAGTGTCCTTTCCTTGGTGTGTTATGTGTCTTTGACAATTTGCCAAAACAAGGCTTCAATGTGCTGTCTGCTTCTTGAGCCCGTTTCATTTCAGTTGAATGAAATTTTACGTTGGTGTCCCTCTCTATGTTCCTGGAGTCAGCCTTGGTCTGGATTTCTGCCATAACCATAGGTTTTACAGGGTCTCCCAAGAAAACATATTTACGCCCCAACATTAGGGGGTAAAAGGGATCATCTATCACAGCTGCATTTATCTCCCCTTCCACATAGCGACAACTGACATGAATCTTTGCTATGGGTAATGTAAGGGGTGATGTTCCTTTTAGTGGCCCTTGAATCTCTACTGTTTCTGTGGTGATTTGTTCAGGGCACACCAGAGATGCACACACGACTGCGTCATAGGACAAACCTGTGTCATACATTCCTGTGACTTGTTTGCCATTCACAGTCACTATCTCCTGGGTAGGTGGGTGATGGAGGCTATTCTGACCCACAGTCAGTTCCTTCCTAACAGAAGTCCTCACCTGTAGACATGCAGCATGATGAAGGGGTTTTTTCCTCCCACATTCATCAGTGTTGTGGTTGCTCATCTTACAAAATTTGCACCACTTAGCTCCCTGTTTGTAGGGTTTATTTTCCTGAGTCTGAGGGTTCTTGTCCTTATTATCAAATCTTTGCTTGTATCTGTATGGTTGATCCATCTGGTCAAAATCGGTATTCTGCGGTGGTGGCTTATATCCTTCTACCTGCTTCCTTTTTGTTCCTACCAATTCAGCTTGAGCTGCTTGGTATCTCTCTGCACATTTCAAAATGTCTTCCAGCCTCTCTGCTCCTTGTTCCATAAGGAATTTCCTCATTTCTTGAGACATGGAATCTTTCACTTGCTCTAACATAACCATTTCTTTCAGATCCTCGTATGTTTTCTGATACTTACCTAAACTACTCCATTTCAACAAATACGTTTCTAGCCTAGCTGAGAACTGGTTATATGTTTCTCCAGGTAGAGGTTTAGAAGTTCTAAATCTCTTCCTGTATGCCTCAGAGTTCTTTTCATACCGGATCAGTAAGGCTTGCTTTAATATTTCATAATTTTCCTGATCTTCTTTGGGGAGTTTCAGAAACACATCATATGCAATACCTCTCAATCCCTGGGATAACTTTAGACTCCATTTTTCCTTTTCCAGTCCATATGTAGAGGCTAGCCTTTCATACCTATCCAGGTACGACTCAATTGCGTCCTCCTTTTCAACAAATGGATCTAGGTGGAAGTTCATGGCCCCATTTGCTGTGTTCTGAAAAGAGCTATTCTCAGAATGAGGTGAGCTATTACCATGGGTGCTAGTCCCAGCCTGAAGTTCAAGATCAAGCTGTCTCATTTTCAGCTCATGGTCTCTCTCTGCTTGTAACCTCCTTTCTTCTCTCTCAGCTTCTAATTTCTTGGCTTCTCTTTCTGCATCCAATTTCTTGGCTTCTCTTTCTGCTTCCAATTTCTTGGCTTCTCTTTCTGCTTCTAATTCTAATTTCTTGGCTTCTCTTTCTGCATCCAATTTCTTGGCTTCTCTTTCTGCTTCCAATTTCTTGGCTTCTCTTTCTGCTTCCAATTTCTTGGCTTCTCTTTCTGCTTCCAATTGCTTTGCTTCTCTCTCGGTGTACTTTTCACATTCTGTCGTGACATACCGGATCAGAACGTCACCATCCATGCCAAGCTCTTTTCCCACCTGCAGTGTAGCAGACCTAAATTTGACCAAGTCAGCCATGATGTATCTGTAGTCTAGTAGGGCAAGCGATCTTACTCAAACTAATTTACTACAATATAATTAACTTATATAAAATTAAAGTTAATTAAACTGACTTCACCATATATGAAACAGCTTTCTTTATCTGTACTCAATGGTACTCCTAAAAAATTATATATTTCCTACTATGTTAACTCTTTCCAAAAATTTTCAAAAAAGAGAAAAAAAAAAAAAAAAATTTCCTACACAGCAGAAATAGAAAGTTGGCTCAGGAATATCAAAGATATATCCCGGACGAGCCCCCCACTGTAGCGGGAGGTTATTTAAAATTATTTATTATGTAAGAGTATGCCAGTAAAGAGTTCTGACCTTACAAGTAATACCCCAGTCTTAGAAATAAGCACTGGTGTATTGTTATCATAAAAATAGTCAGACTGTAAAAACCCTGGTCCAGTTGGTAAGAAGTAGTACCAGGATTTAAGGTGTCTCCTCCCTATGACTATCTTATGATTACTTATATTCTAGGGGATAATAAAATGAACATTCACTGAAACCACAAATGGAAGAAGTGAATAAATCCTCAGGTACAGTTAAAATAGTTTAATAATTACACTAATATTCTATTTCTACTAGTTGGAAAAAGAGTATACACATATATATATAAAAATATTCACACAATTACTATTATTGTCTGTTTAGACTTCAAGATCTTAAATAAGAAAGTTACTGAAATCACTGTTATTAGTCCTTTGAATTTAAGGATAACTGTCATCAGTTGACTGAGTTTATGTATGGTTACTTATTGTTTTCAACTATTGGCTGTTTCACATGTATAGGTGGTCAGTGTCAAACAGGACACTTATCTTTCCAACTTGATACTGCTGAAACTGTCCTTTGCTGATATCAGACTTGGTAGGCCCAACAGTAGGGATGCCAATGACCAGTTGAAGTTCACTCTTTGGGGTCCTGCACTTTGGTGGGATTGCCTCGGATGAACTACACCGGCTTCTGATACTGGACAGTCTGGTTTGAGTTATTTCATGGAACCTGCAACATATCAGCCTTGGCTAGTATCTGGCTAGACTTGTAGTTGACTAGCACAGATGTCAGACCAGTCAGTCATCAGATGTCACCGTTATACAATCATAGTAAGTAAGGACATCATTTCAGTGATAGAGCATTAATATTAACATTTCAATTAAGTGTAACTGACTAGCACATAAGTCAGACAAGTCAGTCATCAGGTGTCAAAGTTATACAGTCCTAGCAAGTAACATCAGTTCAATGATATAGAATTAATATTAACATATCAGTAATAAACATCATCTGGTTTATTCCGCTCCTATACATCCCTTCATATTCTATAACTTGATCCTTCCAAATCATATCAAGTACAAATTCAAATACTGATGCTATCCTTAGCATCTACACAAAAGTAATACATAAATAAAGAAAGTGAGTGACCACGTGATCAGGTTGCTTTCTACTGAAACTGGCTATAGAACACTCCAGTTTACCAGCTGTAAATGGGTACGAAGTTGTGCGCTCGAACTAGGGAAGGCAAAGGCAGCGAGGAAGGGGACTAGTCACCTAACCTCGTAAAAGCGGTATCTTCCATGCTGAAGCTTCTAACAATTTATTTCCCTAAGACAATCTCTGGTCATGGGACTGCATTTATCTTCGTAAGCGATAATGCATTTAATATCGACGAGATACAGCACTAATTATAATAAATATTTTCTATTTGGCTGTGGGGCTAGTTTTGATACGTTTTTGTACAAGCAACCATCTTCCACTAAGCACATGAATAAATCATATTAAAATAATAATACGTTATATCAATGAATATTATACAGGCATATTTTGTGAATTCTAAATGAACCTGTAATACAAAATAAAAGAAATTATTATACAGGATAGCTATCGTAAATTCGCTTACCCTCAGACTCCAGACACTTAGACTGAAATTTTCTGGCGATCCGCTCACACTTCAGATGGATTTAGAGTCGTGGCGTTATCTGCCCTCAGTCTTGTCTCAACCTCTTGCGTTGTGTATCTCTCTCAGTTTACCGATCCGCTTTAAATACGTATAGCGCGGACGTATCGGAGAGTACCGACGTCACAGCTTAAACCTAACCTGAAAAATCCTTCCCGAACAGTGATTTCGGCAGATCTGTGCGTCGACTGAAATTTTGCCTTTACCATTCTCGGCATATATAATATCCATATTGTTCCATCTTATCTAGTTTTATACAGCTGATAAAACTCTATCTTCCTATCCATGTAAATTCCCAAACTGTTATTTGTTGATTTTAATATTTAGAACAGAAGTGGGTTTACATGCTTTTAGCGTAACTGTGGGCAGCCGAAATACGCATATATCTCCGTAAATGAGAACTTCCTACCGTTCCATCTTATATGCAGTTATACACCATCCTTCCCTGTACTGAAATGTAAAATCCTTTTCATACGGATTCCCTTCTGTTGTTATTTATCGTTGGCGATTTCCTCTGTCCGATATACATTTCGCTGATACGCCGCCATTTTGAAAGCGGTCACTCGATCGTAGATGGGTTTATAAATCTAACTGAACTCATTTGCAATGACTTGAAACCAATTTCGCGACATCGCCTACTCTGTTCATATGAAAGAAACTTATGACAATATGGCTATACTTTTGGCAAAAATAAAGTACAATCACTACCAATGGCGGATTTGTGGAGACCTAAAGGTCATTGCAATTCTCACGGGCATGCAGACTGGGTATACTAAATTTTGTTGCTTCCTATGTGAATGGGACAGCCGCAACAGACAGGAACATTATGCAAGAAAGGTGTGGCCTATCAGGGATCGTATGCAGCTCGGGCATAAAAATGTAATACACGAGCCATTAGTTAACAAAGACAGCATCATTTTACCACCGTTACATATAAAGTTGGGGCTCATGAAGAATTTCGTAAAAGCGTTAGATAAAACGAGCAAAGCTTTCACTTATCTTCGAGAAAAGTTTCCGCAAGTTAGCGATGCAAAGATAAAGGAAGGTATCTTTGTAGGACTTCAGATTAGGAAAGTTATTGCAGACAAACAATTCGAGAACTTGTTACATGGTAGTGAACTTCGCGCATGGATGGCATTCAAATCGATCGTCGATAACTTTCTGGGAAATCACAAATCTGTCGACTATGTGCATATTGTTAAGCAGTGCATAGATGCATACAGAATTATGGGCTGTAACATGTCCCTCAAAATCCATTTGCTCGATTCGCATCTTGACTTTTTCCCTGACAACCTTGGCGAGTCAGCGATGAACATGGAGAACGATTCCATCAAGATATCGCCGTAATGGAGTCACGTTATCAAGGACGGTGGAGTGTGACCATGCTTGCCGATTATTGTTGGATGCTTCATCGCGATGTACCTCATGCCATTCACCGACGAAAGTCGACTGCAAAGAAATTCAAGCCTACATAACTGTTATACTTTTTGTACAAATGATGTTGTAATACTATGCGCTGTTAAAAAACTTCAATTGCGTATTTCTAGATATCCCGACCTGATAGAGAAAAACGGTTTGCAGATTTAAAAACAGCGCATTAAAATTGACCAGAAAAATATAGAAATGTAAGAGAAAGAAAAAAAATTTTTTTTTGTTAGCCAGTGTTATAAGTACTTTAGGGTTAGAAATTTTACTTTGCTTATTGCTAGATTTGTTTAAAGAGTATGGCGGAGCTGGCAAAATTTAGATCAGCTGCTGTGCTGACCGCAAAGGAGATGGGAATGGATGGTCAGATTTTAATTCAATACGTAACGGCTGAATGTGATAAGTATATTGAACGGGAAGAAAGAAGATTAGAAAAAGAGGCTGAAAGAAAATTAGAGTCTGAAAGGTTGGCTGAAGAGAAGAGGTTAGAGGCTGATAGAGAAATTAAGAGGCTGCAGATTGAGGCAGAAGACAAACGACAGCAAAGGGAGGCAGAAGATAAAAAGACCGAAAGGGAGGCAGAAGATAAAAAGGCCGAAAGGGAGGCAGAAGAAAAAAGATTGACTGCCGAAAGGGAGGCAGAAGATAGAAGGTTGCAAAGGGAGCACGAATTACGACTAAGGGAGCTGGAATTACAAGGCCAGGCTCCTGAAAATGGTGCCAGCCCTTTTGCCTCAGATGCTACGCCCAGTCTGGGAGCCTCAAACTCAGCTATGGGGTTTCATTTAGACCATTTTGTTGAAAAAGGCGATGACATAGAGGGGTACCTAGGACGTTTTGAGTTATTAGCTACTACATATGGGTTAGAGAGAGAGAGGTGGAGTTTAAAGCTATCACAGGGACTGAGAGGTACTTCTTATGAAGTCTTCGCAAAAATGAACAGAGAAGACCAAGACAATTATGACATGTTAAAGCAGGCTTTGTTATTGAGGTACGAAAAAAATGGGGAATTTTATCGTAAGAAATTTAGAAATGCCAAACTGTTGTCTGGGGAGACATACCACCAATTCTCTGCCAGACTGGAAACCTATTTGGAGAAATGGACTGCTCTGGGGAAGACCCAAGATCTTAAAGAAATGATCATGATTGAGCAATTAAGAGAGTCCATGGCTCCAGACATGAGAAAATTCCTCATGGAACAAGGTGCAGAGAAATTGGGAGAGGTTTTAAATGTCGCTGAGAGGTATCAGGCAGCCCAGGCAGAGGTAAGTGGTGCTAAAAAGAAGCACATAGACAATTTTAAAGCTCCACAGCAATTTAATAAATTTGATAATAGAGAGCAGGGAAATAAAGGTAGGACAAACTTTGAACGGCCAAAAAATGACTACCGAGACAGAAACTCACAGTTCAATGACCAAAAATTCAATGAAAGAAAACCGTTGAACCAAGGAAAAAGATGGTGTAAATGGTGCAAGAAAGATAACCATAACACCGAATTTTGTAGAAGGAAACCTTCAAACATTGCTGCAATGAAGTCGGGGACGCAAAGATTAAAGGTTAATCCTAATGGACAACAGGAACCTTATCACCCCCCAGTTTGTGAGGATGTTATTTGTAATGGGGTCACCATAAGGTGCCTTTATGATACAGGTTTGGATTATGATTCAGTTGTGAAGTCTAGCCTAGTGGACCCAAGTCAGTATACCACAGAAACAGTGGAAATACAAGGGGCGACTAAGGACATACCACTCATGACACTTCCCATCGCAAGGATAACGGTGAAAACTCGCTATGTGGAAGGAGACATCAGAGCAGCAGTGATAGATGAACCAATCTACCCTCTGATATTGGGGTGTAGATACGTCTTCTTGGGGAATCCCGAGAGGCCTGTGATCATGGCGACAGTGCAGACCAGGTCACAGAAGAAGGAGGAAGAAGGTGAACCTATAAATGCTCATCCAGAGGAGATGAGGAAGGCGCAGGCTGAGGATAGGACACTTAAGCCATGTTTCAAAAAATTGCCCAAAGGCCACACACCTCCAAGCAAGGGAGAGTACTTTGTGAAGAACAGATTATTATACAGGAAGACAGGAACTAGATCCACTGGTCACGGACAGTTAGTTCTTCCCAAGATATATAGGGCAAACTTAATAAGGAGCTTACATGTTGGAAAAGATGGTGACCATGAGAAAGTCGGTACCATCTGCCAAAAGATTGCTCGAAAATACTATTGGCCCGACGTAAATGTCGATGTTGAAAACTTTGTAGAAGCATGTGGCGTATTTCATGAGGGAACACCCACAAAGGGAAAATATGTGCAGGACCTAGAAACGCCACGGGGCAACTTTAGGCCTGAAAGGAAAACTAATTATACTCGGGTAGACAAAGTGGAATGGGAGCCCCCTTTTCACACCCAGTCTTCACTTGAATGGATTAACATGGCCACTATGCGACGAGTACAAAGAGTAAATTTTACCCAGGATAAGATGACAATCCCTCGGTCAGACTTATATAAACTGGAAGAACAGAAAAGAGAGCGAAGATCTCTCATAAGCAATCTCAAGTGGGGAGACAAACCCCAGAAAAAAATTGGTAGTGGTCGATTTGTGAGTGATGATTCTAGGAAGAAAAGTCCTCATTATAAAGCTTCTAATGGACGGGACCCGATGGGTTCCATGAAAAAAATAAGTATGATAAATTAAAGATCCAGATGTAACTTTATTAAGGACCTGGACAGATGAGAAGGCGGAAGAGACTGTTACCTCATCTTATCAATACGTGAACGAACTGACCACTCGTTTGAAAGCTGGATGGAAACTGGCAAATGATAATTTGAAACAAGCCAGGAAGAAACATGCAGCATATTTTAATAGGAAGGCAAAGGACAGAGAACTAGCTGTGGGAGAGAAGGTGCTGCTTCTACTACCCGGTAGCCAGAATAAATTACAAATTGGATGGCAAGGTCCATATACGGTTCTAGAGAAGGTGTCTAGAACAAACTATAAAATTGACAAAAAGGGGAAGGAGAAAGTTTATCATGTAAACTTATTAAAGAAGTATCTGGACAGACCACTCCAGGAAAGCACCCCCTTACTGACCTTAGCTATCGCAACTCAAATGCAAAAGGAACCACTCACCTCACATGAATACCCATTACATCCTTGTGAAACAGCAGCACAGGTAAAAGTCAGTAAGCACCTGACTAAAAACCAGAGGGAGAGAGTTCAACAGGTTCTGGAGGAACATACAGATGTATTAACAGATAAACCAGGCCATACAAATTTGCTACAGTACGACATGAAACTGGTAGACTCAAACCCAATCTGTATGAGAGCCTATTCTATTCCGTTCGCGAAGGAGAAGGCATTGAAGGAAGAAATAGATTATTTGTTGAAGGAGGGGATTATTTCGCACAGTGAATCACCCTTTAGTTCCAGTGTCGTTTTGTTGAGAAAACCGTCTGGGGAACACAGACTGTGCATAGATTACAGGAAACTGAATGCTGTCACAGAAGGACAAGTGGATCCATTACCAGACACAAAACAGTTATTTGCCAGACTGAACAAGGCAAAATACTTTTCAAAGGTGGATCTTAGTAAAGGCTATTACCAGATTCCAGTGAAGCCTGAAGTGAGACCTTATTTGGCTTTTAGCACTTCGGATGGACATTATGAATTCAATATGCTACCATTCGGACTGAAAAATGCTCCGAGTGTATTTTCAAGGATGATGCGCAAATTGTTGGATCCCCTGAATAACCCATGTATCACGAATTTCATGGATGATATTCTCGTCGCCACAGAGACATTTAAAGAACACATTGAAGCTCTGGAGATGTTGTTTGATAGACTTCGGGAGGCGAACTTACTGCTAGGCCAACAAAATGTTGTATTGGATGCAAAGAGTTGGAATTCTTGGGACACACTGTATATCAGGGTAACATGACCCCTGATCCTAAGAACTTGGAAAAACTGCAGAGAGCACCTAGACCACAAACAAAAAAGGACGTGCGATCATTCGTGTCGTTATGCGGATTTTATCAGAAATACATCAAAAATTTTAACGCTATTTGTGCTCCTCTGACTGATCTGACTCGCAAGGGACTTCCAGATAAAATTATTTGGACTGCACAATGTGAACTAGCGTTCCAAGAGTTAAAGGAAAAACTCACTAGCAAGCCTATTCTCAAACTGCCTGATTTGACACAGGACTTTGTCTTAAGAACCGATGCCAGTAATGTAGGACTCGGAGGGGCTTTGTTGCAAAGATCATCTTCACCTGATGGGGAACTGAAACCAGTCGCTTATGCAAGCCGCAAATTGAATAAGGCGGAACAAGGATACTCCACAAGCGAAAAAGAATGTTTAGCGTTAATCTGGGCAATAAAGAAGTTTCAAATCTATCTGTATGGTAGGACTTTTGTGGTCGAGACGGATCATCAGCCTCTCGTATTCTTATCTCAGGCTAAGCATGAAAACGCAAGATTGCTGAGGTGGTCTTTATTGCTTCAACCTTATCAGTTTAGTATCCAATATATCCCAGGCAAATTGAATGTCGGTGCAGATTTCCTCACTCGGCACCCCTGTGATCAAAATTAGAGTAATGGCAGGCGTGAGGAGAGATTTTATCTATGTGTATCACTGGTTTTAGAACTTGCCGTAGGCATGTTTTCAAGTGGGGAGATGTGTCATAAAATTAACAAGTGATACAACGTAAAAATATCTCCAAAGGATAAAATGTAGGGATAAAAAGAATGCGTAAGTTACTAGAAGGCATGATCGCCCACGCCGCGGGTCATCACCCGCCATGGAAATTAAATTGCTGAAACGGTTACCATTTGAACGGGATGAGAACGGCGGATCAAAAGGAAAAAAAAAAAATATGACTGAAAAATTGCGTGAGACTAGCAAGGCTTAGAAGATGCAATGGGGGAGGGGGGGAGGGGGGGTGGGGGGGGGGGGGGGGGGGGGGGCCGGGGGAACGGAGGAAAAGTCACGTCCCCAAATTGACACGAGGTACGGAAAGGGACGCTTATGCGATACCAAGCCTTTTATTTGAATTCAGCGGCAAAAGCATTACAACGCAGATGCTTGAAATATTACAAAATTAAAAAAGTAACTTTTTCTTAATACTAATGTTAGGAATATAAAAATTAGCTGGCCGGATGGCCCATTTTGAGCAGTGAAATAATATGCTTTTATTTATACAGACGGATAGATAATGACGAAGACATTGACAAAAGACTGTGTTGTTCACATCAGCGAAAGACTGCATTGAATCAAACATGTCACTAATTTGCACAAAAACCGCGACCTTGATACTCAAGTGTCCAAATCTAGTTAGAATGAAAGAGAGAGGGTGTTAAGGAGAATTGTGGCTAAAAATAACTTTTCAGGCAAATTTGTAGAGGGGACGGATAGGTTGGTTCAAAAACCAAGTACGGTTTTTGTGAAAACGCAAGTAGAGACGGACGGACTAACAGATAAAAATCCATACTTGACTGAAGCATGACTGAAATGACTTTAGTGTAGGAAATTTGAATTTGAAAAAAAAAACACAAGGCATTGATTGGCCACAGACAATCATATTATCAGCGCTCAGACGCGCTTTTTTTTGCCATTCCTCAATAGTTGTCCAGTGATAGACACAGTAAATTTTAAGTGTGGTGATTTCCAATGAAGTAAATTGAAATAAGTTCAGGGACGCCATACTATAGCCAGCAGCTCAGCTGAGTTTTGCTAGCATTTCTGTGTTCTTTATTTATAATCTGAGCTGTGAGTTTTTTATGTTGACACCAAAAGGTGGTGTCAAATGCTGGGTAAATAATTGACAGTGAGGACCCGTGCAGTGTCGCATCTCGGCAGAACAGCCTTGTATTGCCCCCAAGCACGGAGAGGTGGGGCCACCCGATATATTGCCCCCAAGCACGGAGAGGTGGGGCCACCAGATTCCAGCACCAGAACTACTCTTTCAAAGTTACGTAAGCAGGCTGGTCTGCTGGATTTACACCAACTTCATAGACATAGCACCCAAAGTGAATTACTACTAAAACATCCCATTTCTTTCCATCATTAATGGACAATGTTTGGTAGGCATAGACAGGGAGGGATGAAGCCACCCCAACAGCACATCTATTCATCGTTCTCCCTGGGAAAATAAAATTATGAACTGTAGAAATATTAACTAATCGTGAAAATTGTATACGTACACACCTTTTATTTATCATGCCATTTATTCATGCCATTCACTCATAAATTCCAAAATCTTTCATATGTTCTGGCCAAAATAAAACCTTGGTTCAGAACAAATAAATTTAAAAAAGATTTACTTTTCTAAAATTTCACCAGCTGAATTTAGTTCATTGTGTTCTAAATTTTATTGATAATATTATATTATTTAATATCTGTGTGTGTGTTTGTATATGTCAATACAACACATTACATTCAGTACCCTAGATTTTAACGTAGCCACATTCATTAGAAAAAAAGATAGGTGTGAGGTCGTAGTGGTAGCAAGAAAGGCCTTCTGAAAATTCACAGCTACATTTTATCTCAGGAGCCTTCACAGCTGACCTCATACATCACACTTAGTAATATCACCATCATACAATACCATCAAAACCACTACAAACCACGACAATTGGTGACGCTGGCAACGTATGTAGCAAATTCAATCAATACCTCTAGCTCCCCAAGGCACACATACCTTCAACAAACACATGTCAAGTCATCCTGTCACGTGACATCACCTTGAACTCTTTCCACATCTTTCTCATCATTTTCACTTCTGTCTTCTCTTCTCCATGTGTTTTTTGGTCTACTTCTGCCTCAGTTTCCCTGGGGATTGCAGAACAAAGACTGCATTGTAATGCTATCAACTGGTCTCCCCAATGTGTGTCCTATCCATCGCCAGCGTCTTCTTCTCATCTCTTGTTCCACAGGCAATTGTCATCAGTTCCACATTTGTGACTTGATCACATCATTTCAATCCTTCTGTTCTACGCAACACCCAGTTATGAATGTCTGTAACTTTTTTGTTCTTGTTTTTGTTGCTCTCCATGTTTCAGAGCCATACAATAGGACTGACTTGACATTTGAGTTGAAGATTCTTATTTTTATGTTGGACTTGAATTCTCTTGATCTCCATATGTTTCCCAGTGCAATGAAAGATCACCTTGTTTTCTGTATTTTTTTAATATGATTGTCTGTCCTTCCAACTTTGTCTATATTGCTACCAAGATATATGTACGATTCTACATCTTGTAGTAGTGCTTCCTCAAGTTTGACCGTTGTTATCATTTCTTGCATTTATTCTCATTATCTTTGTCTTTTCCCTGTGTATTTTCAGACCCACTTGTTGTGACATCTCATCGAGTAATTTGCATCTCATTATGGTTATAGGACAGAAGAGCCAAGTCATGTGTAAAATCTAGATTTTGTAGATTTAGCAAATTGACAATTAACAATTAATTATAGGAGTTGAGAAAAAGACATGCTGCTTGAAACTACGAGCAAGGGGAAATAAGGAACGCAATCCATCGGAATGTTTCTTGCGACCCGTAGGCTGAGTATCCCGGATGTAGGACAACAAAAACAACAACCAACTAATTCTCCAGACCTAAAGGTCTTTTCTATTTGGACATGCGCCCTAATATAACCCGCTAGGTTGAACGAGACGCGCCTCGCCAAAACGAGGCAAAATTCTATTGTTAAAAAAAACAATCAAGAAGTTACTGACTTTCATAAACTTGTGCTAGCACAGAGTAGAACAAGGAAGATGGTATGACCAGATCACCGATATGGAATTGATGAAAAGTACCAGTCAAATATTAGTGGAGCAAAAGGTGAGAAAAGGATGTGGGTTAGGAAGAACATTTATGACAGCTCATACCATTTCTTGCCAGTCTTTGTTTTGGAATTTCCAGAGTAAGAGAAATAAAGGGAGATTTGCACACCCCCCCCCCCCCCCCCCACCCCCCCCCCCACCTGGAGAAAGGAACTGCACACAGACTTGAAAGACATGACGAAGACATGGAAAGACCTTGAGTGCATGTCACATGACCTGAAGGCTTGACATTAGTTTGTTGTAGGTCCATGCTCCACAGTGTTATGTCACTCCATAATGTTCCTCTGAAATTTCTATTTTGGTTCTTTTACGTACAGGCAAGGTTCCTCAAATCACAATTTTTAGTCTTACTGGCTATAGACTATATTATGAAAATAACTGCAACCAACAGAAACAGAATTCAGTGGACACAAAACAGCTAGACGATCAAATTTTGTGATGACCTGGTTCAGATCATTCTGAACATGATACTTTTTAATAATATCTCAGTAATGTGAAATCTAGTTGTTCGATTAATTCACATTCAATAGTTCCAGACATTAAAAAAAATATTTTTTAGACAATACAGCGAATATTTACTTGAGATAATTCAGATAGAAATGTCATAAACTGCACCCAGAATATTAGTAACTTTGGCCACTTCAAACTCATACAAGACTGTGATAATTTCACTTGTGATTTATCAGGTCCTGGAGTCCATGGCCAACCTTCAAAGGTAATACTTTATAAAGTACCCATAAAATAGAGTCGGCCCATGAACTCCTGCCATTTCTAGTAGTCTCTACTGGTGTTTTTTTTACTGTCGTCTTTTTTTCTTCCAAACATCTTAATTATATTATGTTTTACCTTTTTATAAATACCACGTTCTACTTATTTTTACAGATATGATGCTCTTACATACTATTGATCTTCTTCAATGATTGAATCCAAGACTTACCAGAAATATGTGTTGATATAACTTCTAGGGCCAGTACTTATCACTAGACTGAAACGAAAGCAAGAAGTTATCTCTAGATATTTGATGCTAGTACTTTTAATCACATGCTTACACATTTTTGTTAGACCCACAACAGACTTCAGCGTCATCATAATCCATCACCAAAAAGTCGTATTTAGAAAGAGAACGGTAAACAGCGAATTGAGCTGCATCATTGAAAATTGAATTTTTTAATGCATAAATAGTACACTTTATCTCAGAGTTGTGACGGCTGTCTGATCACGTTCGTACAGAAACAAATAACGTTGAATCTGGTGACGGCAATGTACGGAAGAAAGATTATAAAAAAAAAAACGTGTATCTGACACAATACAGGAAATATTAAATTCTGCTTAGAGAGGTAGGAAGCTTATACTGTGCATCTATTGATCATTATATGTTGGCTGGAACAAGCCTTGTTAATCAGTAGAAGATAGGACCATAGAACAAATCTGTTTATAAATATACGCAATTACAAGGCACGAGGAACACCAAGATGCAGATGGATAGTCAACATCACTACAACAAGATAGGTTCACAGTAACCAATGCGACACACTTTGCTCAAGAACGCAAACTGCAGCTCCCCACTACACTTCAGGGCAATAGTGGAAGGACAAAGTTCAAGTCAGACGAAATGACCACAAACAAACGATAGAAGAAAGGGCCCAGAGAAAACATATTGCCGGTGCAGATCGTTGTCTGGTAAACTCTGGTCTTGCTCGGTGACCTCCACAGTGAGGCTCTGTTTATGAGTCGCTCTCTCCATAAAATTTATCAACAGGACAGCGATTTTGATAGAATTTCGGTTCTTGCCTTCAGGGAAGTACCCAGTTTTTATTTTATTTAGTTTTTATGTGTCCTATCTAGCCTTCACTTTCTTTCCTTTCCTGACGAAGGCCTTGTGGCCGTAACGTAGACTATTTTCTTTGTCCTTTGTCCTCGTAAGACGAATCACCTTTTTTCGATTTTTTTTCAAACCCATCCAAAATTTTCATGACCGCTTCTTTTTAATTAATCACATTTTTGCCCACGATGTATGCGCCAGAAGTAGGATCACGGAATGTGTGTGTGTGGTGTGTGTGTATGGTGTGCGCGTGAGTTAAAAGTAAACATAAAGGCCGAGTGGTTAGAGCGCCGGTCTCTCGCGGCAAAGGTGCCGGGTTCGATTCGCGGTATCGACATGCTCCAGTCTACCCAGCTGTACATGAGTACCTGACTTTGCTCTTGAGTTAGGGAAGGAAAAGGCAACGAGGAAGAAACTGGTCAAACATCCCCCCCCCTTCCGATGTTGGACCTAGTATAGTGAAGGCTCTATTACTTCACCCCCCCCGCCCCCCCCCCCCCCCCCCCCCCCCACGGGGACAAACTTTACATGTACTACTTAAAAAACGATTTGCAAAAGCTAGTGATAGTATCGCGGTTGCTTATTTTGTCTTACTTGATTAACTATTGATTGTGTTGGTGTTCACTGACTGCCAGATGACCTTTTCTGTGCTGTCCGGACCAAGATTAAGGGAAAACATTTACAATTATAATTCACAAACTGTTTGCGCAAATCTCTCCACTCATGCATCCTTTTGTTTTTTTGGATGCAGGTCAAAATATCTTTCAGGCGGCTTGTTAACCTGCTCACTGCCATATGTTTTTAATAAATGTAGTATGAAACATACAGTGTAAACACAGGGGTCGGTAACAATCGATGGGTAGCTGCCGTTAGATTATATGGGATGATTTGATAGATCTGTAGGGCAGAAGGAAAAACAAGAAAGACGTAGTAAGCTGTGGAAACATTGGACTAGCCCTCCCCCGTCAGCATTTAATAGCTCGGTACCCCCTGGAATAAACCCACTCTTTCCACGTTCCCAGTGACGACCCACGAGCTAACTTATAAGAATTTACTTAATTCGTGAACTACATAAAGTAGGTAAGCGATCTCTTCTTTGAAGTAAAGTTAACACTCGCTAAAACATCATTTAGTATGATTTTGGTTGAAGCAGATAGTCCGTCAGAGAAAAAAAAAATACATATAGGCTGTACTTATTCTAAATAATCTGAAACCTGAAAACAGAGACGATTTTATCACGGTAGATCTTTAGATAGGTGATGTGTTGCTAAAGTAGATTCTACAGCTGCTGGGTTGTCAACTGCTGGTATAAGGTCTTATGTTTAATGTCCGTTTCGTTTGAACACGTTTTATATTAAAGATTGTCTTTGACTGCCGTTCAGAAACGAGTGTGTATGCAGTGTACAAACATATTTTGGCTTCTTTTCTCCTGTAACTGCAAACTACATAACAACTCCTTTTTATCTTGCGTGCAGGCATCATCATTCCCGCTACTTCACGTTTACGAGGGGTTAGGTTCATTTTAGACATAATTTTCTGAAGGAAGAAGTGTACCTTTTGACCACGTAAAGGGTAAATTTATAGATAACTGCATAAATGCAATAACAATAATTAAAACAAATACTGTGGTTCCCGATCTGCAGAGACAAAGTAAGAATGGGACTATCGCTTTATGAGACTAATATGAGACTAATATGAGACTAATATGAGAGCGACTATGTATGGGGAGGGGGCAACATTATCACGTAAAACAAATTGCTAAAGAAAGCACTGCTGTAAGAGAATGTGAATGTTTGGCGTAGTGATTCTGTACACAGGGACTACTTACAGTGGTGGCTTCTTTTCCCATGAGGGGTGAAAAGGACAATGATAATGATTACTGAAGAAGCAATAAGAATAAGAAACAGTAATAAGTACAAACAAGCGATAAATGTTTGTTGGTGTAGTCACAACAAAGAAAGGATGCACTAAACGAAAGGATCCCGTTACACGCCCATTGAGGCATATTGGGAATATGGTGCTAGGCCCATATTTTCTTGACCATCGGCACACTAGGCGTGATGTGGCCAGCATCACGCCGGCCGCCCTAACCTTCCCAGAAGTTGCTCTGGTACCCAATTGGGGCTGGGTCGACCCGGGAGCCGTTTGTGGCCTAAAAAAATCCCACCTCATCTGGGGATCGAACCACAGACCACATAGCCAGTGCACTAACCACTATGCTACCGCGACTCCGTAGCTCGGGCTACCAACTTCGCCTTTTCAGTTTACAACTTTGTAAGGAAGCTGATACAGTGAGCAAGAACACGTGATAGATAACACCCTTGACACTTTTGGACATGGAAAAGCCCAGGAAACAATGTTTATAATCACAGGACAGCATCCTTGACACCATTAGACGTGGAAAAGCCCAGGAAACAATGTTCATAATCAAAGGACAACATCCTTGACACCATTAGACGTGGAAAAGCCCAGGAAACAATGTTTATAATCAAAGGACAACACCCTTGACACCATTAGACGTGGAAAAGCCCAGGAAACAATGTTCATAATCAAAGGACAACATCCTTGACACCATTAGACGTGGAAAAGCCCAAGAAACAATGTTCATAATCAAAGGACAACATCCTTGACACCATTAGACGTGGAAAAGCCCAGGAAACAATGTTCATAATCAAAGGACAACATCCTTGACACCATTAGACGTGGAAAAGCCCAGGAAACAATGTTCATAATCAAAGGACAACATCCTTGACACCATTAGACGTGGAAAAGCCCAGGAAACAATGTTCATAATCAAAGGACAACATCCTTGACACCATTAGACGCGGAAAAGCCCAGGAAACAATGTTCATAATCAAAGGACAACATCCTTGGCACCTTTAGACGCGGAAAAGCCCAGGAAACAATGTTCATAATCAAAGGACAACATCCTTGACACCATTGGACGTGGAAACGCACAGGAAACAATGTTCATAATCAAAGGACAACATCCTTGGCACCTTTAGACGTGGAAAAGCCCAGGAAACAATGTTCATAATCAAAGGACAACATCCTTGACACCATTAGACGTGGAAAAGCCCATAATCAAACTGATGACACACGGATATGGGGGAGATTTATAAACTGTTTGATTTCTGTGAAAACTTGCTCAGGAGAAGACTGCAGCAGCGACAATCTGTTGGTAATGGGATAACTTTAGAATAACGTCTAAGAAAGTCAAGATGGTCTAAAAGTATAGTGGAATAATTCATGCGAATAGTCACATGACAAGTATTTTATGTAACAACTTTTTGCCAGAGAGAGACAAAGAGAGACACAGACAGAGAGAGACACAGACAGAGAGAGACACAGAGAAACAGAGAGACAGAAAGACACAAAGAGAAAGAGAGAGAGAGAGAGAGAGAGAGAGAGAGAGAGAGAGAGAGAGAGAGAGAGAGAGAGAGAGAGAGAGAGAGAGAGAGAGAGAGAGAACGAAAGTTCTTCAATGTTATATGGAACCAATCCTGACATACGGATGTGAGTCATGATCAATTAGTAAGCAAGCAAGAAAATTCATGGAGGCGCCAAAGATATGGTTTTACAGAAGAATGTAAAAAATACATCGGATAGCTAAAATAGTAATGAGGATGTCCCCAAAGAAGCCATTTGTTAAAAGGAAGCTTACTGTTCGTATTAAAGTTAGTTGCTTATCCTTTACAGGACGTGACAATCAATCCAGCTTTTATTGGCTGTTTGTGATTTTTCTAGGCAATTTTTTCATTCAGTAGTTTGCCATTGCTTTCTGAACGGTACGGCGCTTATACCATTGTTTAAAATCCACACAAAGCGATCTGCTACCAAACCGCCTGCAGCAGGTTTCGAACCTGGTATATCTGGATTATGAAACTGCGTTCATATCCATTAGGCCACAGACGCCGACAAAACAAGAAACAAAAAAACTTTCTTTGGGCACGTTATAAGAGTAAATCTGGAGTATATTGTGACAAGAGAAAATGTTAAAGGAGAACGAGACAGAGGACGACACAGATAGACGACACTAGACAGCCTGATATCGTGACACAGAGACAAGTCAACAACAGATGTGATGAATAGTACTAGAGACAGGAAGTTATGGAGAGACTATGACGAAAAAACGTTCTATTCTTTCATCTAGTTTTTCTTTCTACACTTCTCTCGGTCAGTATTCATTCGATCATTCCTGTTTTTTTCTCTTCGTCCTGTCATTATCTTACTTACGCCTCCTCTTACCGATATTATCTTATCCTCGATAGGGCACACCTCAGCGGCCCCCCCCCCCCTTTCCATGTTTAGGCTCGAACGTACATGATATGTTTATCCTTTGATCGTGGGCAGACAACGACTAGCCAGATGGGACGATTAGAATCAAGATTCTGTCGGTCGTTTTACGCTAGCCGTATTGTTTAGATAGACGGGCTACGGATAGAAGCATGTATTGATTTCGTCGAGGTTGGGGTATTTATTAGATAAACTCAAGTCTAGGAGTATATATTTATCAGCAATGATGTATAAGGACATAACGTTTACAATTGCATAACTATTTTTGGCCGGACTGGGTGAAGAAGGTGAATTAGAAATAATATGCAGAAAATGCATTTTCTCAGGTTATGATATAATATAAGTATATGAGGAGAACTGCCGTAAGACGGGGGTAAAACGGTTGAATGGGGGAAAAAAACACACCAATAGTAATACGTCTTACAAGGAGAAAGGACAAGGAAAACCTACGTTGCGGCCACAAGGCCTTCGTCAGGGACAGACAAACAAGAGACAGGAGGGAAAGAAAATGAGAATTAAGTAGAGAACACGAAACTATAAAAATAAGAGAAGAAAATACTCCCTTATGTCCAGTCACATGCAGCAAGATGGCTGCCACTAAACCCAAACTAGCTCGATTGTGACAAATTGGACACGAGAAATATCACGTAATGATTTCCGGCAGGTCTCTACAAGAGTAATCAAGGTAGCAGACATGGCCAAACCATCTTAGTTGGGACTGTTCTACTTGGGTCTGCAGGGCGTGGGATTTTAGGCCTTGACGTATCGTCTGGTTGCGGACCATGTCTCTTCTTGTTACTTCAACCACCTTCCTCAGATACCTCATTTCTGAGGTTTGCATCTGGCTTTTGTGGGTTGTAGCCATTGCCCATGACTCGCATCCATATGTAAAGACTGGGACATAGGTAGAGCAGTATTCAGCCATCTTCGTTTTCTTACTAACCTCTTTGCTGAGAAATCCTCGATTTATGGCCTGAAAAAGTCTCCCAGCTGCTGCTTTTCGAGTGGCCAATGTGGTAGATTTACCGGGGAGGTTATTGATAGTAAATAAATGAAAATATAAGTGTCAACAGCGTGAGGTCAAGCTATGTAAGACCCTGAGTCTAATAGTTGAAAATGGTGTTGATAAGTTCTCAGGGGACCTAACGCTACCTCCCTCAGATCTCACGCTGTGCAATATTTTTATATCTATTGGGTGATGTTTTTTATATGGCTACGTTTCTAGGGTAATGCAAATGTAGTGATAAATGCCTGACAAAAACAAACACAACGTTAACTTAATGAAAATTAAATCAACAAGACTGGGGTTAAAGTTATAATATTATCTTACAATTTTAATTTCCTGTACCTCAAATCTTTTTGGGACAGGAATGTTTAAAACTTAAAATGAAGTGTGTTTATATATAGCATTAAATAAATATAAAGGACATCTTGTCCATAAATGTCACTACTTTAATGTTTATAGAATTTTATTCACTGCTGAAACAATACTGTCCTATGAAGGGTCACTACTTGAAAGGACTGAGTGTCTCATCATATCACAAAACAGTTTATAGTAGCGTGTGGAGAATACAACGTGATGATTTGACATAAGCCCGCACTCTTATGGCTTATCTTGTGGTTCCTTTGAAGATAGATGACTTGCTCGAAAATTCACACTCGTTCACTACCGTGTTCTCTGGAGGCAGATTGTCGTGGTTGAGTTGGAGTGTAGAGTATTTGTCGAGTTGGACAACAGTAGTGAAATCGACAAGGGATAGTGGACTGGCGGAGTTATAGATTACACTTTAGATAAGGTGTAAATAGGAGATGGACTTGAGACAACCTGGAAGAAGATTTATTCAAATGATCTCTCTCTCCAAGCCTCAACTCACTTACGTCTGTCTAAGCATCTCCTGCTCTCTCTCTTTTCTCTTATCATACATAGAGATTATAGTAAAGAGCTAAAAATACAAATATGGATGGAAAGGTCGTGAACAGCGTATTAATAAAGGTGTAAACTTTATTAAAGAAGAAAAAGCATGGAATTAATGCATATCATCACAACAACATAAAATTACATCAATAATCAACTAATCATCAATAGTCCTCAATAATCATATACACCAACAACCACACACACAGATCACCATTTATAAAACCTGCAGAACACAGAGAGATGAAATAACTGAGTGTCAGCCCGTCCGTTTTCGGGACCATATGAAATAGCTCCAGTAAGTGGTTTTTTCGTATATATCCTCCATCGGTGATGGAATTAACCTGAATAAAATCACTGTATAGGCGCTATCATTGGTGATTCCTCCCTACTGGCGCGAGGTGGGCTGGAAGACTCTATTTACCTTCTGTTTACCAAAATGAATAAACTGCGTGGCAGTTCGTCCGTTTTCGGGGCCCAGATGAAATAGTCCGGACAGTGTGTTACTTGTAGATCCTTCGTGAGGGACTATGCCTACAAAACTGTCCTTGTTGGTACTATCATTGGTGACTCCCCCTACTGGCGCGAGGTGGGCTGGGGGACGCTGTTTATCTCCTGCAGACCAACTGAATGAACTTAGCGACAGCCTGTCCGTTTTCGGGGACCAAGGGAAAAGCTCCAGTAAGTGGTTTTTTTCGTATATATCCTCCATCGGTGATGGAATTAACCTGAATAAAATCACTGTATAGGCGCTATCGTTGGTGACTCCCCCTACTGGCGCGAGTGGGGCTGGAACTCTGTCCATAGATGGCTGCTCATACGTGCGAGGTTTTAAGTATCCAGAAAATACACCAGAAGAAGTCACTTGAGGACAAAGAGACCCAGGCGCGCTTATCCGGCGCAAGGCTCCGCTTGGCTGTAAATCCTGTTTAAACTGGTTTGGCTGTGGTTTGCTGAGTGCCCCGTTTAGGCACAAAAAAGGCGGGTGATATGGAATTCTGCTATAGGCATGCTGGGCGGGTTTGATATTCTGGAAGCCGCGATGCTCTGGCTGGTAATCCAATAGGCGAGTAGAGAGCTACTACTGCATTTGGCGATTCCAGATTTTGCGTTGGCTCCGTTGCACTGCGTGAGCTTAACTTGGCGTTGACAAAAAAGGGGTTTTGATTCAGGAACGGGGTTGACGATTCGTTGCTAGATGTATACAGAAACCCTCTAGATCGAAGAGTATATGACTTTCTTCACCTGACTAAAGTCTGCTCTAGCGATTCGGTCTTCCTGAAACCCGAAAAATGACTAGAACATAGGCAAACACATTCTAGTACTGTGTTAAAGTTTGCCTTATCTCATGATGGTCATCTACGGGCCAGGAAAATACACGAATGTCTTTGTCTATTAAAACAGTCTACTCTTATAGATCACAAGGGACGCTCCCCCCCGGACCTGGCCTGCATATTTCTACAGAAGTTCGGCGAAAGACGTAATCTAGAGTAAGACAAAAGAAATCGTGCGAAAGTTCCCCAGGTAGAGAAATGCATAACATTATGCTCTATCTTGTCTAAGGGGCGAAAACCCAAAGACTGACCGCGATTGTTATCTTCCCCTGAAACAGATCACACTCATTACCCAGGCCTCAAAGGGTACCAGCCGCTCGTCATCAAACGTTTTAAAGCGACCAGAGAAATTCCCCTGTTGGGACCACAGAGGGTACCCGCCGCTAACGAACCGTTTCTTTCACAGAAACCGTCTTTGGCTCGTTCTAACACTTAAAGCAGACCCGAGAAATGTTTCTCTGGTCGAACAGGTGCGTTTAGATAACATTACGTCTAGCGTTAGCTGACCGCAGCTGGCCAGCGTAAACAACCTCGGGTGGGGTTGAGAAGGTGAAAAAATGTAGGTAGGTAGAATATGAAAGAAACCTAAGTACTCTATATACATACGCGTATCTCCACAACTATTAATTAAACATCATTAAACATGCGTTGTGATCAGATAAAGAGCTAACCAAAATAGCTACAGTCCCTAATTTTTATTGTGACTCAGGGGGTATCTTCTTCTCCCCACATGGTTTCAATGCCCCTGTCACTTTAAACCTTCGTTATCTTCAGCTGGGATACACTCTTTTCTTTTCCTCTCTCTAGTGATCTGTTAATTCTTTTCATATGAAATAGTATTTATTTTTAAAGTTATGGGAACACTGAGGTCTGCCGAAGACTACCAGTGGCTTCCTGGTCTTACAGTCGTAATATTTTATATATCCATTTTCCAACACAATGTACTTTCATTTGCTTCAGAAGTCTACTTAGGCATGTCTGTGCTCCTAGTATGTCGCAAGCTTCCACAAAGGCAAATGTCGCACAACCAAAATTTGTGGGCGCCCTATCTGGGTTGGCCTCTACATATTAATAATATATATATATATACATCGAGCAGTGGAGGACTCTGTCTGCTGATGCTTCCACCATGGCACCCCTACGACCCATGACAGGTTACGGGTTGAGATGAGATGATGATATATATACATCAATAAAATTGTTCATCTTACCGCAATCAATGAAATATTTCACAAGTATAAGGTTAACTAGCGATCAATGGCACAAGTTCAGATCGCCGATTTCTAAACCGCAAAGGCAATTTGTCACTAACTGCTCTGCGTCTGCTCTTAACCCTTCTTGGAGGAAATATTTTTTCAAGTGGCAATTATGCTTAGCAAAGCGTTCGTTTTATCCCCTCTCCTCCTAGACTAACCTCAACCAATCAAATCAAGTTAAGCCAATTTGACTTTCCTTGAAAAAACGCGTTTAGAAAATGTAACATCCGAAGATTTTCAAAGTTGAGCGGTTACCACTGTGTATGTCTGTCTGTCTTCAATTTTTATTTTCTTCGATATCTCCGTTATTATTGATGTGATTTAAAAAATTGAAAGTGATTATTAATCGGACAATTTTCCTTCATCTAGCCAGTATGTTTTCATTTACTTCTTTATCCTAGTTTTCATCTTTGTACTTTTTCTTCTTTCTTTATTCAGAACAACATACTTTTACTCTCAAGCAAGATAACATATTATAGGGATTAATATGGTATTCCAATAAACAATATTATCGTTTCTGTCCTTCCCTTTTATTTATCCTTCTATTAGAATACAATACATTATCTACGTTTTTCTTGCCCCTTTCTCTGCCCTGCACACATTTGGTTTGCTAGTTTCAGTTTCACAATACACAAGATAGGTTAGATTTTTTCCATGTTAATCCCCCCCCCCCCCTCTTTTTTCTCTCTCGCCCGTTCTTAGAAAACGAAACAACGCGTTGGCCGGCTGCCAAACTGTCTAATGGTCGTTTTAAATATTAGGACGGGTAACGAAAAAGCTTGTGGTTTTTGGGGGTGGGTATCATCGCTTGGCGTTAATAGATTCAAATCGCTAGCCGCTCGCTTGCGTTTTGAAAAGGCGACGTCCTTGAGAAAAATTTCCAACTACTGTAATTTATTACTAAATTATTTGTCGAACTGTAGTTATTTTTAGACAACAACCTTCACCAAGTAATAGGACGAATGGGTAGAAGATTTAGGGGGAAGGATATCCCTTTTCCACTATAATAGAAAATTATTCAAATATTGCGTCCAATTCTTAGTAACAGTGTGACCTTTGTCCTTAACGATTTTCAAATATACTAGTGGGGTTGAAAGTTGTAAAACTACTTTACTAGATTTCGAATCGAGGAATTGAGCGGGAGGGGTAATACGGAGTGACTTTATCACTTATCTCCCCTGTTAAAAGCCTGCATCCCAATGCAGCTTTATAATCCGTTTTAACAATCCCGATAAAATTAACTCAACTAGGCTTTATGAGTATCCTGGGTTTCTGCGGGTGGGTGCCTACTCAAGAAATCTGCCCCAACGTTCTGCGAACCCGGAATATACTCAATGGTAAACGAGTATGGTTGAATGAGGAGTGACCACCTTAACAAACGGGCATTACCGTGTTTTGCCTGGGTCAGAAATACCAGTGGCTGATGATCGCTTTGCACCACGAATGGTCTACCATACAGATAGATCTGGAATTTCTTGATTGCCCGGACTAAAGCCAAACATTCTTTTTCAATAGTTGAGTAGTTTTGTTCCGCTCTGTTTAACTTGCGACTGGCATAAGCAACTGGGTTCAATTCCCCATCTGGTAAAGAGGACCTTTGTAACAATGTAGCTCCCAATCCCACATTACTAGCATCCGTTCTCACCACAAATTCCTGACTCAAATCAGGTAATTTCAATATAGGCTTACTGGTGAGTTTCTCCTTTAACTCATTATATGCCAACTCGCACTCTGCCTTACTTACTTAGTCGTTCCCCTTCTACCGTGAGGTGTAGAGGTTTGGAAGAGAGAGCGCCAGACCATTCTATCAGCTGTCTTCTTCCTGGCCTGGTCCATTCTAGTCCTCGGTCCTTCAAAGATTGTCTAATGTTGTCCTCCCAGCGGACTCTGGGTCGTCCTGGAGGTCTGGATCCCTGGCTCTTTGTTTCCCATGCTTGTCGTGGTAGCCGATCTTCTCCCATTCTGCAGACATGGCCAAACCATCTTAGTTGGGACTGTTCTATTTGGGTCTGCAGCGGATGGGATTTTAGGCCTTGACGGATCGTCTGGTTGCGGACCATGTCTCTTCTTGTTACTTCAACCACTTTCCTCAGATACCTAATTTCTGAGGTTTGGATCTGGCTTTTGTGGGTTGTAGTCATTGCCCACGACTCGCATCCATATGTCAAGACTGGGACATAGGTGGAGCGGTATACAGCCATCTTCGTTTTCTTACCAACCTCTTTCTTGCTGAGGAATCCACGATTTATGGCCTGAAAAAGTCTCCCAGCCGCTGCTTTTCGAGTGGCTAACTCTTCTTTGATGCCTCTCTTTCGGTTCGCACTCTGCCGATCATTCTATTCTATCTGGTTTTCCTTTACGAGTTAAATCAGCCAGAGGAGCACATACAGAGTTAAAATTTTTAATGTACTTTTGGTAAAAGCCACAAAGTGACACAAAGGATCGCACATCCTTCTTAGTCTGTGGTCTAGGCGCTCTCTGTAATTTCTCCAGATTCTTGGGGTCAGGGTAATGCTACCCTGATGTACAGTATGTCCCAAGAATTCTAATTCCTTGCATCCAATACAACATTTTGTTGGTCTAGCAGTTAAGTTTGCCTCTCTGAGTCTATCAAATAGCATATTCAAAGAGTTAACATGTTCTTCAAATGTTTCCGTAGCGATGAGGATATCATCCATGAAATTGGTAATACATGGGTTTTTCAGGGGATCCAACAATTTTCGCATCATTCTGGAAAACACACTCGGGGCATTTTTTCAAACCAAACGGCAACATGTTGAACTCATAGTGCCCTTCCGAGGTGCTAAAAGCCAGATAAGGTCAAATCTCAGGCTTCACTGGAATCTGGTAATATCCCTTGCTGAGATCTACCTTAGAAAAATATTTTGCCTTATTCAGTCTGGCAAATAGTTGGTTAGTATCAGGTAATGGATCCACCTGACTTTCTGTGACAGCATTCCGTTTCCTGTAATCTATGCACAGTCTATGTTCCCCAGAGGGTTTCCTCAACAATACCACACTGGAGCTATACGGAGATTCACTGTGAGAAATGATCCCTTCCTGTAACAGATAATCTATCTCCTCTTTTAAAGCTTTTTCTTTTGCGAATGGGATAGTATAGGCTCTCATACAGATCGGTGTTGGGTCTAGTAATGTCATGTCATATTCCAACAAGTTGGTGTGCCCCGGTTTGTCCGTTAACACGTCTGTATGATTTTCCAGAACCTTTTGAATCTTCTCCTTCTGACCTGTTGTCAAATGTTTACTGATCTTTACCTGTGCAGGAGTTTCACAGGGTTTCAGGGGGTATTCATAAGAGGTGAGAGATTCATTCTTCATCTCAGTAGCTATGGCCAAGGTCATTAAATGTGCCCCTTCCAGGTTTTCTCTATCAAGATATTTCTGTAGGAGGTTCACGTGATAGATTTTTTCTTTACCTTTCTTATCTATCTTATAGTTAGTTCTAGATACCTTTTCTAAAACTGTGTAAGGACCTTGCAATCCGATCTGAAGTTTGCTGCTGCTGCCGGGTAGTAGAAGAAGCACCTTCTCCTCCACAGCAAGCTCCCTATCCTTCGCTTTCTTATTGTAATATGCAGCATGTTTCTTCCTGGCTTGTCTTAGGTTATCATTTGCGAGTTTCCAGCCAGTTTTTAAGCGAGTTGTCAGCTCGTTCACATACTGATATGATGAGGTTACAGTCTCTTCTGCCTTCTCATCTGTCCACGTCCTTAATAAGGCTTCCAATGGACCTTTGATTGGCCTGCCAAATAGCAGTGTTGCCGGTGCCATTCTGGTTGAACTATGTGGGACTTCCCGGTAAGCAAACAGGGCCGCGGGTAAGTATTGATCCCACGTATAAGGTTTTTCATGGGCCAGCTTTCGCAGGATGGAAATGAGTGTCCCGTTAAATCTTTCCACCTGCCCGTTCCCTTGGGGGTGATACGGACTACAGTGAAAGTGCTTGGCTTGAAAGATCCTGAAAACGTCCTCAGTTAGCCTCCCCTTGAACTGTGAGTCATTATCAGTCAAGATTTGGTGGGGAAAAAATAACCTCGTGAATATTGTAAGTAATGCCTCTGCCACATGTTTCGAGTCGATTGATGACAAGGCTACCGCCTCTCCCCACATAGAGCAAGTGTCCACCAGAGTAAGAATGTAACTGTTTCTCCTCTTGGTACGTGTGAGAGGTCCCACAATATCCACGGCAACTTTTTCAAAAGGGGTTCCCATGATTGGCATCTCCCCTAAAATTGCAGGTGCAGTCCAATGCTTTGGAGCTACCCTTTGGCATTCTGGGCAGAATTTGACATATCTTTTTATATCTTCCGTTATCCCTGGCCAGAAGTAATGACAAGCTATACGCTGTCCTGCAGCGCTGATCCCCATATGACCACTGAAGGGGATAGCATGTCCTAACTCCATCACCTTTTCCCTATATGAAGTTGGAAGTACCAGCTGTCCATGACCATTGGATCCAGTTCCAGCCTTCCTATACATTAGCTTGTTCTTCATATAAAAGTCTTCTTTGTTTGGAGGTGTATGGCATTTCGGGAGTTTCTTAAAAAACACGCCTTTAGTGACCTATCCTCAGCCTGTGCTCTCCTCATGTCCTCTGGATGAGTATTTATTGGGTTTTCTTCCTCCTTCCGTGATTGTGACCTGGTCTGTACTGTTGCCATGATCACAGGTCTTTTGGGGTTTCCCAAGAAGACATACCTACACCCCAATATCAGAGGGTAGATTGGTTCGTTTATCACTGCTGCTCTAATCACTCCTTCCACATAGCGAGTTTTTACATTGATTCTTGCAATGGGAAGTGTCATGGTTGCTACTTCCTTAGTCGCCCCATGTATTTTCACTGTTTCTGTGGTATATTGGTCAGGGTGCACAAGGTGAGAACTCACGACTGAGTCAAAATCCAATCCAGTATCATAAAGGCACTTAATAGTGGCCCTATTGCATACTACATCTTCACATACAGGGGGATGATATGGTTCCTGCTGTCCAGTAGGCTTTTCCTTTTGTCCCTTGTTTCCTGTTTTAAGGCATGCAGCGTAATGTGGAGGGTTATTTTGCTTCCTACAGTCTTTTGTATTATGGTTATTTAGCTTGCAAATTTTACAATACTTGCCATCAGATCTGTAGGGTTTCCTTTCATTGATCTGCCTACTCGCTCACGCTCCCCTCGCGAACAGGGCTGCCCTGATTACACTTTCCTGACAACTTTGAAAAACCTCACCGAAACCTCGCTCTGCACCTTGTGTTCACATTGAGAAACTTTTCTCAGGTCCTGGAGCCCATGGACGTATCTCAATGGCATTTCAATCATGATTAATTTCCTTTAAGATGGGACTTAGACTTGGGTTTTCCCCAAGTGCATTTCAATTTCTACAAGTAGGTTTATCTACTCGTATGTGTATTTCGGGTCTCGTACCGGTCATGGCAACCTGGCTAGATAGAATTGGTGAGTTGGTCTCACCCCATGAACTCTGTAGCCGTTGTGCATCTATGTCTACAGAATCTGACTTCCTGTAAAATTCCACGCATTCTTCCTCCGTACTACCTAACTATGAAAGAGCGGCCATCTCGTTCTTTTAGTTTAATTCCAATGTCACAGTCTTCCTGCTCGCGTCTATGCTCAACTTATGAGATACACTTCTTCGATAAGATGTGTCACACTAAGTCCTTCGGGATTAATTCATAGACTTCTCTCATTTGTCAATTACCCTCTAAACCAATAATTTTGTTGCTAGTTCTCTTTCAAATCTAGAGAGGAATGACTCAAATGTCATCCTCTTTTTTCTTACAAAGGAGGTCTAATTGATAGAAGTTCATGGATTGCCAAGTTATCAGTGTGCGACCGCCTGAGTTTGCACACTAGGCAATCAGTATGGTAGAAATGTTGGCGATGTGTTACCATTTTTGGAGCAATGCGCTAGCGATAGAAGTTTCGTTCCTAGTTCTTTACACGTAGTACTTAATTCATTGCTAAAGAATAAGTTGCAATCTTACGAGAGAATCGTGCGACTCTAGCCTCAGCCTAACAATCCACTAGTCATGCTGTAATCACTTTTCTGTTCTACTAACATACCTCGGTGAGTTCTCCTTGAGCAATAAATTTATCACGTGTAATGGTAGTTTTTGAAGTGTACTTTTCCATGACAGTTTGAGACTTAGGTCGGCGTTGGTTCTAATAGCTCCTGACCCTGAGTCCATATTCCCCAATTAGTTCCGTCTGATCAGATGTCTTGCTCGACTGCAAGCGACGATCTTAAGTAATTTTGGCCGAAGGGACTGGGTGGCGGCCATCAGTGTGTTATTCAGCATCTTCCCGACTCCAAATTTAATTTAATCAGAAACTGTTCCAAAGAAAAAAAAATAGCACACATAACAAATAGAGTTTTTCTGTAATTAGCACTGGGATTGGGCTATGGGGACGGGAATTTCAGGGTTTAAGAATGTATTCTTTCACACTGGGCACAAAGTGACAAAAGCCATGTTACTATTATTATTTTGAGCTTTGAGTGAACACGGATGGGGGGGGGTGGTGTATGGTACACAGGCTCTGCTATCGAAGAGTGTCAGTGTTACCATGAATCTGTGATTTATCCACAATATGGGGGGGGGGGGGGGGGCGGCCGACAGGTGCAGCCAATTCCCCATAAGCGTCAAATAAACCCATGTCCTGTAGATTGGTACGCGATAAATACGAGGTTATCCCTGACCTCCCCGATGGAATGTAGATGGAAGGGGGGATGTTATTCGAAAGCGGGAAACGGAGTCTCTTCAAAAGTGATCAACGGGGGAGCTCGTTGACGGACTGCAGGGGTCCACCCATGTAGGCTGTCCCTGCAGAGTTGCTTTAGCTATTTCGTATGCGTGAGTTGAAATGGAGAGTATGCATTGGGGGATGATTAGCCCAATCAAGGGGACTTGTAACGTTGTTCACTAATAGCGCATCAGGGATACACCTCACAGTATTCTCACGGCTCGCTTGTGCAATGAGTCTGCGAAATTTCGTCCATTATTCTGTGGAACCATTTTTAGCGGGTGGGGGGTCCCATGGGTTTCCATTCACCATGGGGCTACGTGAAGGCTGGGGTATATATTACACAGGCAGACTTTTCGAGGGTGATTAAATGCATGGCTGCGAGATGTCAGTAGATCGACCAGGTGATGGCGGTGAGCCAAGCACAAACACAATGAGTTACTTGTAATAAACTTAATGAAAATTAAAAACCAACCAGACAGGGGTGTAAAGTTTATACATATTCTCTTGTCAATATTTAAAGTTCAAACATAACCCACAGACAAATTCACATGACAAACGTTTGGCCCGTCATTTGACAGTAATGTTTAAACTTATCTATCTGAAGTTACGTGCAGTTTAGATATTATACTCAGCATCGTGCGACAGTGTGCGATGGCGAGAACGAGTATAATAGAACGGTAAGCGTCATAGGTATTGTCACATGAGCAGGCTCGTGACTCATCTTTTTATAGATGTTATTTAGAATTCTCTACCATTCGCTCTGTGCGTGAAACAAGACGTTGATACCCTAGTTTGTCATCCTATAGTGAAGGGTGCACTATGCAGTCGCTATTGGGTTAAGGATGGACACTGTAGGTTTCTAGCTCTCATAGCATATCACTTTTTAAAAACAGTTGGTATTGGCGCAGTAGCAACGTTGTGGAGATCAATACGAAAACAATCTGTATCACAGCCTGTGATACTGACATACAGATGCCTGATATCTCTTACTGCTATATGGCATTATCTTGAGCGCTTCCTTAGTAGATAGACCTTGTGATCTGCTTCTCGAAATTTCTCACACTCGTGTCACTACCGTGTTCTCTGGAGGCTGGAATCTATAGGACTTACAATACATTTCAAGGCAACCATGCATTGAATTACTCCCCGAAATCTCTGCAGCTCCAGGTTTATGGAGCTGACTGCGGTAATATATTTGTCTCACTTCAACCCTTTCAACAAGAGGAATCCACAGGCCTTCATTCTACAGTTCCTACTCTTATACATTCGCCGTTCTTATCTCCAACAACTATTAATTAACGGCCATAATCGCTGTCGAACGCATGCGTATTGTTATCAGATAAAGGATCTAACCAAAATAGCTACAGTCCCAAATGCTTCTTTATTTGTGACTCCAGGGGGTATCTTCTTCTCCCCACATGGATTTCAATCGCCCCTAAGAGCGTTTACTGGTAACGCCTTCGCATTCTCTAAATTTAAAAAAAAAGTACCACCGATGGTTATGGCGTGTCATCAATCATCAATACCCATTATGGTCCCCAGGGAGCATATTGTTATTGTTAATCAGAATCGACCTCACTGCACTCCTGGCAAACCCACAGGTGCCAAGTCTCCCTCAACAAATGTCGAAGAGTATGAATGCTAACTGTACCTGTAGCACGCTGGTTGTACATACGAAGGATGCATCCTCTCTCACGTCCATCTCTGCTAGTCCCACGTTTGATGCCAAACTCCAGCAGTCTCAGCCTTGTTGATTCATCCATTGCAGTGTCATTATCTAGCACGCGATCATTTATTGCCTTTAGTATCTCTCCCTTATCCATATCCAGTGTCCAAACTATGGGTGCTCTCGAGGCCAGTCTGTCAGCTCTCTCATAGCCACGTACCCCTTGCATGACCAGGACAGTAGATCCACACCAGTTCTTGAAGACTTCAGGATTATTTTCATGTTTTCCATTCCTGCCACAGTCATCCGTTCTGAACTTTCTGAGGTATGGCTTGAGAGTCTGACAATATAACTGCCCTGGTTGATGGAGTTTCAGACAGCTACCTCAGTGCTGCAATAACTGCTTCTACCTCCATTCTCATGCTGGAGATTGTTGTCAGCGGCAATCCTGCCCTTTATTCTCGCAGAGAAGCCCCATCCTGATTTCTCACCACGCACTACAGGCCCATCAGTGTACACAATGGCGTCATCATCCCCAGCATGATCACTTATCAGCTGATTAATCTCCAGCTCCGCTTTTCCATTGCCCCAAGATCTGCACTCTCTGCCAAGGCTAATGATGACCTGCTGGTAGTTTATCCAGTTCTCCCCTGACTTACTCCACTTTTCCCCTTTGGATATATTTTCAACCCTGGTCACCTGACCAATCTTAGCTTCTGCCTGTGCCATCCATGACTTCCCCATCTTTATTCTTGCTCCTTTGATGTCAGATACGTTCTCATGTAGGGGGTGTATTTTGTCGGTTGTTACCCGCAAATAGGCTTTTGCCTGGGCCATCGCATATATGGATCTAATCCACAGCAGTCCGAGCATGTATCTCATTGTCACAATAGGAGTATCACGCGTTCAACCCAAAACTGGTCGCATCATTTCATTTTGAATGTGTTCCAGTCGTTCACATTGTGGCACTGACAGCGTGAGTATTCCTATCCCATACTCGATTACTGAAATCACGAGATAATGTGACGAAAGTACTGAGATTATGTCTTTCAAATGGCCCATGTCTTTTTCTCCTTGCATTTAGTTCACTATTTTTGGAGGGATTACAGAAAAATCCTTCTCCATGTTTCTTCTCCTTCTATTATTTACGTTTTTTTTTCAAGATGAGATCACGATGGAGTTGATCTATGTGTTTAGAATGGGGGTGTAGGGAATTAGACAGTATTTTTCTAGAAGAAAGATTATAGATGCTAGATCAGGATTTGCACCAGTGTCCTTTTTTTAAAGATATTGCGTGGCCATATACGCATTTTTCGGGAGTTAAATTATTTGCGGCCATTTTTGCTTCATTTCCGCAGTATAGGGCTAGGTTTAATTTCGTTTCTTTGTCTAAAACCCATTCACGTTACATCAGAACGATCTAAGGTTCTGATTGGCTGAGAGGTAACTGCAGTTGAAATGCAGAGCTCTCATTGGCTTTAGAACCACGCCGCGCATATGACGTCATGAAGTCGGCGCGTGGGGGTCTTGATTATAAAAAGGCCTATATTTCATAGCCTCTTTCTCTTTTAATGAAAAATTGCCAAAGCCGGGTTGCCAGAGTCAAGTCGATTGCCCTTCAGTTGGACATTCGAGATTTGGTAAGCATGAATTTTTGCGTGAGGACTTTATTTAATTTTTCTAGTCCTAGCCGATCATTTAAGTTTCTTGGGAAGTTTTAGTTTAACGTTAATTCTCATCGGCAGAGCCATCAAATACGATCTTAGTGATAGACTTGAGAAACTTTTTAGGTCCATTTAATTCCTTGTTGAAAGAATAGCGGCATGGTTTAAAAGTTGAGATATCACCGCTTTGTATTATTGCAAAGTCGGTCGGGAGAGAAACTCGCATCTGCGAATTTTATTTATTTACAGAATAGTCGGGAGCGTGTAATGTGTATTTTCATTTGTGATTTTAGTGAGAGTATTGATGCTCGCTATTTATATAGTTACGCATATAACTGTGGACGGAAGTGATAGAGGTATTAATTGGAGCACGTGTGTGCTATCAGTAATGAATGTATGCAGGAGCGCGTGGTTGAAAAACTGCGGCACCACGTGGCTGAACTATGGGGTTTTCAATTTGATAATCGGGGGTTATGAATAACTTTTGACGGCAGGTAGATGCTAGCGTAAACAGGATTATATGTTATTGATTGTGCATTATTGTTCTGTGAATTCAGAAGATGGGAGAAGTAATTTTAAAGGGAATTATTTTGTATTACATTTTGAATGTGATTACTATTATTGACGGGAATTTTAGGAATTCCTAGAGAGGGCTAGTTTTAGTTGTGTTAAACATTACGGCATTAGTGTCAGCGTAAGAAGTAGGCCACAGTACGTCTGCCCAGACGGGCCAGTGAAAATATTGTTGTTGCTCGGAGTTAGTCAGACAGAACAAGCGATCTGGGTTAGCCAATGTTTACTTTGTAGGCTCAGGTAGAGAGGGGAGTTACGTGGTGAAGAGTAAGGAAGTTAATTGTTATTTGAAATGTATTATTATGGTTTGTTTAGCTGTTGTTTTGTTTTGTCTAAAACAGCAGGTACCGGCTTTGTGGGAATGAGAGCGGAATTTTGAGACCACAAAATTTCTCCCACGGCAAAGTTGGGGCATTCGCAGAACCGCAAGGGTTTTACGTTAGTTGCCAGTAGTGGCAGGAGAGGAAGAAAATACGTTTTCCCAGCCAGGGGAAGACATTTTCCAGCGAATAGGATTTTTGTGGATAAATCCTGAGCTCTGACGCTCGTTACACACGCAGATTTGGCAGGCTGCCAGCGTTGTGGTAATTTTATGTTCGCTTCTTCACGGCCATAATAAAGCCGACGGCCCAGTTATAGGTACTCGGGCAGGTAATTTCAGAGTGGTAGAAGTCCGCTACAGTTCCAGTCCATAATCCAGTGGGGTTCTGTTAAACCTCAGTCATCAATTCCAGAGTTAGTGGAGAGAGAGAGGGTAAACATTCTCTCTACTGAAGTCAGCACAGATAGGCAGAACTGTTAGTTTTGGTGAATCATAGCAGAGGACAGCTGCTGAAGTTTAGAGGTGCAGTTAGTTGTGTTCAGGAGATTCCAGGATAGGCTGTGTAGAACCGAAGTCTGTGCAGAGATTGTGTAGTCACTTCGCCGTCGTTTCAGCTATCAGTGGACTTAGAGTTAGAGTTAGAATTTAGAACAGCTAGTTTGGAGTGTAGGCGACATCAAGTGCAGTATAGTTCATTTCAGTTAACCTTACCTTCTTTCTCCATACAGGTTGCAATTGTGGGAGAGGGGTTGGGGTTGATGCATTTTTAACGGTGCTTGATTTTGTTTCAGGTGTGCATCCTCGCCTTTTTGTATTTGACATGCATATGTTTGTTTATAGGTGTATAATAAACTTGTATAAATTGTAGCTGGCATCAGTCATTTCCTTTAGTACAGTAGCTATATGTTGTCTGTACCTTGGTGTTTGTGAATCTTAATTGAACCTTATCCCCATAGGGTAGTTAGAGGTGGTTCGAGGCCATAGCAATTTAAACGTCCGAAGTGGCGAGGAAAGAATCAACCTCGGTTCTCAACCTCGGAGCCAATGGTCTCAACTTTCACAGTTTGCACTATATTTCTATCTGAATCTATCATTTCAGTCTTTCTTCTTACTATTGTCTTGTCACTATATGTAGACAGTCTCTAGTCCTAAATCCATTTCGTGACATATGATGATACAGGAGAAACCGTAGTCTCTGTTCCAAGCGCTCAGCAGCCATTCTTTGGCTGCCAGTCCTCGCTTGTACTTCTGTATGATCAGTTCGACATGATACTTGAACGATAGCCCGCGTTACTCCCAGATACGTCAGCTTGTTTTGTCTTTCAATGTTCTGCCCATTGAAAGTGATGTCTGGAAGGTCTGCTTTCACTTTCGAGTTGTTCAACGAGCACCACATCACACACGCTTTGTTGGGATTGACCTTTGATCCGCTTTCCTCACACCATTTAGAAACCGCCAGTAGTGTCTCTTGTATGCCTTGGACCATTTCCTGTCTGTCTGAGCCAGTTCTGTACATGAGTATGTCATCTGCGAAAGTTAATGTTTGTCCTAGTCCTGTTGGTTGAAAGGTTGCTACTTTCCAGGGAGCATATGCCTTCAACAAACACATGCCATGTCCTCCTGTCACGTGCCATAAGCTCAAGTTCTTTCCATGTTTTCCTCATCATTGTCACTTCTGTATCTAGTTTTCTTTTCCATGTGTTTTTTTGGGTCTACCTTTGCCTCTTTTCCCCTGGGGATTCAAGAACAAGGACTGCCTTTTAATGCTATCAACAGGTTTCCTCAATGTGTGTCCTATCCATCGCCAGCGTCTTTTTCTCATCTCTTGTTTCACTGGCACTTATCTGGTTCTTGTCATCAGTTCCACATTTGTGACTTTGTCATACTATTTCAATCCTTCTATTCTATGCAAGCACCCATTTATGAAAGTCTGCAGCTTTCTGGTTGTTTTTGTTGTTCTCCATGTTTCAGAGCCATACAATAGGACTGACGACATTTGAAGATTCTTATTTTTCGTTTTGGACTTGATTTCTCTTGATCATATGTTTCCCAATGCAATGAAAGCTCCTCTTGCTTTTTATATTCTTATTTTGATATCACTATCTGTCCCTCCAACTTTGTCTATATTGCTGCCAAGATATGTGTAGGCTTCTACATCTTGTAGCGGTGTTTCTTAAGTTCAACCTTGTTATCATTTCTTACATTTATTCTCATTATCTTTGTCTTTTCCCTTTGTATTTTCATACCCACTTTGCTGTGATCTCTCATCGAGTACTTTCATTTTGTCTTGCATCTGATTATGGTTATGGGACAGAAGAGCCAATCATCTGCGAAATCTAGATCATCAAGCTGTTTAGTCAGATTCCACTGGATTCGATTTCTGTTTTGTGATGTCGATGTTTTCATAACCCAATCTATTACTAGTAAGAAAAGAAATGGAGACAAGAAGCATCCCTGTCGCACTCCACTCCTTATTCCAAACAGTTCTGAAAGTTGTCCTTCATGAAGAACTCTACATGTCATGTCGTCATAAGTCTTCTTTATTAAGTCAATGAACTTCATGGGGACTCCATAATACCTCATCAATTTCCAAAGTGATTCTCTGTCTACACTGTCAAATGCCTTTTCATAGTCCAAATTCTCAATGCGGCTATCTGGTCTGTACAGGTTTTGTTTTGACGAAAAACTGTGTTCATCTCTCAGTTGCTTGTCTATGGACTCTTTTAATCTCTCAAGGTTGATTCTGTTTAATACTTTTCCTGGTACGAATAGTAACATTTTTCCTCCATAATTTATGCACTCTTGTAAATTTCCTTTCTTAGGCAACTTGGCCAGATAACCTAACTTCCATTCTGCTGGTATTTCTTCTCTCTCCCAGATTTTACAAAGTAGTTTGTATAATATCTCTATAGAGGTATCAATATCTGTTTTGATGGCCTCTGCTGGGATGCCATCTGGACCAGCTGCTTTTCCATCTTTCAGAAGCTTGTGGCTTTCTTTATTTCGTCTCTACTTGGTCGTTCACAGCTGATTTGTAGCTCCTCTTCTGCCTTCTGCTGACTGGATGTCTGGGGGATTTGTTGGAGCTGACCTGATGAGAATTTCCTCAAAAGGTTCTGTCCATCTCTTCATTTGTTCTTGCATATTTCTAAGCAGTTTTCCATTCTTATCTTTGATGAAGCCATTTGCTTGTTTATATTTCCCTATTAGCTTCTTTGTGTTGTTGAACAGGTCCCCCATGTTTCCTTTGGCTGCAGCTTCCTCTGCTTCCCTTGTCAGTTCTTTGGCATATTTCCTCTTGTCTCTTTTGGTGTTTCTTCTTACTTCTTTGTAATTTGTGGTACCACTACTTCCCATTCTATAAGTGCCCTCTGTGCTTTCCTAGACAGCATTAGAACCACCCTTTCACTGTGGTTGGCACTTTCCTCCTCATGTCCTGAGGACAACACAATTTCTCCTGTGATCATTTTGTCCTCTTTACGCCCTTCCACAGTGTCTTGCAGAGGATCCAGGGTATCAATTCTGTAATTCCTCATTTCTGCTGCTACCGGTGCAGTTTTCCCTTGTTCGTGTAGAGTGCGAACATTCCAAGTGCCAATCCTGGAGGTTTTCTTAGACGAAAAAAGGTTAGTCGGCAACCCAGACTCCTTTCTGCTTTCTCTGAGTTGCTTCATGCGCTTCCTTTCCAGAGGACCTTCTTCTGTCTTGGGAGGCTGAGTTGATTTATATCCCATATTTGACTTATCCATAGTGTTTGCTGAATTTTTTTTTTGGTTAAAAGTTTTTTTACGGGATGGGGGTAACCAGCCCCACGCCCAACCCTCCTTATTCGCTTTTTACGACATTGCATGGAAGGGTACAATGTTACTATTCTTTGCTCGACTTTTGGGCCCTGGTAACACACGGGTGATTTGATAGTCATACCTATCTTATAATCTTATGAACTCGCTTCCTGTCGGACTCTACATCTTCTAGGAAGTACCGAAATCATGTCTCTGCTTGCGTGTCTGCAGTCAATCACGTATGGAATCGAAGAGCGGTTGTGATACCAAAGATAGACAATCTAAGGCACAGAATGTAAGTATATCATTGTTTAGACCAGGGATCGGCAACCAGTCGATCTTGATCTACCGATAGGTTCCAAGGCACAATTTGGTAGATCTCTAGGTGACGGAAGAGGGAAAATAGTTTGTAACGTAGGTACATTTTGGACTAGCCAACCCCTACTGGCACTTAAAAGCGCGGCGTTTATCAGGTTTCAATGTACTGTCAACGCATTCCCAGTGAAAACCCGCAAGTTAGTTTATTAATATTCGCTTTTTGCATGAACTGTGTAAGATAGAAAGCCCTTTGTTCTTGAAAGTTAACATTCAGTAAAATATTTATTTTTACTTTTCAACTCTGCTGATGGGATAGAAGGAAAAATGTCGTGCTGCAAAGATTAAAGCTACACATAGGCTGACCTTATTTCAAATTCTAAATAATGTTAAACCCGAAAACAAATATGATTTTATCCAGGTCGATCTTTAAAGAGGTCAGTGTTTCTAAAGTAGATCCCGGCACCTCCTGGGATGCCTACCCCTGGTTTAGAGTATTGTTATTAGATGTGATTTTTGTCGTCGCGAATATTTTAGGGATAGCCAATGTTGCTTTATTACAAACTTACACGCATTTGGTGGAAATCCAGACCATGTTTTATTCAGTACATGACACAGTAATAGGACCATATATATTATGAAATATTTCATAGAATAGTAGTGAAAGGCTAACATAATTTTCATTTCCAGCTGCTCATAATTGTGAATGGGGGTAATTTAAAAAGTTCTTCTTTTAATTGCTGCCAGCTACATATAAAGCAAAACCAACAGCCTCATAGAAACTTCAGGTAATATTTTTATCTGATATTGTAAGACAGCTCACACTGTTATTGACAAAATCAAATCTACAGTAGCAACCGAAGGGTGCATGCAGATCTCCAACAACATGCAAGTGCAAATCTACATTAGCAACCAAGGAGTGCAAATCTCCGTCAGCTACCGGCAAGTGAAAATATACAACAGTAACATATAATTGCAAATTTACAACAACAACAGCAGGTAAGTATGGCTTTACACAGAAGATAAAAAAAAACCTATCATTGCTGGACACGAGATAGCAGAGGGAACAACAGAGAAGTAGAGAGGGCGTTGATTGAGCATACCGTTTTCAGCACGTCATACTGTACTCTATTTAGGATTCTCTACACGAGTAAGCTTGCAATGCAGCACACGTTTTTCCAAGGCTAGTAAAGAGCCTGATCATTTTTTTAGCATTAAATACTTACACATTATTTCTTTCTCACTTACGTGTCTATGAATGTGACTATACACACGTGTGTGAATCAATGTGTGCTGTGTCTTGCCTGTGTTGCCTTACTTATGTTATCATGTGAGTGTGTGTATATAAATACTGTATGTACGTTTGTGGGTATTCTTTGAATCCTCCTAATCTTTCCTTTTTTTGTTCCCTAGGGAACACAGGTCTGCAGCTGTTCCTCTTCTTCAACTGCGCCCATTAAATGAACATTTGCTTTGGCTTTTCCTTCTATCGTTCTCTTACCAGGTTCTCTTTAGCCTATGGCTGTTCACACTTTCCAATCTCCGTGTTTTCTCTGTGAAATCCTTCAACGGTTGTTCCTAGATCTGGTGATGTGACACAAAAGATGCGACGGAGGCATCTGCTGGTTTTGGTGCAATTTTTGTAGCACAAATTTTATTAGCTAAAATATTTGCGGAATAAAATAAGACATTAATATGGAGGACTAGCGCCATCGGTTTGTCAAGCCTCTCCTCGTTGACTTGTTCGACTTGGCTGAATCTACCAGGACCACACAACTCCCACAGACTTAGCCCACTGGATCGATAAAGCACGAAGGTGCCTCACCACTCCCAGATACGCGTGAATGTTATGGTAAGAACTTATGGGGAACATCTACACGATGGTATTAAGAGTATATAGCAATCAAATACTGTCAGAAAATGTAAACAAATACTTATAACATATAAGGAAGGGAAACTAATTGAACTGGTTCAGTCTATCAAACGCAGGTCATAGGTTAAAGCTGCACTTATCAGGAGACTAAGGGGTTCATTCAGTATAGAGGAATAAAACAGCCATAAGCATAGCTATATATGACACAAACAGTCTACACATAAATCAAGACGAATACATTTTAAATACACAAAAATCAAAGTTCTTCTTCATTATTTATGGTTGTTGCTTGTGCATATGATTATGGTGCAGAGCAAGACTAGTATGTTAACAGAAGATGGCAGGCTGCAGGAATGGCATACTCAAAAAAAAAAAAACGTTAAACGAGAGCACGGTATAGTATAGACAGAGAAAGCCAATACATGTGAGTCAAACCGGTGATAATATATTTTTTAACTAGTATTTTCAAATTATAATACTTCTTTAAAGGTAAACATAAACTTAAAAGTTATGACCTTTACGCACACACACACGCAAGCAAACGCATCACTCATATATATATATATATATATATATATATATATATATATATATATATATATATATATATATATATATATGTACACACACACACACTTCGACTATATTCAGCTAAAAAATAAAATAAAAGTGATACTTCAACTTTGTTCAGGTATACAAATATTAAAGTGACGCTTAGACATTTTTCAATCATCAACATTTGGAAAGGAATCTTCGACTTTATACTATCTATAAAGGGAATCTTCGACTTTATACTATCTATAAAGGGAATCTTCAATTTTATACTATCTATAAAGGGAATCTTCAATTTTATACTATCTATAAAGGGAATCTTCAATTTTATACTATCTATAAAGGGAATCTTCTACTTTCTATCTCTTGGTTTTTTTTTTATTGTTGCCGCAATTTTAAGGGGCAAGATAGATGCCCCTTATGTTTTTTTTTAAACGATTAATATCTGCACCGCAAGCAGGCATAGCTAGCTAGTTCCTCACAAACCACGTGACCTTAGAAGCCAAGAAAATGAAGATAAATTAACGGAGTACATCTTCTAAAAAACACCGGAAACGTCCCGTGTTTCTTGTGTACCGGGTACCATTAACTTGTAAAACTGATTTCATGCCATTCTATTTTTTTAAATTTACATATTTGCTTCCTAAAAGCGGAGTCATAGAGTCGGTTATTTTTGGGTGAAGTAAGAAATGCTGCCTGGCTTGCACTTACAAGACCAAAAATAACCGACTCTATGACTCCGCTTTTAGGAAGCAAATATGTAAATAATTTTTTGGTCATCTTCTAATACGAGCGTTAAACCAATGATCTTATGATTTATACCATCTTTAGCGCCTTTTCATTTTCAAAAGAGATTGAACAATCTCACACTAATGAGCATTGAACATAAACTTCTGCGTGAAATTGATACATCCTATATCATCAACAAATTTGCTCATGCTAAATGTAGAAACATTAATATTTAAACAATAATGTTGACTGTGTTGTTTATTTTGATAATTCTTCTTCTTCCTTCTTCCTCGTTCGTCCTGAAAAGGACGGTGGTTGCGTTGTGTCTGTTTACGCCTAAGCTGTGATATCTGCACCTTTCGGTCGACACATCCGACTTCTGCACGGCATTTTTTAGGACCGGGTTTGCCTTCCCATTGCGACCCACACTCGCTCAGCCAGACTGCACTGCTGCAGACTGTTTCCAGGACCACCACGTGGAGGTGGAGTGCGGTCTTGACCAGCTCTGATTCGCTGGTCCTGACGCAGGCAGTCAAGCTATGAGTCGCTGACTGCATTCACTATTGCTGCGTCTTTGGGTCCCTATTTTGATAATGATAATTACTATGCAAATTAAAAATGATTGTGTTCAAATATATTTGTGTTGTTTTATTGGTTTTTTAAAATATATGGCCCCTGTCTCAACATATGCTACAGGCCCCGTACTAGCTTAATCCGGCCCTGGCGCGTACCGTCATTTCCAAAGTCATCCTATTTTAGAAGTGGCTTTTAGAGTCTAGTTATAGTGATTTGAAGTGGTATGAAGAATTGAAGATAAAGAAATGATTACATTAGAAACATATGGCAAATATACTCCATAAGATGTGATACTATACGAACGTGATCAAGACAGTCTCACCCTATTACCGATAAACATATCAGATTGCCATTGATCATGATGAAAAAGTGTCAATAGTAATTATAACATTTATGTTGTCATTTATCATAACACAATATTAATTTCTTGAAACTAAAAAAATGTCTGTTGCTAATGTTGAAAACGACAATATCTTTAAAAAGGTATCAAAGAAAGAAGATAAAAGCATAAACAAAATATAATCAGCTTTGCTTTTAATGATAAAAACAATTCAGGAGTGTGGCTAAGAATACTTTACGTAAATCTTTAAATAAGCAATAGTAAAAGTAGAAAGCGTTGTTGAAACAGTTATATGATTTAGCATTCTGCTTCACGTGGAACATAAGTTTTTAACAAATATCTTTCAAGCTATCCTGTCACGTGACACCCTCTCAAGGTCTCACCATCCCTTTCACTGTTGTTTCCAGTTCTAGTTTTTGTTTTCCAGAATTCCCCCTATCTCTCTTACCACGGGCATTCCAAAACATGAACAACCTTTTAATGCTATCAGCTGGTGTCACCGATGTGTGCCATTCATCCCCAGCGTCTTCTTCTCATCTCCTATTGCACTGGCACTTGTCTGATATCTTGTCATTGCTGGCCTTATCATACCTATCGATGAAAGTCTGTAACTTGTTGGTTGTTGTTTTTGTTGTTCTCCATGTTTCAGAGCCATGCAGTAAGACTGGTGACTTTTGAGCTGAAGATTCTTATTTTTGCGTTGGACCTGATTTCGTTTGAGTTCCATTTTTTTCCCAGCCCAATGAATGCTAATCCAGCCTCTTATACAGAATACAAAATAAAGTGATAAAGTATAATATAATTATATATGTTAGCTTAATGTTAGCTAGCTTAATTTTAAAACATGAAAGTAACTGTGATGATAGGCGTATTCGTGTCAATATCTTCCTACAATTTCAGCAATAATTACATAAATATAGATGACTAAAATCTTCTGCATGTTTATGTGGCTAATCTCTTTTCTTCTTCATTATAATGTTCCGTCATTTTCTGGTCAGGTGGCACTTTTTCGTCTCCAATCACATGTCAGTAATTTCTTTCTGTCTAGAGTTACTCCAGTTTCCGTTAATGTGACTACACGAACATACCCGTATGTAGATCAGAAGACACGAGTTCAGATCAATAGCATCAATGTTTTATTGTATTTCTTTTAGTATTCAAAGAAAACAAATGTATTCTAATGAAAGTCTACCGCATCCTAGCTACAAATATACTAAAAGGAAACATTGCAAGCTATGTTAAAAAAAAACAATTAACCAAGAAAACCGGTGTGAATGTAATGTGCGAAACAATCGACAAGACATGTAGACTACTAGCTAGGAAGATACACAACACACCAATTAACAGAAAAAAAAAAAAACAACAACTAATAGGCACCTCGGAAATTCGAATCCAATATATCCAGGCCGCAGCCGCTCTTTCAGTTTATTATATTCCGTCTCTTTTGTTTTTCTATAGTGTTGTGTTCTATACTGTAAATCTTCCAGGAACTTTAATCTACTTGCCCTGGCGGTCGACGCTAGATTTCTCACGATTTACCAATTTTGAGTGTCACAATTTTCATACCAAGAAAGTAAGGATGATCAGTGGCAACACTGGAAACAAAAAAATCGAACATTCTAGAAAGTAGTAAAATATCAACAGTTAGGAAATATTGCGAGAAAAACTAAAGAGGATAAAATGAAACATGAGAAAATCAAACATGAATTTAGATATTTCAGAAAATAATGATGTCAATAGGCCGGGATATATGCAAGGAAATCTGCACAAGTACAGGAACAAAAATAATTTTTATGAGAATGGAAACCCTTGTATTATGTTTCATATTTTGTCATGTCAGGCAGTCAGTTAACCGAAATTACTCCAGCACGTTTAACCACATCCTACCACATAGTCACACTGTCATAGTTTCTCACAGTCATGAATATTTATAATCTAGCATTATGTTATTCGAACAAGTAATCTGTCTCACAGGAACATAACATTTTTTTTTTCCAACAACAGAAACTGCTTTAATGTGCGGTCGGTAATTGTGAGGAGCGCTGTCTTCATACAAAATGTTAGTTAAAGCCGAATATGCACACATGTTAAAATGATATCAAAAACAATTTTTGAGATATAAGAATACACTGATGTGACTAGGAGCGTGCATCAAGTGTGGTGCTAGAGAAGATGAAAGCCACATCGCAGCAAAGTGTGTTAGCAAGCGAGGATTAACAGCTAGCGAAGGGAAGCAAACAGAGACATGAAAGTTGTAGCTACTGACACACCCAGTTAGAAATTAAAAACGTACTTACCAGGGCGAGAGAGAACATGTCTCAACAGCCGTCAGTATCGAACATATACTCATATGATAGCATTTCCCTACTTCTATTATCTGGAGTATGTTCTGTCTATATCTTCAGCTGTGCTCTTTTCGCCTCAAATCGTCTACTCTCTCTCTTCTCTCTCTCTCTCTTCTCTCTCTCTCTTCTCTCTCTCTCTTCTCTCTCTCTTCTCTCTCTCCTCTCTGTAATATATTCTACTATTTGGTATAAAGAGCCGCGGAAGTGCAGTGGTTAGTGCACTGGCTTCCTAGCTCGGTGGTCCATGGTTCGATCCCCAGTTGAGGTGGGATTTTTTAGACCACAAACGGCTCTGGGGTCGACCCAGCCTCATGAATTGGACACCAGAACAACTCTGGGAAGGTTAAGGCGGCCGGCGTGATGCTGAGCACATCACCCCTAGTGTGCCGATGGTCAAGATAATATGGGCCTAACACCAACTTCCCAATATGCCTCAATAGGCGTGTAACGGGATCCTTGACCATTTTTTAATTTGGTATAGGTTCTGTCGCTTCAGAAGTATGTTTTTCCTTATCACTTGCATGTTCCTTCTCATTATTACCCGTATGTACTTTATCTCTTTGCTATTATGTTTTATCTGATTTCTCCAGTAATTTTAAACTTAATATTCTCATATCGCTAATATATTCCATTTATCTCTCTCTCTCCAACAGTTAGTTATAAGACAAAAATTACCAGTATGTTATTTAGCGTTCTCAACTGGCATGTCATTTTTCCCTAACAGCTGAGTCATTTTTTTTCTCAATAGTGTGTCACTACTACTCACTAGTGTGTTGTCTCTCTTTGCACCAGTTTATTATTTTTTTCTTTCATTCTATCTTCTCTTGGATATCATTTCTACACTTTATTGCTGGTCCCACAGTTGTTCTGAACACGACAATACCAAAATAATTACTTCCTCTATATTTTCACAAGCATTAGCTTCAACTAGATAACCATTGTATTCTTACCTTTTTCGTGTCCCTGCCTTCAATCCTCTCCTCCTGTAGAGAATAATGTAAGTACCGGGTATATCATAAAATGATTTTACGCTTGAATAAGACAACAATGTATTTGAACACGCTAACATATGCAATAAACACTAAATTATAGAACTTCTACATTCATACAGACTGAAACCCATTTGATAAATGCATGCGAAATAATAATTGAAAATAGGCAGAATTGGATGAAACATGCCTGTGATATATTAACACATTAACTACCGCAAGCCGCTGTCAGCGGCTCACAAAATAATCACATTTGGACCGCAAGCCGCTCAGAGCGCTAATCTAATTTTAGTAATAAAACGAGTGAAAAATGTACTGAAAAACTTTCTGATCTGGTTCGAGATTTTAAGTTGCCACCGGAAAACAAATTCCCAAAGCATGGTTGTTGTAGAACACTGGAAAATTGATACTATGTTCATATTTTTCAGCGTTTTGGGTTAGTTACCAAATCGTGTAAAACTGTTTACCGTGGCAACTAGTGATAGGACTACAAAAATTCCGCGTACATCTCGTCTAACGGCTGAATAGGATAGAAACGTGTTTCAACAATTGACTGATAGATCTAGCGACGAGGACAAGAGTGAAAACAGTGTGCACATTGATTGAAATTGTGATTTTGATAGAGATGGGGCGCAAGCAGTCATAATTGTGAAAAAATTGCAAGTCCTCGGCCATCGGAGGGCCGTTAAATAGCAACAACCTCTATTAGAGTTACAACCGGTGTTTATTGTAATAGTGCATTCATTTATCTTTAAAATGACGTGTAATTCATAAAAATCTGTAAACATTTACGAAAACTACAGCTTACTTTGTGCAAACACCTACAGGATGAAAATGGGAAAAAAATTTAATTCGGCCACAGTGTGTTTTTCAATTCGGTAGTTAATGTGTTCAAATGTAAATATTTCAATATTATACTCTGATATATTACCAACCTATATGTGAATTATGGAAAAAAGTAACAAACGTCCTTTTTAGGACGAACGCAGAAGAAGGAGAATGGAAAAAAAAAATAATAGCAGTATCTAAAAATAAATAACTTAAATCAGCCTGATACAAGCATAACTTTCGAGGAGGCAAAGAGTTTTATCAGAATCAGATACAGAAACAAATAGAATGTAGAACATCCAGGTCACACACAGATTGATGCTTACTACCAGCTCAACAGAAGAGAACAAGTGGTAATCTTCAGACTCCGCACTGGCCACAACAGACTGAGATACCATCTATTCAACAAGCTAAAGATAGGAGCTACCGATCAGTGTAACTGTGGCACTGATAAAATGACTGCTGAACATCTGCTTCAAAGTTGCCCCTTATATGTGGTGCAGAGAAAGCGCATATGGCCGACGCCAGTTCCTTTCAAGGACAAGCTTTACGGGAATTCAAATAGCTTCAAACTGACTACTGCTTTCTTTGAGAACATTCATGTGGACGTCTGAGAGTACGAAGAAGAAGAAAAACCTTCTGGAAGATGGATGCCGAAAAGTAAAGGGTTACAGCAAATAGGAACACATTATGCTGTCAAATTATTAGCAACAGTCAGAAAGACAAGATCATTAAAAATATGGTGTAAATCAAGTTAAAGAATAATCATGGAAGAAATATCAACTTCAGTACATTTTAAATTAATGGAAGAAATAAATAAAGCATAGGTCTATAACAACACAGTCAAACACAAATAGGTGTGATGAGATCAGTGATACAAATAAATCAAAATCTCATTAATAATTAACTAAAGAGTCAAAAAGTAGAAGAAAAACTAAATAAAGCCCGTGTTTATTGCCCGACATCATCACCGATGCCTCGAGGCGAACGGTATGTTAAAAAGTGTTCGCGCTAGAGAAAATAATAGCCTATTTCATAGAACGCATTGCCTTTGTCGTCACTCCGTCTTGGGAAGAATAAATTAACATGAAACAGTTTGCGCGATGCAAATACTTCCTTCATTCATTGGAGCATCAGACGAAATAGACAAAGGGGGAGGGTAATCGAGTGAGAGAAAAATTAACTACGGTAGTGTATTGTATCTAGACGCATAATAACCTTGAGTTTGAAAATTTGCACTATGGCGTGAGAACAGTCACTCCGTGTTACCCCGCCACTTCGTTAGGCTAGACATGCAGTTAGCGACGATTCAAATTAGTATTGAGAGAAAGGGGGGGGGGGGAGTAAGGAAAACGATACCAAAAGTGAAACTGACTTTCTTTATAAACTAAAAAGGATAGTTTGGAAGGATAGAATGAATATTATTACCTATAAAAATCCTCCACAGTCCTTATAATATATTAGAAGATAGATTTTATTAATATTGTGATAAAATATAAGAAAACCCAAAATGCAAGGAAAAAGACGAAATTGTTAACGACACTAAAGACTGACATAAAACTTATATCAGCTGAAAGGTTATAGTCTTCTGACCAATAATATGTTTCAATATCAAAAATCGCTCCAGTAATAATTAAAATATTGTAGAAATACTACATATTTTTGGACAGTGTGACGAACAGACTATCGTTCTTGCTTATTTTATCGGTAACATTGGGGACGCAAATTTGAAAAAAAGAGGCATAGGAGTGATTCAATCTGATTGGTTGACGTTAGGAGTAAAGGGGGAGGCAGGAAAATGTTAGCCAAAAACTAGACATCTTTTTGCATTGGCATAACTAAGGCAGACTGACCAATGGACTACGAGACTCATAGTATGTTTGGGGTTTTGTTTTTGCTTTTCAAAAATAAATTCAATTCAAAATTTGGTAGTCGCCTGATTTCATTGGCCAGCCAAATAGATATTAGCAAAAAGCTTTGAAGGCTCGTGGCCATTTGTATAGAAAATTTTCTGTAGCCAAGTACGATGAGACCAGAAGTGTTAATTGTAAAAATAAATAAATGAAATTAACAGCCTGAATAACGGCAGAGAAAATGAGGCCATATTCGCCAGTCATCGTCACTTGTGTTATATTTCATTGAATTTGTGGTACGAATGATTTATTTATTAATATGCCTTATTAAAACTGCAAAAAGCTAGATACTGCTATTGGGAAACGGGAAGGACATGCCGGGAGCAAAAAGTATTGAGTCCTCATATTGAACTGTGTTTGAATGTTGTTATTCATTATTATTATATCATAATATGTTAGCAAGCCTCTGTGTTCCATGAACACTCATCAACATGCCTAGAGCGTTGATAGTTAGGAAAAGAAAAGAAAATCATACCAAAGGAGATGTGTTTACTCCACGTTATTGTATTGAAGAAAACTATGTAAAATTACAGTGGCGTATCCGCCATATGGACCTGAGGTGTGGTCACAGTAAGGTGAAGTCATATGAGTTAGGGGCTGGTGCACTTGTATGCACACGAGGCTGACCCCCATCATATCATGTATAAATAGTTAATGGGAATCTAAATCAGAGATGAAAAGGCCAGGGTGTCCTTTTTATTGCAGGGTTTTATTTCCTGTTACCAACCGGTGACAGGAAACCTGATGAAAATTTGTGAAGACCAATAGTCTCTAGTGAAAGTTTATATTGTCGTCAATTAACCAGAAGGAGCTTCTGTGTGTTGACATATTCTCTGCAGAGTAGTGTTGGACATTTGCATCTACATAACAAGAAAAAGGTGATGTGCTATTAGTCGGGACATCTGACAGTTCATCTGAATAAAGTGTTTTTCCCCAAAATTAACTTTACAGACAGGGGGCATGATGATCACAACAGCTCCTCCTATAATGACTTTCACTAGTATGATGTGCTAACTAACAGTCTGTGAATACACCTACAGGAACAATATATTATTATTATTCTTATTGGACAAAGAGTCCCATTTTTGTTAATCATTTGGTGTAAAATATATTTTCCTCATTTTCAAAGACCTGTCCAAAAGAGATGGCAGGACAGGCAGATTAAAACTGTACAAAAAAAAAGAATTCATATTCAAAGAAAAACTTAAACCACAGACTTATTACTTTACTATTAGTGTGTTGTAATATCTTGTTTTGATGTATCATCATTTCATTGCATTCCCTAGACACTAGCCACATCAAACACCACACACTAGAAATAAAATACAGCACCGTGTGAGATCTAGAGAGGTAGCGTTAGGTACCCTGACACTCATCATCATTTTCATCAACTATTAGAATCAGGGTCTTACATAGCTTGACCTCACACGGTTGACACATACACTGCAATCTTTCTTTCTTATAACATCATAACCTCTCCAGCAAATTACACTTGCTACAATAGGTTCATTAAAATCACAAGAACTATAAAGCTCAGAGGCGATAGATTTAATCCTGCAACTAGAACCGTTCCTAGTATGGTGAAGGGTCCTGGACAAAGCCTATCGTGATTAATAATATCAGAAATCGATATTTCCCAATGTTTCTCAGAATTATCATTGTTCTTTAGAACAAATACTCTGTTCAAATTGTTTACCTCTTAATAAACTATTAACATATTAGTAACTAAAATGTAAAGAACTATAAATTACATTTGATCTAATACTGCTATAAATATACAACTTTACAACAGTTTAAAGCTCATACTAACTTTAATTGTCCACAGTGTTGTCTGTAGTTCATCTTTAAAGATAATAAAATACTCGCAGGTTCACAAAACTGTTAAACAGACTAGTTACATTAACCAACAACAACAACATTTCCTACCATTACATATTCACTCAAAGATTATAATCTATTAGACCAACTCTACTGTACCAAGCCGCCAGAAACAACCGGCAAACTAATTCCACTTTTGTGGCAAACGACATGGTAAAATGTCATGCGCCAAAATGAAAATGTAATCGAAAGAAAACGTGTGGTAGTTTGTCATTTTGTATTAATGTATGTCCGTAGAAATCACCTGCGCAAGTGAGGGTCACGGGGCCAAAGTTCACGTCACTAATTTGTAAGGAAGGCTCTGCAAACAGCCATCTTACAAGACAGAGGAAGAATACCAGTATGACAAACTGAAGTAATCTGCTACAGATAGAGAGAAGATTTTGTATAACTTGTTAATCGTACAGTCTAACTACAAACTTGATGATTATATTCCAAAGTTCACTGAAGTTAATGTAACTGACGTCATGAAGGAACCGATTACATGGCAAACAAAAGGAGGAACAAGGTGAGCAGTGGGAATTGATTGAATAACAACAGAAGCGTTATAGAAGGAAAATATGGCAATAAAAGAATTCATCAGTACATTTAATAAAAGTAAGTTATAAGTGTAACAGATCGGATAATAATCTTCCCTATAAATGAGAATAAGGGCAACTTAAGCGATTCTTCATTGTTGCATTACTCATACGGGACGATACTTTGTGCTATTTTTGCGCTGAGCGCCTTCTTATATGGAAAATGGTACAATTACTTCAGAGAGTGTACACTACTGCTAGTGAAAATAAGTTCATTCGCTCGTTTCACAAGTTAGTGCATTTATGTCTAATCTGTCATTATTCTCATCATCGTGCTAAATGTTCTCTTCCACAAGTTAATGCATTTATTTCTAGTCTGTCATTACTTTCATCATCGTGATAAATGTTCTCTTCCACAAGTTAATGCATTTATGTCTAGTCTGTCACTACTTTCATCATCGTGATAAATGTTCTCTCACATTTAAACGTTGAAGGTATCTGTGGCGTGAGGTTTTATTTGGCTTTAAGATCAGTATAGTACTGACAATTACAGAAATAGAATTTCTGCAGAAAATGGTGAAATCCCAGTGTCTGAGAGAACTACTGGTATCACAAATTAGTTACGGCTGTGAATGATCTGATCTCGAAAAATTAGTAGAGAGGAGACCGACATAACTTGCCACCTCCGCTGTGTAACTAACTGTGATAGTAAGACAAGGAAACAGATTTTACTTAACAATGATAAAATTGACAAGTCTTCAAATACAATTTCCTTATTATTTATTTAGTATATACACTATCTACTCTTGTGCTGAAGGGTGAATGTTGAAAAATGGAATGTAATGGATTTGTAAGTTTACATATGAATTACAAATATTTATATTTATATAGATATATAAATATATTACAACAAGTTTTCCAAATATAGGAACAAAAATTATATCAGCTGTGCTGTTATTCAATTATGGTACATGTATCAGCTGTGCTGTTAATTACGTATAATTTATCAGCTATAATCTTATTATTGTCTCTTGCTACGCTAATTCACTTTCTCGTCACTGACACTAGCTTTTGCTCACAATGCTGACAGAAATGGTACTAATGTGTACTCATCTCTTAAAAGTTCTGTCCTTCTTGGTTTGGTTGACACAAAACACCCGCTGTTGATCGTTTCGTTAGCCCACCAAAGACTGAGGGGGACTAAAGATATATCTCCGGTACAACCTCTGTGCTCCTGTGAAGTTCCAGGCAGCTGGATTGACTGGACATACGACCACAAATTTGATGACACGAATAAAACCTGTAACAAGTAAAATAGGGGCTAATTTCTGTCCTCAAGCCCACCTATTTCTAGTGTATATGATATGAGCGTGTCTCAGGTGTCTGCATGTAGGATGAATGACAACATGACTCAGTATGATTTAGCAATAGCGAGACAAGACTGGTGTCTACTTGCAAAACATTCTTTCTGATAAATTAATACATGGATACATCCAATAATATAAATTCAATACATTAATACATCCAATAATATAAATTCAATATATGAATACATCCAATAATATAATTCAATACATGAATAAATCCAATAATATGTACACCTAGGTGTGATACAACCATTTCCTTCCCCCTATAATATATCAGGCCCTCTCTGACAAGTGCTATACTAGCTGGTAACATATATCCTAACAATATTGTTATGTTCTTATGATAGGAATATATGAGACGAGGACTGTTTGGTTATATTTCAGGTGGGAGTAATCTGAATAGACTGAAGTATGTGAGACAATAGATTGAGATATATGAGTCAATAGATTGAGTCCTAACAAGGACTGTTTTGGTTATATTTCAGTTGGTTTTATCTGAGATAATAGACTGAAGTTATAGGAGACAATAGACTGAAGTTATAGGAGACAATAGATTGAGTTATAGGAGACAATAGATTGAGTCCTAACAAGGACTGTTTTGGTTATATTTCAGTTGGTTTTATCTGAGATAATAGACTGAAGTTATAGGAGATAATAGGTTGAAGCATGAGTCCTATTAGTCTTCGTCTTCATCAATCATATTAGGAAATACAATCATTATACCTAATGCCCCAAGATAGAATCAGTAACCTGATATATTCATAGTGAACCAAAATATATTAAATATATACAGGTGTAGGTAGTATAAATGACACACAACAAATACCAACATTATATACCTGCTGTACCTATTTTCCTACCAGTTTATAGTTAATTATATTTACCCTCTAAGATTTTAAACCGGCCAGGTTTTGACTCGACTTAGTGAAGCAGGCTGCAGGTCAATGCCCTCAGGTAAGCTATAAATCAAAGCTGACAGCTCCTCTCTTCAGTCGGTCGGTATCTCTGGCTTCGTGTCTGGTGTTGCGTGTTTTAGCATAAAATCTCGCCCGATTATATAGGCAGGTAAAGTAACTTCTACTGGTTAAGGAAAGCGTTTGGTTGGTTCCTGGCGGAGCAAGCTGATTGGTTGCCTGCAGTTTCGTCTTATGCTCGTACAGCCTAATTTTATTCAGTTTTCTTCCGCCATCTTGCGTGAACAAGATGGCCATGACCCACATCCGAAAAAACAGGGCTTAAGTTTTTTCCTGGCGTAACTTCTTGTAATTTATTCCGGCTCAGCAACTGTGCGTTGATTGGCTGGGCTCTCGACATAGGGATTTAACAAAGTAGTGGGTTTACACAACTCGTTCCACGATAGTATCTACACGTTTATATATATTTTTTAAAATAGGAGTTTTGCCTCATTTCGGCGAGGCGCGTCGTGTTCAACCTAGACAAAAAAAAATCCTCGGGTATACTCAAGCGCATGTCCAAATACAAAAGACCTTGTGGTTGTCGTAAATTTAGGATAGGTATTTAAGATAGATAGGTCCCGTCTGAATAGAACTGGAAAAGGTGGTAACTCAGTGAGAGATAAGGTAAAGAAATAGATTTTACGTGTGAAATGGTGGAAAAGTAGAGTCTGTCCCTGGATTTAGAAGATACTCTAGTCCAGCCTATCTTACGACTGAAATTTATTTATCTGACAGTTTACCTTAATATATATATTGGCATATACACTATTAACCACTCACGTACACACACACAGATAAGTGACGACAACTTGATGCACAAACGTGAAACTCTATTAATGGAATAGGGATATTGGACCGAGCTGACCAACACACAGGTACTTAAGTTTTTTTTATGTTCAGTTTATTTATCATAAAGAACCGTTCAACATTTAATATCAAGATAGAAAAATACAAAAATCATATACTACAGAAATAATAAAAGAAATAGACCCGTAAGTGCAATTCCCTCTGTTGAGACAAGATCCCGTTAGAAGAAGGTATTAACCCCCAAAAGGTCAAAAGATTAGCACTGTGGTATAGAATTTGACTATACTGTAAAGAACAAAGTTCTAATGAATCTATTCTGAAAATAAAATAACAGTACTAGCAAACTAAAAGAAAAGCAAAACAAAGTGAGTACAAAGCTTATACGTTAAAAAAGAATTACTCATTCCTTCTTTCTCTCTCTCCAGACAACCCGTGGCCACGTTCATTCGTTCTTACCTAATTGTTGATTAACAACGTCTGGAACAATCTTTAGGATACACACAGCAAATCCAGTGTTATTTTGGCAAAATAAACCCCAGCTCCTCAAAGACTGATTAAATCCTCTTCTTCGGGGAACGTTTACTTCGTTACTGTTATTAGGATTTCTGTTTATGTCACATTAATTAGTACAGGTTCTCGTGAGGTGGTTTTGAGGAGAAAGGACAGCTTGGGTGGAATGGGAGAATAAAGATAATAATATCTTACTGATAGTCTACGAGTTCGAAGAAACTGCCTCTCCTCGGGAAATAGTGTACTAGAAATCCTTAATGCAAAGAGAATTCTGGCAACTAAACAGGATATTTTCTGGACGATAAATTCTTCCTCAGTAATCCTACAAAAGGACTGTGGAAAGCACATAAGGTTGAGAAAGAGATTTGGTGTCCAGCCACATTTAAAATATCCCGACCCAATAGAAGTTAACTGAATTATGGCTGAGCCCCCAGGGTGTAGATTTGTATTTAAAAAAACAAAAACAAAATACAGCCCAAATAAAGTTAACAAGAAAAATAACAACAGACGCTGTTAAGTTAAATTGAATAAAAGGGTATAGATTCTCACAGATCTGAATATACATATAAATATGAAAAAAAGTTTAGCACTACTGTTTAGAAAAAAAAACCCAACTAGTATGTCATCATTTTGACAGTAGATCTCTTCTATTGCTGTACTGCTGGTGGGTGTTATGCTCATCTTTCCGAAGGCCTGTAGTAGATGCGGAGATGATTTTGCTTCAGACTCTCTTGGTTTGCTCTGCCCCAGCACGTTGGTCTCATAACAGTTAATGGGTTCAGAGGGTGTCAGAGTTTGCTTCCCTGGACTCAGTGCACATCACAGATAAGGATGGGGTAAGTCACCTCTGCTGAATACCTCTTCTGCGTATGGGATGTGTGGTATGGTTACTGGGTGATAGGATGTGATTTGGTATGGTAAGGTAACCTGGTTAATAGGGTATGGTCTGTAGGGGTAATCTTTGGTACCATGGACTCGTACCCTGGTTTGTACCATGGACCCATAACCTGGTTTAGGTACCTTGTAACCGCAACCTGGGTTAGTACCTTGAAACCGCAACCTGGGTTTGTACTTTGTAACTGCAACCTGGGTTAGTACCTTGTACCTTGTAACCGCAACCTGGGTTGATTCGCTCAACTGAATTCACTACGGATTCTCGCAACAAGTAATGCCCACTCCAGGGTCCATAAACTCACGTCTGCTTCAAATGATGGTTACCGGTCTAATGGCTTAAAATTTCCTCAAATCCAGCTGTATCTTTGGTCGACCTCTTGGTTGGCCACACAGTAAATTCTATCTTGGTCCCAGGGGTATCATTTCCAAGTTATCTTCATTTTAACTGATCGTAGCATCCACGGTGTACGTGCTGATTTACGTGCGTCAAGTTCGTGACACCAACAAAGGGTCGACTTCCAGACTGCCGTAGCACGATTTTTTCACCTTTCAAGTGGAATGACTTTCGCTGGCTAAGGGAAAAGTTTATTACCTTTGGCCGTGTGAATCCTGAGGCTAGCGAATACTGTGAAATCTAAGATTAGAGAGAGAGAGACTTTATCATTATAAGAATGAAAAAGATTTCTGAACGGAATATGTTTTCAATCTAGCGATAGAGATTTTTTAGAGGAATAAAATAATAGACAGAAGTCAGTGAGAAGTCATTACACGACACAGGTAAGAAAATTAACAGTGCTCACAGTGTCAGTAGCTTGGGACTCAAATACATAAAGGAATGTCAGGTATGTAACTTCTCTCCGTATAAACTTCCTTGTCACACCACAAATGGTCGATAGTCGGGAAAAGTTAATGTTTGATTATTTCGCCACAACGGGCTGAATGTATATGAAATTGGAAAAAGAAATCTGGATAGCTATAGGTCCAGTTACAATTTATTCTTAATTCTTTTTGTTGGTACTCTGTCTCTCTCTGCGTATAAACAAGAGGCAAAACAGGTCAACCTTGAAGACCCGATATTTATGTAAGAATGTTCTTTTTGTACTGTTGGACTTAGATCCGTTATTCTCAGATTCAGGTTTAGGTGTAGGCTTAGGCCGCTGGTAGTTTTAGGTTTGTGACCCGTACTATATTTTAGGAAGAAAAATACAAACATTTAATCACAATATCAGTATCTATTCTAACCCGCGCAACGTTATAATTTATTATCCATTCGGTTATAAGATTTGATTAGAAACACACATGAGAAGCTTATCTATCGGTCTTATTAACCCGTGAAATAAATTCTAGTCATTTACAAAATTGACACATGATGGATAGAAGATAAATATATATTTCGTCGGTATACCTTGCCTAGTGCATTTACTCGTCAATTAAAATATCTCTTTCTGGTTATTAGCAATTAATTAAATTTATGTTACAGCTAGGAAATATTAACTATATATATTTAATCTGCTAGCCAATTTAACACAGAAAATCCTAGTGAAATATAATGACGAACTTAACAATTAAATCACTCAAAAATACTAGTAAATATAATTACCGCAACACAAAAAAGAAGAAACTAATCTCCAATCGAAACACTAAGAAATCCACTATAACAATGGTCGAAGATTCGACGCTAGATGGTTCTGCAAAATTCTGTGGCTACTAGATAAACTGAGTTTAAAGGATGAGGTATATATATGATTTAGGTAGAAATTCGCTATCACTTACTAGATTTTACGCCTTCGCTGAGATTTTGGGGAATTCTTCGGTCGAATGCTGAATCAAAGCTTATTTTTACACTCATGCCGACCGCAGAATCGTCACTAGAGAACGGACGTGCTTTGATCTGGCATCTCTCGCTTTAGCTAATTACGTTCCGAACAAACGGATGTGGGGGGGGGAGGTAACTGTTGATTATCTCCCCTTTCCTCAGATTAATTCCCCCTGACCAAAGAAATTACCGAAAAAGGACGTCTTAACTTATCGCCCTTGATTTTAAAATTAGACGACTCACTCTCTGATCTGTCAATATTTCAGCGAATGCGTGATAAATACAGTTAACGGCTCAGGACTAACTAATAGGTCTGTTGGTAAACATTACTAGTGCCTGTAAGACAGAGAACAAGAAAATAGGCGTGGCTACAATTTGAGTTCGACAGATGTCGAAGCGCATGCCTTCTGCGTTAAAGAAACGTGGATATTAAAAAGCAAAGAGAGGTGGGAAACAGGTGGAAGCAAAATCGTGTTGATACATGTAAATATATTTACATACTCTGTCACAGTGGTCTAGTGTGATAGTTAATAATTTTAAATCCTTGGAGGCACCACTCAATTGGATGTTCTTACAAAATGAATTTATATATTTCTTTCTTTTGATTCTCCTGGGACATCATTTTTTTGCGTGCATGAACTATTTTACGAAAGCACTGTAACCTGTTTCATACAGCTTCTAACAGATCACACATATGGTGATACTCATCCAGTGCTAAATATTTGTCTAATTTTCTCCACTCTTCTAATGGAGGAGAATCTGTGTAGACCAAGCGTTTGTTTAGAAAGTATGTAGAGCCAGCGTTTGTTGAGAAAGAGAGTGTGTGTTAGCGGAGTGTATGTTAAGGTAAGATTCAGTTCCAAACGTGTGTTTAAACATATCAAGGGGGGTGAAAAATTGATATTTTGCAAAAGACAATACTCACATCAATTTCCTGGACATCCCATTGGTCAACAGGCAAGTCTGTTTTCATATTTCTGCTGTCTGCTACTTCTTTGGCTCCCCGCGTGTTGTGGTTATTTTGTTTGGCTTTGAAAACCCCACTTTTATCTAGAAGTAGAAATATGAATCACTAATACAGTAATACCAGCCACGACATGATGTTATCCTATGTAGTAATCAATTATGGCAACAACAGAAAATACTGCAGGAATTTAACTTATGTATTGTTGCCATGCCAACGTTTATTAAACTACGAGTCAAAATGTATCTGTCTAGTTAATTTGGTACACTGATGCTGGTTACATAACCGAACAACTGTGACGGTATTGCCTCCCCTGCTTTGCAGTAGTGGTCCAACAGTGGCCAAAACTCAAGAGTATCTAATATGGGCTTCAAAGGTGTCTACCTTTGCTGAAGATTACTTTTGGCAGGTTTGTAAATAGAAGGGTAATGACGCTTCTATCTCAATCGAGTTTCCACAAGATATTCAGATAAGCGAAAACAATGCTGCATTGGCTGAGCACGTTAATTCTAGAATCTGCCGACAACTGTTGGGAAGAATTAAGCAATGATTAATCTTAAATCGTTCTCGTTTAAGGCCCGACCAAATACTCAGTGGAATTCTTATTATTCTGGTATAGCTCAGTTTAGAGTGAGTTTAGTAAATTGACTGAGACAAACATGTAGTACATTTAAAATGATTAAATCGAAGTTAAATTTGTAAAATTACAAATAGCAAAATTTAATAATCACTACAGTTTTAACAGTTTGAAAATAATTGAATAGTTTAACAGAAAAGGTTCATCATTGATGGATAGTAGGTTCTATGGGAAAAAAGTTCACTTTGGCAGCTTATATATTGCACTTAGCTGCCAGTGGTTGTTTCTGCTCCAGCTGTGTTGGTTCTTGATGGACTGATCACTGATAACGCTCGTCACTGGTCAAGGATGAAGGGTGCAGCTCCTTTCCAGGAGTGTCAGGGAGAGTCTACAAAGTTGGTCCCTCGTCTTAAAGCTTAGGACACCATTCCTTTCTTGTTCCAGAGATAGTACCCTTCAACTGGTACCACCACCAACTGTGGTAAAAGAATAGAAACGAAACGCTCTCCTGAGTATTGCATTTCCCGACACATACTTATGTGTCCCCTTTCTCCTATTCTACCATCCCATTTACTCAGAATTTACCCTTGATGAGAATTAACTTTAATCCCTCGAGAGAAAACTTTCTTTACATTTAAATTGAATAGCTTTTATAGTTACTTTACATTTAAATGAAAAGGTTAATAGTACAGATAGAATATGTTTAGATCTACATTTCCACTGACTGAAAAGTGTTCACAATATAAATTGAATATGTTTTCATTTACGTTAACACTGATTTGAAAAGTTTGAAACTTCCATTAATTGTAAAGAGAATTTGTTAACATCGGCATTTACACTGGATTGAAACTGTAAGTATTATAATTAAAATGTTCGTCATGAGACTACTGACCTGTTTAGTTCTACTCAAGAAACTAGCATCAAAGCAGTCGCCAGCCCGTGTAGTGGTGGTTCATGAAATTATCATTTTATACGCTGAGGTTACCAGCCTCAAATGACATGGACATCCACTAGCGATTTTCACATATTAATATTCACATGGTAATATATACATATTAGTTCACATGTTAGTAATGAAAATATGCAATGTAAAATGCCAACTTACGCTAATCTTGGCTCACAGACTTTTTGCTCAGATGAATGAAGTTAAGGCACTAGCCGATGCCTTTTTACATGTGTACTTGGGGTCGTTAATTTTAACTTTAATTCCCTCTCTGACTCCGTGTGTTCAGTTTCCTCAGATATTCTGGATTTCCTTATTTAAAATGAAAGAGATTTCCTGGGCTGTTTTGTAAGTCCTGATAAATACTCCAATAAAAGTTCCGGTCTGATAAAATGGAATTCTGAATTCCGCGTACCATGGCCTTGTCAGCAATTAGACAAATACGCTGGCGATTTTCGTGTTAATCGGTAGCGGCCAAGGTTTGGTACAAGGGAATTTTACCAACCTGCCTGTCGTTATTATTATCTCTGCCGTTCCTTGCAACGCTTCAGGGAAGGGACGGGTAACAAACAGATGTGGTGACTTATCTCTGAGAGGAGTGAAAGAATGTAGATACAAAATATCTGCTCCGGTGCAGAGAAAGAAAGAGGGTGTAACTCGGAAAAAATCGCAATAAAATCAGTACAAAAGTGTAACTGATTACTGCCGTAGTGAAAGATAGATCGCAAAGAGGTCGCCTCAAAATCCAACCTGTGACAACAACATACAACAATCTATACAAGTGGAGTTTCCCTCATTTCTCCTCGTTTCCATCAAGTATCCCTAGTATCAGTTGAAGACTGACAATACAATACAAAATGTACACCACTACAGATATATTTTCGGACAGAACTCTAGACTAACAACTACAGACCACTTCCACGCACTCCGCAAGCTCACCGTTATCTAGGTCTGTTAAGCGGACTTTCTCAGAGCCTCTTTTGTGTTTTGAAGGGTTTGCTGGATAAACTCGATCATCACTATCAGGGAATCTCCGTCTGAAATGGAAAATTATTATTTTTTTAAAACGTGCAGCTAATTTTCCAATGATTCAATTTTTGATTCTCAGTAAAATGCAATTACAGTAATTAATCAATTTTTTTTTTTTTTAAATTAATCAATTCATCGGTGTGTTTATTAGCAAGAGCTCCATCTGGCGGACTATAAAATGAACTTTTTACCTGCAGAATGCTCCAAAAATACCCATGAGTCTTATGACCCAAAAAGTGCGCGCCATGGACTTCGTACTAAGCGAGATTCTCATGCTTGCCGGAGAGTAAAGGTGGCTATCAGTGATTCGTCCTTGTCGAGACGAAACAGCTTTGTTTTTGCATTAATTATTTAGTAGCAAGAGTTTACAAGTGTTGTATTTATTGCTGCCAAAATATAAATGAGTCCACGTCTTTTAGGTATGTGTCTCAAAGTGCAATATGACTAGACATAAAATCCTGTTATATCTAATTTCTAGGTCTAGTCAATTAAAATAAAAGAACCTCTACAAAGAATGTAGTATTGATAAACCCATCTTATCTCAAATATAGAAGCATACGCAGTCACACACACAATGGAATTAATGATTATGTACATGACTAATTCTGGGAAAAAAAATCATGCTCAGTTTAAGTCAGGAATGGTTTGGTTTGGTTTTTAAGGACTATCTTCATTGCACACAGAGTACTCCATCAGTGCTCCGATCTCCTCCCTTAGATCACATAAGGAGGATCTCAGCACAGTGCATGAACTCCGTAGCACCGGCGAGAATCCCAATGTGTGTATATAGGAATCACACATTCTATAAATATTGTTGTGGTGGGTAGGTTTCAAATTTTAAAATTTTTGCCAGGGCAGCGGCCTGATAAGCCTACTCTTTACGATTTCCACCTGCCTTGGGATTTTTAACTTGCGCAACTTGCACACGGGACAACCTATTTTTTCGCCCCTATCCGAGAAGGCTTGGGATCCGATCTCACTACCCATGAGACCAGGGGAGAGTATGACATCAATAGGACCACTGGTTCTGAAATTTTGTTTTCCATAAATTATATTCCCACAACTGGGAATCGAACCCGGTACCCCTAGAGCTCGAGGCAGACGCCAAACCTCTTAGCCACTCTGACCAATTAAGTCAAGAATACTTCAAAATAACTGAGTTACCTATGCGAATAGCTTGTGATTGAGTTCTGTGTTGAGGCATTCGAGTGATCAGGTGATGACTGACTTGTGCTGTTGACAGAACGAGGGAACAGTGGTGCAAGGCTGTGGATATAAGTGGATTATATTGGCTATGTTGCAGTGCAGTTCAAAGATAGGTTTATATACTACTGGACAAAAGTTAAGGGCCACCAAGAAAAACTCCACTATGGACCAAATAAATGCAACCAGGTGTAAACAATTTATTACAAAATAAAGTTGATTGATCCGTGGAAAAGATCAGCCAAGTTTCTTTAATAATGTGTGACTTACTAACAAAAAGAAATTCAACTCACTTTTTCACCTTTTGAACTAGTGGGGTGTGTTGCAAAAACCACGAGTTTTTGCAGCAACAATGGCAATTTTCACGTGCGGGTTAAAGTGACCCAGTTTTTGGACATTTAAAAAAAATTAACCTAGTGCACACAGAAATGTATACACATTTCTCTGAGCTCAGTTTTAATGACATTTTCACTTGTCTTTACAGTTTGCCAATCAATTATATAAACCTTGTCTAAACTGAAGGGCGGCCCTTAACTTTTGTCCAGCTGTATAGCTTAAGAATTCGTAACAGTAACTATTTTGACCTTACTTTTACGACTTTTGATTACAAAGGGAAACGCAAACAGTTTGAGAGCAAGACTGACAAAAACAAATGTTACAGGCTGGGCCCAGTATATTTCATAACTTTTTTTGATTTCATGCAAGAAATTACGTCTTCAAGGTTGTGCCAAGATATTTGGTTTAATGCAGAACAATCACTTCAAAGCTGTCCCAACATTTTTTGTTTTATGCAGCCGATTTCACGCGGCTGACAGAAGGTTATTGGTTTTACGCAACAGATTTCACATCAAGGTTACATGAAGGTACTTGGTTTTCTGTGCAAGATTCCAGTTCAAGATTGTCAAAGTGTTTGGTATTATGCATTTTTCACGTCTCCCTTAAGAGTGCTCACATAGACGTCCAATTACCGCAAACCAATTTCTATTTTCATATAAGTTAGGACTAATACCATGAGTACGCAATCAAATTCTACAACTTACAGTTTGCGATCTAGCCTGGGTGAAATGGCCAGGTTTTTCACTGCTTGTTCGTTGTAACGGGCTTTCTTAAATTTGTCTGTTCTCCTACAGGCAACATACTGACCGTTCTGGATGATTTGGTCGACATCAGACACTTGAGTACCGGTTAGGAAATACAGCCTGGCGATGATGTTACAATGACACTATTGTACATAACATGATTATACACCAAGCCGGACACACTAAGACTGAACGTTCTCACCAAGCATACGTCACACTTAGCAACTGGCTCACATCATCATTAGCAGATGTTTTAGTATTAGTAGTAGTTGCTGCTGTGGTGGTAGCAGTAACACTAGTAGATGTAATAGTTGCTGCTGTAGTGATAGTAGTAACACTAGTAGATGTAATAGTTGCTGCTGTAGTGGTAGCAGTAACACTAGTAGATGTAATAGTTGCTGCTGTAGTGGTAGCAGTAACACTAGTAGATGTAATAGTTGCTGCTGTAGTAGTAGCAGTAACACTAGTAGATGTAATAGTTGCTGCTGTAGTGGTAGCAGTAACACTAGTAGATGTTGTAAATTCTGCCATTGTATTGCCAGTAACATCAGTTTACCGTGAGGCTTCCAACATTAAGGTTGAGTTTACTACTTTATCTATAACAAATTGATTTAACTTACTTTATCAGTAAGGACATACTTTATCAGTAAGGACATACTTTATCAGTAAGGACATACTTTATCAGTAAGGACATACTTTATCAGTAAGGACATAACTTTTCAGTGAAAATGAGTTTACTTAGTAGTAGTGGTGATGATGATGGCGGTAGCTTTTGTAGCAGTAGTTGTGATGATAGTCATAATGGTAAAGAAACAAAAAACAGTGATAAAATTTAAAAACAAAAGGGACTGTACTCGACACATGTTAAATAAGTACAAACTTTTCTACAGTTCCTAGACAGTCCTCTTTCAGCATCTCATTGACATGCGATATGACATTTGATAATGTGTAGGGTCTGATGCGAGGTGATATTAACACGCGTCGTGGACCTTTGAGATCTCCACCGTTCGGCCATACTCTGAAACAGGAAACAGTTCTAATAAAACAATTTGAAGTGCCACTAAATAATGGACTGGAAACAAGAAGAAAACTCTGCAAGCAGAAATGATGGCGATGTGTAAGAAATTAGATAAAGGGGACAGTATAAAGTAAAATTATTTGTGCACACATCTAGAAGTTTAGAACTAGAATGGTAGAACTATGTTTGTAGACTTAGTTATTTATCACCAGGGGAAGAGAGTAGCAGGAAAGTGAAGTTGAAAGTCCTTCCAGATAGTATATCTTTTTGATTATAGGAACTTCCGATCTAAAGGCATGGATTCTGACTAGGCATACAACTAATAACAATGATTTTATTAGAAAATACATTTTTTTATTACAACGTATGAAGAAAACAGCAACAAATACTGCTGATGTATTCAGCTCTTCTGTTATAGTTGTCATTTTTTTGGCACTGCACTTAATACCTCCACATGTATAGATAAACCAAGTACATAGTTCTAACACATTTAATACCACCACATGTATAGATAAACCAAGTACAGGCATACCTCGCTCTTTCGACAGGTTAGGGACCACAGCACTGACGAAAGTCGAAAATCGACGAAAGTCGAAGCATCGCCTTTATTTAGCTTGCGGCAGCAATAGAGACCGCAGTCAGCGACTCATAGCTTGACTGCCTGCGTCAGGACCAGCGAACCAGAGCTGGTCAAGACCGTGCTCCACCTCCACGTGGTGGTCCTGGAAACAGTCTGCAGCAGTGCAGGCTGGCTGAGCGAGTGTGGATCGAAATGGGAAGGCAAACCCGGTCCTAAAAAATGCCGTGCAGAAGTCGGATATGTCGACCGAAAGGTGCAGATATCACAGCTACGTTGTAAACAGACACAACGCAACCACCGTCCTTTTCAGGGCGAACGAAGAAGAAGAAGAAGAAGAATTTAGCTTGCAAATGCATTAGGGCGCCAAAAAACGTAAATAACTAACTATATAACACTTGCGAACGCGTGCAACGCATAAATAAACAGAAATAAACAAAAATAAGTAGTATTAATATGTTTAATCACAAATATAAGAGATCCAATGCGGACAATTAAAAAAAAAAGTGCATACCGAACGACTTCTATTCAAAGACTGAATGACAAAAGAAACAAGATGGCGCGCGGTGGTGACGAAATGCGATGAAAGAGCGAAGCAAGCGACGAAATTTGGAGACGTGGTTTTAATTGAAAACCGACGAAAGAGCGAAGCGACGAAACTCGAAGCGGCGAAAGTCGAGGTATGCCAGTATATAGTTCTAACACATTTAATACCACCACATGTATAGATAAACCAAGAATATAGTTCTAACACATTTAATACCACCACATGTATAGATAAACCGAGTACATAGTTCTAACACATTTAATACCACCACATGTATAGATAAACCAAGTACATAGTTCTAGCACATTTAATACCACCTCATGTACAGATAAACCAAGTACATAGTTCTAACACATTTAATACCACCTCATGTATAGATAAACCAAGTACATAGATCTAACACATTTAATACCACCTTATGTACATACACAAATAGTATATAGTTCTGACACATTTAATACCACCTCATGTACAGATAAACCAAGTATATAGTTCTAACATATTTAATACCACCTTATGTACATACACAAATAGTATATAGTTCTGACACATTTAATACCACCTCATGTACAGATAAACCAAGTATATAGTTCTAACATATTTAATACCACCTTATGTACATACACAAATAGTATATAATTCTACTTCTTTAATACCACCTCATGTACAGATACAAGTATATAGTTCTAAAACATTTAACACCACCTTATGTACAGATACAACAAGAAAATAGTTCTAATACATTTAATACCACCTCATGTACAGACACAACAAGTACATAGTTCTAACACATTTAATACCACCTCATGTGCATACACAAATAGTACATAGTTCTAACACATTTAATATCACCTCATGTACAGATACAAGCACATAGTTCTAACACATTTAATACCACCTCATGTACATACACAAATAGTACAGAATTCTAACACATTTAATACCACTTCATGTTCAGATACAAGTACATAGCTCTAACACATTAAATACGGTACCACCTTATGTACAGATACTTCTTCTTCTTCACGTCATTTGGAGTAGAACTGTGTACTTGTTGGTCTGTATATGAGGTGGCATCGTATGTGGTAGAGCTATATACTTGTTGTTCTGTATATGAGGTGACGTTATATGTGGTAGAGCTATGTACTTGTTGTGTCTGTATATGAGACGGCGTCATATGGAGTAGAGCTATTTACTTGTTGTGTCTGTATATGAGGTGACGTCATACGTGGTAGAACTATGTACTTATTGAAAAAAACAATATGGACAAATCAACTAAAAGAAAACAGTTTGATTCAGTCACCGAAGACAGAAGAAGGTCCACGGTAAGGATGCAATTGACGCGATCCAGAGAAAGCCAAAAGGGAGTCTGAACTGCTTGAGATCATGGCACGGCACAGGAAGACTTGGCGTAAGTTGAATGAAAGGAGTATGCTCCTGGGGGAGCTGTAGGATGATGATAATACAGGCCTCCTTCTTCTTCTTCTTCTGCTCTGACTTATTTTATCAGGGAAACGGAATTGTCTTACTTTATCAGTAAAGACTGAATTTACATACTAAGAGTTAAGACTGAGTTACCTTTCAGTAGGCACTTATTTAAAGAATGAATTCACATATTAGCAAAGACAGAGTTTACTGACTTCATCAGTAACGGTTGTGTTTAATTACTTTATCAGTAATGGCTGAGTTTACTTATTTCATCATTACAGGATGAGTTTACTTACTTTATCAGTAATGACTGAGTGTCACACTTTTTAATTTTTCCAGAATGTAAATACAGTCTGTTGTGGGATACCGGGTCTACCTGAAATAGAAAATAAGCAGTACTCTGACGAAATCATTTGTGCCTTCTGAAATGAGAATATTTGGATGACTACAGTTAGAATATAAAACAGTGATGTGAACGAGAGTGGCTAAAAATAAAGTCTGTACAGGTGAATAAGCTGCGTTTTGTGGTAGTGTTGAGGGATGAATTTCCAGAGCTGACTTCTATAGAACAACATACATAATATCATTGTTTCTTAAAATCGCATGTCTGGTTTTATGATCAGTTTACATGATTTTCTGATTCAGCTGATATAGGTAAAATTTAGTTTTTGTTCTTGTTTCAGTTAGTCTAATGCCGACATCTGTTCCTAATTTACTCTTTATACTTTGCTACCACATTTATGATTCTTCTGTCCTGCGTACGTTATCTCCTGTGTTTCTTGCTGTGTGTATTGTTTTTGTCTTGTTTGTTTTTGCTTGTGTTTTGTTTCAGCAGTTTCTCACATTTTACTTCAAGTCCTGCAGTGGTCATTGTGACGAACGTCTAGTTTGACAAGTGAATTTTCCCAGATTTGATGGATGATTAAAGGGACTTTTAGCTTTTCATAACATCAGTACCCCCCCCCCCCCCCGAACATTTGTTGCAACTTATTTTGTTTCGCCAGAGCGAACTTTTTCCACCTTGGCTCATTAGCTATGCGCAAAAACATCGTGGGAGTCTACACGTGGGCTCATTAGTATTCACTGAAGCAATGGCATTAAATATGCAGACTGTTATCTGCCATGCCTTCTGAAGACCGCAGTGTCTTAGGATAGGTTAAGCCACACTCACTGTTACCTCTAGAGCTATTTAGAGCGATTATAAGCAAGCATTCTGCTAGACCTTTCGTTCGTACCTGCCTAAAAGGAGTGGCCAGAATCAAACGTAGGAGCGACATAGATCTAAGGCACGATGGTCCTTAGAAGCAGCGTCTCGCAGGAATTTCGCACCTCGATGCGAACCACAGAACGCTCGGAAGGCCGAGAAAACAGAAGAAGCGCAGCGGTTAACAACCAGGAAGCCAGGAGCGGCCTCTGTTAGCACGACGGCGAGAATTTCGATTTTTACCTCAAGATGAAGAAAGGTGTGAAATTCTCACACGACCCCTTTAAGTTACATTCCTAATAGTATATATGCAGACCTCTGGGAACTGCCGTTATCATTCGTTTTAACTGAGCTTTTAAAGTACTACTAGCTTATAGCTGAATCCTGCTAGACTCCCCAGGGATCTTTCGGCTATATTGGAGTGTTCTGTGCTTAAACGGTATAATATATTTGTTAAAGTGATCAGTGGTCTAGTTCATTCATTCATTTTATTTCACTGGATTTTGTGGTTAAATTAAATCTATTAAATTAAACCTATCTCAAAAGGTCCAGTTGAAGAGTTAATGATATCTATTGCATTATTTCTAAGATAATAGAGGCTTAAATGCTTAAAATAAACCCATTTTCAAGTTCTAGGGCAAACTAAATGTTACCTCTATATAGACGCGTAAATTAATTTTGCAGTCGCGAAGGAATTTATAAACTAATTCATTTAGTTTAGTTCTGTATAGATAGATGTTTGGTTTACTATTAGACAAGATGGGAGCTTTTCTTGAATTTATTAATGGTAGACGCGAATGCCGAAATTAGTCTAACTGTAAATTTATTGCGCGTTAGATTTTAATATAATTTGTATCGCATTTCATGTTCTATCTTTTACACAGAATGATCATTCAAAACCTAGCATCCCAGCAATTAATTATACACAGAGTCCTGCCAACGACTTATAAACATTTTACAATTTAATCTTTGTGGCGATCCTGTGAGATTCAGCTATCTGAAGTTATCAGAAACAAAGCTTACCCAAAGACTATTGTAAACTCCTAATTCATAAAGCTTTTTTTAAAGTTAAACTAGAGAACATTGGCCAGTCGAAATCATTTTACTTACTACTCAAATTGTGAGAAAGAACATAGATTTACCTGAACACTTTCTGTCAAGTTTTTTTTGCATTGGATTTTACAAACCCCTGGAGAAAATATACCTCAGTGTTTAGTCTGTGACATTACGCCAAAAAGAAAGTTATCATCACCAGCTGTGCGAATCTTTGGAACCAATCCATCCATCATACCTAGCAAAGTGCCTGTGCCATTCATTAGGAACTTTATCAAATAAACAAACAGTACCGTTAGACTTCAACGTCCAGCGATTTCGGGACACTTTGTTAACTTCAACAACCCGCAAATCTGGGGCTGTACATGGAAGAAAATACATTTACCTAAGCCAAGGTTTAGTGCTGTTTATTGTGTAATTCCTATGAAGGGTCAGAATCCAAGATTCGGTAAGTCTGTGTGTGCGACAGTACGTTGGCCAACTGAGCGTGCATGAATGAAGGGAGATCTATTTGTTTAAACCCTTATAAGTTGTTCACCTAGTAAATAAGTTCTCTGTATTCACCGTGTTATTTCTCTTAAGTAGGATTTTATTACCTTTGTTACCCCCCACTCCATAACTGTGTAACATCTCTTTTCAGAGTCACGAATTTACTGTTGAGTTAAATTACCTATCTCTGATCATCACCCCCCCCCCCCTGTCTTTTGGGACCGGGTCTATCTTATTAATACAAGCGAGAAGGGATTATTGGATACTCCTCCTAAACACCCCCTCTCTTCCCCCCCCCAACTCGTATTTGTAACTTCTGTAAACATATGATTTTTACATGTGAACTGATAAATATGTTGTGAGTTGATTTTATGATAATAAACATACTAAACTTTTGTCGTGTGTTGGAAGGTCCAGGCCCAAAATCACCCCTAACTGTTTATCTGTAGTTTGTATTTACGTTGTGTCGGAGTTTGAAACACCAAATTGGTGCGTGCACTTGAGTGTATGGAAACTGGCAATTAATTGGTTGTCCAGTAGAGCTGTAGGAGTCTTTGAGATAAACAAAGATTGTCGTATAAGAGACTGTCCTTACTCTATTCCATCACTTGTAAATCAACTACCTTTTTTTCTAAATCCTTATCTTTCACAGAGCCTTCACTATCATACTTCACTCTATAACGGGACCACTGATTCTCAGAATCATCTCAAGAAATTTACGACAGTCATACTCTGGAAACCAAATGTTTGTAAACTTCAAGTCCTATTTTGTTATTATTTGTTATTAGTGCATCTGGAATGACAACTAGAAAACTCTTTTGCCAAATCACGAGCAATAGATGAAGACGAATAATGCGCTAATACTGGATTTAGGAGTAGCGTCAGTCTATAACCCACTGGTTGTATACAGTAACAAACCCCCGGATACTGATAATATTTGTAAAACAAGGGACAGTTGAGTCAGAAATTCATTTCCACAATGAACGCTAACGGCACTTTGACAACGAACAACAAGCACAGTTAGACTCGGAAGAAAACTATTACAAGATTCCTCGGCAATTAACTACAGCCGGAATTAACCTTCTTTCCTTGAAAATAAGTCAAATCAGAATACGGACTGCTAGTCCGGCTTACATTAATCTGTCAGTTGTAAGTTTGAACATAGAAATAAACAAAGAGAGAAACCAGAAGCCTATAATTGGTAAATAATAAACGAAAATATATAAAAGGTAGGCAGTCATACAAATAAAAGAAAGAAAGAAACTTTTGTTTTATTTAAAAAAAAAGAAAAAATGTTGCCTCGTTTTGGTGAGGCGCGTCCCGTTCAACCTAGTCGGTTATATTAGGGCGCATGTCCAAATTGAAAAAAAAAACCCTTTAGGTTTGATAACGATCCATTGAAAGGAAGAAAAGAAACTAGATAACAGAAAAGTAACACAAGTAATAGGGATTCTGTAGATTTGAACCACGGGCAATCCGAGTTATGGCTGTCACGATTCACTCTTGCAGATAGGCGGTAACGCTGTTCGATGGTCCCAGGTTGAAATCCGGCGAGTGTCTATCTCTTCTGTTTTCTAGTGTCCACTTTCTTTCTTTCTTTCTTTCTTTCTTTCTTTCTTTCTTTCTTTCTTTCTTTCTTTCTTTCTTTCTTTCTTTCTTTCTTTCTTTCTTTCTAATGCCTAGTGTTGACCTATTTTCGTTTATTTGTTATTATTGTAACTTTAAAAAAGTTTTGTAACTAGACACCGACATTGTACTAATATACGTCCTATAAATGTCAGATAGATGATATCTTCATTCATTAAAAACGGTAACACAAGCCGTCTTACATTAAAAATAAACATTCATTAATCTGGAATCTTGAGAAGAAACTTTGTCACGCTATATCGGCACACGAATACTGCAGGAAAACTTGTTCAAGCTTGTCTTTTGTCTCTCCAGAGAGTAGTTTACTTCTTGCTTGTTATAAGCGTGTGTTTAATTAAAGGCGCTAGTATCCAATTTTATGGTGATAGCCTTGTAACAACACTGCTTATCCTATTTTGGCTCTTAAGGTTGATTTACTTACATCAAACCTGTGACAATGTTTATAACCTTGTAACAACACATCTTGTTCAATCTTGGCTCTTAAGGTTGATTTACTTACATCAAACCTGTGACAATGTTTATAACCTTGTAACAAGACATCTTGTCCAATTTTGGCTCTTAAGGTTGATTTACTTGCATCAAACCTGTGACAATGTTCGTAACCTTGTAACAACACTTTTTGTCCAATTTTGGCTCTTAAGGTTGATTTACGTGCATCAAACCTGTGACAATGCACGTAATGTTATCCTACAGTTGTAGCTATTGTATCACTTTGTTTTACATTATGCATTTACTGGTTCCATACACGTTTATCTTTTACGGACTTTTACGATACACTACTGTAGGCCTATTCTTTGAGCCACTCTAAAGCATTAAGATTGTCGCGAACGTGAATCGAAACATCCGTCAGTCGCACTTAGTCATTCTACCTATCCTGACCATGGCTGATTCCAAACCTCACAGTATCATCCAATTCTGACAAATACAACAGAATAGAACTCTTAGTCGTGAGGGTAGCTTATAGTTCCCGTGTCTGATTACAGTACATGTCTCTTCTACATCAGTGAGTTATGTTAGAGTTGTATCAATGTTAAACCAAAATTTTGTCACATGACAGTTCTAACAGACGAGTTACATGACAGTTCTAACAGACGAGTCACATGACATGCAAGTATATTACACGTTACATGTTGTCTAAATCAACCACTGATATATTTTCTATGGCTTACTTTTATTCTTGTTAAGGAATAGGACTGCTGTAGTGTGTCGTAAGAGTTCACAAATGACAGTTGTGTATGGAAGCAGTAAACTCATTATGTAAAACAAAGTGCAACATTAACTATTACTACAGGATAGCACAAAGTGCCATGGCGCAGGTTTTATGTAAGTAAATTAAGTTTAGGAGCCAAAATTGGACAAGAGGTGTTGTTAAAGGGTGTAAATTACCTGCTGTTAACTTCAGCATAATTTAATCACACAGCCGAAAGGGGCTTAGAGAGTACAGGTTCAAACATTATGGTACAGAATGGAGTCAGAATTAAGACAGCGGGTTTATGACCATGGTTACGTTGTTACGTGACTTGATCTACCTGGGGCTGTGGAGGGTTAGTAGTAAGATTATGTGAGAAGACAGACTGAGTGAAAAATGGTTAGGACAGGATTTTTTAACGCGGTGTTTCCCGAACTTTTATTGTTGTTGGTGTTTAACCGCGTCAGTAAATATAGTTTTTCTCTCGCATGAAACTGGTACATGTTAATAATAAGGAGATGGGAAATAGACGCGACAGTTTGGACAATGTAATTGAAAAAAGACATAACACCTCAATGAAGACCATACTATGAGGACGTGTTGAAGGTAAACGTGCAAAGAGGAAGATAGCGCTATAGGTGGGAAGATAACATCAAAGAGAGACAGGAGAGAGTTTATCAGCGTACTTGATTTCTGTTTTACATCTGCCATCGTCTGTTATTATATTGCTTAGATAGGAGAAACTCTTAACTTGTTCCAGGATTTTTTCATTTATTCTTATCTTTAATGTTGGCTTATAGTCGATGGGGAACTATTCTCAAACTTCTGTGCTTCAGGTCGACTGGCTGTGGGAGGAAGCGTGTTTCCACGTCAGAGACTACGCAAGGCGGCATGGATGTCGCCAGACCGTGGAACAGAGAGTCGGATTGATCATGTATGCATGGACAGGAGGTTTGGATCATCATTGCGGGATGTGGTGGTATGTGGAAGGGCGGGTGTGGCATCGGATCGCCACCTTCTGATGGCCAGGGTGGAGATGAAACTCGGGAGATGTGCGGCGGTGCAAAATTGTGGACAACAATTTGATGTGGGACATCTGGGAAATCAAGAGACAAATTTGCGGTCACGGTGTCCAACAAGTTCCAAGTGCTCCGGCGGCTGGAAGATGCGGAGAGTACAGAAGACTATTGGCAGCGGGTCAAGACGGTATGGAATGAGACGTGTGAAGAGGTGCTGGGGAGGGGGGAGCGACAGCGGAGGGCATGGATGTCAACAGAGGCCATCAGTGGGATAGAAGACAGGAAGGACTAGAGGGCAGATTTGAACACGGGCAGGGTCAGAGGTTCCGGGGCCAGGGCTCGGGAGGTGTGCACAGAGGTGGACAGAGAAGTGGAAAGGGGACAGAGACAAGTGGAAAGGGTGTGTCAAGGGAGACAGGGAGGAGGTGAAATGTTAGGGACGGGGAATAAGCAGGCAACAAGTTTGGCAGAGTATTTTGAGGACCTTCTCAATGGACCAGCTCCACGGAGGCCGTCGGGGCAGATGTCGACACGGCTGCAGAGATGTTATATAAATTACTTGGTGGGGTCTGCAGGGGAAGGGGATGCCGGCGGAGTGGAGGGGAGATGTCTGGTTGGGTTGCCTGGGAGGGGAAATTTACGGGTATCACAGATTATAGAGGAATGGTGTTGCTTTCGGTGCCAAGAAGGGTATTGAACAGGATTGTCCTTGAGGGATTGGAAGAGTCCATGGACGGGAGGCTGGGAGATGGGCAGGCAGGTTTTCGACAAAACAGATCCTGTGCAGACCAGATGGCCACTTTGAGAATAATAGTTGAACGGGGTCTGGAATGGAGTTCACCACTATACATCGGATTTGTGAACTACGAAAAGGCATTTGACAGTGTGGACAGAGAGTCACTTTGGAGATTGATGGGGCATTGTGGAGTTCCCCTGGGGATCATTAATTTAATAAAGAAAACATATGAAGACATGACATGCAGAGTTCTTCATGAGGGACGGCTTGCAGAGCCGTTTGGGATGGGAGCGGGAGTGCGGCAGGAATGCCTCTTGTCTCCATTTCTTTTCTTGCTAGCAATGGACTGGGTTGTGAGAGCGTCGACGGCGCACAACAAAGGTGGAGTCCAGTGGACTCTGACTGGGCGGTTGGATGATCTGGATTTTGCTGATGACTAAGCTCTTCTGTCCCGTGGCCGTAAACAGATGCAGGGCAAATTGAGGACATTCGATGGGAGGTCGCGGCGGTTGGGTCTGAAGGTGCACAGGGAAGGGACAGGGATAGTGAGAGTGAATGCAGGTAGTGATAGCAGGGTTGGGCTTGGGGAGGGGGGGGTTACCGATACAGGATGTGGAGTCGTGCGCATGTCTTGGCAGCGGTGTGGACAGAGTTGGAAGGACGGACAGTGATGTCAGAATGAGAGTGCAAAGGGCAGGGGGAGCTTTCGTTGCGTTGGGAGGTGTATGGAGATCGGGAGAGGTCGGATCCAACGCGAAAATAGGAATCTTCGGCTCAGGTGTGGGTCGGTCCTGTTGTATGGCTCTGGGACATGGAGAGCAGCAGAGACGGCTGCCAAGAGGCTGCAGACTTTCATAGATGGGTGCTTGCGGAGAGTGGAAGGATTAAAGTGGTATGACAGGGTTGCCAACGTGGAACTGATTACAAGAACTAGACAAGTGCCAGTGGAACAAGAGATGAGAGGAGGACGATGGCGAAGGATAGGACACACACTGAGGAAACCTGTTGATAGCATTACAAGGCAGTCCTTGATCTGGAACCCCCAGGGCAAGAGAAGCAGAGGTAGACCAAGAAGCACACGGAGAAGAGAGCTGGAAACAGAGATGAAAATGATAAGGAGAACGTGGAAAGAACTTGAGATGATGGCACGTGACAAGAGGACTTGGCATGTGTTTGTTGAAGGCCTATGCTCCTTTGGGACTGGAGGGTTATTGTAGTAAAGTAACTCCGTGTAACACTCCGCTCAAATTTCCCCGATTCAAAAATCTAGTAACGTAAATTCACAACCTATAAACCACTACTACTATATTTGAAAAATTGCCAAGGGCAAGGTCAAATCAAACCTACCGCTAAAATTTGAACAAAATAATTTGAATTTTCCACTATTACAGTTAAAAATCTATAAATAAATTCCATGTTTGACCTTGGTCTCAAGGCCATCGTCAAATCAAACCGCTAACATTTAACATAAAGAATTTGAATTTTCTAACGCCAAGCGTAAAAATACCACACCCCCCCCCCCGTTCCTAAATACACACGCGCACACGCTCGACCCTTCCCAATATTTATGACGAAAGCCGTAAAGCTTGGCAACGAACCAACTTGTTGCCTAGATTTATAGGGGAGAGAGAAGGTGGATTACAATGGAAATCAAGAATAACTTATGCGTTTGAAAAGAAACTTAGATAATTTATTTCTTTATAAATAACGGGGATAAATGGGTAAAGGAAACCTATATTGGAAGATAGAGGACAGTTGTCCTTTTAATAATCACTTTTAATATTAAAAATTGACCCATTAATAACAAAGATATTGTATAAATAAAAATTGAGACAGACGAACAAACACATTTATAAACTGCTCAATTTGGTTGCGAGAGAAAAGTTAGAAATTTCTTGACACGCGTTCTGATTGGTTAAGGCGTAGAGTAGCTTGGGGCAATAAAATTAACATTTCGCTGGCAACAACCGCCATTTGAAATTAAAACTATCTAAAGCTGACATCAGAGGGAGAGCCTGTGTGACCAAAGCTTTCACCGTCTGGACACTTAAAGCAGTGGTAAAACCCATTAACTGCCAAAGTCAAGCTTATGATATGTGATATTCTTGTTTGAGGGTAAGGCACAATAAGTAATTGTATTGCTTTAATTAACATGCAGGCCACAATTTGTGTTACGATAGCCAAAATAGGAATGCAGTCTTTTGGAGTGAAAGAAAGGCATAAAATACTTGCTAGTGGCTTACAAATTTTGCGCATGCCAATGCAGTAACCCAGAAGGGATATTGGCTTTTGCAGTGCCATAAATGTTTAAATATTATGTAAAATCATGTAGAGAATGTTAGAAAGAATTTATCCACAGGTTTCAGTGCTAGATTAAGCACACCCTATCTATTGTATGAACGACAAGCCCGGTATAGGATGTTGTAAAGAGATATTAAGGGATCACAAGCTATGTATTGTACACCCCTATCTATTGTATGGAAGAGACTTCTTGGAGGAGGAAACAAGAGCTATGTACTATCCCTGCAGAAGAATGTTTACACAGCAGTGGTGTTAAACAATGGCAGATACAGATTGGTGCAATGATCAGCCCACATAGCTGATCAGGGTGAGTTGTCACCGTGTTTGTGTGTGGAATTAAATATTAGATGAGATCTATATGGGTAGGGCATTTTCCTCTCATTACAGGTCATATACCAGCATACCTATTGGTGACAGGAAACCGGGTGAGGGAAGAAAGTTTGGGAGGAACGCTCAGCCTTGTTGCCGCAGCTACCCCATTTCTTCAGCTCTAAAGCCAGTTGAATGCATATGAAAACCCAAGGGCCAACAGTTGTCACCAGTTTTATAAGTTAAGTCCGTTAGACCGGCACTGAGAGTGTAACATCAATTATTCCACCACAACCATAAGCATAATAATAAATAATAAACTCACCTTGAGATGATGACGAAGACAATCTGTCCAACATATTAACAGTGATACGTACAAGCATATAGACAGATCAGTGGTTGGAATTCTTACTGTGATCTTTATTCATAGAAACAAGATTCTTGGACAGAGTTCCAGTTATTTATTTTAAATAGTGTATATAAACAAATTTATTGAGTTTGACAATCCCTGTTCCAGAAAAATTGAGGTACAAGGAAATTAAATTGTAATAAATGGCTAATCTGCCATAATTATGCAAACTGCGTTATTCATACGACGACTTACGTTTGGTTCAAGAAATACACTGCTCAATTGGCTTCCCAGCCACACAATTAATAAGTGGTCGTACCACACACTATAAGTGGCAATGGCCACACTTCTGAAACACACTGCCGTTCGGGTCAAAACCCACAAGTCGAATATATAGTGGCTATGCCACACAATCCATAGTGGCGATGCCACGCATTTCAAACACTGCCGTTGGGGCCGAAGCCCACACGTCGAATATTTAATATGAAACATGTTCAACACAGAATGTATCACAAGGGTTAAAGCAGACATTATCGATACCAACGAACAGTATTACGGAATCCTACAAAAGTGATAAGAACCCGAGGGACTTTGACTCTATAAACTGAATACGCATATAATAACTTGGTCATCCTCAAATACTAGAAGTCATCGAAGCACCCATATCATACTGGGGTCCCGAAGCCCTTAACATACTGGTGTCAGAAGTGGGATCTTCTTCATGAACAACTGCAAAAGAAGCAGTATGATGTGAAGAATCATCAATAGAGTTAATGACAGGAATTAATTCCTGTGGTCTTTCAACTGCTAATTTTAGCATGTTGACATGGAAGGTTTTGATTTTACCTCTAACGTTCACCGAGTAGTCAACATCTGTGACTTGTTTGATAACATCAAATGGACCTTGCCATGATATCCGTAATTTGTTATCGTTATGAGGTAGCAACAACCAAACTTTTCCCCCTGGTTTGAAGGATCTTAATATTCTCTTTTGATTATGTAATAATCTTGATCGTTGTGTGGCTGATTTTATACTCTGGGATGCATACGTGCACGCATCGATGATTCGTTGTCGGAGATCAATAACTAACTCGTAGCTGGTACGAGTGGCTGTATCAATTGATGCTCCAATCAACAAATCCTTGAGTATCATCATTGGTCCGCGAGGATTCGAACCATAAACCAATTCGAACGGAGACCATCCCGTGCTTTCGTGAGGCACTTCACGAAAAGCGAACAGGGCCGCCGGCAGAAGCCTGTCCCATTCACGAGGGCATTCTTCAGTTATCTTAGATAACATCTGTTTTAGAGTGCTGTTGTAGCGCTCGCACACATCTAGTGAGTATTGATTTCTTTATCTTGAACCATTGTTTAGCCCCTCTTGTGTATTTAATCGTTTTTTGTTCTGCTCGGCTAAACAATCCTTGTAAAGTTGGGTCACTCTTCTGTTTTTCTACAAAAACAGAAGGTGTAACAGTGCCAACTTGAGACATAATTGTATCTATTATAGGAAGAGGTGGTGTAGCCATGTCCGTAGCTAACTGTTGTGCTCTCGTTACAACAGCATTTGCCACCTGTGGATGAGATTCAACCCACATTGCAATCTCCTCAGGAGTGCAATCTTTAACTCCTGGTATGTTTCCTATTATAATTTCAGTAATGGGTGCTCTCAAGCCGCAGGCATAGACAGTGCCTGTGTAAAAAGGAGTATCAATGTATACTCGTGCCACAGGGAAAGTTTCTATATTCCCACCAAATGTGACACACTTAACTGATTTGCCTGTAAAAGCAGAGGGCTCGATAAGCGAGTGCTTTATGCCTATCGTTGAGGACCCAGTGTCACGCAAAACTCTTACTACCTTACCATCCAATATTCCGGGATGAAATGTAAGATAACCGACATTTACACATGCCGACATTGTAGGCATACAATGACCACAATCAAGTGTAATTGTAGACTTTAATCTGTTTTTCGACTGACACTCATAACATGTATCATTCATTACCATACATGCGTTCGCATGATCATTATCATCATTACCTTTCTCCTTTTTGACACTGCAATTATTTGCATGTCTATGTTTATTTTTGTCTCTCGACGGAGATCTGGCATTACCTTTGTTATTATTGACTGACTTTTTATTGCTATAATAAAAATCAGTAGAGTCATCCTTCCTGGCATCTCTACCATAAGATGATCTCTGTTTATAGTATCCTTTCTGATGTGAACCATCATAATCCCTGCCTCTGTGATACCCACGATCATGAGGTGAATATCCTCTATAACCTCGTCGATATGAATTCGAAGGAGAGCGATGACGACGGAAGTTATAAAAACCTCTGTCGGATTGATAATAATCTGAACGACAACGTCCATCAAAGCTCTTCGATCGAGGTCTCTGATCATGGTGTGCCGCGCACACAGGCGTAGGATCTCGAATAGTCGATCTATGAAGATCTTTATTCTGATGTGCGGTCTGATACTGTCTTCCGAGTTTTTCATACTCATCGATAGAATTAGGATGTCTTTCTTGTAAAAATGCTTCTAATTCAGTGCTGCTGCATGCGGATAAAACTTTATCTCGCAGCATGAGATCTATAACATCTTCATATGTTTTATTTATACCAGATAGATCAATCCATCTGCTAAGGAAATGTTTGATAGATGCAATGAATTCACCAAAATCTGCATCCTTGCTTGGCTTAGCCGCATGAAAGCGATCTCTGAATCCAGACTCAGTTAACTGGAAACGTCTTAGTAATACCTCTTTTACGACATCGAAATCGTTTCTGCTCTTTTCATCAAGACTCATGAAACATTTAAGTGAGTCACCAGTCAAAAAATCAAGTAAAAGACTGCTCCATCTCTCCTTGGGTATGTTCAGAGCTGTGACCTTGATGATGAATCTAGATAAGAAAGAGTCAACACAATCGCGAGTTTGGTCAAAATGTGGCATTTTTAGCTTAGGATAGAAAATATTTGTACCAGCCGCAGTCTTAGTCTGTTCAGACTGCACTTTAGCTAATTCTAAAGCTTTTTCTTTTTCTGCATGAAGTTTTAATGTTTCCATTTCCATGGCATTTTTATGGGCTTGATCCAGTTGCATAAGTTCCATTTTCCTTAATTCCATTTCTTTATCTCGTTGTGCCATTCTTTCCTTCTCAAATTCTCTGTCTTTTTCTTGTTGAGCCAATTCTTTATCACGTTGAGCTATTTCCTTATCTTTCTGCTCTCTGTCTTTTTCTTGTTGAGCTATAGTCAGTCGTTCTAATTCCATTTTCATGGATATTTCTTTTTCCTTCAATTCCATCTCTTGGGTCAATTCAAATCTCCTAAGCTCATCAGCTCGTTTAGTTGCTTCGCGCTGTTCCATTCTTTCCAGACGCGATAAATATTCATCATATTTCGTATCTGCAAAACTTTGTAGTTCCGCTCCTGATTTTCCATAACTTTTCCCAATATCAATGAATTCCTGTAGTGTAGACATGAAAATAGGTTTCTGAGTACCTTCAATAGTCTATAATATACACCAGGACTATAGAACTCACTATAATATGTACATGAATATATTAATTAATAACAAACAAGTTCCAAGAACATGTGACAAAGACAGTGAAAACAATCAAATGAGTTACAATGAAATGATTTTTCAGTTATACGACAACACTTTACACTTATAAAGTAAACAAAGGAGACTTATACTCAGTAATCAGTAAAAGAAAGAAAAGAATTTACATCACAAAAATATAACAAGACAAGTCGTCTTAAACGAAACGTGTAGACAAAGAAGTTTTAGATCACACACGACAACAATTGTCAACAGTACTGAAATTAGGTTACAGTTGAGGATTGTTTCATGATTACAGACATTTGGATTTGACGTCGATCCGAATGACTGTATCATGGAACACCTCAAACGAATAGAGATATATCTCATCGACCGATGTCGATGATTGTTGCATGTGTGCAAGCATTTGAGTTTTAATCACACTCGGATTGCTGCACCATGGAACATCGCAATTGAATATATATTAACGACGTAGTATGCATATCACTATGCATGACGCGTATGTCTTTGTAACGTCATTCGACTTGTGGGTTTTGACCCGAACGGCAGTGTGTGTCAGAAGTGTGGCCATTGCCACTTATAGTGTGTGGTACGACCACTTATTAATTGTGTGGCTGGGAAGCCAATTGAGCAGTGTATTTCTTGAACCAAACGTAAGTCGTCGTATGAATAACGCAGTTTGCATAATTATGGCAGATTAGCCTGGCGTGGTATGCCAAAGGAACATTATGGTACTAGCAATAGTGTAAGACTAGTATAGATGGATATTGTACAGCTAGCGGCAAGCGTAAGCCTAGTGTAACGGATATTAGACGACTAGCAGTAGACGTAAGCCTAGCGAAATAAGTGTATTGCAGAACTAGCAGGATAGTTAAGTCTAGTGCAAAAGGCTATTATATAAACTAGCGACGGGAGTAAGTCTAGTTAGCCTCTGAATTTATGCAAAGGACATTGGCCGTTAAAAGGAACTGACCTTGAACCAGAACTCTAGATAGAGATTATGAACATGTGTTAATGAAATAATGAGAACTCTTACAGATCGTACATGAATGTGATGTGACTTTTGTTCCCATGTAGTTGGTGTCTGCTCATGGTATGAAATTACTAATTAAATATTTTGAGTCGTCAAAATCACGGTCTTATCAACTGTCGTATTCGGAGTTGAGTTAAATGCTGTTAATATTCAACTGATCATGACCAGTGATGATTAATGTCTTAACACGCTGCATCTCACACTGCCAATATAATCAATAAGACAAGAGACTAATACAGGTCAGTCAAGGGTCGAATATTTAATATGAAACATGTTCAGCACATAATGTATCACAAGGGTTAAAGCAGACATTATCGATACCAACGAACAGTATTACGGAATCCTACAAAAGTGATAAGAACCCGAGGGACTTCGACTCTTTAAACTGAATACGCATATAATAACTTGGTCATCCTCAAATACTAGGAGTCATCGAAGCACCCATAACATACTGGGGTCCCGAGACCATAACACCAAGGGCCAACAGTTGTCACCAGTTTTATAAGTTAAGTCCGTTAGACCGGCACTGAGAGTGTAACATCAATTATTCCACCACAACCATAAGCATAATAATAAATAATAAACTCACCTTGAGATGATGACGAAGACAATCTGTCCAACATATTAACAGTGATACGTACAAGCAGATAGACAGATCAGTGGGTGGAATTCTTACAGTGATCTTTATTCATAGAAACAAGATTCTTGGACAGAGTTCCAGTTATTTATTTTAAATAGTGTATATAAACAAATTTATTGAGTTTGACAATCCCTGTTCCAGAAAAATTGAGGTACAGGGAAATTAAATTGTAATATAATTACCTAAACTTTAACAAAAGTCTTACTCACTTTAATATTATTGAGTTACAGTTCTGTTTACATTTTATTTCTTCCTTATATTAAATACATTACCCTAGACACACTCAGCCACACAACATCACAGAGCCTATTTTACACAGATTGAGATCTGAGAGGTGGCGGATAGGGACTCTGAGAATCATCATCATCAACAATTAGACTCAGGGAACTTACACAGCTTGACCTCACTCTGTTTACCCTTAATTAATAACACCAGTTACCTCTTTTACCACATATTGGGGTCCTGTCCGGGATTAAGTTAACACCAGACCCTGGGGCTCTATAAATCAATAAATAAGAAAAGTAATAATTGGTGGAATTTGATGAACTGTCAGTGCCTTTATTAATTAGTTAGATAGTTTGTTAATTTAAAATATATTATTGATAAATTTGTATTGAAAGAAACGATGGCAGACTTGGCTAAACTCAGATCTTCCACTGTACAGACGGCGAAAGAACTTGGCATGGAGGGAAACCTTCTGATTCAATATGTGACTTCAGAATGTGATAAGTTTATTGAAAGGGAAGATAGGAGATTAGCAGAAGATAAGAGATTACAGCTAAAGGCTGCTAATGAGGCTAAGAGATTACAATTAGAGGCTGATATTGAGGCTAAGAAATTAGAGGCTGATAGGGAGGCTGAAGTCAAAAGGTTACAGTTAGAGGAAAAGAAATTGGAGGCTGAAGAAAAGAAATTGCAATGGGAGGCAGAAGAAAAGAGATTGCTTATGGAGGCTGAAAAAGAAGAAAAAAGATTGCAAAGGGAGCATGAATTAAGACTAAAAGAACTGGAACTTCAAGGCCATGCTCCAGAAAATGGTAACAGCCCATCTACCTCTGATGCCAGTGCAAGTCAGGGTGCCTCTAACTTAGCTATTAATTTTCACTTAGATCCTTTTGTGGAGAAGGACGACGAGATTGAGTCATATCTCAATAGGTACGAAAGACTAGCTACTAATTATGGGTTAGAAAGGGAGAAGTCGAGTTTAAAATTATCACAAGGACTTAGGGGTACATCTTATGAAGTCTTCTCCAAATTGAGCAGAGAAGAGCAAGAAGATTATGATATTCTAAAACAAGCTCTCTTAGTCAGATATGAGAAGAACAGTGAATTCTATAGGAAGAAATTTAGAAATGCTAAGCTATTGTCTGGGGAGACATACCACCAATTATCTGCCCGACTAGAAACTTATTTGGAGAAATGGACTGCTCTGGGGAAAACCCAAGATTTGAAGGAAATGATTATGATGGAGCAGTTAAGAGAGTCCATGGCTCCAGACTTGAGAAAATTTCTCAGGGAACAAGGTGCAGAGAGATTGGGGGAGATTCTCAATGTTGCTGAGAGATATCAGGCAGCTTAGTCAGAAGTAGCTGGCATTAAAAAGAAACCAGTAGATAATAAAACCCACATACTCAGACTAAGCTTGACAATAGAGAACAAGGCCCTAGGTTTAAACCAAATTATGATAGGCAAAGATATGATCCTAGAGATAGAAACCCTCAAGCAAATGACAAGAAACCCTACAGGCCAGAAGGAAGATGGTGTAAATTTTGTAAGTCAAATACCCATAATACAAGAGACTGTAGGAAGAACCCTCCACATCACGCTGCATGCCTAAAAACAGGGAACAAAGGAAAGAATGAACTGCCTACAACACAGCAGGACCCTCATCATCCCCCTGTATGTGAAGACGTAGTATGCAATGGGGCCACCATTAGGTGCCTTTATGATACAGGATTGGATTTTGACTCAGTCGTGAGTTCTCACCTTGTGCACCCAGATCAATATACCACGGAAACAGTGGAGATCCAAGGGGCGACGAAGGAAGTAGCAACCATGACACTTCCCATTGCAAAGATAAATGTAAAAACTCGCTATGTGGAAGGAGTGATTAGAGCAGCAGTGATAAACGAACCAATCTGCCCTCTGATACTGGGGTGTAGATATGTGTTTTTGGGAAGTCCCAAAAGACCAGGGATCATGGCAGCAGTACAGACCAGGTCACAGTCAAGGACGGAGGAAGAAAACCCAATAAATACTCATCCAGAGGAGATGAGGAAGGCACAGGCTGAGGATAGGTCACTAAAGCCGTGTTTCAAGAAACTCCCAAAAAGCCATACCCCTCCAAACAAAGGAGATTTTTATATGAAGAACAAATTAATGTATAGGAAGGCTGGAACTGGTTCAAATGATCATGGACAGCTAGTACTTCGAACTTCATATAGGGAAAAGGTGATGGAGTTAGGACATGCTGTTCCCTTCAGTGGTCATATGGGGATTAGCGCCACAGGACAACGTATAGCTTGTCATTACTTCTGGCCAGGAATAACAGAGGATATAAAGAGATATGTGAAATCCTGCCCAGAATGTCAAAGGGTAGCTCCAAAACATTGGACTGCACCTGCAACTCTAGGGGAGATGCCAATCATGGGAACCCCTTTCGAGAGAGTTGCAGTGGATATTGTTGGACCTCTCACACGAACCAAGAGGAGAAACAGTTATATGCTTACTCTGGTGGACACTTGTTCTATGTGGGAAGAGGCAGTAGCCATGTCATCAATTGATTCCAAACATGTGGCAGAGGCGTTACTTACAATATTCACAAGGTTAGGTTTTCCCCACCAGATCTTGACTGATAATGGATCACAGTTCAAGGGGAGGCTAACTGAGGAAGTTTTCAGGATCTTCCAAGCCAGGCACTTTCATTGTAGTCCGTATCACCCCCAAGGGAACGGGCAGGTGGAAAGATTTAACGGGACACTTATTTCCATCCTGAGAAAGTTGGCACATGAGAAACCTGATACATGGGATCAATACTTACCCGCGGTTCTTTTTGCTTACCGGGAAGTCCCTCATAATTCAACAGGAATGGCTTGGGCAACTTTGCTATTTGGCCGGCCCATAAAAGGTCCATTGGAAGCCTTATTGAGGACATGGACTGATGAGAAGGCAGAAGAGACTGTAACCTCATCATATCAGTATGTGAACGAGCTGACCACTCGATTAAAAACTGGCTGGAAATTGGCAAATGATAACCTAAGACATGCCAGGAAGAAACATGCTGCATATTATAATAAGAAAGCGAAGGATAGGGAGCTTGCCGTGGAAGAGAAGGTGCTTCTTCTGTTACCCGGCAGTAGCAACAAACTTCAGATAAGATGGCAAGGTCCATACACAGTTCTGGAAAGGGTATCTAGAACTAATTATAAGATAGACAAGAAGGGAAAGGAAAAAGTCTATCATGTGAACCTCCTTAAGAAATACCATGACAGGAAAACCTTGGAAGGGGCACACCTAATGACCTTGGCCATAGCTACTGAGATGAAAAACGAATCTCTCACCTCATACGAATATCCCTTAAAACCATGCAAAACTCCTGCACAGGTAAAGATCAGTAATCATCTGACAAAAGGGCAGAGGGAGAAGATTTTTTTTTTTTCTCTATAACCAGCGGCACTCGAGCTTTCCGGTTCTTTCGGCACAATGACATGTCATTGCGAGGCTGGGGGGTCAGTGGACTTTCCTTCCAACCCGGTCAGGAGCTTCGCTCCTTCCCATCCACACGGGATTTATGTGCAGGAGCCGTTCAGATTATTCAGTCAAATTTCCGGTCGTAAACATTTCTTCAAACGCCGACGGCCGGGTTTGAACCATGAACACCTGGTCGCCAGTACAACGTCGTAGCCATTACACCAGCGCGGCTCCTAGGGAGAAGATTCAAAAGGTTCTGGAAAATCATACAGACGTGTTAACGGACAGACCGGGGCACATTAACTTGTTGGAATATGATATGAAACTCCTAGACCCAACACCCATCTGTATGAGAGCCTATACTATCCCATTCGCAAAAGAGAAAGCTTTAAAAGAGGAGATAGATTATCTGTTACAAGAAGGGATTATTTCTCACAGTGAATCTCCTTATAGCTCCAGTGTGGTATTGTTGAGGAAACCCTCTGGTGAACATAGACTGTGCATAGATTACAGGAAACTGAATGCTGTCACAGAAAGTCAGGTGGATCCATTACCTGATACTAACCAACTATTTGCCAGGTTGAATAAGGCAAAATATTTCTCAAAAGTAGATCTCAGTAAGGGATATTACCAGATTCCAGTGAAGCCTGAGATTCGACCTTATCTAGCTTTTAGCCCCTCGGAAGGGCACTATGAATTCAATATGTTACCGTTTGGGTTGAAAAACGCTTCGAGTGTGTTCTCTAGAATGATGAAAAAACTATTGGATCCCCTGAAAAACCCATGTATTACAAATTTCATGGATGATATCCTCATCGCTACGGAAACCTTTGAAGAACACGTTAACTCTTTGAATATGCTATTTGATAGACTCAGAGAGGCAAACTTAACTGCTAGACCAACAAAATGTTGTATTGGATGCAAGGAATTGGAATTCTTGGGACATACTGTACATCAGGGTAGCATGACCCCTGACACTAAGAACCTGGAGAAATTGCAGAGAGCACCCAGACCACAGACTAAGAAGGATGTGAGATCCTTCGTCTCACTTTGTGGGTTTTACCAAAAATATATTAACAGTTTTAACTCTGTGTGTGCTCCTCTGACAGATTTAACTCGTAAAGGGAAACCAGATAAAATAGAATGGTTGGCAGAATGTGAGCTAGCATACAATGAGTTAAAGCAAAAACTCACCAGTAAGCCCATATTGAAATTACCTGATTTGAGTCAGGAATTCGTGGTGAGAACGGATGCGAGTAATGTGGGATTAGGAGCCACATTATTGCAAAGGTCCTCTTCACCAGACGGAGAATTGAACCCAGTTGCGTATGCCAGCCGCAAATTAAACAGAGCAGAACAAAACTACTCAACTGTAGAAAAAGAATGTTTGGCTTTAGTCTGGGCGATAAAGAAATTCCAGATCTATCTGTATGGTAGGCATTTCGTGGTGCAAAGCGATCATCAGTCCCTGGTTTTTCTTGCTCAGGCAAAGCATAGTAATGCACGATTGTTAAGGTGGTCACTTCTCATTCAACCTTACTCGTTTACCATTGAGTATATTCCGGGTTCGCAGAACGTTGGGGCAGATTTCTTGAGTAGGCACCCACCTGCAGAAACCCCGGATCCTCATAAAGCCTAGTTGAGTTAATTTGATCGGGATTGTAACACAGAAAATAAAGCTACACTAGTGGTGCAGGCTTTTTAACAGGAGAGATGTGTAGTAAAGTAACTCCGTGTAACAATCTGCTCAAATTTCCCCGATTAAAAAATCTAGTAACGTAAATTCACAACCTATAAACCACTACTACTATATTTGAAAAATTGCCAAGGGCAAGGTCAAATCAAACCTACCGCTAAAAATTAGACAAAATAATTTGAACTTTCCACTATTACAGTTAAAAATCTATAAAGAAATTCCATGTTTGACCTTGGTCTCAAGGCCATCGTCAAATCAAACCGCTAACATTTAACATAAAGAATTTGAATTTTCTAACGCCAAGCGTAAAAATACCACCCCCCCCCCCTTTCTCCCATACATACACGCACACGCTCGACCCTTCCCAATATTTATGACGAAAGCCGTAAAGCTTGGCAACGAACCAACTTGTTGCCTAGTTTTATAGGGGAGAGAGAAGGTGGATTACAATGGTAATCAAGCCTAACTTGTGCTTTTGAAAAGAAACTTAGATAATTTATTTCTTTATAAATAACGGGGATAAATGGGTAAAGGAAACCTATATTGGAAGATAGAGGACAGTTGTCCTTTTAATAATCACTTTTAATATTAAAAATTGACCCATTAATAACAAAGATATTGTATAAATAAAAATTGAGACAGACGAACAAACACATTTATAAACTGCTCAATTTGGTTGCGTGAGAAAAGTTAGAAATTTCTTGACACGCGTTCTGATTGGTTAAGGCGTAGAGTAGCTTGGGGCAATAAAATTAACATTTCGCTGGCAACAACCACCATTTGAAATTAAAAATATCTAAAGCTGACATCAGAGGGAGAGCCTGTGTGACCAAAGCTTTCACCGTCTGGACACTTAAAGCAGTGGTAAAACCCATTAACTGCCAAAGTCAAGCTTATGATATGTGATATTCTTGTTTGAGAGTAAGGCACAATAAGTAATTGTATTGCTTTAATTAACATGCAGGCCACAATTTGTGTTACGATAGCCAAAATAGGAATGCAGTCTTTCGGAGTGAAAGAAAGGCATAAAATATTTGCTAGTGGCTTACAAATTTTGCGCATGCCAATGCAGTAACCCAGAAGGGATATTGGCTTTTGCAGTGCCATAAATGTTTAAATATTATGTAAAATCATGTAGAGAATGTTAGATAGAATTTATCCACAGGTTTCAGTGCTAGATTAAGCACACCCTATCTATTGTATGAACGACAAGCCCTGTATAGGATGTTGTTAAGAGATATTAAGGGATCACAAGCTATGTATTGTACACCCCTATATATTGTATGGAAGAGACTTCTTGGAGGAGGAAACAAGAGCTATGTACTATTCCTGAAGAAGAATGTTTACACAGCAGTGGTGTTAAACAATGGCAGATACAGATTGGTGCAATGATCAGCACACATAGCTGATCAGGGTGAGTTGTCACCGTGTTTGTGTGTGGAATTAAATATTAGATGAGATCTATATGAGGAGGGCATTTTCCTCTCATTACAGGTCATATACCAGCATACCTATTGGTGGCAGGAAACCGGGTGAGGGAAGAAAGTTTGGGAGGAACGCTCAGCCTTGTTGCCGCAGCTACCCCATTTCTTCAGCTCTAAAGCCAGTTGAATGCATATGAATAGTGAACAAATTAAATTGTAATATAATTACCTAAACTTTAACAAAAGTCTTACTCACTTTAATATTATTGAGTTACAGTTCTGTTTACATTTTATTTCTTCCTTATATTAAATACATTACCCTAGACACACTCAGCCACACAACATCACAGAGCCTATTTTACACAGATTGAGATCTGAGAGGTGGCGGATAGGGACTCTGAGAATCATCATCATCAACAATTAGACTCAGGGAACTTACACAGCGTGACCTCACTCTGTTTACCCTTAATTAATAACACCAGTAACCTCTTTTACCACAGTTATGAATGAATGAATATAGTCGATAAGTAATGGCTTTGCTAATTATCATAATTTTGGTTTCTCAGTGTTATTGTTCCATCCATGTCACGACGCAGACTGTTTACGTGCATCACTAACTCTTGCAACTCATGGTCAATTTTATCACTGATTGTCTCTCTTTATCTGCAGTAATGGTCCACTAATGGTCAAAATTCGAGTAAAAGGATGAGTTTTCAACAGGTAGCAACCTTCGCTCAAGATTGCTCTTGGCAGATATATAAATAGGAGAATGGTGCTCCTATTTCAGGAAGTCTCACAATGATTTTAGAATGCGAAGTACAACAACTACGTCTTCTAAATTGATTGTAAATTTTATATTCCCCGCCCACTTTGGTGAGATATATATTTGTTACTCGTAATTGTTGAGCCCCCCAGCCTAAGGTAATTCAATCAATCATTAATCAATACCATTTAGCTTCTCGAGGAGCATAGGCTTCAACAAACACATGCCAAGTTTTCCTGTCCTGTGCCATCCGCTCATGTTCTTTCCATGTTTTCCTCATCATTTTTACCTCTGTATCCAGTTCTCTTCTCCAAGTGTTTTTTGGTCTACCTCTGCCTCTCTTTCCCTGTGGATTCCAGAACAAGGACTGCCTTTGTAATGCTATCAAGAGGTTTCCTCAATGTGTGTCCTATCCATCGCCAGCGTCTTCTTCTCAACTCTTGTTCCACTGGCACTTGTCTGCTTCTTGTCATCAATTCCACATTTGTGACTTTGTCATACCATTTCAGTCCTTCTATTCTATGCAAGCACCCGTTTACAAAAGTCTGTAGCTTTCTCTTGTTGTTTTTGTTGCTCTCCATGTCTCAGAGCCATACAATAGGACTGACTTCACATTTGAGTTGAAGATTCTTATTTTCGTGTTGGACTTGATTTCTTTTGTTCTCCACATGTTTCCCAATGCAAATAAAAGCTCCTCTTGCTTTTTGTATTCTTATTTTGATATCACTCTCTGTCCCTCCAACTTTGTCTACATTACTGCTAAGATATGTGTACGATTCTACACCCTTTAGTGATGTTTCTTCAAGTTCAACCTTGTTATCCTTTCTTGCACTTATTCTCATAATCGTTTTCTTTTACCTGTGTATTTTCAGGCCCACTTGTTGTGACCTCTAACTGAGAATTTTCCTTTTCTCTTGCATCTATTCTATGGTTATGGGACAGAAGAGCCATTTCATCTGCAAAACCCAGATCATCAAGCTGTTTATTCAGATTCCACTGGATTCCATTTCTGTTGTGTGATGTCGATGTTTTTAAAACCCAATCTATTGCTAGTAAGAAAAGTGATGGAGACAAGAGGCATCCCTGTCTCACTCCCGTCCTAATCCTAAATAGCTCTGTAAGTTGTCCTTCATGAAGAACTCTGCATGTCATGTCTTCATAGGGCTTCCTTATTAAGTTAATGATCTTCATGGGAACTCCATAATGCCTCATCAATTTCCAAAGTGATTCTCTGTCTACACTGTCAAATGCCTGTTCATAGTCCACGAATCCGATGTACAGCGGTGAATTCCATTCCAGACTTTGTTCAGCTATTATTCTCAATGTGGCTATCTGGTCTGAACAGGATCTGTTTAGTCGAAAACGTGCTTGTTCATCTCTCAGTTGCTTGTTTATGGACTCTTTTAATCTCTCAGAAAGGATGATTCTGTTTAATATTTTTCCTGGTACTGATAGTAACATTAGTCCTTTATAATTTGTGCACTCTTGTAAATTTCCTTTCTTAGGCAACTTGACCAGATAACCTCCCTTCCATTTTGCTGGTATTTCCTCTCTCTCCCAGACTTTGTCAAGTAGTTTGTATAATATCTCTGTAGAGGTATCAATATCTGTTTTGATGGCCTCTGCTGGAATGCTATCTGGACCAGTTGCTTTTCCATCTTTCAGAAGCTTTATGGCTTTCTTTATTTCTTCTCTACTTTGTCGTTCACAGCTGATTTGTAGCTCCTGTTCTGCTGACTGGATGTCTGGGGAATTAGTTGGAGCTGGTCTATTGAGAAGTTCCTCAAAATGTTCTGTCCATCTCTTCATTTGTTCTTGTATATTACTATGCAATTTTTCATTCTTATCATTTATGAGGCCATTTGCTTGCTAGTATTTCCCTGTTAGCTTCTTTGTGTTGTTGTACAGGTCCCTCATATTTCCTTTGGCTGCAGATTCCTCTGCTTCCTTTGCCAACTCTTCAAAATATTTCCTCTTGTCCCTTTTGATGTTTCTTCTTACTTCTGTGTTTACTTCATTGTACACTTCATGAGCCTTAGCTTTGGAGCTTCTGATTTTGCTTCTGTTTAAATCTGCTTTCTTGTTTTTCCTGACTTCTATCTTGCTAATGGCTTCTGTTGTTATCCATGCTTTGTGCTGATGTTCTATTTTTCTCAGTACTTCTTCACTTCTCTCGTTCCATATATTTTTTACTTGTTGCCAGAGGTCTTCTGTACCTGCTTCATCTCCCAGCTGTTGGAGTACTTGGTATTTGTTGGATACTTTGATTGACATTTTTTTTCTTATTTCCTGATTTCTTAGATATCCCACATTATACTGTTGTCTATAGCTGTATACGGTTGTAAATGTCTTGAGTTTTAATTTTGTTTTAGCCAACAGAAGATGGTGATCTGATACCACTTCTGCTCCTCTACATACTTTTACATCCTGCAATGATGTCCTAAACTTCTTACTTATGCAAATGTGATCAATCTGATTCTCAGTTCTGTGATCAGGTGATATCCATGTTGCTTTATGTATTCTTTTATGTGGAAATATGCTTCCTCCTACAGCTATTGATTTGAAGCACAGAAGTCAGCTAATAGTTCCCCATTCTTGTTCATCATACCTAATCCATGCTTTCCCATGATTTCTTCAAAGTCTGTTCCTATTTCGCGTTTAGGTCCCCCATTAAAATTGTAAAGGTAATTCAGCAAAGTATTAATTCTGTTATTTAGCTCTGTGTATAATAAACATTAAAAAAGAAGAGTCTACGGTGCAACCATCAAATTCACTTAACCAAGTTGTAAACTAACTCCAACTGAGAGTTTATATTTACATAGACAACAAGAGATTTATTTATGAAGTATTTGATCAACAAGGTTAAAATGAATAACGTTGATTTTGTTAAGAAAAACAGTTAATTGAATGTGTTTCTTCCTCGGGAGATGTTACTGTATGATGGGGTTTAATGAGTCTATATGCTGTGCCAGTACTTTGTACTTAACATGCCAGATGGTGGCAGTTCTCCTGGTTCAGTCACTGCTGGTTCTTAGTGAAGTATTGACTGTTCCTTCTCAAGTCAGGAGTCAAATTAGGATCACATTAGTTGCTGTGCAGGAGTAACTTCAAAAAAGGGTCGCCTTTAGACCCCGTCTTATGGATGGTGTCACGTGTTATGGTTTGGGTTTGGCTTTAAGTACCATCTTCATTGCACACGGACAACCATCAGTGCTCCAATCTCTCTCCTCCCTTAGATCACACAAGGAGGATCTCAGCGCAGTGCACGAGCTCCGTAGCACCGGCGAGAATCGCAATGTGTGTATGCAGAAATCACACATTCTATGAATATTTTAATGGCGGATACGTGTTCCTAATTTTGTAAACTTTACCAGGGCAGCGGCCGTATGGCCTACACTTTACGATTTCCAACTGCCGAGGGGATTTTAACGTGCGCAACTTGCACACGGAACCGCTTATTTTTTCATCCTTATCCGAGAAAGCTAGGCATCCCATCTCACTACCCAGGAGATCAGTGGAGAGTATGACATAATTAGGACCCACTGATTCTGAAAAAAACTTCCATCAAATGTACTCCCTGTACTGTGAACCAAACCCGGTACCTTTAGAATTAGAGGCGGACGCCGTACCTCTTAGTCAGCGGTGAATTCTGGTAAATATTACCAGAAACTGAGAGAAAATAGAAAATCGCATCTCCCTTAGGTTTAATGTCTCCTGTTGTAAGCATCAGGCTGTTAAATGATTTATATGCATACATATAAAATAAGTTATTGTACATTATGAGGTTACCAGCCTCATACCCAACTGTACATCCATAAGCATTTCATTTATGTTAAATGCACATATAAAATAAGAAAATGTATGTGTAACTACTTAGCCTTTCTTTTATGAATGGGTATTATATCCAAACATTTGATGCAAAGAATGACTGTAGTATGTTCTGCAACTGCTTACGATGCAGTTTTTCTCCAGCTAGTTAAGGTTACTTGTTAATTTATACTCCTAACACTTGAGACAGGTTACCTCGGACAATGATTTTATGGATTTTTTTTAGTAGCTTACACTGTTAAATTCACAAGTTCTACAGTTATCCCTTTTCACGTCCTATAGAGAAAACATATTACCAACTTCAGTCCTGGCGTCTGGTGAGAAAAGAATTTGAGTGGCGAAACATCAAGCGCTCCGGTCTTATACTAAAAAATTCCGCCAACACGAAACTCAACCTCGCTAGCTTCTTTTGGGTGGAACGCAATCACAATTTAGATTAGTATATTTTCTAATTTTTAAGCGAACCACAAGATAAGGCGTTTTATATCAAGTAAAATTCCCCGACAGCCATCCTTTCCTTAATTCTTCCATATGGTTTTAATCCGGGCAGACTTAAATATTGTCACTTCTGCCGGTCGCTCCTTCAAGGTAATAACTCGTATTTATCAAAGTACGTCAATCTGAATGTGATGTTAGAAAGCTTTACTTGTTATACTGTGATGCGCGATTACCGAATTTCTGCGATTAAGATAAGAGTCCATATTTTAGGCCTTGCTAGCGTTAGGGTCCACAACCAGAAAGCGAAGATAAGATAATTATCAGTAGATGAAGGCGTACAAGGTACTATAATGACCGGATGAAAAGAAAAAGGAATGATCGAATTTGTGACGTTCTGTCTGGTTCGTCACAACTTTCAGCTAACAACAACTGTATCATACGCATGTGTAAAGTTGTTTATTGACATTCAACCGTTTTTCTACCCATCTATTGTACTCCACGTCTTACCGCAGTTCCCTTCATCTTCCTCGACTTAATATTTTTTATACAAAGTATTGATTGTCTTGTTCTATCATCCTGTCGAAAACCAAACTGTTCTTTCTGGGCTTTATTGTCTACCTAACTTTTTTAAATTCTCACCTGTGTTATCTTGAGTAATATTTTAATTTTGTGAGACTCATCGGACTGATTGTTCTAAAGTCTGAACATTATGTTGCATTACAATTTTTGGGCAATGTTATTAAGACCGCTGTAGCATGATGAAACAATGCCTTACCATTCACTGTATAGGAAAAATATCGTCCAATCAAATCAACGCACTCTCTTGTGTGTGTCGCGAACGATTTGCAAATGGCGTAATGGCAGAAGGAATTTTGTGTTAACGGTACCAGGGATTTACGTAAATAGCAAACAAATGGAGTGAAAGAAAGAAATGGAATATATTGAATTTTATGAAGGAGAAGACCATGCAGTAGGAATAGTTGCTATGTGTCTTAATTTCAGAGATATTCGAGGTAAAGTAGGCCAACAGGTTAAAAGTTATTGTGAAAATATTCTTCGAAAAATTGCTACAATTAGTAGAAAAAACTAATTAAAGAAAACCAGAGATGCAAAGGAAGCTAAGGATTGTCCCAGTAAAGTATAGATGAAGGTAGTAGATTCCAAGGTTGAGAAGAACGAATATGTTTTCTGGACCAAACGTACACACCTCGCTCGAGTCTGCACACCAAACGCAAAAATAAACAGTCTGGGAAACTGCGACGATGTATTGCCCTCCGATACGCCCGTGCTCTCGCTATAAAAAGACCAGCAGCGGACTTTTTAAACTATACACACACACTCAAACAGAAGACAGATAGACTGAAGGAAGGAGACGCTTGCCAAGGCTAGAACCTTTTACCATCTATATGCCATGCAGCTCTACCTCACCAAACTGAGTCTGTGCATTGCATGTATTCTAGAGGGTATGCAAATGTATGAATAAATAATTTGTTTTATTGCAGATTTAATGCTAGAATGGAATTATGTATCAGGATCAGATCAGAGGACTGAACTGAAATTAAGTTGTTGATGTATAAAGGAATTCGATGCATACCAACAATTATCATGAATGTCATTAGGAGTGGTCAATTAAAAGTTATTTTATTGGAATAATGGACTTCGCACTCTAGAATGTGAAAGGCGAAGGTAGCATCATGATTTTGTATAAAATGTATTAGGTTTTATTCATGTATTATTTTAGAATGTTTATGCAGATAGACACCTGTCTTGTCTCGCTATCCTGATAAGAAAAGATCCATGTATCATTCACATACATGCACACATGTGAACACTTTCATTAATGGACATGTAGGCTTGTGGAATCTATGACCAAAGGCTAGCCACGTGTCACATATTGTCTCCAGGTTCATTCGTGTCATACTCCAGCAAGAGGTCTAGAATCTTAGATCAATGGTGCCTTCCTGGTCCAGGAGTTGGTCCAACTCAGGAGCATCATATATTGCCATCTATGTTCAAGTACTATGCCCCATCTGTGCTTGGTGGCTTGGTGCAAGACCCGCTACTGATATTGCTGTGTAGTATTACTAAAGGACATTCACAGAACCTAATGATAAGTATTCAATGTGAAAAAAGGAAGCAGCGATTGTGAGTGGTCACAGCGAATTAACTATTTGTGTCATGATGAACAAACTTTTCTGAGATAATAGTCAAGACAAGAGACAATTTAGTTATAAAGGAAAAGTTAGATGAATTTTCTGTTCTATGTCCAAGATCGCAGAAGAGGACTTTTTTTAAGTTAATAATTGAAACTCAACTTTTGGGTAATTGTGTAATTAACCTTTTATTCATTCAAGTTCATTCTTTTCATCATTCATAATTTGCACAAGAAGAAAACAAAAGATAGATGTATATAATAAATGATTCAGTAATTGTCGAAATCCCCCTTGTTTTCTCCTTCGTCTGCAAATTGTAACGTTTCACGTTGATAGTAAAAGCCTACTGCTTCAATACCCGCTTTCTACGATAAAACGTGTACTGCCTTTCTAAGAAAAACCTTGAGATACGCAAGCTGACCTATATTTAATATTCCATTCATGTCATTTTATACACTAAGTTACCATAAACGAAAGACAGATGGACTAAGGATAGAAAGAAAGGGAGGGGCTGAAAGCCGGAACGCAGGCAATACTACCACAGTCTCGCGATACATAATTAATGCCACCCCTAACACGCGTGTAAGGCCACAAGCACTAACTTTTTTTCAAATCGACAGTGATAAAAAACACTACCCATACGAGAGTTAGGTTTTAAAACTTACAAAACGCTTATTAGGAAACATGACATTCTACTGTGTAATGTCTAAAATCCTGACATTAGTCTGACAGTACAGCAGGACAGGTGGCGGTTCTAAACATAAAAAAAAAAAAAAAAAAACAGCACGACTATCCTAGAAGAAAATGCATATTTTGAACGCAGCCCCTTAGCCCCATTAAATTTATATATTTGGGTTCCTTAGGACTTGCTGACAAAGAATATGTTAAAGGTTACGCAAATAGTCTAGGAATTACCAAATTATAGCCAAAATAAAATGGTGGTGCTGTCAGACAACACCAAAATCAGAATCGCTCAGTGGCAGATTTTCACACCACCATTGTACGGGAAATAGGTCCCCATGTTAAAACCTATTTTGATTGGATAGGAGTAAATATAAGGCTAAACACGATTAGTCGGACTATAATACTACTTCTTTGTTGCTAAGGGAAACAGTAGTAGGGTACTTTTTTTCAAACGCTTGTGTAAACATGGCTCGATTGGTTAGACCCGCCAATATAGTCAATCAGAGGCGTCAGGTCAGCACCACATTTTCAAATAAACTTACTAAAGAACCAGTGCGTTGAGCGCCAGTGCATATTTTTCTAAATAAAAGCCTGGGACATCGGCAGATCGAAATTGTGCTATATTCATTGCCAGTCAACGTAACTGTGTATTATTCCATGAATTGTGGTAAGCTTGAAATATTTGATATCTTTTTAATGAAAATTGAATGTAAATTGATAATTTATGTCTGTATATATGTGTGGTTCAGTAGCGAACATGAGGTAAAGCCTATATAGTGCTCCAACCTGAACAGAAGGTGTCGGAGGAAAGTAAAACTACATGGAATTGCCAAACAGTACACTGACACCTATCTTATTGACTAGAAAGAAATAATGCTGGAATTGCAGAGGCGTAGTAACCATTAGGGAGGAGTATACTGATGAAAATTGTTTCAGATGAAGATAGCAGTTGGCCTACCGCTCTGAACTCAGTGTTTGTTATGTATTGTGTTCAGTCTGGAAATTTATTATAAATTAGTTCTGAAATAGGAGGTACAACCTTCTTGTTTCATAGACCGTGTTCCTAAAGTTATTGAGCAGCACCTGGTCTGAGCTTTGCTGAACCTAGAGGCTGACAGCATACTCCTGGGTCCAGATAGTGACCAGTGAGGTGTCTCCAGAACACACGGAGGCTATCGAGCAGAGGAGTCTTTTCCTGCCGCCATCACGAAAGATAAGCGTCTGTGGCCAGAGGAGCTCAACATTATGCGCCCCCCTCAACATCTGACTTTATAATAAAACAAAGGGAAAATACAGTGTTTAAATTGATAGGAACTGTGAACTTTTCCCCATACTAGTTCCAAGATAAACAAACACTTGAAGTCATGATGACAAATAACAACATTGCTTGAAAAAACAAAACCAGTATTACCTCATATTACTACTACACAACTGACACACATAGGATAATATTAATAAAATATGTCACTACAAGGTTCATATTGATAAATTCTGTACATATAAATTGTAATTACAATTGATTGTGATTCCTGGTTCACTTTGTATTTGAATCAGGACACATATATTAGTGCAAGTAATTAATACATATTTATATTTGAAACTTTACCAGTGACTCATTTAAGATAGTCTTATAGAGTGTTAAATGTGTGTGAGTGTCAAAGTGTTGTCAAGTGTGGTGGAATAAATTAAATTGTTTATCTGTCTGTTGTTGTTGTGACTTACACTTCATCATATACATACCCTAGACATTTAACGTAGTCATCACACTATTCCAGAATAATTCTGACTGAGGTATAATGTGGTAGCAAGTAAGGTTATCTGCAAAACACTACACCTATTAGATACAGATACCTTCACAGCTGATCTCAGTCAGTACACTAAGTCCCCTATAAATATTTATACATCCCACTTTACCACAATTATCACAGGTTAGTTACTAGCAAAGGTGATATCTTACACTCTAACTTTAATCTGATTACTATCTGAAGTAAAGACCTTCACAGCCGTGACTATCCTGTGCTCTTCCCTGATACTGGGACCATATTCTTTTCAGACATAATTCCTTTCTGTTCTATCAGTAATTACTACTGACAACTATACTCATAAAAACCTTTCGCTACACCCGATGTCTTTAGGTCATATGATATGTACCTTGCATTGTATATATCATTGCATAGGCCCGTGTTTGTATCTATACCGAAGCTCTCCAGGGCCTCTATCATTTCTATTTTTATGTTGTCCATGACTGCTAATTTTCATTTTTGTATCATATTCACTGCTTTAACCACTTCTGATACGAGAATGCTTGGACCTTTGTTAATATCTGGTGATGGTTTATTGCCTCTGTTATTTTCCTCGAATAGTTCTTTTTCATCATCTGCCAGTCTCTTTGATATGTCTTTCTCATCATCTGCCCGTCTCTTTGATATGTCTTTCTCATCATCTGCCCGTCTCTTTGATATGTCTTTCTCATCATCTGCCCGTCTCTTTGATATGTCTTTCTCATCAATGAAGATGATACCAAAGATAACAAGGACAAACTGGTACACAATTTCAAGGACAAAAACGTCGGATATGGTGGTAAAGAAATTTTTTTACGCGAGGCGAACAGAGCTGAAAAAAAAAAAAAACTAAATGTATTTGAAACTTATAATTTAGCCACGTTTTGTTCAACTTTAAATAGCATTAACGGTTTCTAATAACAGGGCTCTATTAAAAAAAAATGTCTTTTCCTAATATTATTGTCATGGGTTGCCTCCCTTGGTTCTGCATTAGTGGTAAAACAGTGGCCAAAACCCAGAGTATCTAATGTGGGTCTTCAAAGGTGTCTACCTTCGCACAAGATTACTCTTGGCACAGTTGTAGATAGAAGGACAATGATGCTTCTACCTCGATGGTGTATCCACAAGATATTTCAGAAGTCAAGAACAATACTGAATGAATCTGAGCACGTTAACTTTGTATCTGACCCGCCGCCTTTTGTGAAGATGGGTTAAATGATTTTATTTGCTTGTTCAAGTCCCCAACTGATTTAATTCAGCAAAATCTTAAGTTAGTAACTCTGTTTTAAGTGTATTTAAGGTGACTGAGACATACGGGTGCGCACATTCAAAATGATTAAATCAACTTTAAATTTGTATATACACAAATAACAAATTTAATAATCAATTATGTTTAACAGTTTAAAAATGAATAATTCTTTAAAGAAAGTAATCATCACAGGGTGATGTTATGGTTTTCGAAAAATGGACAGTTCACTTGGCAGCTTTTAAGTTTGTACTTAGCTGCCAATAGTTTGATGGTTTCTGCTCCCGCTGATGTTTGGTTCTTTGCAGATAGATGACTGGTTCACTCTCGTCACTGGTCAAGTCTGAAAGTTGTGACACGTTCCAAGAAGTATCAGGGAGTAATCACAAAGCTGGTCCAGCGTCTCTAAGACCCGTCTGATGATGGTGTCTAGCGTCGACTTCAGGCCACTTATACTCTCACTTGTTCCAGAGATAGTACCCTCAATTGGTACCACCGACTAGTGTCACAAAAGAAGAGAACAAATACCCTCTTGAGTATTGAGTTTTCCTGACACACACTCATGTGCCCCCCTCTTTTCATTCCACCATCCCATCTACCTCAGAACTTTACCCTCTCTGAGAATTAATCTTAATCCCAGTGAGCGGAAAACTTTCATTACATTTAGATTGAATAGGTTTACATTTACCTCTACATTGGTTGAAAAGGTTAACAATATAATAAGTATGTACATCATTTCTCTCATCATTCACTCCCTGCTCCATATGGAACTTGGGACTACCTCTGCTTTTGGTTCTCTATAAGAAACTCGCATAAAGCAGTCACCAGCCCTTGCAGTGGTGGTTCATGAAATCATCATTCTATATGCTGAGGTTGCCAGCCTCGTATGACTTGGACATCCACTAGCAATTTTCACATATTAATATTCACATGTCAATATATACATATTATTTCACGTGTTAATAATGCAAAATATAGAATTATAAATGTACAACTTACCCCAAAATTGTCTTTGGGATCACAGACTTCTGGCTCAGAGAAATAGTTAAGGCAGCTTGTTTAAGATGCCTCTTCCACGTGTTCTGGGGTGTTACTTTACAATAAGCTCCCACTCTGACTTCGTGTTCAGATTCCTAGGATTCCGGTTTTCCGTGTTAATAAAGGTAGAGTTTTCCTGGGATATAAGTCCTCAAGATGCTCAAACAAGGTCCGGTCCGATAAATGGAATTCTGATCCTATTCTTTACTCTGGCTGTCTGGCTGGTCTCTTGACGAGTTGAATTTCACAGTGCTTTACCCCAGCGAAAGTGTCAGGTTATATTACAACTTTCGTCCCACGCACGTTGTTGTTTACTATTAGACCAGGCTCCAATCAGAAATGTTGTTATGTTTACATCTCGAATGCCGGCCAATAGTTTCAATCATGCGTGGTTTGATGGGGTCTATTCAAAAAATTTCCTCATAGGAAAATTCTGCGTGTTATTTAAAAGGTCACTTTCCAAATATGGAATTGTTATATCCGTCGATTCGCGGTAATGATTGCAACTACAACTCCCTACATTATCACAAATAATGTCTTCGTAACAATTCTGTCCGGAAGCTATTACAACATTCCGTCGTCTTTAGGTGCGTGCCTACAGTATGTCACCACCTGGATAATTTACTGCCCTGTATCTTTGCAAACAAACACGCATCGTGTGACCAGCTGGGTTGTGTTTTCTCCACGAGAGAAATTAGGGAATCACAATAGCCATATCAGCGCTAAATAAACTTGCTGGGGCGTTCGCAGTGTTAATGCGGCGCGCCCAATGTTTGGTACACGAGAATTTTACCAACATGACTGTCGGTCAATGTAGCATCCCATGTCTACTTTATCAGCAGGGATGGTCAGGTAAACAGACATGACGAATTATTACAGGAAGACGTGTAAACAATGACTCAAAAATACCAATACTGCCAGAGAAGAAAAGAGAGCCAACCGATAGGTATTTGGTCTTGAATTAGGTTTGACACACTCATTAACTTTACTATACATCATGTTGAACATCTGTGTAAAAGAAAATGAGGATGGAATAAATATGTAACTGTCAACAATGAAGATTTAAAGAAAATAAATAAAAGTTTATTGCTTGGAATGGAGGAAAGATTAATCAAAAACATGAAAAACAAGCAAAAATATATTTCATCAAGATTCACAACAGCTTTTAGTGTCTCAAATATATAAGTTTCTGTAGTACACTTATGATATTGATTCCCTGGTCCATGGTACAATTGTCTTGGAACAGAGACAGAGCTTATTGCCGACCTCTGTGTAAACATTGTTGTTCGTGTGACGTTTTCGTGGGTCACTGCACACAGCACAGCTTCGGTCACTATCATTAACCTTTATTTAATTAAATACTGTGTGCATGCAGTTTTTGTTGCTCTTTTGCTAGGTCTAGACAAAGTCGATTTTGAACCATATGTAACCGTTAGAGGTTGAGGAAAATTCGGTTAGAATTAGCTTTATGAGACTGACGTTTATTAACTGACTTTATAATTGTAGTCTAAGGGAAATAATTAATAGAACGAGAAGAAGGGATCAAGAGTAAGGCTTTCGTCCCTGGATAGAAGAGTGCGGTGTTTTGTTTTTTTCTGTGTTTTTCTGGTAAGGTGAGCGAAGAGACTTTGCACGAGAAATTTATATTTGGGTGAGTTGTTTATGAGACAAAGTTGTTCTAGAATGATCGGGAATAGTCGTTGTTGTAATTCGAAGTTTTAGATTAAGTCAGACAGATCCTAGACGCGATAGCGTTAGCAAGCAAGTTTTGCTTTTGAGTGGTGATAAGTTAAAGTGGCAGTGAATTGGGAGTTTTCATCGGGTCGAAATGCCAAATACATTTGGTTGTTTTCTGTGGTGACAAAAAAAGTGACTAACGCCCAGACACTCAATCGCCACAATTATATACGACAGTTCGTTATTTATTCTGTGGACAAGATGCCAGTATTCCCAGCGAGAGAGAAAATGTGCGTATTTTCGAAAACCCATGTACGTTGAACATTTTAAGTACCATAGCTAATAGTGAAGTACAGTAGACAAGTTGACAAGCTAGTGAGCAGAAGATAGACTTGGTAAAGCTACATCCCTGGCGGTCAGCCCAGTTTCACTAAGATACGCCAAGACAGAAACAGAAGAAAAAAATGTCGGAACATAAGAGAATTAATGATTACATATGAATAATTAGATTGACCAGTAACATACTGACAACAGTAGTTCTCAAGCTATGACCATAATAACCTCAAAGACTGTTAAAATACTGAAGAGGAAAGAGAGAGAAAGAAAGAGAGAGATACTGTATTACTACCTACTGAATTTTACTGTACAAGTCTGCCAGCCTCAGTGGAAGGTTGGGCATATTATTTTTTCAATTTTTTTGATCACTTATGTAAATAAAGTTCAACATTGAGTGTCAGCGTGAAGTCATTCGTCAACTGTTGTCTAAGTAACGTCATTTTTTGAAAGAAAGAAGTTTTCTAACCTCTCAAATAAGCTGCCTACTGTTTAGGGTAGAGATACGAAACCTATACATGCACAGATTTGAGAGGTAGTGCACAATAGACAAGCCATCATCATCAGCCATCTTGCAAGTCAACGGCCACACATATCCTGCCTATCCCTGTCCTCATTTTATACCTGAAGACCCCGCCATTTTCACTATGAGCCTTCTCTACGTCGCTGTCGGTGCAGGGGTTCTGGGTCAGAGCTATTTAGTGAAAACTCATTGCCTTCACGTGTTAGTTACAGTTATGATCGACATACATTTAAGAGGAATTGTTCTCGACTTCATTATGGTTAACAGAAAGTAGAATATTGAATTAATTCAAACTTGCAAAGAGTCCACAGCGACACATTCCAGTGAGCCACTGTGGTGGCGCGCGGTAGGCACAGGGTTAACGTCTGACTGACTGAATAAACACGGTAATATCCCTTCTGACATAACTCTGAAAGGACGTGGTAGTTTTCCCACTTTTGACACAATAAATTTTCTGTGGTTTTTAATTTTTCATATAATATTAAAGTTTTAGTGTCGGTTCTTTCCAGGTTATATAGATTGGGAGTACACAAAACAAAAACTTGTTCGAATATACCAGCCTATCGTCTTTTAAGAGTTAAACGAATGAGTGTTTTGGAGTGAATGAAACTGAACTTGAGAGAGAGAGAGAGAGAGAGAGAGAGAGAGAGAGAGAGAGAGAGAGAGAAAGAAAGAGAAAGAAAGAGACAGAGAGAGACAGAGAGAGAGAGGAATAAAGGTTCTCGACAGCTCAGTTTCTAAATGGTTAATGATTAAGATCACAGAGCTACAAGTATTAGACATATTCTGACAAAAGTTAGCAGTTACTCTCTCTGAAGTGTTGATTTGAAAATGAGTCCAAAGTACTCGGCACCAAGCGTGATCGGAACCGTTAAATGATTTGTGCTACAGTTGTTGCTACGGAAGTTTTAATCACAAGATAAACAGAAACAGCGGCAGGTCTACACTTTAAGCCTATTTACCGTTGATTACCGGATTGATTGAAAAACAGTCATGAAAATTACATATGTAATGTTGTGGAATTAAAAAAAAACCCCAAAAAACTGAGGTTATGGTCTAGGTTAATAAGATTAAGAATAAAAGTTTGAAAGCAAATAGTTAGACGTTACATGTTAAAAAAAGTTTATGTGGGGAAAAAAATGTGCATGCAATCTTTTATGACCTACTCTGTCTAAAATACCGTGGTGGTTGATTACGAATACGATTTCAGAAATGTGTTCTCTACAGTGGTGCTTCATTTTACGTGTCAAAGTGGTAGCATGAAAAATGGTACGGGAGTCAGTTTTACAAATGAATATTACACCAGAAACACGTGACTATTGTGTATTACTTTTTTCCAACCACATCTGCAAACAGGAAACAAATTATAAACATAGACAGGCTAAGAGAAAAGGACAGAGGACGTCGCAAACAGTTAAAAAAAATAATTAATTAACAAAGAAAAATACTATACATGAAAGAAGTACCAACCAAAGAAACGAACTGCTATAACACTGTTGTATCACACAAAAATAACGAAGAATATGGACTGGTGAAAAAGTTGCATTCAGTGATGATCCAGTGTCACTCGGCACAAACAGGAACAGAAGGTAAAACAAAAGCTAACACATGACAGTACAGGTTAATAGACAAAATGAAAGTCGGAGAAAGAAAATACGAACTCAGAAACGGGACAAAAACAAACAGGAAAGAAAGAGGAAAATCGAAGAACAATGACGTAGTAAAGAAGCTGGTCACAGATAATGTAAACAGCTACCTCAGGGCAGACAACAAACAGATAAAATGGCACCTGTGCTTTCAGTACATCAAGGAAAAGACAACCCATTTAAAAATCAGACCAGTCTCAATATAAAAGCAAGCCCTATCATCATTCTTACATATGTGGATAGAGTATAGAAGTTCTAAAATGATCAGAACCATTACAATCATAGCAAATACGAGTATTTGATTAACCTTGTGAGCAGTGGCGGCTTTCTTTAATGAGCTGTTGAGCTGCAGCACCCCCTGTAAAAAAAGGACTGCATACTGTCTCTACTACATTATAATACATAATCCGGACAGACCGAAAAACTGAGGTTACACCGGAAGGGTTAAATACAAAAAACAAAAATTATCCAACACCGTATTGGGGAAAGCGCTGCAAACGATTACAGCTCAAGTGACCTTGACCTCTTATAAGCGAATGCTTGTCAAACATACAGCTAGAGGCGAACTACGATTGGTTTGAATTTTTTATCTGGAGCTGCAGCCGAACACAGCTCAAGTGCAATGAGCAAATTAAAGGGAAGTTACAATGAAAATTTTAAACACGAGAAATAGCAGCATACATGTCTGTGTAACCTGTTTGAGACTCGGGAAGCTGCTACGACTGACAATGATTACTCCTAGTTGCAGTAAACTTTTAAAATAACTTTTCAGAACTTCTTGACAGATTTTAGATGAGATAAGACACTAATCATTTGTGTCTGGGTTGATATTTCACGTGGTGGTCACAATTTGTGAGTGTTATGTATAGTATTTTAAATGAATGAACAGTGCAGCACCCCCAATGACAACCCCCTGGAACCGCCACTGCTTGTAAGAATAGTTCGCCAACTGTTTTCTAAACCTGTCGAATAAACGCATGTGCTGTGTCCTCATATAAAAATGATACATTTTAAACAAGATTCCTGGATTCCCAAGTAAAGGCCTCCCTAATAACAAAGATGACTTTCGGAAATAAAACAGCTTCTGTTTGGAACACAAACGGACAAGTGCGACATCTATTGCGATGACAGGCCACAACGTCACAATGTGTAGAGCTATTGCTCACCAAACGGCTGTGAACTGGAATATCTATGAAATTCCCATCCCTACGATATTGATATACAACTATGGGGACATCACGGAAGATCACACCTGTCTTAGGATCACCACGAAGGAACAGGCAAATGACAAAACACAATTTACGATGGGGAACGAGTGCTGAGACAAGTTTGAGTCTATTCGATGTTAAAACTGGTACTTTACAAAACATGATAGGATCTACAGAAGATGTAGCTAAGTAGTATAGTCGCATAATCAAACAAACTAATAAACAAACAATCAATCAGAAAAAAACCAGTGTGAAAAAAGGTCAAAAGGTCAAATTAAACAAGACTACAGAGAAATTAGTCACAATTAAAGCAGATACTTACATCATAATTGAAAGGTTGTGGCCTTCTTCTTTCACCTGGCGCTATCAGGTCATACCTGTCAGAAATAGTCAATCAGAAAAGGTCGTGTTAACTTGATGTCTACTGATGTCACGTGATCTGATTTATTCATATAAGTAAGAAATATTTACACAGAAAAGAGACTGTAAAGGTGATATCTTTTTTCTCTCTCAATTTACTTAACTTCTACAAGAGTTGGCCACGTGAAGCTTCCGTGGGTCACTGAAGAGGAAGAAAAAAAGGATTACTGCAACCTCAGGCACGTCGTACACAGCAACAAATATGAGGTTGTGTACGGGGTTGGCAACCTCAGGTAAGTCGTACACAGCAACAAATATGAGGTTGTTCACGAGGTTGGCAACCTCAGGTAAGTCGTACACAGCAACAAATATGAGGTTGTTCACGAGGTTGGCAACCTCAGGCAAGTCGTACACAGCAACAAATATGAGGTTGTTCACGAGGTTGACAACCTCAGGTAAGTCGTACACAGCAACAAATATGAGGTTGTTCACGAGGTTGACAACCTCAGGTAAGTCGTACACAGCAACAAATATGAGGTTGTTCACGAGGTTGATAACCTCATCATGTCACAGACATTTTTACAGAAACCACTGCTGCAGCAGCAAACAAATGATAGGTGTAGTCTTCCTGTCGGGGGGGGGGGGGGGGCTACGGTGGTAGCTCCATGCTCCGTTAGAAGTGCAAAGAAAAAATGATGATGATGTAAGATATGGTCACGTGTCAGGAAGTAGGCAGGAAGATCGGGGGAGTAGATTCTTGTAAGGGAGTATACGATGATAGTCACTAAGCGACTGTAACAACCGTCCTAATTGTGAAGCTGGGTTCGACATTTCGCCCTAGGGTGGAGCTGCCATCCCCCCAAATTTCTTCTTGATTTTAGGCACGCCCATTTTTTTCATCTTTTTTTCTAGTTTCGGTCGCTGCTAGCATGTCACTTTGATCTGACACGTTAACTCCCCTTTGCTCCCGCGAAAGTGGCCAGCAGAGATGAAAGGTCTTTTAATGCTGGTAAGAGTGTCTCTGTGACGCGTCCGCAACGCTACTCGTTGGGCGGCAACATTTTCCCCGTGGGTTTTAATTCCAGGGAAAGTCTGGGACCCTAGCAGCGTTAGAGCGATCGCTCTGTTATGCACACCTTCTTGTAGTGCGTCGTCAGGAGAAATCCTTCGAGAGACGTTACGATTGTTTTTCTTCGTTTTCTGTCCAGGTATCCGAACACCTGCGGCCCGATTTACAGTATATAATGAGTCCCTTTCTGTCTCTAACTGCTTCCAGTCCCTGGAACTTCTGTCGTGAGGTGGTAGAGATCTTTGTGCAGTTTGTCAGCTAATTTAGTGTGGGAAATTCTTCATAATCTCGGTAAGGATTTTTAAGTAACTTGGTAGTTGTTATTTTTTTCCTTGGGATGTAGCCTTAGTCAGAGTTGTTCACTTGTAGTTGGTTCTAGCATTACTTTTAAGGGCGGCCATTACCCAACATGCACTAAGAAGCTATAGCAGTGGCGTATTCTTTATGTGTGCTATGCGTGCTGTGCACACCTATGCCCGAAGGAAAATAAAAATTTAATTTATTATTCTATAAAATATTTCTCTTCTAAAGTTCTGCTTTCGGACCGCACGCATCAGGATAACGGATTTTCCCGCATAGAATCTACGAGTATATCTTGTTTCAGTTTCCCAGACGCGTTTTACAGTGCAGTTTTTATTGGTTGGTTGCAATCGCCCGAAGTTTCTCGGGTAATTCCGTCACAATGCGTGCGGTACCTTTCGGATTCACGTCTGAAGATTGGTTTGTGTGGATCGGGGTCAAGGCCTAATACGTCAATACAATACGAACATGCGTGCGGTGGTCTTGCAGCTCTCGGGTTGTAAAAATCGGCTGTGTCCGTCCAGTGTTTCTTGTGATTAATTTTTGTTAGTTGCCGGGAATGCAGATTATTACAGTGACAGTGAATTTCAAGTTGTATGTTAATTAGTATTTCGGAGATAATTGACATATACCCATAATAACTATCGTTGCGTAATTGAATATAGTTGGTTTTTAAATTAAGAGGGGAAGAAGTTAAATAGTAGGCGTACATATTCATTTTAAGTAGCAGCACGCCTAGCTCGCATTACCAGGAAACGCCACTGAGCTATAGTTAGTTTTTTTAAAGGAAATTGTTTTTGTAGGCCAAATGCTTGTGTAACTTAAGATGCTTCACGAAAGCCCTTCTAGTGAACCTTCTTAATCACGAAGTGTACATATATCTGACTTGTTTCACTAAAAGAATAATTTTCCCCCTCGAAGTGTAACTATATAACTGATTGTTATGTGGATGGAATTCTTTTTAACACAGAGTGTAACTATAAGCAATTTTCTTTTTCCTGGCACCCGTGGCGGATCTTTATAATTTTTTTACACAACATATAATTTTAACTTAATTGATTACTTGTCTACTGTATAGATGCTTTTAACTCATTTAGAGATTTACCCAGAGTAGCCTTAAATGTTGTCATATGGAGTACATTTAAATATGATGATATTAAGCGTGTCGCAGCCCGGGGAGATAACCTTAGACGAGCCTTGCGACATCGTTTAGACGCCTGTTTGATAGACAGAACTGGCAGATACGTTGTAAGGTCAGTTCCGCGCCAGGTAGATGGGGCAGGAATGTTTACATAATAACCCCCCCCCCCCCCCGCCGTGGGTAACCACTGATTACGCAAGTTGCTAGCTATCAGGTAGGCCGGTCCATGCACCTCCTGGCTCGCTCGTCTATTTAACGGTCAGTAAGAAGGAAAAGGGAGATAGAGATAAACTGCGGGACCAGGTCAGCACGGACCAGCAGTAAGGATCGCTTGGGGTGGGAATGGTTGTAATAAGTTAATCTGGACCTGTTTATGCAATTGTTTTGTTTTTCGATGTTGTAACATTTATGTTGGTTAGGTGATCATAGATTTTTTAATATGATGTCATTTCAGCGAGAACCGGTTAACTCCGACTGAGTTAAGGGACCTCTGAGCCATTGGACACCCTACTACGTGTACATTCGGGTGATTTCCCTTACTGGAAATTTTACGCCAACCACGCAAAGTAAGTGGAGTGGTCATGCTCCACTGGCATCAACTTCAAAGAGCTACTTTATCCATTTTATCACGCGCCATCACAGTAGTGGCGGACAGCTCTAATAGTGGGTTTATTACCTCCAACGCATATTGAATCTTGAGTGCGTTCATTGCCACCCCTTTAGATCCTGGATTTAAAGCACACCTGTACATCTAGAGGACTTAACATTTGTCCTGAAAATTCTTTTTGTCGTGGTGGAGTTATAATTTGGGTTGTTTCCACGTATTGTCAGCAGCAAAGGGAGAGGAAAGGGTCATCATATCTCCATCAGCGATCCGTCAACAGCTGTAATCCAAGCGGAACATAAACACAAGTGTGCCGACGAAGAATTACTTTGGAAAGTGCACTCAGATAAATTTTAGTGAGAGAGGAGCTTGAATTAACTGCGGGATAGCGTCATTAAGTTGGATTGAACAGCTGTGTTGCTGATCAGAAGAAGTCAGCAGGATATTGGGTGTGTGTAGGGACTTCTTTATTTCAGGGTTCCCTACAGAAGGAGTAGTAGAATATCTAGCCTAATAATAGTGGGAGTTCGAATTACCGAGACGTGAAAGCCAAGCTGATTGGTACCAGTCTAGGTTGATTATTCTTATGATTCTTATTATTAGTAGCATTTTTTGTCTCTCAAGTTCGTTTAATGCATTGTTATGATTTGATGGTTTATGATTGGACATTTTTCTTGTTTTGCCAAAGCTTTGTTAATAAATTAGTCAATTAATCTGTGGATCAGACGACTTTCCTATCTGTACTTGTACTTGATTGTTTGTGGAGTCACTAACGTGCACTTGTCTTTACTCATAGCAGAGAGAGAGGCAGAGTGAAAATAGTTTTGAAACATAGTCATTGAGGGGCAGGAGGGGAAAGTCATTATCTTATCTTTTACTCATGATAGATATAATTAACTCCATCAACATTCAACACCATAACGCATCTATCTTCTCAGTCCTCACTCATAATTTTATCTTGTCTCAAATATCACTAAGACTTTCTATCTTGTCTCAGACAGACTCTGCAAACCACTCGTGACACTAATATAAGACATAGTAAACAGAGGATACAATATATTGATTACGTCATTGTAGATCATAACTAATAGTTACGATATTTAAAAAAAAATTGTGGGTCGGAGTGGCTAAGAAGTACAGCATCCGTCTCGAATTCTAGAGGTATCGGGTTCGATTCCCAGCAGAGGGAATGCAATTTATGGACATTTTTTTTTCAGAACCAGTGGTTCTAATGATGTCATACTCTCTCCCACCCCCTTTCCGGTCTCCTGCGAAGTGAGATCAAATGCCTAGCCTTCTCGGATAAGAACAAAAAAATAGGAGGTCCCGTGTGCAAGTTGTGCACGTTAAAAATCCCACCTCAGTTGGACATTGTAAACAGTTGACAATAAGGCCGCTGCCCTGGCCAAATTTAAAAATTAGAAACCCGTGCTGAGATCCTCCTTGTGTGATGTAAGGGAGGAGATGGGCGCACTGATGGAGTTGTCCGTGTCCAATGAAGATAGTCCTTAAAATCAAACCAAAAAAAAAAAAGGAAAAAATATAGTTAAACTACGTTATGACCTGATGACAAAGTCAAAATGGGGAATAAATTCGTATTAACAACAGTAACGCCATATATATATTTTTTCAGAACCAGTGGTCCTAACAATGTCATACTCCCCCCTGGTCTCCTGGGTAGTGAGATCGGATGCCTAGACTTCTTGGATAAGGGCGAAAAAAGGAGGTCCCGTGTGCAAGTTGCGCACGTTAAGAATCCCACGGCAGTTAGAAATCGTAAAGAGTTGACAACAAGGCCGCTGCCCTGCCAAAATTTAAAAATTAGAAACCTACCCACCATTAAAATATTTATAGAATATGTGATTCCTATATATACACACATTGAGATTCTCGACGATGATACGGAGTTCGTGCACTGTGCTGAGATCCTCCTTATGTGATCTAAGGGAGGAGATCGGAGCACTGATGGAGTTGTCCGTGTGCAGTGAAGATGGTCCTTAAAAAAACCAAACCAACACCAACACCAACACCAACACCATATCTGCTGCAATCATTCATCGCCTTTTCCATTGTTTGTGTTCAGGGAGCTATTAGTAAAATCCGTGGGTACGTTGTTACGATTTCACGGTTGTTCCCCTTTTTATTTGCCTTTGTTTTATTCTGGGTTTTGGGCTGAACCTTTTGATAATGAGGTTTTTATTTTTTGGATTCATTCGGCTCTTAAATAATCAGCCTGCATAAAGCTGAAGATAAAATATAAAAAGAAAGAAACAAACAAAGATAATATACCAGGCGGTCAGAAAAGCATAGAGGAGACATAATCTGGCAGGTTTCAAGAGGAGAACATTGTGGCAACATACTTTCATAAATGGGTACTTGCCTAGAGAGATTGATATAGTAAGACAAGATCACCAAGGTGACAGAACCAGACAACTGCCAGTGGTTTTGAGAGATGAGAATAACTCGCTGAGAAAAGGGGAAGACCGATAAAAAACACGGAGAAGGGAACTGGAGACAGACATTAGAGTGATACAGAAAGACCGTGACCGGATAGCACAGGACAGGAAGGGCTTGACATGGATTTATTGCAGGCCTATGCTCCCCGGAGCGCCGAAGGGAATAGAATTTAAAAAAAAAACAAACGCAAATAAAGCCGACATTAGCCTTTCAGTGTTCGATACTGTACTTCCGGTTGGGCAGTTTACTGCAGAACCTATTGATTATGACAATGTAAATCATGCCAATAACTTCTCGCACTCGCAGATATGACGTCATGTTTGTAGAGAAGGTGTTAGATCACCTGGGCATTATGATTAATATATGGCCGAGAAATATAAAAATGAACTTGGAAGATGTGTAAGAAATACTTTGAAGAAATAAGGTTAATGAAATGCTGTAAATTATCTTAAAACACTTTAGTAGAAATAATATCAATAATGAGAAGAAGAATAAGAAGAGGAAGAAGAAGAGTAAAAAGAAGAAGACGAGGAATAAGAAAGGGAACAAAGAAAATGAAGAGGAAGAAGATTTAAGGATGAAATGTCTTCGCAACCATTTTATTGATGTAAATATAAACGACTCTTTCGTGAGGTACAATTTGTATTAAGACAAATGAAAGAATATTTGTTTGTTGAGTACTCTAGATTAGTGTTTCTCAACCTTTTTGTGTTCACGGCACACTTTTCAATTTTCTAAACATTTGCGGCACACCTATCTGAATAAAAAATGACAGTGATATATACTAAATTAAATACACTAATTTGTGGGTACTGTAGAATAAAGGAAACTCTCAATTTGATTTTCTTTTAATTGTTTCAAATAATTTTGAAGTATATCTATTTTTGTTCACAGCAGTTAATAGCTCCAACTGTCATTGAATGAATTCAAGCTGTAAGATCAGTTTTATATTACATGATCACTAAAAATATACTTCATGTAGTAAATTTACACAATTTTTGCGGCACACTTTGATAGGCGCTGCAGCACACTACTGTGCAGCGGCACACTGCTTGAGAAACACTGCTCTAGATAGTAGTTATCACAAATAATAGTAGAATTAGATTTGAGAAAGAACAGAGAAGATATTAAAAAGTGGGGAACAAGTCAACGAATTTTTTTTTTTAAAGAGAGAAGACAAGAAACAAAAAAAAAAAAAAAAAAAAAAAAAAAAAACAATCGAAAGTAAAAAATGAAAATAGAAATGAAAGACAAGAGAGCATGAATGAAAAAAAAAAGAAAAGTAACAGAGAAAGGACATGCAAGCATAAAGTCAGAGTTTGGCAGACTTACAGAGAACTTCTGGGTTGTAACATGTTGACAAGGTCATGAACCTTTGATTGCATGCTAATCGTTTACATTGCGACTGACTTTTTCACAGCCTATAGTCGATTACTGGCATCAATAGTTAATGAAATACAAGGTGATTAAAAAGTGACTTCCTATTTATAAATTGTTATTACTTCACACATACCCAATTAGTTTATGTTAAACAAACGTCAACATAAAAATAAATAACTACCAATTTATGAGACAAAATAGTATATCACATTAACATTACAGCTCAACGTGAAATCCGGTTTGTTCATCACGTGATTTAATGAGGTAGGTTGGGAGGGGGGGAGGGGGGGGGGCTGACATTTTTGAATGTATCTTGTATGAGTCATTTTAGATTTTATTATGTTTGTTTGTTTTTTGTTTTTTTTTCTGGGAATAAAAAATGAAAGTAAATACAACGTATGTGTCAAATGGCAGTTATTGCTTATGGCCTTGACATTTGTTTCATTGATATCCAGTGGATACAAGTGAGGACATACACATTTGAAAATAAGAAGTGACCTTTGAACCACTCTGCAGAAGTAACCAATCTCATCTGCTCCCGGTGTACGCCTGCCATTACTTTCAGTGACGTTAGTCCGCGCGTGCACTTCTACATGATTTACTCAACATGATACTTGTATGATAGCCCGCGATCGAACGTTACTTTAGGATATTTAAACTTGCCATGCTGTTCAATGTTCTCGCTGAGAGTAATGTTGAGGAGGTCTGCTTTTACTGTGGGATTGTTCAAGGAGCACCACACCCCACTGGTTTTGCTGGGATGGGATTGCCCTTTGAGCCGGGTTCCTCTCATCATTTTGAAACTGCCTGTGGTCTCTTGTAAGCTTTTGGTAATTCCTTGTCTACCTGAGCGAGTCCTGTAAACGTGGCTGTCTTAGCTAGCCAATAATGTCATAAATATTGCTGAAGACTTCAAGTAGACTGAAATAAACTTGCCCCATTTAGTTCCAGTGGGGGGGGTGGGGGGGGGGGTGTGAGTGATGAGAATGAATAGGACTACTGTTCCCTCAGACAAATCGTACATGGCGACTATTGTGAGGTTGTACATAAGGCTGGCAAACTCATCATGTCTAACAGTTTGTTACAGAGATCACCCCTTGTAGCGAAATTTTGTTGCTCTTGCTTTGTTGTGGAAAAAATGTGTAGCACGACACCCACACACACACACAGCGCAAGGTCGGCTCGGCGGGTCTTTCTTTGAAGTTTGAAGACGGGAAATGTGAATTACGGTTAAAGCCAGACAATATTACTGAAGAATGAGGAAATAGCTATATAGGAATGTATGACGGACTTTAAAAGTTTGCATTTACTGGACATTAAATTATTAACTACAGGAGAACGCCTAGTTGGAAATTAATTAAATAAAAATAATTCACTAAAGGAGATAGACTAGGAATTATATCCAAAAGGATATTATTCAAATATAAATAGTTTTAAAAATAATTAACATTTTGCGTCGTTATCGCATCGGCCAAAAATTAGCTAATAATCTTTACAAATTTATTATAACTACATGCCTAAACGGATTTAAATATAAATTGGATAGAATGAAAGCCTCATATGGGGAAAAGGAAATGATACATAGGAAGGAAGGAAGGATATAAGTGTGTAAGTGAATAGAAGAGAAAACAAGTACAGGAAAAGCACAGATTGCCTCCAATCGCCTCAAATCAGGAGATGAAACGAAAATCTTTTCGGGAATTTAGGAGCTGCTTTCTCGTACGGGCGAGAGACTGAAATATAAGGACAGAGGGGCGTGTTGAAAATCACACACACCAAATCCAGAAGCCAGAGTGAGAAACTGGAAGACAGTATCTGCAAGAAAAGTTATTTTTTCACGCTGCATGCAGGGCAGATTAACTTCAACCAAAATAGTCTCACCGTGAGCTTATAAATCCTAAGAGGGTATGTAAGTTTATTAAAGATATATGTATTACTAATATCATTTTATTTCAGATTTTATTTCTGATTGATTGTATCAGATATAGTAAAAAAGGGAATGACGCTAACCAGAGATAACCTTCACCGGCATTGTCAGGAAGCATAACCATTAATTGGTTAGCCAAATATATCATGGCTAGTTCTTGCCTGGAAGCTTACGACATACCAGCAAGTACATAAGTGACTTGACATCCATAAGTGGAAGGCAAAGGTTATAGCGTACCCATGTATCATAACATGTGATTTATTCATGTATTTTGTTAATTCTGCACAGTATACATTATCTTATCATGCTATCTCTGTAACATACTACCATGATTCATTCATTTATATACAAACACTGAAGACATGGTCGCCTCATGAACAGCAGTGGGTGGTGAGATTGTTGGAACACCATGGCCACCTATTACCTTTTGTTCCAGGTTTTATGATCAATGTTTAATATCATTCCTGATCGAGAAACTAAAGACTTGAGGATCGTTGATCCAGCTCACTGTCGTGAAACGAGTGTAACCCACTACTTTGTTAATCACTATGTCGAGATACAGATTTGCTTCAACCAATCAACGATCAACGTTCACCAGTCTCTGAGACAGAATAAATTAACGGCCATCTTGTTCACGCAAGATGGCGATATAAAACTGAATAAAATTAGGCTGTACGAGCAAAAGACGAAACCGGAGGAAACCAATCAGCTTGCTCCGCCAGGAACCAACCAAAAGCCTTGCTTAAGAATTCACCTACCTATATAATCGGGCGGATTTTATGCATAATCACACATCACCGACGCGACGCCAGAGATACCGACCAACTGAAGAGGAGAGAAGCTGTCACGATTTATTGCTTACCTGAGGGCATCGACCTGCAGCCTACTTCACTAGTCAAGTCAAACTAGCCTTGTTGAATCTTGGAGGGTAAATATATTTACGATAACCTTTAGGAAAATAGGCTTTCAGCAGGTCTATAATGTTGGTATTTGTTGTGTGTCATTTATACTACCTATCAGGTTACTGATTGTATCTTGGGGAAATTAAGTATAATGATTGTATTTCCTATTATGATTGAATAGACATAGACTAATAGGAAGCATACTTCAATCTATTGTCTCCTATACTTCGATCTATTGTCTCATCTAACTCCAACTGTAATATAACCAAAACAGTCCTTGTTAGGACTCAATCTATTGTCTCCTATAACTCAATCTATTGTTTCACATGATTTCAGTCTATTGTCTCAGATAAGACCAACTGAAATATAACCAAAACAGTCCTTGTTAGGACTCAATCTATTGTCTCCTATAACTCAATCTATTGTTTCACATGATTTCAGTCTATTGTCTCAGATAAGACCAACTGAAATATAACCAAAACAGTCCTTGTTAGGACTCAATCTATTGTCTCCTATACTTCAGTCTATTATCTCAGATAAGACCAACTGCCATATAACCAAAACAGTCCTTGTTAGGACTCAACCTATTGTCTCCTATAACTTGTCTATTATCTCAAATAAGACCAACTGCCATATAACCAAAACAGTCCTTGTTAGGACTCAATCTATTGTCTCATCTAACTCCAATCTATTATCTCCTATAACTCCAACCTGATATATCACCAAACAGTCCTCGTCGCATATACTCCTATCATAAGAACATAACGTTATTGTTAGGATATATGTTACCAGCTTGTATAGCACTCGTCAGAGAGGGCCTGGTATATTATAGGGGGAAGGAAATGGTTGTATCACCTAAATGTACATATTATTGGATGTCTTGAATTTATATTATGGGATGTATTCATGTATTGAATGTATTCATGTATTGAATTTATATTATTGATGCATTGAATTTATATTATTGACTGTATCCATGTATTAGTTTATCAGAAAGAATGCTTTGCAAGTAGACACCTGTCTTGTCTCGCTATTGCTAAATCATACTGAGCCATGTTGTCATTCATCCTACATGCAAACACTGAGGCACACGCTCATTTCATCCACATTAGAAATAGGTGGGCTTGAGGACAGAAATTAGCCCCTATTTTTGCTTTGTTACAGGTTTCAGTCGTGTCATAAAAACTGAGATCGTATGTTCGAGTCAATCCCGCTGCCTGGAACTCCGCAGGAGCATAGAGGTTGACCAGACTCTACATCTTTGGTCCCCCTCAGTCTTGGGTGGGCTAAAGGAACGATACTCTGCCGTTGTTGTGTGAACCAAACAAAGAAGAACAGACTTAAGAGAGATGAGTACACATTAGTACCATTTCTGTCAGCATTGTGAGCATAGAAACTGTCAGTGATGAGAAAGTGAATTAGCATAGCAAGAGACAAAATTAACAGCATAGCTGATAAGTGTTATATCCTTAATTAACAGCACAGCTGATATAATTTTTTTTGTTCCTATAATTGGAAAACTTGTTGTAAAATATTTATATATATAAAATAAATATTTGTAAATCACATGTAAACTTACAATTCCATTACATCCCATTTTTTTCAACATTCACCCTTCAGCACAAGAGTAGATAGTGTATATAATAAATAAATACTTAGGAAATTGTATTTGAAGCCTTGTCAATTTTATCATTGTTAAGTAAAATCTGTTTCCTTGTTTATTAATATCACAGTTAGTTACACAGCGGAGGTGGCACTTTATGTCGGTCTCCTTTCTACTATTGTTTCGAGATCAGAACATTCACAGCCGTAACTAATTTGTGATACCAGTAGTTCTCTCAGACACTGGGACTTCACCATTTTCTGCAGAAATTCTATTTCTGTAATTTTCAGTACTATACTGATCATACAGCCAAATAAAACCTCTCGCCACACTCACTGAAGCCTAGAGGTCAACCAATCTTCAACACCTTAGTCCCCCGTAGTTATAGGGCGGGCTGAAGGAAAGTCTTCCGTATTCAAGTGTGTCCCAGGAACCTCGAGCAGACGTGGCTAATAACATAAGATGAGTTTTATGTGTATCCATCCAACAAACACTGTGAGCAGTTTCTAAAACGACTGTCTAATGATGACAACTAGATGGCAAGAGATAATGTGACAATCCTTTTTTCAGTGGAAGATAAATCCAAGACTTTTTCTATTACTTATTTTAATTTGTAACTACAAATAATCATTCATTTTACCATCTTCCAACACCCATTTCTCATTACAAGAATATATAGATGTACATAATAAATTGGGAAATTGTACTCATTAGAATTGTTAAATTTTTAACTGTTAAATTTTGAGTTACCTTTTCAAATTTAATTATATTATCACATAGGGTTACTATAGCGAAAGAAGCAACTTATACTTCTGAAGCCTAAATCTATTGTCCAGCTCAGAGTATTCACAGCTGTAACTCATTTGTGATACCAGTGTACTTCTCGGGCACTGGAACTTCATACTTTCTGGAGAGAGATTCTACTTCTGCTCTACCACTATTATTATTCTAGGAAAACCTTTCGCTACACCCCTGCAAGAGCATGTGAATGTTTTGTGCAGGCTTCCTACAAGGTGATCAGCTGCCGTGGTGATTCCTCACTTAATAACGAACTAAAAGGAAGATGAAATAAATTTACTGCTGTTGGTAAAAAGAAACAGTGAATGAGAGTGTGGCTTCAAGCTTCAAAAGCCACCACGCTAGCCACTGAACGCGCCATCACACTGAGGGACAAGTTATTACATATAGTTCTATTGACTGCACGTTAAGTATATGAAATTTTCCATAAGTATTTACAACACATGTATAACATACTCAATACAGCACAAGCACAAAATTAAGATTATACCAGAGTTGCGTGCTTTCTGTGCTTCTCTATGGTGCGGAATGCTGGAGAGTCACAGAGAAGGAAATGTCAAAATTGTCCTCTTTTCACACAACATGCCTAAGAAAAATTTCACAGAATCTTTTGGCCGAATACCATCACCAACCAAGATCTGCTTACTCGTAGCAAGCAAGAGGACATGCATACCATCATAGCTGGCAGACGCTGGAGCTGGGTTGGTCATGTCCTCAGAAGAGACCCCGATGCCATCACAAGAACAGCTATGCTTTGGACCCCTGAAGGAAAGCGAAAGAGAGGCCGACCAAAAACAACTTGGCGGAGGACTGTGGAGGCTGAGATGCAAAGAATGAACCAGAGTTGGGGCACTGTACGAAGGATGGCCACCGACCGTGCAAAGTGGAATCAATTTGTTGTTGCCCTACAAGACGCCACTAGGCGTGATGGCCACTGACTGCTTTGACGGTCGGTGGTTAAGGATCGAAGAAGAAGAAGAAGAAGTATAACATACTGGCTCCATACAATATTACTTGTTCTTGTTTTATTACTAACATGAATAGTTTGTCGATAGTGTCTTCATCTCTGTGAGAATAAAAATTACCAACCTGTATTATATTTATTTAGTTCAGTGTCGTAGAAACAGTAAAATATAAAAAAACCGAAAGACTTATCCGCTACATAAAATTAACCAGCCGTAAATACGAAATTTCGGTCCTACTTCAGGGGTCTTAAGTATCAGAAAGGAGGTGATACAAGTTTCAGATTTGTAAATGGAGGTCACCCACATTGTACGCTTCATTACACTATGTTCTACATACTTTATAGTGCCGTGAATACTTGACTTTGTCGAACGCGCGTGGTTTTTCTCTATACATGTACTACATTCCTGGCTGACACACAACGACGTTACAGATTTCATAAATAATCAGAATGGATTTATAGCACTAAGCTACCTTGGCAGTCTTTGTTGTGTTCTTTTCCAGTTCATTAGCCACTGGGGCACTGTAATTTTACCTCGCTATCATGTTTGTTAAAGAGCAGGTATATTCTATATAAGTAACTTAATTCTCAGTACTGTTGAGTCAGTTTTCGGTTAATAGTTTTTTCTGCATTATAGAGTTTTGCTTTGGAAGTATTAGGTTAACCGTTGCATAGATACACTAGTGTTAGCCGTACACATACATGAATCACCACATGTAATCACCATATGTAATCACCACATGTAATCACCATATCTTCTTCTTCTTCTTCCGTCCTTAGCCACCGACCGTCAAAGCAGTCAGTGGCCATTACGCCTAGTGGCGTCTTAGGGCAACAGCAGATAGGTTTTCTTTGCCATTGTTTCCCATCACACCTATTGGCGTCTTTAGGGCAACGGCAAATCAATCCATTTGCTGTTGTTTCCGTAATCGAAGTGACTGGCAAACGGGTGATCAGCCCGTTGGTAATCACCATATGATGGGATCAAAAAGGAATAAGAGATCGGGAACGTTAAGAGGATGAAAAAGTAATAAAAATAAGTTGAAGACGGTGTGCAAAAAAAAATTAAGACAAATACTGAAGAGTAAAGTTTAGGGGGGAACGGAATACACAACCCCCCCCCTCCCCCCTCCCCCCCCCCCCCCCAAAAAAACCCAAAAAACCCACCCCCCCTCCCCCCACTAAGCTCTTCTGAATAAAACTAGAGCATCTGCAAGTTTGTGGACTTTAAATCTAGTGTTCCTCCTTTCTACGATTTCTTCTTCAAGTACCATGCCTAGTGGTGTAGATGATCATGTCTCTCCACAACTTCCTGTCTACAGCACTATTGATCAATTCTGTTGCTCACCTCTTTCTTTGCTATGATGTAAAACTGTTCAAATCTTCTCTCCCTGTTGTCCTATTGTGTGTTGAAGTTTTTGTGGCTTAAAATTTCTTCTGGATGGGGTTGCGTACAATGCATACAGCAGTAATTGCTCATCTTAGTGATAACCCTCACTGGAGAAGTCTTCTACATTTGACAGTCTGCGCATAATATTGTATGATTATTCAGTGGTGGAACATCAGCGGATTATAGACTCTGTAGATTATTATTATTATTGTTGTAACGTTTAGTTTATATTATCACCACTTCACCCTTTACTCACATTGAATTAATTACAGTTTTACAGTTCATGGGTGTATTTCCTTCTATAATCACCCTTTTTACATTTTACTAACCCTATATGTGTATATACTTAACAAATAAACTTATATAGCCTTGTTGATAGTTAACTCTTTGGTGATTAACTACATCGCTTATGCTGTATTTGTTGAGTATTTACATGTAGACAAATCCTTCACACGAGAGGTTGGGGTCTTCTTTCTTTGTCAAAATGTTAGGGATTTAAGTTTATGTCGCGGTGTGGTGGGTCGATATTACTTATCTATATATTTATGTAGCAGAGGTGAAGTCAGCTATGCAAGCTCCTGAGGAAGTTTACCTTTTAACTATATGTCAGGAAACCTGTCTTGCTTCCACCAATGACTACCACCCGCTATGTATGTTATCCCCAATTTATATGTTATAATGTATGGATGTTGTGTAGCTACGTGTCTAGGGTATATGCAATGCATGTGCAGAAAATAACAACAACCACACTTTAAGGTTAATAAACAATTAAGTAAACAACCCCCTATTGAATTTTGGTCTGAACAATTGTTTTCAAATGTATTAAGTATAATTGAGTTGATTCATAAAAAACATTAAGATTAAACATTTATATACAGTTACACACAATCTAGTTTCACTACTAAAGTCCTTTTATTTCTGACTAGGAAGTGTTCTTGTTGTAATACTCTAGTCCAAACTAAAGCACATATTTTGGGGAATCACTACTGTCATCATTTTATTTAATCTGGTTGAAATATCAAATTGTGGAGAATAGTTCAGTGAATTCACAAGGCCCCAAAACACAGGGCTTATCTTAAGATATTGGTAGAAAATTCTGCGATGTCCTGGTTATAAGTCTTCCTCCTCACAGCACTGCTCAGCTTTCAGGATTCAAGATAAGGTAGGGCCCTCAAATCATATGGCCTCGAACAGTTACCAGGGTTGAACAACAACGTGACTGGCTCACTTCAGTTTCACACCCAGAAACTCTGGAAGTAGAGGATTAATTTCCCCTCAAAATAATATTCTGACCTATCTCCATTTGTAACAGTTTTACAGATATCAACCAATCAAAAATCAGAACATAATACATAAATAATTATTTTCCCCCTCGGGTAGTGTGCTCTAGTATCATTAAATATCTCAAACATATGTTTTTTTTTTTTTGTTTTCTTCCTAGTCCTAATACAATATTATAATTTCATAAATACATTCAGGTAATAACATGGATTACATAAAGATGGCCAGTGATTTTCTGGCTATACTTAAACATTATTCATTAAAGTCTTTTCCCTTATTAATCTCTCTTTATCCCAACTTTTAAGTAAAACTGCAAGGATTTTATTAAGTTCTTTCCCCACAATGATAATATCTTTCTTAGCAACTCGGTGAAACAACACAAAGTTTGATGTTAACTTTACTCTTTATATAAATTTATATGTTCTTTTATCTCCCAAAGTACAAGCAAAGCTGTAGGGCTTTTACATGAAGCTATAAGATTATCTAACCCCATTTAATGAGTGTACGTAACATGTTGAAATGGCACTTGTACGACTGGGACTCTCCCCTTCAAATATTCATTCATAATCAATATGGCAAACACATTTTCAAATACAATAATAATTATATAAATGTTGGTCTTACCGAAATATCGAATTTTTTCACTATGTAAGTCAATTACAGGCCATAAATGGTCACACAAGATCTCCTGCTGAATAACAGAACAGCGAAGGCATCTGAACACACTTGTCTGTAAACGTTATTAACTTTACATGTGAAAGTTTAAATTGAAAGTGGCAAGGAACGCTCGTCTTTCTGAGTATTTATTTCACTTTCTTAGTTATGCTCCTCAACCAATCAGGTGACTTCCGTTCCTACGCGTCTATTTTCAAAAGCTAACCTACAATTTTCAAATCAGGAGACACCCCTTTCTATGGCCTCAATATGGCTAGCTTCAGTAAAGAAATCCCAGGCACGTCTTTATATGTCTTCATTCTACCATATCGCTAGTATTATCTAAGTCATGTTAATCCAGAATGAAAATATTTACTTATTCTACCGTTTTGTCATCTAATGCATCAGGTTTCACACTTCTAGCTATTATTTTTACCCTTTTCGTCTTTCCTGTATATTTATTCAAATAACATATTTTTCTTATACAGTAGGCTAAAATATTTAGACTAACGCATATTATATATTTAACAACTAATTAGTAGCATTTTAATCTTCATTTCTAGTCTTTATTTTTCCTATCGCTCGTTTAGGCCATTTAGTTTCAGTTTAGAAATTCAAACAGGGTCTATGCATTTCCCCCGTTCTCTCCCTTGTCTTTTCCAAGAAATACACGATTTCCAACTACACTAACTTTCACGCATGCATTTTGGGTAAGGCTTGCAAGTCTGTAACGTCACATTGGCATTTTCAACTATCGGCGTTTTACGCGTTAACCCTTTAGGAACCAAGAAATAAAACTAGTCTTTTGGTGGTGTGGTAATACCTATGTTATTTTATACCTACAAACTACTAGATGCTATATTTTGATCGGTGAAATATCGGATATCATCACACATCTCCCCACTTAAGAACATGCTTGTAAAGCGAGTTCAAAATCCGAGATTCACATAGATCAAATTAACTTATTTGGCCTTATGACTCCCCTGAGTTTCTTCCAAAGGATGTCTACTCAGAAAATCCGCTCCCACATTCAGCGAACCGGGTATGTACTCAATGGAAAACGAATAAGGTTGGATTAGTAACGACCACCTTAATAATCGGGCGTTTTCATGCTTAGCCTGTGATAAAAATACGAGGGGCTGATGATCCGTTTGGACCACAAATGTTCTACCATAAAGATAGATCTGGAACTTTTTTATAGCCCAGATTAAAGCTAGACATTCATTCACACTTGTTGAGTAGTTTTGCTCCGCTTTATTCAGCTTGCGGCTAGCATAAGCGACTGGGTTCAGCTCCCCCTTTTTTGAATTGGACCGTTGCAACAATGTAGCCCCTAATCCTACGTTGCTAGCGTCCGTTCTTACCACAAATTCCTGAGTCAAATCAGGCAATTTCAAAATAGGCTTGCTAGTGAGTTTCTCCTTTAACTCTTGATACGCCGATTCACATTGAGCAGACCACACAATTTTATCTGGATTTCCTTTGCGAGTTAAATCCGTTAGAGGAGCACATATAGAGTTAAAATTTTTTTATGTACTTCTGATAAAATCCACATAGCGACACAAACGATCTCACGTCCTTCTTGGTCTGTGGTCTAGGTGCCCTCTGTAATTTCTCCAGGTTCTTGGGGTCAGGGGTCATGTTACCCTGATATATCGTATGTCCCAAGAACTCCAACTCTTTACAACCAATATAGCATTTGGTTGGTCTCGCAGTCAAATTTGCCTCTCTGAGCCTATCAAATAGCATCGTCAAAGAGTTAATGTGTTCCTCAAATGTTTCTGTGGCAATGAGGATGTCATCCATGAAATTCGTTATACATGGATTTTTTAGTGGATCCAACAATTTTCTCATCATTCTTGAGAACACACTCGGAGCATTTTTCAACCCAAACGGCAACATGTTGAATTCATAATGTCCATCCGAGGTGCTAAATGCTAAATAAGATCTGACCTCAGGCTTTACTGGAATTTGATAATAGCCCTTGCTAAGATCCACCTTAGAAAAATATTTTGCCTTATTCAGCCTGGCAAACAGCTGATTTGGGTCAGGTAATGGATCCACCTGATTCTCTGTGACAGCATTCAGTTTTCTGTAATCTATACACAGACGATGTTCCCCAGAGGGTTTCCTCAGCAAAACCACACTGGAGCTGTAAGGAGATTCACTGTGAGAGATAATCCCTTCTTTTAACAAATAATCTATCTCCTTCTTCAATGCTTGTTCCTTAGCGAACGGAATCGTATAGGCCCTCATACAGATAGGTGTTGGGTCTATTAATTGCATATCATACTCCAACAAATGGGTGTGCCCCGGTTTATCCGTTAACACATCTGTATGTTCTGTTAGAACCTTTTGAACCTGTTCCCTCTGTTTCTTAGTCAGGTGCTTACTGACTTTCACCTGTACAGGTGTTTCACATGGTTTTAAGGGGTATTCCTGCGAGGTGAGTGGTTCATTTTTCATTTGGGTTGCAATGGACAAGGCCAGTAAAGGTGTCCCTTCCTGGTTTTCTCTCTCGAGATACTTCTTTAGGAGGTTTACATGATATATTTTCTCCTTTCCTTTCTTGTCTATTTTATAATTGGTTCTAGATATCTTTTCTAGAACGGTGTATGGACCTTGCCATCCAATTTGCAACTTGTTACTACTGGCGGGAAGTAAAAGAAGCACCTTCTCTCCCACATGTAATTCTCTATCTTTCGCTTTCTTATTAAAGTATGCAGCATGTTTCTTCCTGGCTTGTCTGAGGTTATCATTTGCAAGTTTCCAGCCAGTTTTTAGACGAGTGGTCAGTTCGTTCACATACGCATATGATGAGGTAACAGTCTCTTCTGCCTTCTCATCGGTCCACGTCCTCAATAGGGTTACATATGGATCTTTTCATGGCCTCCCAAATAGGGTTTCCGGTGCCATTCCGGTCGAATTTCTAATGAACTTTTTATTGGCCTCCCAAATAGGGTTACCGGTGCCATTCCGGGTGAAGTTTTAATGGACTCTTTATTGGCCACCCAAATAGGGTTACCGGTGCCATTCCGGGTAAAGTTCCAATGGACTTTAAAATTTACAAATTTATTTTTCATAGCACATGTCCGGTCCTTAATATTGGAAGCCTTGTAATGAGGACGTTTTTGCCTTGTATCATGACTTACAAATCGTCCACTACCAATTCTTTTCTGGGGTTTTTCTCCCCACTTAAAATTCTTGGTGAGAGATCTCTCTACATTTTCTTCCTCCAGTTCACATAATTCCGACCGAGGGATTGTCGGCTTATTCTGGGGTAGAATTACTCTTTGTACTCTATTCATAGTGGCCATGTTAACACATTCAAGTGAAGACTGGGTGTGAAAAGGGGGTTCCCATTCCACTTTGTCTACATTTTTAATTTTATTTTTAGGCCTAAGTGTGCCCCGTGGCGTTTCTAGGTCCTGATTATTATTTTTCCCACTTGTGGGTGTTCCCTCATGCATTACGCCACATGCTTCTACAAAGTTCTCAATATCGACATTTACGTCGGGCCAATAGTATTTTTGAGAAACTTTTTGGCAGATGGTACCTACTTTCTCGTGGTCACCATCTTTTCCAACATGTAAACTCCTTATTACATCTGCCCTATATGCCTTGGGAAGGACCAGCTGTCCGTGACCATTGGATCCAGTTCCAGCCTTCCTATATAACAATTTATTTTTCATATAATATTCTCCTTTGTTTGGAGGTGTATGGCATTTAGGTAATTTTTTTATAACACAGCTTGAGTGACCTATCTTCAGCTTGTGCCTTCCTCATCTCCTCTGGATGAGTATTTATAGGTTCATCTTCCTCCTTCCTTGACTGTGACCTGGTCTGCACTGTTGCCATAATCACAGGTCTCTTGGGATTCCCCAAGAAGACATAACGACATCCCAATATTAGAGGGTATATGGGTTCGTTTATAACTGCTGCTTTGATGATCCCTTCCACATAACGAGTTTTCACCTCTATCCTAGCTACGGGAAGTGTCATGGTTGCTATATCCTTAGTCGCCCCTTGTATCTCCACTGTCTCTGTGGTATACTGATCTGGGTTCACTAGGTGCGAACTGACGACTGAATCATAATCTAGACCTGTATCATAAAGGCACCTTATGGTGACCCCATTACATACAACGTCCTCACATACTGGGGGGTGATAGGGCTCATGTGGCTTAATAGGTTTTGCCTTTACTCCCTTGTTCCCAGTTTTCATTGCAGCAAAGGTGGAAGGTTTTCTTTTACAGTCATGGGTGTCATGGCCATCCCTCTTACACCATTTACAATATTTCTTTCCCTGGTTAACAGGTTTTCTTTCATTATATTGAGGGTTTCTGTCACGTTGTTCGTACCTGGACCTATCATAATATGGTTTATTCTTGTTAAACTTATCTCTATTGTCATATTTGTTCTGAGGTTGAATTTGGGGACCCTTATTATGATCTATATGTTTCTTCTTTGCTCCTGCCAACTCTGACTGGGCTGCTAGATATCTCTCAGCTACATTTAAAATATCCACCAGTCTCTCTGCACCCTGTTCTGTGAGAAACTTTCTCAAGTCTGGAGCCATGGACTCTCTAACCTGCTCCATCATAACCATTTCCTTTAAATCTTGGGTTTTCCCCAGAGCAGTCCATTTCTCCAAATAGGTCTCTAGTCGGGCCGAGAACTGGTGGTAGGTCTCCCCTGTGAGTAATTTAGCCTGTCTAAATTTCTTCCTATAAAATTCACAGTTTTTCTCGTATCTGACCAATAGTGCATGTTTAAGAATGTCATAATCGTCTTGGTCATCTTTACTGAGCTTGGAAAATACTTCATAAGAATTTCCCCTAAGTCCCTGGGATACTTTAAGGCTCCACTTATCCTTCTCCAACCCATATGTTGTAGCTAAACTTTCAAAACGGCTAAGGAAGGACTCAATATCATCGTCTTTCTCAATAAAAGGATCCAAATGAAACCCCATGGCTGATGAGGAGGCCCCCTGGCTTGCAGCTGAGTCGGAAGTGGATGGGCTAGTTCCATTTTCAGGAGCATGGCCTTGTAACTCTAACTCTCTTAGTCGTAACTCATGCTCCCGCTGTAACCTTTTATCTTCTGCTTCCCTTTCAGCAGCCAGTCTTTTGTCTTCCCTTTCTGCCTCCAACCTCTTTTCTTCTTTCTCTCGTTCCGCCTCCCTCTGTAGACGTTTTTCCTCCTTCTCAGCCTCAAGTTTCTTTTCCTCCAACTGCAGCCTCTTAATCTCAGCCTCCCGATCAGCCTCTAATTTCTTAAGTTCTCTAGCATCTTCTAACATAATTCGTTTCTCCTCCGCCAATCTATCAGCCTCTAATTTCTTAGCCTCCCTAGCATCTTCCCTTTCTCTGGCTATATATTTATCAACCTCTGCTGTAACATAATCAATTAAAATCTGTCCCTCCATACCCATTTCCTTCGCAGTCTGCACAGCAGAAGATCTGTACTTGGCCAATTCTGCCATCTTAATATTCTATCCAATGTGATTTAAATAAACCAAAATATCTAATTAGTATCTAATTAACAGGACAACACAGAGCAATGTCAATTCACCAAAACCTCCACTTATTTACTTATTATAAAACTTTGGAAATCCCGGACGAGCCAATCCCACTATATGTGGTGGGTCGATATTACTTATATATATATTTGTGTAGCAGATGTGAAGTCAGCTATGCTAGCTCCTGAGGAAGTTTACCTTTTAACTATATGTCAGGAAACCTGTCTTGCTTCCACCAATGACTACCACCCGCTATGTATGTTATCCCCAATTTATATGTTATAATGTATGGATGTTGTGTAGCTACGTGTCTAGGGTATATGCAATGCATGTGCAGAAAATAACAACAACCACACTTTAGGTTAATAATAAACAATTAAGTAAACAACCCCCTATTGAATTTTGGTCTGAACAATTGTTTTCAAATGTATTAAGTATAATTGAGTTGATTCATAAAAAACATTAAGATTAAACATTTATATACAGTTACACACAATCTAGTTTCACTACTAAAGTCCTTTTATTTCTGACTAGGAAGTGTTCTTGTTGTAATACTCTAGTCCAAACTAAAGCACATATTTTGGGGAATCACTACTGTCATCATTTTATTTAATCTGGTTGAAATATCAAATTGTGGAGAATAGTTCAGTGAATTCACAAGGCCCCAAAACACAGGGCTTATCTTAAGATATTGGTAGAAAATTCTGCGATGTCCTGGTTATAAGTCTTCCTCCTCACAGCACTGCTCAGCTTTCAGGATTCAAGATAAGGTAGGGCCCTCAAATCATATGGCCTCGAACAGTTACCAGGGTTGAACAACAACGTGACTGGCTCACTTCAGTTTCACACCCAGAAACTCTGGAAGTAGAGGATTAATTTCCCCTCAAAATAATATTCTGACCTATCTCCATTTGTAACAGTTTTACAGATATCAACCAATCAAAAATCAGAACATAATACATAAATAATTATTTTCCCCCTCGGGTAGTGTGCTCTAGTATCATTAAATATCTCAAACATATGTTTTTTTTTTTTTTTTTCTTCCTAGTCCTAATACAATATTATAATTTCATAAATACATTCAGGTAATAACATGGATTACATAAAGATGGCCAGTGATTTTCTGGCTATACTTAAACATTATTCATTAAAGTCTTTTCCCTTATTAATCTCTCTTTATCCCAACTTTTAAGTAAAACTGCAAGGATTTTATTAAGTTCTTTCCCCACAATGATAATATCTTTCTTAGCAACTCGGTGAAACAACACAAAGTTTGATGTTAACTTTACTCTTTATATAAATTTATATGTTCTTTTATCTCCCAAAGTACAAGCAAAGCTGTAGGGCTTTTACATGAAGCTATAAGATTATCTAACCCCATTTAATGAGTGTACGTAACATGTTGAAATGGCACTTGTACGACTGGGACTCTCCCCTTCAAATATTCATTCATAATCAATATGGCAAACACATTTTCAAATACAATAATAATTATATAAATGTTGGTCTTACCGAAATATCGAATTTTTTCACTATGTAAGTAAATTACAGGCCATAAATGGTCACACAAGATCTCCTGCTGAATAACAGAACAGCGAAGGCATCTGAACACACTTGTCTGTAAACGTTATTAACTTTACATGTGAAAGTTTAAATTGAAAGTGGCAAGGAACGCTCGTCTTTCTGAGTATTTATTTCACTTTCTTAGTTATGCTCCTCAACCAATCAGGTGACTTCCGTTCCTACGCGTCTATTTTCAAAAGCTAACCTACAATTTTCAAATCAGGAGACACCCCTTTCTATGGCCTCAATATGGCTAGCTTCAGTAAAGAAATCCCAGGCACGTCTTTATATGTCTTCATTCTACCATATCGCTAGTATTATCTAAGTCATGTTAATCCAGAATGAAAATATTTACTTATTCTACCGTTTTGTCATCTAATGCATCAGGTTTCACACTTCTAGCTATTATTTTTACCCTTTTCGTCTTTCCTGTATATTTATTCAAATAACATATTTTTCTTATACAGTAGGCTAAAATATTTAGACTAACGCATATTATATATTTAACAACTAATTAGTAGCATTTTAATCTTCATTTCTAGTCTTTATTTTTCCTATCGCTCGTTTAGGCCATTTAGTTTCAGTTTAGAAATTCAAACAGGGTCTATGCATTTCCCCCGTTCTCTCCCTTGTCTTTTCCAAGAAATACACGATTTCCAACTACACTAACTTTCACGCATGCATTTTGGGTAAGGCTTGCAAGTCTGTAACGTCACATTGGCATTTTCAACTATCGGCGTTTTACGCGTTAACCCTTTAGGAACCAAGAAATAAAACTAGTCTTTTGGTGGTGTGGTAATACCTATGTTATTTTATACCTACAAACTACTAGATGCTATATTTTGATCGGTGAAATATCGGATATCATCACACGCGGGGATAGAGAATACACTCTTAATGATTCCTTAGATAGCACTATCTAGTGGAGAGCATTCGCCTTCACTTCTTCTTATTCTTATCTCGATTAAGTCTCATATGAACGAGCCGATCTGAGGAGACTATTGATATTATTCAATACGCCATGCCTATCTATTTTATTTATCACCAACCAAGATCTGCTTACTCAGAGCAAGCAAGAGGACATGCACACCATCATAGCTGGCAGACGCTGGAGCTGGGTTGGCCATGTCCTCAGAAGAGACCCCGATGCCATCACAAGAACAGCTATGCTATGGACCCCTGAAGGAAAACGAAAGAGAGGCCGACCAAAAACAACTTGGCGGAGGACTGTGGAGGCTGAGATGCAAAGAATGAACCAGAGTTGGGGCACTGTACGAAGGATGGCCGCTGATCGAGCAAAGTGGAATCAATTTGTTGTTGCCCTACAAGACGCCACCAGGCGTGATGGCTACTGACTACTTTGACGGTCGGCGGCTAAGGATCAAAGAAAGAAGATGCCTATCTATACACCTATCACACAACAACGCGCGACAATGACCTTGCCCTTATATCTCATAACCTATGCTGGGTGCAAGATAAAAGGATGATACCGGATGAAAGGTGGCAGCAAGAGGTTTAAATGTCTGCATAGAAAAGTCTCAGATGATGAGAATCAAAGTTTCTGTTTGTAAGTTCTGTTAGCAAGTAAGTGCTAAATATGTATGCAGTTATGAAAACATGTATGCAGTTATGAAAACATGTATGCAGTTATGAAAACATGTATGCAGTTATGAAAGAAACTAGATCTGCAGTTATGAAATCATGTATGCAGTTATGAAAGAAACTAGATCCGTGAAAGGCATTCGAAAAGGATGGTACTACAACTCAAGATACTTTAATTATTAAAAATACTATAACTGTGAGAGGTCCTAAACGAAGGCAAATAACGTCGCTTTGAGAAGTAATCAAGAAAGATAATACAGATGTAAGAGGTATTCAAGAAAGGCCACTACCACTACAACAGTGAGGGTTATTAAAGAAAAACATTACAGAGGTATTAAAGAAAGACCACTACCATTACATTTGTGAGGATTATTCAAGATAGACCACTACATCTGTGAGGGGTATTCAAGAAAGACACTACATCTGTGAGGGGTATTCAAGAAGGACCACTACCACTACATCTGTGAGGGTATTTATCACAGTGACTGTTAATTTATTGTACCATTCCGTGTTCCATATGTTATTACTCTTTAATGCTCTGGTTTCCTTGTCATTTTGTAATTTCGTTTCTACCTTTTTGGCCCAATTTTTTTACCTTCGCAAACCCCACCCGAGGTTTGTTTACGTTCTGGCCTTCAGAAAAAAATTCCCACTGGACCAGCAGACGGTCATATAACGTAATGTTACCTAAACGCACCTGTGGTTCGTTTGACCAGAGAAACATTTCTGTTACGCTTAAAGTGTTTGAACGAGCGAAAGGGTTTCTGTGAAAGAAACGGCTTGTCTGTGGGAGGTAACTTCTGCAGGTGGTCTCTGTGTTTGGCCTTCAGAACGCATTAGTGATCATAATATTATGTCTATCTGGGGAAATTTCGGGCGGCTGTTGTCTCTGATGTAGTCTTTAGAATAACCTATGTCTTACTAATGATTACGTTCTACGCCAAAACATCTGCAGAAATAGGCCAGCCAGGTGTTCCTAGTAGCGTTGTTTGTAAACTATAAGACTAGATAGTTTTAATAAGTCAAAGACACTCGTAAATATTTCCTGGCCCGTAGATGACCATCTGAGACTAAGGCAGAGTTAGCACAGCAGAACTAGAATGTGTTTGCCTAAGTTCTTGTCATTTTTCGGGGTGAGTAGACATATCTTATATATGATATATTCATGTTAGCTTTTTATATATATCTGATAGGAAAGTGACGTGAATTAATTTCTGAGGACTTCTCCTAGTAATTTGATTCAGTGATAATGTAGACTCAGTCCATACAAAGCTTACCATGGGTTAAGAGTCGGCAGAATTAACTGTCATTTCTGTAAGAAAATGTCAGAAGTGTGGATTGTTCACTTAACACTGAATAGGGAGATGCAGGCACTATAACTCTGAATTATAGGAGAAAGTCACTTATTCTTTTTTGATAGATATTTCTAGTGGCAAGGGAGAATCATTATATGCTTACTTGTGTAGCTAGACTCTAGCCATAACTTTCACAGAAAGCAGACACCCGCCATAGATATAATTCTATCTTATGTTCAGTCACAACTGTATTATTATAGCAAGAACATTGCATTTTCTATGTATTCATTTTGTGGAATGTTAATATATTTCCCCAAGGGGACATGATTTATTTGTGTAATGTCACATGCTGTAATCTGTTTATGTAATTCATTTATGGTTGTAAGATGAATAAGCATATTCATTCAACTGTAACTACAAGGTTAGGTTTCCTGTATGTTTAGTTGGAAGAAGAGTAGTTTTTGCTGTCAGAACATTTACTGACAGGTACCTGGGTGTACAAAATATATTAAGCTTATGCAGGCGCATGCTGATAATTGATAGAGTGGAAGGAGCGGAGCATAACTATGTTATATAACGTTAGTGTGATTTTGTTGTTGCTTGATGTAAAGGGTGTCTCTTTTGGGTCTCAGTTTCAGGGATACCGAATCGCTAGAGCAGACTCCAGTCAGGCGAAGAACGTTATGTTCTCTTCGATCTAGAGGGTTTCTGAATACAGCTAGCGTCACGAGTTGTCAACCCCATTCCTGAACCAAAACCCTTTGTCAACGCCAAGTTAAGCTCACGCAGTGCAACGAGCCAACGCTAAATCTGAAATCATCGGTTGCAGTAGTTGTCTCCTACTCGCCTATTGATCGCCAGTCAGAGCAGTGCGGCTTCCAGCATATCAATCAGCCCAGCGTCTATAGCAGAATTTATAATCACCGACTGTGTGTGCTTAAACGGAGCGTGCAGTTACGCCACAGTCCAGACCAACCCAAACCGGATTTAATACCCAGTACGCAAGCCAATTCTAGTGCTTGATAAGAGAGCCGGGGACCGTTTTGTCCTCAAGTAACTTCGTCTGGTGTATTTCTGGGTTATGTAGAACCTCGCACTTATGAGCGGCCACCCAGCAATAGACAGAGTTCCAGCCCCCTCACGCAATTAGGGGTCACCAACGTTTAGCCCTTACAAGGAAAGTTTTACCCGTTAATTCCATCACCCATGGAGCATATATTTACGTACAGACACTTTTCTGGAGCTAGCACCTTTGGTCCCACGAAAGCGGACAGGCTGTCGCTCAGTTTGTTTATTTGGTCAGCAGAAGATAGACAGAGTTCCAGTCCCCCTCGCGCAATTAGAGGCCACCAACGTTTAGCGCCTACATTGGATTTACAGGTTAATTCCATTCCCCATGGAGTATATATTTACGTAAAGACACTTCTTGGAGCTAGAGCCTTTGGTCCCACGAAAGCGGACAGACTGACACTCAGTTTATTCATTTTGGTAAACCGGAGGTAAATATAGTCTTCCAGCCCACCTCGCGCAATTAGAGGTCACCAATGATAGCACCGACAAGGAAAGTTTTTACAGGTTAATTCCATCCCCCATGGAGTATATATTTACGTAAAGACACTTTTCTGGAGCTAGCTTTTGGTCCCACGAAAGCGGACGGGCTGACACTCAGTTTATTTCATTTCTCTGTGTTCTACAGGTTTTATGATCGGTGGTGTGTGTGTTGTTGGTGTATTTTGCATATTTTTGATTATTGATGAATTTTATATTGTTGGTGATGAAATGCATTATTTTCATGCTTTTCTTCTTTAATAAAGTTTACACATTTATTAATGCGCTGTTCACGACCCTTCCATCCATAATTTACATTCTTAGCTCTTTACTATAGTCTTTATTTATTATCTAGAGAAAAGAGGAAGAGCAGGAGGTGCTTAGACAGTATAAGTGAGTTGAGGGCTTGGAGAGAGTGATAACTTTAATAAATCTTCTCCAGGTTCGTCTCAAGTCCACCTCCTATTACACTTTATCTATGTGTAATCTATAACTCGATCAGTCCACTATCCCTTGTCGATTTCACTACTATTGTCCAACTCGACAAATACTCTACACTCTAACTCAACCACGACAGGATTCAAGAAAGACCACTACATCTGTGAGGGGTATTCAAGAAAGACCACTACATCTGTGAGGGGTATTCAAGAAAAACCACTACCACTGCATCTGTGAAGGGTATTCAAGAAAGACCACTACCACTACATCTGTGAGGGGTATTCAAGAAAGACCACTACATCTGTGAGGGGTATTCAAGAAAAACAACTACCACTGCATCTGTGAGGGGTATTCAAGAAAGACCACTACATCTGTGAGGGGTATTCAAGAAAGACCACTACATCTGTGAGGAGTATTCAAGAAAGACCACTACCACTTCATCTGTGAGGAGTATTCAAGAAAGACCACTACATCTGTGAGGGGTATACAAGAAACACCACTGCCACTACATCAGTGAGGAGTATTCAAGAAAGACCACTACATCTGTGAGAAGTATTCATGAAAGACCACGACATCTGTGAGGGGTATTTAAGAAAGACTACTACCACTACATCTGTGAGGAGTATTCAAGAAAGACCACTATATTTGTGAGGAGTATTCAAGAAAGACCACTACATCTGTGAAGAGTATTCAAGAAAGACCACTACATCTGTGAGGGGTATTCAAGAAAGACCACTACCACTACATCTGTGAGGGGTATTCAAGAAAGACACTTCCACTACATCTGTGAGGGGTATTCAAGAAAGACACTACATGTGTGAGGGGTACTCAAGAATGACACTACCACTACATATGTGAAGGGTATTCAAGAAAGACACTACCACTACATCTGTGAGGGGTATTCAAGAAAGACATTACCACTACATCTGTGAATGGTATTCAAGAAAGACCACTACATCTGTGAGGAGTATTCAAGAAAGACCACAACATCTGTGAGGGGTATTCCAGAAAGACCACTACATCTGTGAGGAGTATTCAAGGAAGACCACTACATCTGTGAGGAGTATTCAAGAAAGACCACTACCACTTCATCTGTGAGGATTATTCAAGAAAGACTACTACCACTACATCTGTGAGGAGTATTCAAGAAAGACCACTACCACTACATCTGTGAGGAGTATTCAAGAAAGACCACTATCACTTCATCTCTAAGGAGTATTCAAGAAAGACCACTACCACTACATCTGTGAGGAGTATTCAAGAAAGACCACTACATCAGTGAGGAGTATTCAAGAAAGACCACTACAGCTGTGAGGAGTATTCAAGAAAGACCACGACATCAGTGAGAGGTATTCAAGAAAAACTACTTTATATGTGAGAGGTATTCAAGAAAAACACTACAGCTGTGAGAAGTAATCAAGAAAGACACTACAGCTGTTAGAGATATTCAAGAAAGACAATACAGTTGTGAGAGGTATTCAAGAAAAACCCTACAGCTGTGGGAGGTATTCATGAGAGACACTTCAGCTGCGTGAGATAGATAAGAAAGATACAATAACTTTTATATATAGATATATTAACGGAAATAATATACTTTAATTGTGAGAGACATTCAAACAAAGAACTATACTATAACGGTGAGCAACTAAGTGACAAATGTCGAGGTGTTGTCACGTGCTGGCCTTCAAAGTATGTATACACTGCTTAGACAGCGCAGACTTCGCTGGCTTGGCCATGTTCGCCGCATGGAAGATGGTCGCATCCCAAAAGATATCTTCTACGGACAATTAGCAGATGGCAAGAGAACAGTTGGGCGACCACAGCTGAGGTTCAAAGATGTGTGCAAGAGAGATATGAGGGCACTGGACATGGATCCAGCAACATGGGAGGATGAAGCTGCCGATCGCACTAAGTGGCGATGCTATTTACGGCGCCACCTCAGATTGGGCGAAGAGAGGCTCACACAACAAGCAGAGGAGGGGAGAAAACGTCAAAAGGAGCACCAGGAAAATAAGCAGCTGAGGGCTGTCACCTCAGGGGCGCATTCCCATAGTCAGTTATGACTGAAGGGGCTATTATTATTATTATTTGACATATTTTTTTTTTACCCTAAATGTTCGCTCTGACCACTCCCTAGACTTGTTTACGTTTCGCCAGGTGAATCGTAAGAGTACAAGGCTAATTAGATGGATCAGCGGCTAATAAGTTTATCACCTAAGTCGTCTAGCCACCTTTGATAGAGACAATCTGAGTTGATCCAAGGTGGTCCCGATCACACCTCATAACAATGCGACCCTGCAGAGTACAGAAATAAAGCCACATTGTTTGTCTAAGCTGCCTGCGATCCGTATCAATCCATCTGACGGATTTATGCAAAGACAGGTGATAAGACGTAATCGTTTCCGCTGGCCCATCTTTGTATCAATATTACCGATAATCTGTCTGGGTGCACAATATAATGGGAAAGTATCTAGACAGGGTCGGCGTCTGTGGCCTAATGGATATGAACGCAGTTTCATAATCCAGATATACCAGGTTCGAAACCTGCTGCAGGCGGTTTGGTGGCAGATCGCTTTGTGTGGATTTTTAACAATGGTATAAGCGCCGTACCGTTCAGAAAGCAATGGCAAACTACTGAACGTAAAAATTGCCTAGAAAAATCACAAACAGCCAATAAAAGCTGGGGTTGATTGCCACGTCCTGTAAAGGATAAGCAACTAACTTTATCTAGACAGGAAATAAGTTCACAGATTTGTTTGTGAGTTTGCATAAAGATACAATCGGAAGTATTACTGCCTTATTAGAAAGAGGTCATGAGTTGGAATTTTAAAATTTGATATTTTAAAATGCGCGGGGGAAATTAAATTAAACACCCCGACCCATATAGCTCTAAAGAGCTTACCATTGGCTGGATTTGAGAGCCAGAATAGACTTTAACTTTCATTTGCAAGTTGGTATAAAAGTACAATCTTGGGATTTGAACTGAGAAATGGAAATATAATCTAGTGAAATCGAAGACACAAATCAACTTGCATCGCCACGTCAAGCTAACAATTCACCAGAGCCAGAGAGAAGGATCGGACTAGGAATTCCAAAATTATAAGTGACAGATCGAAGTATTTGGGCAACTTTGAAACTTAAAAGTAAACCCGCATTTTTAAATACAAAGACTGGAGACCCAAAGAATCAGAACACCCGTTATAAGAGGAATACTAAAATTTACCATACCAAGTGATTCGAAAGCATCTAACCTAAGTTGCTGTGTCCATTCTAAACTGTGCCAGGAGATTGTATTCCCAAAAGTTACTTTGGGGTAAGTGTAAACATTTATTTTACAAATGTGAATTTGACATGTTTTCTTTGCTAAGTGGTTATTTATATATATGAGGTTGGCAACCTCAACATATGAAAATATTATATTTATAAACCACTACAGCAAGTGCTGGTGTTTGTTTTATGCTAATTTGCTCAGAAACGCGAAAGCAGCAGCAACCCCAGACTCCGAATGGAGCAGTGATGAGTGATGATTACATCATATGTGCCTAAAGTGTATAATATCATTTTGGGAGATATATGTACCCTGTTAATTGTAATTGATGCACGCCATTGCCATCGCGCTGTCCAAGCGCATATTTTCCCAGTTCAATAACCAGAAGAATAACGGTGATTTCTAATCATATTCCCCTAGTTATACTGTGTACACTTAGGGAAAATAATTATTCAGAGAGACTAACATTGGTGGGTGGACAGCGAGACAATGCGCTTGTTAATTTCCAGCCCACAAATGGCATTTTTTATTTATATTTTGTCTAAAGTTCGTGGAACGAAGCTATCAGACTGTTCATGGTACGACGCTGCAAGACTAAAGTTTCGACGCCACTAGTTGTGAGTTAAAAGCAGGGAATCAACACTAACCCCCTACAGTGGACGAGTTGTGTGAAGAAGGGCCCTCATCACAGAAGAATTGATGAAACCACGGCTGCAGGACTCACTTAGACCAGCTAAGTTTATTAAGGAAACAGCAAAAGGACAATTGTTTTTATCAATCCTCAAACCAAGCCACAGTGAAGACAATTTTATTTACATCTAAAAATTCACCATCATTCCATCGCCATTTTAACCTGTTAAAACTAATTGACTATTTAATTTGTTACATGTTATTTTAAAACAAAACAATCATTGATTAGTTGTATCTACAGAGACTATAGGTGTATACCTATAGAGCAAATACGTATAAACGAATTTCGCTGGATTATATCAGCTGGGGGCTTGAACGGGCTAAAACCATTGTTTAATTCTTCAAAAAATGCGACGGATCAGATATAAGTTAATAGTGCTCTGTCCTATGCAGCATTGTTCTTGACTTCTGAAAGCATCTTGTGAACCTTGAGATAGAAGCGTCATTATCCTTCTATTTACAACTCTGCCAAGAGTAATCATGTGCGAAGGTAGACACCTTTGAAAACCCGTATTAGATACTCTTGAGTGTTGGCCACTGTTGGACCACTACTGCATAGCTAAGGGGAGGCAATCCGTGACATGGTCCCATACTCCGTAAGACGTAAAATGAATAAATTAATGAAACTGAAGCCAAGATACATATTCTGAAAGACGAAAATATTCATAAAAAAAAAGAAGACATTACCTGAGTGGCTTGAACCTTTCTTGACCGGCTACCACCAAAGACTGACCCTCTTCCAGGTCGTTAAAGTCGTCTTTTCTAGTTCCTTTGGTCGGCGTGTATACCCGCCAGACGGCACCACTTCTTAGATCCATTGAGTTGGACAAATCTGCCAGCCAGGACTCAAATGTCCGGAACTGTCTCTTGTTTAAGGTGACCATCTTACCAGGGAATGCATCATCGCCGTTTCTGTACACCTTTAGATGGATTCCCTTGTCGAGCTTGTTTTTCCAGATTGGCGGTAGCTCACCCACTCGCCCGTTGTAAGAGGACATTGGTTGTTCGGACATTGCCAGTGTTTATACGTATCAGAAGTCAACTACGATCAGTTTTGTATAAAGGTTAAAATCTGCTAAGGTCTTCTAGTAATACGATGTTCTCAGATATAAAATATGTTTCTTTGTCGCAAGTCACAACATTGCAGAAATGTCAACCGCGATATATGCAGACAATTCTCACACACAATTTATGATGTTGAAAAAATAAACTCTGCAATTTTAAATGAAACATTTAAATGAAATGCTGCACAGAAAAAAAAATCTTACATACATGCTTTATGTCACAGGTTGAATTTCTATTATTAACTTGCTGGAAGTATTATTTTTATGACAGTTAACATTTAAGTTTCAGTAATAATCACTTTTCTTCTCTCTTAACTTTATAGAACAACTGGGCAGCAGCGGATATTCAATTAAATAATCCAGTAAAATTATGAAAATCACGTGCATTTTAAAAAAGAACCGTACACTAATCTAACTAACACGTTTAGAAATAACGTATTTTCTGATGAATGTATTCCTGTACACAATTAATACTAATAGCATTATAGCAATAATTAAACACGCACCCAAGAAATAATTCGTACCTGTGTCAACCACAGACGAGCACGAACGTGTATTGTTATGTCTACTGGGAACTTTCGATAAGAAACTCGGCCACAACCAGCTAGCCACACGGCCTAGGGCCAAGACTGGGACACGTATTCACAAAAAGAGAACAAAACACTTGTCTTTAGAGTGGGGCTCGGTATTTCAAAGTTAGTGATCTTGAGACGATGTCTTGTGACCCAGATCCAGTATAGGTAGAACAATAACATTCTTACCTAGTAATTAAAAGCGCCTTCTTCAGAAAAAAAAAAATGATTTGCTTTGGACTATATGCTCACAGTTGAAAGATGGATAAATGTGTTATAGTTTTTCTTCCTTCTTTATGTTTGTAAATTCTGCCATCTCTTTTCTTCTCTTTATTGTCTTTCTTTCTTTCTTATTGACTTCTGTGTGTACGCGCGGGTGATAAGTTTTAATCGCCTGAAACGGTTTGTAACGCCTCATTAATATCTGATATCCACTGAAGCTTTAGGTCGTAATGTTATAACAGTCGTAGTCAGGTAAGAATAATGACAACTTTAATGTTACTCCCAGCTTTGAGGAAAACGTCTACACACGCAGGCACTATACATACACATACAGACAATCACAGTCAGACAGACAAGTACACCAAACAAAAAGACAATACAGACACATACAGCACACACAGACATTTACACAAACGCATAAACAATGCACAAAAATGACAACCACAGACATATACAGCATACACAGACAAACATACAAACACATAAATTGTACACAAAAAGAGAATCACAGGAACACACATACAACATTATTCAGACAATCACTCAAACACATAAACTACACACAAAAACAATCAGAATAAACTACACACAAAAAACAATCACAGGTACACACATACAACATTATTCAGACAATCAGACAAACACATAATCCACACACACACAATCAGAGGCATACACATACAACAAAGACAAGAATCACTCAAAGACATAAACCACACACAAAAAAGACTACCACATATACACTATATAGGTATACACTATACACAGACAACTAAAGTCACACAAACAGATATACTCGTATCATGCACACAAGGATTATCACGGACATATACTTACATCACACAGACACATACATACATCATACACAGACCACCTTATAGACAATCACACACATGCGGACAATCACAGACACGTCAACACATACACGATGCATAAACATGAAAAAAAGACAATCAAATTCACAGACACCCCATGCAGACAATCACACACAATCAGACACTCCCACAGGCACCATCCACAAACAGATAACTACATACAAGATCATAAACATATTCACGCGTATAAACCAGCACAGATATAAAACAATACATACTCATACAATCACAGACACAAATATACACACTGCAACACGATCATATAGAAACAGAACAATCAAATAGAAAGAGACAATCACATACACACTTGCATACAATGCACATACAATCACATAGTGCAGACAATGACATACTGACTGGCAATCACATAGTGCAGACAATCACATACTGGCTGACAATCACATAAGTGAAGACAATCACGTATAATCATGTACAGAAATCAGTTACTTGCTGACAATCACGTACCGGCAATTACGTGATGACAGACAATCACAAACGGACAGACGATTATATACGGACAGACGATTACATACAGACAGACAATTACATACGGACAGATGTTTATATACGGACGGACAATTACCTATGGACAGACATAAACATATTCATCATACATAAACAGATAATCACTTGCACACAGACAAACAAGACTTAACCACATTATCCACACCAGACACCAATCACATACACACATACGAAAACACATACCATTGTCGTAGATTTGTGATAGGTGAATTAAGACTTGGTTTGGTCCCTTCTGAATAGCAATAGAAACAAGCGATAGCTCAGTGGGAGATGATAAAATAGAAATAGATTTCACGAGTGAGATGGAGGAAATATATTAGAGTCGGTCTCTGACCCTCGAGAAGATTTCTCTCAGTCAGCCTATCATCTACAACAGATTAAGATTTGTCAGACCGTCTAGTATAATATATAGTAATATATATATATCCCTCACATACACACACACCTAAGTGACTACAATAGACACACAGACGTGAAACTATGACAATGGAAATATAGATAATTGGGAACGAACTGACCGAAACACTGGAATAAGTTCAAGTGAATTTTAATTATCATAATAAAATTCCATCACAACACATAAAATTACATCAAACATATACAAATAGTCATAAGTCAATGAATTGCTACAAGAATGATAGACCCATAGGTATAAACTTTCCCCTCGATGTATAGCCCATAGTCCTGTTAGAAGAAAAGTGATAGCCCCAAAGAGTCACGGATGCATACGCTATAGTCTAAGATTTCCCTTTTTAAAAAAGTAGGAACAGACTTTGATACTCTAATCTATCCTAAGGAAAATATTGTTAGCAACCAAAAAAAAAAAACTTGCATAAAGAAATTTAAGACAGCAAAATGGGTGCCGAAAATACAACAATAAAAGAATCACTCAGTCCTGCATTCACTCTATTCAGTCAGCCGTGATCACTAGCTTGCATTCGTACTTACAGCTTTGTAGCAACTTCTGGAAATACAATTTTTAGGACATGCACATACAGAATCTCCAGTGGTAGTCTTGGCCAAGGGAACCCCAGTTCCGCAAAGTCAGGTTGAGTTCACTACTTCAGGGAACGTTTCATTGGTTATTATTATTTTTTGGATATCTGTTTATGTCACATTAAAATTGTCCAGGCACGAACGTTAACAGCGAGCACAGTGTCAATAGCTTAGGTTTCTAGTAACGAGGAATGTCAGGTCGGTGCCTTCTCTCAGTATAGGACTTTATTTGGTCACACCACAACTAGTCAGAACTCCGTCGGAATGTTACTGATAGTAAAATTTTACTTGCCAAAAGAGCTGAAATGTACTTGAGGTTTTTTCTCAGGAAGAATTAAATCTGGATCGATGGGCCCTTTACTTCATTTAATCTTAAAGTTCATGTAATGGGTACTCTGTCGTTCTGGATGCCAGCGCAATGCCAGACAGGTTTTACTTTATACCCCCAAGTCTTTAAGAAAAAAATGTTTTTGTTCTTCACAGATGTTTCTCAGTACTAAAACCGTTGTCAAAGTTGGGTTACCCCAGTTTCACTGAATAAAGAAAAAACAACATATCAAATACTTATTCATACTATTCACTCAGTTATAACTTACATTATAAACTGCAAGCGTAGAGCTTGTCTTACCGTTTAAACTCCCGTGAAATAATTTATATTCATAACATCAATCATCATGAATTAGAAATACATACGTATTTCGTCAATACTCAATGCTGAATCAGTGCAGTTATAAGTTAGTTTAAAATATTCTCGACTAATTACTAGCAATTTAATTAAATTTATTTATAGCTGCATGAGTTTAAGCTTGAAATTATAATTTATTTTTCTATCCACTGAAACACGTCACTAGAGAATATAACCGACTTATAATTTAATCCTTCTGCACAGAAATCTACGAGATAAAATGAAATAGGCGATTATCGCTAAATCACTCAATACTACTATATATATATATATATATATATATATATATATATATATATATATATAGATATATATATATATATATATATATATATATATATGTATATATATAATATTTACCTCCAAGCAGAACTACAAGCTATACCACGAACTAGAATTTATTCACTCATATAATTAGTCTAGAAGCTCGGCAAAATGTCGAGTCAAACTAAGAACTTCGCCATGCAAACTTATTTCCTTAGCACGAGCAACCTGTCTACTGCAAAATTTGGAGAACTGAATTAATAGTCTAAGCTACTCGTGTAGATATATGAAAACGGACAAAGGATCCCACGCTATTACGAAAACCCGAACTAGCGCCGGTCTCTCTCTCCCCCCTCTCTCTCTCTCTTAACACTTGACATTTACTTAGACGCTGGCCATAACTGCCAAAACGCGTCTTCACACCTACTACGACATGTCTCATTTCTGAGCGATGCAGATTGGCGCCTTCCACACCTCACGCCGAGAATCTAGCCGAAGAAAAACTCGTGTCAGATGAAAATGTAGACACATGTCTGCTCTCTATGTCTGACGAGACGAATTCTCACACTATTTCGTTCACATCCAGGGACTGACATCTTACGCAATAAAATGCGTTACTAAATGAGAAAAGAACAGGCGAAAGTTAGAATGGGAAAGTTATATTTTGTCTCAAACGAACGAATGCGAAAAACAGGAAAAGGATAAAAGAGCGATAATAAAGTAGAGGACACGGGTAGAAAAGAAAAGAATATAGAAAATTTATTGATCATAAATCTCTATGCGACAACCATGCGGAAATGATACACCCAGACAGATACATACACGTCACAAAGAAACAGAAACACATGATAGCGACATAAACCCCATCGAGGCCAGCTCCTTGACGTGGAGATGGGGCTCAAGTACAGCCATCAGCGGCTGAAAAACCAAGACTGGCCAGGCCCTCCTACACTCGAGCAAGACCACAGTCTGCCCTAGCAAGTCAAGGTGCTGAAGACGGAGGCAACCAGCCAAGAGGCGCACCACAGCAATCAGGATGCCACGCACATGCGCTATGGAAGTATGCCTATATCTGCAAAACGTTATGGCACTCGCCCTGTGACGGACACCCATGCAGGCACAGTGCCGGGCCCTCTGCCTCGGAAGGGCCCAAACCCTACTACTGGGGGTCCTTCTCAATTGCCCCGTGGAGCCAGGAGGCATGAGAATAGAGCTACTGGCCAAGCAAAGAAAAGACCATTTAAAATAATGCACTGGAATGCTGAAGGCGTCAATAGTAAAAAAGACGGCTACAGCAAAAAATTAGAGCTCGAAAATATCTTGAATAACTACAAAAGACAGTGAAGTTTATACAAGAAACAACATTGCAGATATAGACAATATAGTTCAAGCGAACGAAAGAAGAAGAAGAATAGCGACATAAAGACAGATGCACACGAGGCACATACATAGATAGACGAATACAGAGATAGACGAACACACAGACAGATGAACACACAGACACACACACACACAACGGCCACACAGACAGATACACACGACTTACACACAAACAAATACACACATGACACACACACAGACAGACATGATTTACACCAGACAAACATACAGATAGAGACATACAAAACTGATATAAACATATAGAGACACACATAGAGACACACAACCAAACAAATGACACACAAAAAGAAACACACACATGTACAACAAACTTAGAAATAGAGACACGCAATCATGACACGCACACACAGACAGGTAATATAATCAAGACATACGCACACAGACACATAAGCACAATACAGATAGCTAGAGACACAAACACACCATACATAAAGACAGACACAAAAACACGACAGATACAGAGAAAGACCCATACACATATGACATACAAAGACAGACACACACAAATACGACACACAGGTAGAGACACTCAGATACGACACGAACAGATAGAAAGACACACACACATACACCAACTCTGTCGTGTATGTCCTGCCATTTTCTCTTCTTATGTCCTCCAGAACCCAGCCAAGGATGACACGTCATAGAATTGGGGGTAGAGGGGTGGGGTAGAGCTGACTAGAAGATCAATGGTTGCTAATCGATCCAGAAATATCAATGCGAGGAGTTCTACTGTTATTGTGAGCAGTAACTTTTGGGAGTGGAGTGGGCAGGAGTTTGGGGTGGGGGGGGGGGAGGAAACAAAGGCATGTATTTACTTATTCTTTCTGCCTTCTTTTAAAATGATGTTGTTCCAAACATCTCTCACCCCTCCCCGTCTCGTACTATCTCCATGGACACCCGTGTCTCTTTATTCGTGTATTAACACACACACACACACACACACACACACACACACACACACACACACACACACACACACACACACACACACACACACACGCACGCACGCACGCACGCACGCACGCACGCACGCACGCACGCAGGCAGGCACGCACGCACGCACGCACGCACGCACGCACATAAATATATATATTTATGTGTTTATTTATAAATATGCAACAATTGAGATCAAGTTGGAGGTACACATAGCGAAACAAATAATAGAAAATGAAAGGTAAGTGGAGTTTTAATTGCATTAGGACATATATGGAGACCACAAGAAATCAAGTCCAACACAAAAATAGGCCAAGTCTACAACTCAAATGTCAAGAGAATCCTACTGAAACATTGATACAACAAAAAGAACAACCAAGAAGGTAAACACTTTCATAAATAGGTACTTGCCAAGAATAGAAGAGTTGAAATGGTGCGACAACGTTATCAGTGTGGACGTGATGACAACAACCAGACTAGTGACATTGGAACAAGATATAAGGAAAAGATGCTGGCGATAGATAGGAAATAAACTCTGAGGAAACTAGTTGATAGCATTACCAGACTGTCCTTGTTCTAGAATGTCCATGGTACGGAGTGTAGGGACGGGAGACCGAAAACCACATGGGGTAGAGAACCAGAGATAAAAATAAAAGGCATTAGAAAGACTTTAAAAGGCTTTGAGCTAATGGGACGAGACAAGTGTGTTGATTGTACGGGACAAGAAGACTTGGCATAAGTTTGTTGATGGTACGGGACAAGAAGACTTGGCATAAGTTTGTTGATGGTACGGGACAAGAAGACTTGGCATAAGTTTGTTGACGGTATGGGACGATAAGACTTGGCGTAAGTTTGTTGAACGTATGGGACTAGAAGACTTGGTGTAATGTTCTTGATGGTATGGGACTAGAAGACTTGGTGTAAGTTTGTTGAACGTATGGGACTAGAAGACTTGTTGTAAGTTTCTTGATGGTACCGGACAAGCAGACTTGGCGTAAGTTTGTTGACGGTATGGGACGATAAGACTTGGCGTAAGTTTGTTGAACGTATGGGACTAGAAGACTTGGTGTAATTTTCTTGATGGTATGGGACTAGACGACTTGGTGTAAGTTTCTTGATGGTATGAGACTAGAAAACTTGGTGTAAGTTTCTTGATGGTATGGGACTAGAAGACTTGGTGTAAGTTTCTTGATGGTATGGGACTAGAAGACTTGGTGTAAGTTTGTTGAACGTATGGGACTAGAAGACTTGGTGTAAGTTTGTTGAACGTATGGGACTAGAAGACTTGGTGTAAGTTTGTTGAACGTATGGGACTAGAAGACTTGGTGTAAGTTTGTTGAACGTATGGGACTAGAAGACTTGGTGTAAGTTTGTTGAACGTATGGGACTAGAAGACTTGGTGTAAGTTTGTTGAACGTATGGGACTAGAAGACTTGGTGTAAGTTTGTTGAACGTATGGGACTAGAAGACTTGGTGTAAGTTTCTTGATGGTATGGGACTAGAAGACTAGGTGTAAGTTTCTTGATGGTACGGGACAAGAAGACTTGGCATAAGTTTGTTGACGGTATGGGACGATACGACTTGGCGGACGTTTATTGAAGGCCTATGATCCGTAGGGAGATGAAGGATGATGATATGGGTATAAAACTAAGTGCATCGCTCGCAGGGACACACACACACACAAACACATTTACAACACTGATTTACATCTGTAAACTTCCCTCCCACTGTGGCTACTGTGCAGGTTGTCAACAAATCGGGTGATCTGCTATGAAAAGCGGGGTGGGGGTGGGGGGGGGGGGGGGGTGTAAAAAATTACCGGCGCTATTAAGAACTACATTGTAAGTTTTGTTTCGCATACGGCAGACATCTTAAAAACAAGAACCCATTGTTGACATTCGGGACCCTTGACCTCCGGTTGCTAAGTTATGGCGTCGTATCTCGCTGAACAGCAATAGAGTGCCAATTAATAACACGCATGTGTATAGACAGAGGATACTAAGTCATGTGGTCTTTGACAGTATACAATTTATTGGTCATACATTAAGTCATGTGGTCTTTGACAGTATACAATTTATTGGTCATACATTAAGTCATGTGGTCTTTGACAGTATACAATTTATTGGTCATACATTAAGTCATGTGGTCTTTGACAGTATACAATTTATTGGTCATACATTAAGTCATTCGTTTTTGTGACAGGAGCCAATTTATTGGTCATATATTAAAACATGTGTTTTTGTGACAAGAGCCAATTTATTGGTCATACATTAAGACGTTGCGTTTTTGTGACAGGAGCCAATTTATTGGTCATACATTAAGACATGCGTTTTTGTGACAGGAGCCAATTTATTGGTCATACATTAAGACAAGCGTTTTTGTGACATGAGCCAATTTATTGGTCATACATTAAGACAAGCGTTTTTGTGACAGGAGCCATTTTATTGGTCATACATTAAGATGTTGCGTTTTTGTGACAGGAGCCATTTTATTGGTCATACATTAAGACATGCATTTTTGTGACAAGAGCCAATTTATTGGTCATACACTAAGAAATGCAGCCTTGTGATAGGAGCCAGTTTATTGGTCATACATTACAACATTCGTTTTTGTGACAGGAGCCAATTTATTGGTCAAACACTAAGATGCGCAGTCTTGTGACAAAAGCCAGTTTATTGGTCATACATTAAGACATGCGTTTTTATGACAGGAGCCAATTTATTGTTCATAAACAGAGGCAAGCAGTCTTGTGGCAGGAGCCAATTTATTGGTCATAAACAGAGGCAAGCAGTCTTGTGGCAGGACCAATTTATTGGTCATAAACAGAAGCGTGCAGTCTTGTGGCAGGAGCCAATTTATTTTTCATAAACAGAGGCATGCAGTCTTGTGGCAGGAGCCAATTTATTGGTCATAAACAGAGGCAAGCAGTCTTGTGGCAGGAGCCAATTTATTGGTCATAAACAGAGGCATGCAGTCTTTTGGCAGGAGCCAATTTATTGGTCATAAACAGAGGCATGCAGTCTTGTGGCAGGAGCCAATTTATTGGTCATAAACAGAGGCATGCAGTCTTGTGGCAGGAGCCAATTTATTGGTCATAAACAGAGGCATGCAGTCTTGTGGCAGGAGCCAATTTATTGTTCATAAACAGGGGCATGCAGTCTTGTGGCAGGAGCCAATTTATTGGTCATAAACAGAAGTGGGACAAGTAGCAGCAGAGATGAGGGAATATAAAATCGAGGTTCTGGGAATGTGTGAAACAAAGTGGAAGGGGGTAGACAAGAAGAAACTCATCACAGGTGAATTTGTGCTGTCCTCAGGACATGAAGACGAAAGTTCACACCACAGTGAAGGGGTAGCTCTTATGTTATTTAAAGAAGCTGGGGAACTATTCTCAAACTTCTGTGCTTCAAATCAACTGGCTATAGGTGGAAGCATGTTTCCACATAAGAGAATACACAAGGCAACATGGATATCACCAGACCATAGAACAGAAAATCAGATTGAGCATATATGCATAAACAAGAAGTTTAGATCATCATTGCAGGATGTAAAGGTATATAGAGGAGCAGATGTGGCATCAGATCACCACCTTCTGATAGCCAAAGTAAAAATGAAACTCAAGAGATATGCAACAATGCAAAATTATAGACAACAATTTAATGTAGGACATCTAAGAAATCAAGAAACAAGAGACAAATTTGCGGTCACAATATCCAACTAATTCCAAGTGCTCCAAAAGCTGGAAGATGTAGAGAATACAGAAGACTATTGGCAGCAAATCAAAACGGTATGGAATGAGACATGTGAAGAAATACTGGGGAAAAGGGAACGACAACAAAAAGCATGGATAACAACAGAAACCATCAATAAGATAAAAGACAGAAAAAATAAGAAAGCAGATTTAAACACAAGCAAAACCAGAAGTTCCAAAGCCAAGGCTCAAGAAGTGTACACAGAAGCAAACAAAGAAGTTAAAAGAAGTATCAAAAGAGACAAGAGGAAGTATATTGAGGAGTTGGCAAGAGAGGCAGAAGATGTATAACAGCACAAAGAAGCTGACAGGGAAATACAAGCAAACAAGTTGCCTCATAAAAGACAAGAACGGAAAACTGCTCAGCAATATACAAGAGCAAATGAAGAGGTGGACAGAATATTTTGAGGACCTTCCCAATAGACCAGCTCCACAAAACCCCCCGGACATCCAGCCAGCAGAAGAAGAGCTACAAATTAACGGTGAAAGACCAACGAAGGAAGAAATAAAGAAAGCCATAAAGCTTCTAAGAGATGGAAAAGCGTCTGGACCTGATGTCATTCCAGCAGAGGCCATCAAAGCAGATATCGACACGGCTACAGAGATGTTATATAAATTACTTGGTAAAGTCTGGGAAAAGGAAGAGATACCAGCAGAATGGAAGGAAGGATATCTGGTTAAGTTGCTTAAGAAAGGAAATTTACAAGAGTGCACAAATTGTAGAGGAATAATCTTACTATCAGTGCCAGGAAAAGTATTAAATAGGATTATCCTTGAGAGATTAAAAGAGTCCATAGACAAGAAACTGAGAGATGAACAAGCAGGTTTTCGACAAAACAGATCCTGTACAGACCAGATAGCCACTTTGAGAATAATAGTTGAACAAAGTCTGGAATGGAATTCACCATTATACATCGGATTTGTGGACTACGAAAAGGCATTTGACAGTGTAGACAGAGAATCACTCTGGAAATTGATGAGGCATTATGGAGTTCCCCTGAAGATCATTAATTTAATAAAGAAACATATGAAGACATCACATGCAGAGTTCTTCATGAAGGACAGCTTACAGAACCATTTGGGATAAGAACAGGAGTGCGACAGGGATGCCTCTTGTCTCCATTTCTTTTCTTATTAGCAATAGACACCAACAACACACAACATAAATGGAATCCAGTGGACTCTGACTAAGCAGTTGGATGATCTGGATTTTGCTGATGACTTGGCTCATCTGTCCCATAACCGTAATCAGATGCAGGACAAATTGAAAACACTCGATCACAGAGGTCACAGCAATTGGGTCTGAAAATACACAAGGAAAAGACAAAGATAATGAGAATAAATGCAGGTAATGAAAACAGGGTTGAACTTGAAGAAGCACCAATACAAGATGTGGAATCGTACACATATCTTGGCAGCAATATAGGCAAAGTTGGAGGGACAGAAGTGATATCAAAAAAAGAATACAAAAAGCAAGACGAGCTTTCATTGCATTGGGAAATATATGGAGATCAAGAGAAATCGGATCCAACACGAAAATAAGAATCTTCAAACTCAAATGTGAAGTCAGTCCTATTGTATGGCTCTGAGACATGGAGAACAACAAAGACAACAACCAAAAAGCTACCGACTTTCATAAATGGGTGCTTGCGTATAATAGAGGGATTAATATGGTATGACAAGGTTACCAACGTGGAACTGATGACAAGAACTAGACAAGTGCCAGTGGAACAAGAGATGAGAAGAAGACGATGGCGATGGATAGTACATACACTGAGGAAACCTGTTGATAGCATTACAAGGCAGTCCTTGTTCTGGAACCCCCAGGGCAAGAGAGGAAGAGGTAAACCAAGAAGCACATGGAGAAGAGAGCTGGAAACAGAGATGAAAATGATAAGGAGAACGTGGAAAGAACTTGAGATGATGGCACGTGACAGGAGGACTTGGCATGTGTTTGTTGAAGGCCTATGCTCCTTTGGGAGTGGAGGGTTATGATGATGATGAAACAGAAACATGCGTTTTTGTGACTGAAACCAATTTAATTGTCACAAACAGAGGCATGCGTTTCTGTGACAGGAGGTAATTTATTTGTCATATACAGTGACATGTAACATTGTGACAGAAGGTAATTTATTTGTCATATACAGTGACATGTAACATTGTGACAGAAGGTAATTTATTTGTCATATACAGTGACATGTAACATTGTGACAGAAGGTAATTTATTTGTCATATACAGTGACATGTAACATTGTGACAGAAGGTAATTTATTTGTCATATACAGTGACATGTAACATTGTGACAGAAGGTAATTTATTTGTCATATACAGTGACATGCAACATTGTGACAGAAGGTAATTTATTGGTCAGGCAAACTCACGCGGCCTTTTATGGTAGTCCCGTAGCAGATACTGCCGTGATGGAGTGAAGTGAAAGTGACGTCACTATACTAGGCCTGCTTCATTAGGTAGAGTGACTAGTTTCCTTTCTCACTGCGTTTGCCTTCCCTAACTAGAGCACATTAAGGTACCTATTAACAGCTGGGTAGATTGGAGCGTGTCACTCACTACCAGGTTTTGAACTCGTAACCCGGTAACTGCGGCAAAGGGCAAGTGCTATTACCACTCCGCCAGTCGAACGCTTATGGGATCGTGTGACAGGAGTCCATTTATTTGTCATACACAGAGAAATGTGGTCTTATTGAGAGGCTCTTGAATAAACTTACAGTATTTAATGAGTTTTCATGCAAAAATTCTGCCGAAGAATTGAGAACATTCTGGAATGAGTTGCAGGAGGTATGCAGTGGAAAAGGAATTTTCCGAAGCTTGTCAAATGTGATAAATATAAGAAAATCAATAATTATTGAATGTATCATAACATAACAGTTTGAGATAGTCTATATATAACTAAACTTGCAACAAGAAACTGATAGATAATGGAAATAGAGGATTAAGAAAAAAACTTGAGTGAGAGAAAGAGTTCCACAGGCGTGATTACAAACACCAAATAGACATCTAACCCATGTTTCCAGGTGTCGCATGTTATGTAGTAGGACTGTCACAAATGTTTCTAGTTGCGACCTGTTAAACAATAGGTCTCTCACACTTGAATTCAGCTGTGGCCTGTTAAACAGTAGGACTCTCATACATGCTTCCATTACACACACACACACACACACACACACACACACACACACACACACACACACACACACACACACACACACACACACACACGCACACACGCACGCACGCACGCACGCACGCACGCACGCACGCACGCACGCACGCACGCACGCACGCACGCACGCACGCACGCACGCACGCACGCACGCACGCACGCACGCACGCACGCACGCACGCACGCACGCACGCACGCACGCACGCACGCACGCACGCACGCACGCACGCACGCACGCACGCACGCACGCCCGCACGCACGCACGCACGCACGCACGCACGCACGCACACGCGCACGCGCACGCACGCACGCACGCACGCACGCACACATAGTTCAACTCACTGGTCCCAAAGGTTTTTATAGCCAGGAGTTGTAATGAGGATACGCTCTCACTGCAGATAGGTGCTTCTATGGCACACGCCTCAAATAGCCTCTGACAACCAAGCCTGACTCCGAGCCTTCATGTGTGGCTCAATTTGAGCCCAGCGGAACTGTTTCCACTGACCGGAGAAGGGGCGAAGGCGAGTCACTGGCGCTTTAAGACCAGTAGCTTCGTGCAGATAAGGCTCGTGATCCTTGGTTGGTAGCCTATCTAAGAGAAAGTAAAGCTCTGAATTCAAACCACCGCTGCCTAGCGGGAATATCCATTTATGGGAAAGGCTTCGGGAGTAAACCTGAAGATAAATCCGGAGTCGGAGTCCCTAAGGCATTCTAATGTTGATTCGACATTATCCTGCGGCGTGGCTGGTACCAAACTGTATCGGCTACTGCCGTTCCTTTGGATCTACCGGCTGCGTTGAGAGGGTCAACATGCTGCATGGGCAACAGCTTGATCTCCATATAACTGTTCCCAAGCTCGCGCCCTGGAAAGGACACTCCAGCTTCACCCTATAGGTGTTGGCAAAACACGGGAAGTAGCAGTTACCGGTTATAAGCATTTTGCCCAATTGGCGTAGGGCGTGGCGCCAGGGGCTACTTCCGACTGTGGGAGAGGTTCTAGGATCTCACTGGACAGCTACCGCCCATTTCAAGCTGGGCAGCCCCCAGGCAATTAGGTGTTGTTCCGCCACTGTCTGCTTTCCCCATTGGGTGCATGGGGTTTAGGGTCAAACCCAAACTGTGGACAGAAAATTTAGCACCAAGCAATTATCACAAAACGACAGGTAATAGAAATAAACAAACTATCAGATTGGGATGCTGGAACGTCCAGACTATCCGAAAACCTACAGGACATAAACGATGTCAGGAAGACAGCCGTGATCAATTACGAACTTAAACGACTTCAGGTGGATATAGCTGCACTTCAGGAATCGCGCCTAACAGGCTCAGGAATGGTCAGCGAGAAGGACTACACATTTTATTGGCAAGGGAAAGACCTTAATAAAACTAGAGAACATGGAGTAGGTTTTGCGGTCAAAATTTCGCTAACTAAAATGGTTGAACCAGGTGAGAATGGATCAGAACGCCTGTTAACGCTCCGCCTGCAAACTAGCGAAGGTCCCATAACCCTTGTCAGTGTGTATGCTCTTACTCTGTACTCTGCCTCAGACGCTAAAGATGAGTTCTACGAGAATCTAGCAGCAGTCATCACTAGCATACCAAGGCAAGAACAGCTTGTTCTACTTGGTGACTTTAACGCTAGAGTGGGTGCCGATAATGTTTCATGGCTTTCATTTCTGGGCAGGTTTGGTATTGGCAAGATGAATGAAAATGGACAATGGCTCTTGGAGTTGTGTGTCCATCATGACCTCTGCGTGACCAACACCTACTTTCAGAATAAACCCCAGCATAAAGTGTCATGGAGACACCCACGATCCAAGCACTAGCACCAACTGGATCTGATTCTCTTCAGAAGGCGACTTCTCAGGTCTGTGCTCTCCACGCGCTCGTACCATAGTGCAGACTGTGATACAGATAACTCCTTGGTTTGCTGCAAAACCAGAGCACAACCAAAAAAACCTACATCTTGTCAGACATGAAGGGAAATCACGCATCGATACCAGCAAGATGTCAGACCCTGTCAAGATCGCTCAATTTACTGCGATCTTCAAGAAAGTGCTCAGTAGCCCTCAGCATGGTGATACTGTTACAGAGAACTGGGAGCACATACGGAACACCAGTCAAAGTACTGTACTTGCCACCTTTGGTAAGAAAACAGTGAAGTCAAATGACTGGTTCGATGCTTCATCTGATATGATGACACCTGTCATTGATGCTAAGCGCAGTGCTGCGATTGAGTACTGTGGTGAAAAATATAGTGATACAACGTTAAAATATCTCCAATTATAAAGATAACGGGTAAGATAACATGTAGGGATACAATTATACGTAAGATACGAGGATACATTCTCGCCTACGCCAGCGCTTTCTACCGCCATTGAAACTAACTAGTTAGACAGACAGACGAAACGGTTTACCCTTTTAGACCAGAGGGGAAACGGAGATAAAAAGGAAAAAATATGACTGAACACGTGTTTGAATCTAAAAGGCAAAAAGACGCAATTTGTAGTTTAAAGAAAAAAAAATCACGCCACTAGTTGACACAATGTAAGGAATTGGTATAAAAACTAACCTTGAGAAAAGTAGGATTTTCTTTAATAATAAAGTTATGAAAATAAAACCTAGCTAGTTTGATAGCCCATCTTGAGCAGAGAAATAATATACTTTTAATTATACAGACGGACAGATAACACGGAAGATATTGACGAAAGACTGTATTGTTCACATCAGACTAGCGAACAGTTTTTTGAGCATATTTTCACTAACGTTACATTTTGGCGTCCTTGAGCCCTAAAAATGCAAAAATCAAACTGCAATGAACTAGAGGGGCAAAGTCGGAGGATAGAAGCTAAAAATAACTTAGGGGGGCAGGTTTGTGCAGTTTTTGCATGTAGTTGGTCCAAGAAACAAGTGTATTTTTGTGAAAAACCAAGTAGAGACAGACGGACCAACAGAAAATAATACACACTTGACTGAGATTTGACTGAAATTTGACTTTTGGTTTGAATATTTGAAAAAAGTTAGAGGGGAAGTCCGTGATTGGACAAAAGCATTCATATTGTTGAGAAAGAGACGCACACTTGTGCCATTTGATAGTAGACTGTCCATTAACACAGTTCTTGAATGCTAGAGGTGATTTCCCGGAATTAGTAAATAAAAATCAGTGGGACGCCCTAATCTAGCCAGCAGCTCAGCTGAGTTTTGCTAGTCCTAAGTAACTGTGTTCTCAATTCTGAATTGTGGTTAGGAAAAAAGCATTTATCTTGTTTATTTTAATATTTTGAGTGATTGATACTGCCATATCATGAAAAATGATTACGACAAGTGAGTGCTTGCTCAAGGTCCCCAGCCGCAGTCCAGGGCCTAGAGACAAACAAATAATATATGAAAACCTATCTAAGACTATGGAAGGCGGATCTATTATTGACATCAGTGGGAACATATCACCCACCTTATTGACTAGAAGAGGAAACTATTGAACATATTTCGGATGCAATGCAGTCTTGGGAAACTGATACTAATTGATAACAACTGGGTGAGATGTGTTACGTTGATCAGAGAGATCTGACTCAATCTGTGTAATGTTGTTTGGGGTGTTGTGTGTAAAAGTGGCGCTGTAAATAGAGTACTGACACATGGCACAAATTTTGTTTCAGAGTTTCTGATCTGGCACTACGATTGTGCCAGATGCTCTTGTAGAAGTACAAGAGCGGGTGTCTGTGCAGCCTAACATTTTACTCCAGCTACTGAGAGGAGTGGGCCACAAAAATTCTGTACTACATCATTACAGGCCAGTAAAGTGCAAACCTGCCCTGCTGGAGATTCATTAACAAATCCCACCATCAATAAAGAAATAAAGCTTGTAATATAAACATTAACATCAGTCCCTTTGTCAAGGACTATGAACTTTGTAACCATAGATTGGGCATGATGACGCCACCCCAACTAACCATCCAGTGCTAGTTTTCCCAAGACAGTGTAGATACCATTAATATTAACCATTGTAATAATATACCTATGTACAAAAGTTATATTTGATTATGCAATATATATATGCATTTCATTGATAAATACCTATCATTTCATATGTTCTGACCAAAAGAAACAATTGGTTCAGGACTAATAAATTAAAACATTTTTTAAACTTAAACTTTAACAGCCAGTGTTAGTTCAGTGTATTATAGAGTTTATTATTATTATTAGACTTATTAATTACATGTGTGTGTCTGTGTATTTTATTACCTACACATTACATTTCAGTACCCTAGACTTTTAACGTAGCTAACACTCATTATAGTAGAATAGGTCTGTTTGAGGTCGTAAGTGGTAGCAGAAAGGCCTCCTATAACTCCCATAAACTTTTATCTCAGGAGCCTTCACAGCTGACCTCATCCAGTACACTAGGTAACATAACAACCATACAATAACATCAAAATCCACTACAAGTACAAAAGTTCACGGAATACTAGAACCTTACAGATCCTGAAGGCTACGAGAAGCAAAGTTCAAGAAACTGCTCGACGTTGTGCAAATGACTACTGGCTCCAGCTCAGTGAGAGCATCCTAACCGCAGCGCAAACAGGCAACACTAGACAAATGTATGACGGTATGAAGAAAGCCTTTGGTCCTCAAAAATGTACGACAGCACCGCTAAAAACCATCAGCAGAGAGAAGCTAACCGATAAGGGTAAGCAGATGGAGAGGTGGATCGTGCATTACTCTGAGCTTTACGCTAGGGAAAATACCGTCACGCCTGCAGTCCTTGATGCTGTCAAATGTTTGCCAACTATGGAGGAGCTGGATGCTAAACCAACATTGGAAGAACTCAGCAAGGCCAATGCTAGCTTGGCCTCTGACAAAGCACCAGGCAGTGACAACTATTCCTCAAGACATGCGAGATGCCAAGATTGTAACACTGTATAAAAATAAAGGAGACAGAAGTGATTGCAATAACTTCAGAGGCTTCTCTCTTCTTAGTATTGTTGGTAAGGATTTTGCCAGAGTCATCTTAATACGACTATACAAGTTAGCTGAGTGCATATATCCAGAGTCACAGTGTGGATTCTGAGCTGGTAGATCAACAGCAGACATGATCTTCTCTCTCCGCCAGCTTCAGGAAAAATCAAGAGAGGAGAAAAAGCCTTTATATATCCCCTTTATAGACCTGACAAAAGCATTTGACATAGTTAGTATGGATGGACTCTTCAAAATCCTCCTGAAAATTGGCTGCCCTGCTAAATTGCTGGAAATGATAAAGTCATTCCATGAAGACATGAAGGGAACAGTCCAATATGCTGGAAGCACATCCCAGCCCTTTGACATACGCAGTGGCGCTAAACAAGGCTGTGTTCTGGCTCCAACTCTCTTCGGGATCTTCTTAGCCTTACTCTTGAAACATGCATTCAGAGATGCAACTGAAAGAATATGCCTTCACACTAGGTCAGATGGCCGTCTGTTCAGTCTCGCAAGGCTGAGGGCAAAAACAAAAATCAGAAAGTTCACTATAAGAGACTTGTTATTCGCTGATGACGCTGCAGTCGTCACTCAAAACCAACAGGAGCTTCAGAGCTTGATGAATCGCTTCACCCAAGCATGCAACGACTTTGGCCTCACAATAAGTCTAAAGAAAACAAAAGTGCTGAGTCAGGATGTGGGGGCTGCATCAGTTATCACTATCGACAACTATGAGTTGGCAGTGGTGCACCACTTCACATACCTAGGGCCTACTATCAATGACAAACTCTCTCTGGACACATAAACTAACAGTCGCATTGGCAAAGCTGCAGCTACCTTTGCCCACCTCACATCGCGTGTTTGGGGAAACTCCAAATTCACAATGAAGACCAAAGCTGCGGTATGTACGCCTGCGTCATTGTCACGTAGGTCGTTTTGATCATTAAATTGCCTACATCTTCTTCCTATTCTCTCACCCGCATCCTTTTATTTTATTATCTTTCCGTACTTGTTTTTCCTGTATTTTTCGCATCACTCGTGGCGAAAAATATATTTCTTTCCCATCATCGTTTTTTCTTTCTCATACTGACTAGTAACCTTATTGCATCAGATGTCAGTCGCGCAGATAGCTGTGAATATACGGTTCTCGCCAGACATACGTCTGCAGTTTCCCCGGTCAGAGCACGGCCCGACCTGATTTCTGGGCCTGGGGTGTGAGAAATTCGTTTCGCTGGACATAGAGCAGACTTTTGGTCTACCATTTTCACCTGTCACTAGCTTAAGGTGTCAAACCCGGCATCTGTACGACGCAGTTGTAGACGGTTGTCTGAGATTTGCAACTGACACGCGCTTTTCCCGGTCAGTTTGTCAACGCAGGTGCGTAATCGCCCGGTGGCAGTTACGACACGCCTCTAAGTATAACGTAGCTGTTATGAGAAGGGGGAGAGATCGGGGCGGGGGAGATAGTTCATCCTTTGTCTGGTTTAAAATATTAACCCACGTTTGAAACTATTTCATTTCACTCAGTAACTTTGCAGTTGGACTAGAACAACCTTCGTTCGATTTCTAAATAATCTCTGTAAATAGAGATGGCCTTAGTTTGGTCGAAGTGGTTTAACGTTCTTAGTAATTCTGTGGTTGAGGTATATTAATATTATATATAATAGATATCTAGTTTGTGAAGTGATTTAGTGTTTAAATCGCCGATTCCATTTTAAACTAGTTCTGTGTGCAGAGCGAATATTTTGATAGTTTGTTATTTCTTAAATCGTCGAGTTGCAGTGGAAATAGAAAATAAATTATATTTTTAGCTTACTAAACAAGTAGCTGAAAATAAGTTTAAATTAACTGTTAAATACTCAGTCGAAACTGTTTTAATAACTAACTTATAAATGCTAGATGCGACATCAGTGAATATTGACGGAATACGAAGATATTCCTGATGATTGATTTTTATATAACTTACTTTACGGGAAGTTTTAAATGTAAGTCAAGCTGTAGGTTTGCTATTTAAAATGTAAGTTATAATGAGTACATATATGTAAATTATTTGATATGTGTTCTTTCTTCTATATAGTGAAACGGTGGTACCCAACTTGCCAGCGTTTAGTAGCCTGAGAGACATATTTGTGAGAAGCATAGACATTTCCTATCTTTAACCACGTGGGTTTTTTTTTTTATGTTTCAAGTAACACTGGATCTGACAGTGCATATGCCATCAGAGAGAGACAGTAATAGCAATCCCACTAACGGTTTCTAAAGACTAGAAATATATATTGGGCTTTTGAGCCAGTTCAAATTGCTCCACAAATGTAAATGTACATGCTGCCTGGCGGCGAGAATATTACAAGAAACATTAACATTCCGCAAGAGATTGTGACTAGTATTGTGGTGACCAAATATAGTACTTCCTGGAAGTAGACACCGATCTGACATTCCTTAAATCCTAGAATCCAAAGCTAATGACATTGTGCTCTGCTAACTTTCGTGCCTGGACAAATTTTATGTGACTTAATCAGACCTTCGAGAAAAATTAGAACACCCAAGGAATCGGTTCCCTGAGACAGAGAGTTCAGTACATCTTTTGGAACTGGGGGTTTCTTGGTCGCTGACTGCATTTTTCGGGTCTGTGTGAAGGTCCTAGAATTACTATGTTCCCAGAGGCAGCGAGCAAAGTTGTGAGTATATATGTGTGAGAAAGGCCATGGCTGGATGAATGAGAGTACACAGGTCTGAGTGTTATTTTACCGGTGTATTATTGTCACACATTTTGCTGTCTTAAATTTTTTTAACCTGCAGAATTTGTTACAAAATGCTAGAGTTTCTGTTTTCTTAGGTTAAAGCAGATTTATCCAACTCTGTTCATATAGTTACGAGAAAGAAAGAAATCTCTTAGACTCAACCCGACGTATCTATAACTCTTTGGGCCATCATCTGTTCTCTTAACGGGGCTGTGGGCTAAACCTAGAGTAAGATCTAACGGGCTATCATCCTTGTAACATTTTTCTTGAATTTTATGACTATTTGTATATATGTTTTTTTTTTTCCTTGATGAAATTTTTGGTGTTGTGAGAGATTTTTTTTTTTTTTGATGATAATAATAAAAATCTCTCTTGAACAAAATCAGTGCGTTGGTCAGCTCGATCCCAATTATCTATATAATCATTGTAATAGATTTTCCAAGTCTGTGTGTTTAACTGTCGTCACTTGTATGTGCGTGTCCGTGAGTAGATAGAATTATATGTAATATATATGTGGTTTAGACTGTCGGACTCTTTAAAAGCCGTCGTAGAGGATAGGTGAGAGGGAGAAGAATTCTTTTCGCTTTCAGCGACAGCCTCTATACCACAGTCTATCATCTCACCACTCGTGGAATCTATTTCATTTTTCTAACTCTCACCGTGACTATCACTCATTCCAACCTATTCAGAAGGGACCAAACCCAAGTCTTAATACTCCTATCCAAAATCTACGACAAATGGGGGCTCGTCCGGGATTTGAACCCAAAATCCTAAGGCGATACGACAAATGGTTGCTCGTTTCCGGTTTTTGAACTTAGAATAGGAAGACGAGTACGACAAAGGTAGACTCGTCTATCGTGATTTTGAACTTAAGATTCTTTATTCTGAAATAGAGTAGAGTGTGATGTCTTGTGAGTTGTTATATCTTTAAATAATTTATCCCCTAGACTAACGATCTGTTTACGGGCGTGCTGACCACACAAACTGATAAGTTTTTTTTTCCACAGCATTAAGAAGCATTATACATTTGGTTTACAGGTTCATTTGGTCGGAATACATGTTAATTAATGATTTTGTAATACTAAACGCTGGTAAGTTTTGTGAGTGTATAGCATTCACAAGGGTTCTGAAGCAGGAAGGTGTTTGAACTAAAGTTAAGGAGTGCGTTTCGGACTATTGTCCAGATTAATTGCCTCCCTCACCCTAACTGTCTTCAGGGGTAAACTTGATAGTGGATTAAAATTAAGGGATTATTTTTCTCTTTAATTTTTACAATAATTATTTTGTTTACACTGTAGCAACTTATTTTTCAGAAGTAATCTTAACTACCATTTAGTTGGCGTAGTCGTGTTTTGCATTAGGTGCTTTATTGCCGATTAATAGCAGCGATAGTTAGATTTTTATTTTGGAGGAGGTATCCCAGGGTTAAGGATATCATCTTTTGATTTTTGGTAATTTTTTTCTCGTAAGTGGTAGGAACCAGTGTATCCTTTTTCCTATTTTCGTTCTCCACTAGTCTCAGTCACTGACATAATATGGCCGAGAGGGCAAAGCTTAGACAACTCCTCAGGGAAGAAGCGAGAGAGGAGGGACTGGAAGGAGAGGAAGCGAAAGCTTTTGTCAGGGACGAACTTGAGAGATATGATGTGGAGAGGAAAGCGGCTGAAGCTAAAGAGAAAAAGACCGTCTATTAGAGCAGAAGAAGATGGATGAGGAGATGGAAATTCGCAGGGCGAACGAAAGAGAGAAGGAGAGACAGCATGAGGAAAGAGAGAAAGAGAAGGAGAGACAGCATGAGGAAAGAGAAAATGAGCAACGACGACAGCATGAGCTGGCGCTTAAGACTCTAGAGTTCCAAAGCCGTGGTGCTGCCTCTACCTCCAGCAATGGAGAGTCTTCTCCTCATTCTTCCTTAACTGATCCTTCTAACACTCAATCTACTCATCTCACTGCTATGTCTTTTCCGCTAGAGTCTTTCCCTTGTCCAAATGAGAAGATTGACACTTGGCTAGAAAAATTTGAGAAAATTGCAACTCTGTACGGTTTAGAGAGGTCGCGTTGGAACATTAAGCTTTCTCAGGCGCTGAAAAGCAGTGCATATGATGTCTACGCCAAACTGGAAAGCAGCCAACAAGACAACTATGATCTGTTGAAGAAAGCGTTACTGGAGCGCTTTGAAATGAACGCGCGCAAATTTCTGCAACTGTTTCGCAACAGCAGGAAGGAGAATTCTGAAACTTTTCAGCAATTCTCGTCTCGTTTGAAAGGATATCTGTCAAAGTGCCTAGAGCTCTCGCAGCTCCCCTCTACCTATGAAGGTCTTGAGGAATTTGTTTTAACAGAACAAATCAAGAACACATTGTCTGCAGATACCCGGAGATTTCTAGCTGAGCAGGGTGCAGAAAAGCTCGAAGACATCTTAGAGAAGTCTGAGCGTTACCATAACGCGCTGGCTGAACTACCGGCCACAAAGCGGAAACCGACAGAGGAGCATTTTCGAAAAAATAATCTAGAGCAACCTTCTCATGCTGCGAATCAGTTTAACCACAGAGAAACTGGACCTCAAAACCCCCCTCCTGAAAAATCCAAGTTCTACAAGAACAAGTACCCCAACCACCCCAAACAGTCTGATCAACCCGACCGCCCTTCATGGCAGCGTGGCCAGAAAGGACAAGGTGGCAAAGGGAGAACCCCTGAGCACGGGACATATGATCAGACCGAGCACACCGAGCCGAAACGCATCGGATGCTTATTAACAGTCTCGCAAGGCGGAATTATTGACAGTGATTCCCAACCTGTTGGGGATGGACCCTCAACGCGAGGTACTGTTACTTTGAACGGTTCTCAAACTTCTTGCTTATTTGACACGGGGCTTTCTTATGATTGCATTGTTGCCAGAAACCTGGTTAAACCCGGTCAAGAGACAGGAGAGACCGTCAAACTTTGTGGAGTTCGTAAGAGTGATGCACCTACAGCGCTTCCCATCGCATTGGTGGAGATACACTCTGACTTTGTCAGAGGTGTGATCAAAGCGGCTGTTATGGATGATCCCATCTACCCAGTCATACTTGGCGGGAGATACGTGTGTATTGGGAAACCGGAAGAGCCGATTGTGGCAGCAGTAACTACAAGAGGGCAAACCAAGAAGGAACGGGAGCCTGCGCCTAATTTGTTACCTATGGAACTTAAAGAAGCGCAATACAAGGACCCTACTTTGGCACCCTGCTTTAGGAAACTGCCCATGGCTAAGGAACCCAAACAGCACGGGGACATTTTTTCTGAGGATGGCGTACTTTATCGGAGAACGGGCAAGCCTGACCAAGGTTACAACCAGCTCCTAGTACCGAAACAGTACAGAAGCCAAATCCTAGAAATGGGGCACTCTCTTCCCTTCAGCGGACATATGGGACAGAACGCCACAAACCAACGTATAACCACTCATTATTGGTGGCCAGGAGTAAACACTGATATTATCAGGTACGTCAAATCCTGTGCCCAGTGCCAACGGGTACCACCCAAGCAACGGACACCCCCAGTCCACATGGGTGAAATGCCAATAGTGGGAACACCATTCGAACGGGTTGTGATCGACATTTTAGGGCCTTTCGACAGGACTAAAAGAAGGAACAGGTTCATCCTGACCTTAGTCGATACATGCACTTTATGGGCAGAAGCTATCCCGCTAACATGCGCAGATGCCAAGCATGTCGCAGAAGCCCTCGTGCAGATTTTCACTCGGTTGGGATTCCCGCAGCAAGTGTTGACGGATAACAGATCTCCATACCGAAACCTGTTGATGGATGAGATCGTTAAGATCTTGAGAACCCAACACATCCACACTAAGCCATATACTCCGACCGGAAATGGGCTCGTGGAACGTGCTAATGGAAACCTCAACATGATGCTAAGTAAACTGGCACAAGTGAAACCTGAAGATTGGGATCTTTGTATTCCTGCAGCTTTATTTGGCTACAGAGAATCTCCTCATACTTCCACAGGATTTCCGCCAGCTACACTCTTATTCGGCAGACCCATTAAGGGCCCGCTTGAAGCCTTACTTCAGTCTCTGACAGACGGGAAGGCGGATGAGACAGTTGTCTCAGCAAGTAAATATGTGTCGGTTTTAAAGGAAAGGTTGAAACTAGGGTGGGACCTAGCAACGACTAACTTTAAGCGAGCACGCACAAAGCACGCTAACCGATACAGGAAAGTCGCGAAAGAAAGAGAACTAGAAGCAGGAGAGAAAGTTTTGGTGTTACTCCCTACCGAGAACAACCAACTGAAGATCGGATGGCAAGGGCCGTTTACCGTCCTGAAAAAGATTTCTAAGGCTAACTACCAGATATCTATTCAAGGAAAGGAGAAGGTTTTCCATTTAAATCTCTTAAAGAGATACTTGGAAAGACCAGTGCCAACCTCCGACCATCTCCTGACGATCGCCAAAGCTGACGAAGATGATGATAGTGGCAGGGATATTCCACCACAATCACACGAAATCTTTCAAAAATGTCAGAAGCGGCGACGCTCTTTCAAGCGCGCATGGGAGACATTCCAGAGGAAGGAAACTTGAGTAGGAATTGGAGAGATGGAGGGGGAAGATGAGAGGGAAGAAGACAGACACCCCGAAGCTACGGTTATAGGAAATTTAATTCCATAACGTAGACATGGAGTGCTTCCATATCTTAAGGGGGGACGTCCTGTCACGTAGGTCGTTTTGATCATTAAATTGCCTACATCTTCTTCCTATTCTCTCACCCGCATCCTTTTATTTTATTATCTTTCCGTACTTGTTTTTCCTGTATTTTTCGCATCACTCGTGGCGAAAAAATATATTTCTTTCCCATCATCGTTTTTCTTTCTCATACTGACTAGTAACCTTATTGCATCAGATGTCAGTCGCGCAGATAGCTGTGAATATACGGTTCTCGCCAGACATACGTCTGCAGTTTCCCCGGTCAGAGCACGGCCCGACCTGATTTCTGGGCCTGGGGTGTGAGAAATTCGTTTCGCTGGACATAGAGCAGACTTTTGGTCTACCATTTTCACCTGTCACTAGCTTAAGGTGTCAAACCCGGCATCTGTACGACGCAGTTGTAGACGGTTGTCTGAGATTTGCAACTGACACGCGCTTTTCCCGGTCAGTTTGTCAACGCAGGTGCGTAATCGCCCGGTGGCAGTTACGACACGCCTCTAAGTATAACGTAGCTGTTATGAGAAGGGGGAGAGATCGGGGCGGAGGAGATAGTTCATCCTTTGTCTGGTTTAAAATATTAACCCACGTTTGAAACTATTTCATTTCACTCAGTAACTTTGCAGTTAGACTAGAACAACCTTCGTTCGATTTCTAAATAATCTCTGTAAATAGAGATGCCTTAGTTTGGTCGAAGTGGTTTAACGTTCTTAGTAATTCTGTGGTTGAGGTATATTAATATTATATATAATAGATATCTAGTTTGTGAAGTGATTTAGTGTTTAAATCGCCGATTCCATTTTAAACTAGTTCTGTGTGCAGAGCGAATATTTTGATAGTTTGTTATTTCTTAAATCGTCGAGTTGCAGTGGAAATACAAAATAAATTATATTTTTAGCTTACTAAACAAGTAGCTGAAAATAAGTTTAAATTAACTGTTAAATACTCAGTCGAAACTGTTTTAATAACTAACTTATAAATGCTAGATGCGACATCAGTGAATATTGACGGAATACGAAGATATTCCTGATGATTGATTTTTATATAACTTACTTTACGGGAAGTTTTAAATATAAGTCAAGCTGTAGGTTTGCTATTTAAAATGTAAGTTATAATGAGTACATATATGTAAATTATTTGATATGTGTTCTTTCTTCTATATAGTGAAACGGTGGTACCCAACTTGCCAGCGTTTAGTAGCCTGAGAGACATATTTGTGAGAAGCATAGACATTTCCTATCTTTAACCACGTGGGGTTTTTTTTATGTTTCAAGTAACACTGGATCTGACAGTGCATATGCCATCAGAGAGAGAGACAGTAATAGCAATCCCACTAACGGTTTCTAAAGACTAGAAATATATATTGGGCTTTTGAGCCAGTTCAAATTGCTCCACAAATTTAAATGTACATGCTGCCTGGCGGCGAGAATATTACAAGAAACATTAACATTCCGCAAGAGATTGTGACTAGTATTGTGGTGACCAAATATAGTACTTCCTGGAAGTAGACACCGATCTGACATTCCTTAAATCCTAGAATCCAAAGCTAATGACATTGTGCTCTGCTAACTTTCGTGCCTGGACAAATTTTATGTGACTTAATCAGACATTCGAGAAAAATTAGAACACCCAAGGAATCGGTTCCCTGAGACAGAGAGTTCAGTACGTCTTTTGGAACTGGGGGTTTCTTGGTCGCTGACTGCATTTTTCGGGTCTGTGTGAAGGTCCTAGAATTACTATGTTCCCAGAGGCAGCGAGCAAAGTTGTGAGTATATATGTGTGAGAAAGGCCATGGCTGGATGAATGAGAGTACACAGGTCTGAGTGTTATTTTACCGGTGTATTATTGTCACACATTTTGCTGTCTTAAATTTTTTTAACCTGCAGAATTTGTTACAAAATGCTAGAGTTTCTGTTTTCTTAGGTTAAAGCAGATTTATCCAACTCTGTTCATATAGTTACGAGAAAGAAAGAAATCTCTTAGACTCAACCCTACGTATCTATAACTCTTTGGGCCATCATCTGTTCTCTTAACGGGGCTGTGGGCTAAACCTAGAGTAAGATCTAACGGGCTATCATCCTTGTAACATTTTTCTTGAATTTTATGACTATTTGTATATGTTTTTTTTTTCCTTGATGAAATTTTTGGTGTTGTGAGAGATTTTTTTTTTTGATGATAATAATAAAAATCTCTCTTGAACAAAATCAGTGCGTTGGTCAGCTCGATCCCAATTATCTATATAATCATTGTTATAGATTTTCCAAGTCTGTGTGTTTAACTGTCGTCACGTGTATGTGCGTGTCCGTGAGTAGATAGAATTATATGTAATATATATGTGGTTTAGACTGTCGGACTCTTTAAAAGCCGTCGTAGAGGATAGGTGAGAGGGAGAAGAATTCTTTTCGCTTTCAGCGACAGCCTCTATACCACAGTCTATCATCTCACCACTCGTGGAATCTATTTCATTTTTCTAACTCTCACCGTGACTATCACTCATTCCAACCTATTCAGAAGGGACCAAACCCAAGTCTTAATACTCCTATCCAAAATCTACGACAGTCATCAGTACACTTCTGTATGACAGCGAGATGTGGACTACCTATGCTAAGCAAGAAAGAAGGCTCAATACCTTCCATCTACGGTGACTACGCCACATCCTCGGCATTTAGTGGAAAGAAAAAGTGACCAATGTCCAGGTGTAGTCACGTACTGGCCTTCAAAGCATGTATACACTGCTAAGACAGCGCAGACTACTTTGGCTTGGCCATGTCTGCCGCATGGAAGATGGTCGCATCCCGAAAGATATCTTCCATGGACAACTGGCAGATGACAAAAGAACAGTTGGGCGACCGCAGCTGAGATTCAAAGAAGTGTGTAAGAGAGAGATGAAGGCACTTGACATAAATCCAGAAACATGGGAGGATGAAGCTGCCGATCGCACCAAGTGGCGATGCTATCTGCGACGCCACCTCAGATTGGGCGAAAAGAAGCTCACGCAACAAGCAGAAGAGAGGAGAACACGTCGTAAGGAACACCAGGAAAATAAGCAGCTGAGGTCTGTCACCTTAGGGGCGCATTTCCATAGTCAATTATGACTGAAGGGGCTATTATTAAATCACTCAAAAGCTTGACGCATTTTTGAAGTTAAATTACTTTCACGTTGATACGTCTATTTATTAGGTGAAAATTTCTCAAAACGTATCGCCTGAATCAAATTAAAGCACCCACACGTTGATTCGTCCATATATATCAAGTCCAAATCATTCGAAAGAATAGAGCCTGAACCACGTTCAGTTACTCAATGCGTCAGTGCATGAAGTGAATTCATCTACTTAAACCGGGTATAGCTCGACGTAAATTTATTCACTTTCTTAGCATGCTTCATAGCATGAAACATCAGAAATACTAGAAGATCATTTTGTGAAGAGAGCCAGTCCAGTCAGGGCCTTTTTAAAAGATCAGACAGCAGACAATTTCCTGAGACAAATGTCAACAGTTTGTCCACGCTAGAGAGATTTCCAAGCGTTGAGGGACATTATATCTTACAAATTCTCACTACTGTACATGCAAGAGTTTCAGCAATAAGTATTCCTCTTGGAGATAACCTACACGGTGAACCAGGCATCTACATTGAACAGTCGGTGCATACTTATGTATAATTATACAGTGGAGGAAATTATAAAGACTTATGGACAGTGCAAATTTGTTATCAGTGCTGAAACACTTAATATATTTCATCATCATATTTCAACCGTGACAATAAACGCTGCGGTACAGAAAACACCAGGAATTTTTCTAAGTCCACAACACGCTGAGTTTTTAGGCGTACTAGTGAAAGGGCTGTGGCTGAGAGGCGACAGGCGATGTATACTATAAGGGGTGTCAGGAAGAATTTCAGCGGCGAGCGCGCAGTGTCAAGTCTCGTCCGCTTCGCGCAGGTGACTCAGTGTGTGTCCGTAGTTGTGATGTGCGACGGAGCGAACGAAATAATTTGTCTTCTCTTTGTTACTTTCACAATTGCCTCCACGGCTGGCGGAGTTGTGGATTAAAGTTGCTACCGGTACCATAAGTGAAATGGGTTCATTTTCGATACAAGACAACAGAAGGCTGAGACGCTTGTGAGTCATGACCCAAGTGGGCCCGCCCCCCTTAGAATGTAAAGGAGTATGTAGGGTCGAAACACTTGTCGGACGGGGGGACTTCTTCTGATGATCAGATTGCTTCCTGTTGTATCGCCCTGTAAAGAGTTTCCTATCATAGTTACATGGTCAAACCAGTGACGATCGGGAAAAGACCGATTGACTTCTGGAAAGACAGATGACACTGGGAAAGACTAGAAACCGGCTGACCGGGTTAGCACCCCGTAAGCTGTATTCAATTTCTGCAGGACCCAAAAATGATAGATGCCCCCAGGATTCACCGAAAAAAGGGGGGGGGGGGGCGGGAGAGAATGATGAATCCACAGGCGCCTCATTGGAATCGACCAGACCCGTTACACGGACTTCGAGCTCTGAACAACGGCTGGAATTTCCATGTGCCTGTGGTAGGGAATTCTCTACTCAGAGAGGAATGGAAATCCACCGAACGAAAAAGGGGTGTGGGAGGTCATCTGGGGGAGATCAACAGCGCTCTGTCTCGACGGATAAGACGTTAGAAGAACGCAGCCAGGAGTCAATCCACAGTGCTGAGTACATTCAAGTTGATCTGCCTGATGATGATCTCACACACTTCTTGGACGGGAATAGATACAATAAAGTTTCCACCTGCCAGTACAAAAGGGCTTTGGGAACAGCTGGACGAAGCCTTGGCAAAAGAGTTGGATAACAACCTGAAGCAGATAACTTTGGAGAAGAAGCTGGAAATCTTTTGCGACATAATATATCTGCACTGTCGCAAAGTTTTCGGAGTGAGGGAGGCAAGGGAAAGTAACCCACCACGAAAAAGTAGAAGACAAATTAAAGTAGAAGAAATCAGGAAACAGAAGAAGCATGCCCGAAAACTTTTCAAGAACGCAGTTGCCACAGAGAAGGAAGGTTTACGACAGGTTTGGGAGCACCTGAAAGGTCAACATAATGCCCTTTGTAGAGCAGAAAGGTTGTGCAGGAAGAGAAGGAAGACTCGAAGGGATAGGGAAAGATTCTTCAGGGAGCCCTTCAAGTTTGCCAAAGAACTGTTTGAGCAGCCACGGTCGGGTACGCTAAACATCAAGAAAGAAGACCTGGAAGAACACCTTAGAATGACATATTCAGATGGTTGCAGAGATGAGCCGCTCAACAGCATGGCAGGCCTTAAATGGCCGAGTAAACCAGGAGCTGAATTTAACACCAAGCCCCCAACGGTGCAAGAGGTAGAAAGCATTGTCCAGAAAGCTCGGTGCAAGTCAGCTCCAGGTCCCAATGGTGTGCCATATGTGGTGTATAAGAGATGCCCTGAAGTGCTCAAACGACTGCTCCGTTTACTGAAGAATGCGTGGAAAACCCAGCTTGTAAGCAAGGAATGGAGAAAGGCGAACGAAGTCTAAATCCCGAAGGAGCAAAATTCCACAGACATCAGTCAGTTCAGGCCAATCTCACTACTCAATGTAGAAAGGAAGATATTCTTCTCAGTGATGGCGAAAAGACTCACTACATACCTCTTGGCAAATGGGTACATTGACACTACCATTCAGAGCTTCAAACCCAAGAAGACGAGAAGCCTATCAGTCAGGAAAGGGAAGATAGCAGAGGACATATTCATGGTTTTCAACCAAAGAATCCCTACTGTCATTAAGGAACCTGTTAAAAGTCTTGGCAGGGTGTACGATGCCTCATTAAAAGACTCGAAGGCAGTGCAACAGACAATAGAAATGGCAGACAGAGGGCTACAGATCATAGACCAAAGCAGACTCCTGGGAAAGTTCAAACTGTGGTGCCTCCAGTTCATGTTTATACCGAAGTTCCTGTGGCCACTGCTTATATATGAAATAAGCACAAGTACAGTGGAGGCTATAGAGTAGAAGGTCAACAAGTTCATGAGAAAATGGCTAGGGGTACCACCAGGTCTGTCAGATGTAGCACTGTACTGCAAAAAGTCAAAACTTCTGCTTCCTTTTAAGTCAGTTGTTGAAGAGTACAAAGTTGGAAAGGCAAGGCTTGCAATGATGCTACGCGAGTCAGCTGATGACGTGGTTAAGTCCATTCAGCCCACACTGAAAACGGGAAGAAAGTGGAGAGTGGAAGGAGCTATTGATGCTGCCCAAGAGTCACTCAAACTGAGGGAGGTAATCGGATACACACAAACGAATAGACGGGGATTTGGTCATGGAGACATCCGCTGGTGGTCCAAGGCATCAAGCAGGGAGCGCAGAGACATGGTAGTTCAGGAGATACGAGGAGCTGAGAATGATAAGAGGTTGCAAAAAGCAGTGCAGCAGGTCCAACAAGGCCAATGGACTACATGGGAAGGAGTCCTGCAGAGGTCCTTGACATGGAATGATATATGGCATATGTCACCTCTTAGGCTCAGCTTCATTGTTAGATCAATGTATGACCTGCTGCCGTCGGCCACCAACCTTGTGAAATGGGGAAAGTCGGATGATGAGCAGTGCCCCCTGTGCCAGGGGAGGCAGACACTCGAACACGTGCTCTCAGCGTGTAAGGTGTCATTAGGGCAAGGGCGATACACTTGGCGCCATAACAAAGTGCTAAATGAGCTTGCTGCGACAATAGATCTGGCAAGGATGAAGGCGAATAGCAAACCCGGGCCGAGCACCGCAAATACATACTTTCTGAGGGCAGGAAAGTCAGCACACCCCAAACCGAGTAAACCTGGTAGCAGTTTACCATCTCTTCTTGACTGTGCAAACGACTGGGTGATGGCGGTAGACCTACCTGGACGAGAGGCATATCCAGAGAGTATAAGAAAATCGCGGAGACGGCCGCATATAGTGCTTCATTCTTCAGCAACGCTTCAGGTCATACTGATTGAACTGACGGTGCCATTTGAATCCAGATTAGACGAGCAACAGTCGTTCAAAGCGGCCAAGTATAGTGATCTGGCCGCGGATCTGAGACACGATGGGTTCACTGCAAGGGTCATGGCAGTTGAACTGGGCGCAAGAGGGCTTGTGGCTGCATCAGTGTATGATCTATTGAAACTGTTGGTGCTGAAGGGACAGTCGAGAACAAAGGCACTGAAGAGGCTTAGTGAAACTGCCGAAAAGGCATCAGGCTGGCTGTGCAACAACCGCAATGGGCAATGGAAACCGTGACAATAAACGCTGCGGTACAGAAAATACCAGGAATTTTTCTAAGTCCACAATACGCTGAGTTTTTAGGCGTACTAGTGAAAGGGCTGTGGCTGAGAGGCGACAGGCGATGTATACTATAAGGGGTGTCAGGAAGAATTTCAGCGGCGAGCGCGCAGTGTCAAGTCTCGTCCGCTTCGCGCAGGTGACTCAGTGTGTGTCCGTAGTTGTGATGTGCTACGGAGCGAACGGAATAATTTGTCTTCTCTTTGTTACTTTCACAATTGCCTCCACGGCTGGCGGAATTGTGGATTAAAGTTGCCACCGGTACCATAAGTGAAATGGGTTCATTTTCGATACAAGACAACAGGAGGCTGAGACGCTTGGGAGTCATGACCCAAGTGGGCCCCGCCCCCCTTAGAGTGTAAAGGAGTATGTAGGACCGAAACACTTGTCGGATTGGGGGATTTCTTCTGATGATCAGATTGCTTCCTGTTGTATCGCTCTGTAAAGAGCTTCCTATCATCATCAGTTGACTACTTACCTAGTTCACTATCATATTTAATTAACTACATTTTTACACTTCATCTGTGAATTGTCTTTCACAGTCATCCTTTCTACTTTCTACTAATAGACAGAGATTCTCATTTGGAGAGGTTGGGGTTTCTTTCTATAGGATTTAACGTTAAGGGGTTCAAAGAACAGCTTTCATTATTAATAATTTACACGTCTTGGAAGGAAACTACTGTCTTAAGACGTTCCTGCACCATCTTGAATTACATAGACCTTCCCCATCACACTGTAGCGGAACATTTCTACATTTGAATGTGAATGTCTACAGCATTAGAAGACCTCGGAATACAGGGCAGCTATTAGATAACGTGAGAGCTCTGTACTATGCTTGAAAATGTGTAGAAGGAACAACTGAAGCATTTGATATAACCACAGGAGTCAGATAAGCCTGTGTGCTGTCCTCAGTAAAATATTTATATGGACAAAATAACATAAAAAACACACTTGGAAGCAAACACATAAGACGAATTAAACCCATGAAGTGAAGAATGCAACCACAGGAACGAATTATTTTTGCAGGTGACCAAAGTATAATGTTTAAAGATGAAAACGAATTACAAAAAATCTGGTTGCAAATGGAAGATACAGAGGAAGAACACACAAAGATAGACGGAAAACAATTAACAACAGTCAAACAACATCAAGCGTAAGCAGGTTCTAGAGTTCAAATACCGAAGAAGCATTTATAGTGAAAATGGGAGACTTGACACGGAAATTGAAACAAGATGTCAAAAAGCCAGTACAGTGACTTACCAAATGTCACCACTACTCAAACATAAGAATATCACTATGGAAACTATACGACAACTGATAAATAGTATTATCTTACCAACTATTTGCTATCAGTGTCAAGCGTGGTCATTGACAAAAGCAAAAGAGAGAGAGAGAGAGAGAGAGAGAGAGAGAGAGAGAGAGAGAGAGAGAGAGAGAGTTTAGGAATTTACATCCTGCATCAAATATATAGAGACACAGAAAATCAAGTGATTTGGCCATCTCACGAGCCTGGAGCCCGACAAATGATCACTACGCGCCTACATCACTAGAAGATCTGGAGTTAGAGCGCAGGGAAGACCAAGAAGTAGCTGGATAGACAACATCACGAGCTGACAGCAGCCAATGCGACAGACTTGGCACACGAAGGCAACCTTCAGTTCCTGACTACGCTTCACGTCAACAGTTGATCGAACAAGTCAATTAAATACATTTTAAAAGTGATCAACAAAACCGTCATTTTTGGAGCTAGGTTTCTTGAAAGGCCATCGAAACGGAACTGGTAATGATGGTTGTCGTGTGAGACTGCATGTAAAACATTTAAAAAAAAACAGTAACTGGACACGCATTTATAAAGAAAGATAACATAATATTAAAGGCAATGATTTGTTTTATGAATCACCGAACAATTCCAACTTCTTGTATTTAAGTGTAGCTAGAAACCAGTAACATTAGGGAACGATAGTGTTTATAAGTTGCTAAGATACATGTACATAAAACGCTGGCCAAGTTAAGGAAGTCTTGAGATCAGGGATTAAGGAAAACACTGGCACATCTATTCACATGATGGAGTTGTATACCGATGTAAGGATTGCAACACTGTTCGTTATTTCCTCGACCTCTAATGTGGTGTTTTACATTTAACAATGACCTAGATATATCACACGAACAAACTCTAGTGTTACTTGGCAGTCAAATTCACGCCCACAATACATTGGCTATTCATGATTTTGGTTTTGAGCTTAGAAGGATAAAGCTGATGTCGCGAGAGGCTATCAATGGCTGTATATGGTTTAATTTTTAACAAGAAAGTTAGTGTCAAGCTAACCTGACCAGCGCTGGTTGTTTATTGTCGGTCAAACTAATTAAAGAAAGTGTTTGTCGTAGATTTTTTATAGGAGAATTAAGACTTGGGTTGGTCCCTTCTGAATAGATTTGAATAAGTGATAGTCACAGTGAGAGATAGTAATAGCAATAGAGTTCCACGAGTGAGATGGTAGACTGTGATAGAGGCTGTCTCTGAAATCGAGAAATCTTCTCTCTTTCACCTATCTTCTACGACAGATTTAGAGGAGTCAGACAGATTTGAATAAGTGATAGTCACAGTGAGAGATAGTAATAGCAATAGATTTCCACGAGTGAGATGGTAGACTGTGATAGAGGCTGTCTCTGAAATCAAGAAATATATATCTCTTTGCTATATATACGATAGATAAGAGGAGTGCAGTATAAATACACACACACATACACATATATATATATATATATATATATATAGTTCTATCCACTCACGTGCAAGCACATACAAGACGACAGTTAGACGTACAGACGCGGGAAAACTATAACAAATGATTATATAGATATTCTAGAACGAGCTGACCAACACGCTGATTAAATTTTAAGTGCAGTTTAATTATCAATATAAACTCCCACCACAACACATACAAATTACATCAAAGCATATACAAATAGTCATAACAAAATCAAGGGATTGCTACAAGAAATGATAGACCACAGTTATGATCTTCCCTCGATGTTTAGCCCACAGTCCCGTTAGGAGAAAGATGATAGCCCAAAGAGTCACAGATACATATGATTTGGGTCTAATATTTTCCCCTTTTTGAAGGTATGAACTGCCTTTGATAGCAGTATCTATTCTAAGGAAAAATATAGTTTAGCAACAAATCTTGCATAAGGAAAGTTACAAAGTGAGTGGATCAAACGAAGAACATCCTTCAGTCTACTTTCACTCGGTTCTTTCATCAGGGCCCTGACTCACACAACCTTACCTACAATCGTGCTGTTGTTCGCAATCTGGCGCAAGCCTTAGTGTACACTTCGTTTAATCTGTCTATCTGTGGATGAAGCGGATACCCAGCTCTGCAGATATTTGTTTCATTCAACGTGTCCGGGGAGCGTCCTCTTCAGGCGATCGTTCTTTATTTACAGATTTAAGTTAATGTCACATAAATTTTGAGGTAAGAGTTAGGGTTTCAGCGGGCACACAGTGTCAGAGCATGAAGTTTCCCTAATTAGGAAGATGACCGGTGGACAACTTCTCTCAACAGATAATCTTGGTTCACAACACACTTGGTCAAATAATGTCGGAAAAGTTAATACTTTTTTTCTGTAATTATTCTCGCCACAAGGCAGCATGTACATTAGAGTTTGTGAAGAAATATGATCTGGCTCAAAGACCCAGTATAAGCATTTTTTCTTTAAAAAAAACCCATTAGTGGGATTGGTATTCTGTCTATTTCTGAAGGCACACGCCCTGTCAGACAGGTGTTACTTGAAAAACCCACGTGGTTAAAGATATAAAATGTTTATGTTTCTCACAGGTTTGTCTCTGTACTAAACGCCGGCAAAGTTGGGTTACCCCAGTATTCACTGAATAAAGAAAAAAAAACACATATGAAATATTTTACATATTATGTACTCAATATAACTTACATTTTGAACTGCAAGCGTAGAGCTTGACTTGACGTTTAAACTCTCCCGTGAAATAAGTTATATATAAAAATCAATCATCATGAATTAGGAATACATACGTATTCCGTCAACACTCATGAGGCATCTAGCATTTATAAGTTAGTTTAGAAAAATTATTCTCGTCTGATTATTTAGCAGTTTAAATTAAATTCATTATAGCTACATGATTTTAAGCTAGAAATTATAATTTATTCTGTTTTACCACTGTAACTCGTCGACTAGAGAATATAACAGACTTATTTTAATTCACTCTGCACAAAAGAACTAGTGAAAAATGGGCGACCCTTAATCACTCATAAAATATTAGATACTTAATGTAATATTTACCTCAACACAGAACTGCGGTATCACAACGAAACTAAGAGATTTCACTTTATAAGTTTAAGTATCTAGAACGAAGTGACCACGTCTACTGCAAATGGAGAATGAGTGAAATCAAGTTTCAAACTCTGGTTAATATCTTAAACCAGACAAAGGGGTCCCAACTTATTTCGCAAAACGAAATAATCTCCCCTTTCCGTCTTAACACTTACGTCCGCTTAGACGCTGCTCATAACTGCCAAACGTGCGTCTTCACACCTCCGTCTAACTATCTGACCGTGAGCGCGCGTGTCAGAGGCGAAATGCCAGACACTCTGTCTGCTCTGAGCGAGCATGTCTGGCGCGATTCATACCTCCGTCTAACTATCGGACAGTGAGCGCTCATGTCAGATGCGAATGTCAGACGACCCGTCTCCACTGTAGAGGGCAATTTTCACACTTCGCCGGGAGCTAGCCTGACGAAAAACTCTCGTGACAGCTGCAAATGTAGACAATTTGTCTGCTCATCATGTCTGATAGACTGAAATCCCACCTAAAATATATCGTGCAAGGGACTGACACGTTAGGTAATCTACTGCGTTTCTAAATGAGAAAACGAAACCAGGCGAAAGTTTGAATGGGAAAATAGTAATGTTTACAGTCGCAAACGTACGAATGCGAAAAACACAGGAAGAGGATAAAGAGTGATAATAAAATAGAGGACACGGGTAGAAAAAAAGAAGAGAATATAGAAAATTTATTGATTATAATCTCTATGCGACAGTGTTAAACAGCGTTATCTACGTCTGTGAAAAAAATATTTTCGAGATGGAACTGGAATAGCTATATTAGTTGTATAATTAAAATATATATGTGCAAAGCAGATACACACAAACAAACACAAACACACACGTATATCACAGTTTTGAAAGGTCAACAGCGAAGTGTACTTTTAGAGAGAAATATCGGCTGTTTTATTAATTGAACCAATTTAGTGAAATTGACCACATAATCAAAAAGCGGAACTGTATTCTTCTTCTTCTTCTTCTTCCGTCCTTAGCCACCGACCGTCAAAGCAGTCAGTGGCCGTTACGCCTAGTGGCGTCTTAGGGCAACAGCAGATAGGTTTTCTTTGCCATTGTTTCCCATCACGCCTATTGGCGTCTTTAGGGCAACGGCAAATCAATCCATTTGCTGTTGTTTCCGTAATCAAAGTGACTGGCAAACGGGTGATCAGCCCGTTGGTGGAACTGTATTGCATCATAATAAAATGTTGGTTTGAAGAAGAATGCAAAGCTACGCTACCTATGTACTACAATGATACTGAATGGCATACAAAAAGCTTATATCTTTAGTTATCTGACATTTAAACACCATTTTAACACGAGCGGTATCCCAGGTTATCTGAGATTCAAGCAAACTATCACAGTTCAGTTATTCTAACATACTGTAGCACAACCACAATCCCAGATTATCTGAGATTCAGGCCCACTTTACAAATCTGAGATTCAACTTTACTACCACAGGTATTGCAAATTACTTGAAATTTAAACACATTTCACCACGACCTGTAAGTCCAGATGAAATTCAAAGTACAACCAGTATTCTTGTTCTTGAAATGTCACATCCAGCGGTCTAGTTTTAATGATATTATTATTACTGGTATTATTTTACTTTACGAAGATGCGCTTAAATGTTCGAACCTCAAAGCCCTGAAATTTAATGGTTTTCTTTTGCGTTCCTGGCAGAGCATGGAGCCAGCAGTGCAGGTGGTCTAGCAGAAAGCCTGCACCAAGCAGTCACGTGCTCTACAAGCTGTTGTTTCCGTAATAGTTTGTTTGACATAACCAGTTTGCCAACCCCATGTACAACCTCATTCTAGTCGCCTAGTACGACATGCCTGAAGATGTAGTAGTCATATTCTTTGGGGAAATACACGGGACACTGAATTATGTGAACTTTTCTTTTCTTTGTGAATTGCGCGGGAATCACATTAATACAACGTTCACACACGTTAACAAAGGAATAGTTTTTAAATGAACTGATACTTGCATTTAATAATCACATAATTAACATGGCAGCAAAAACTTGACCTCTTAACATTCTTGTGTCTAACGATTTATTCATGCATATGTAAACTTGCACGACGTGAAAATCTGTTCACATAAATCTTTATGTTGTTTCATTGTTGAAAGGATATTTAACCCTCCACAATTAACCCACTGACATATCTGGCACGGCGACATTACACATTTATACTTCTAAAAGTAAAATGTACTATTATCTCCCCACCACGCTTCACCACAAAATGTTGATGACACTTTACTTCACATTACTTTAAACGTTTACACTCGTTTTTGCAATTTTTAAAATGTATTCGCAGAACACATGTCCCCTACAAGTTATCTATCGCGCCTTTAGTGGTAGCCGGTGTCTAAGATATCATATGGGTGCATTAATTTAGTCTTAATTTATTTATATATTTTTTTAATAACATGAGGCATTATTTTGTATCTGACATTCCTTGTCTGACCTTGCTGGTATGGCGTTGAAAGGGACCCCTGGGATCTAAAGGTTTGCAGAAATATTTTGATAAGATATGCCTGGCGCGCGCGAAGCAAAAAAGATAAAAAATGTGAACACAGAGGAAGAAAGAATTCGACAAGTAGAGAAATTCGGGATCTCCGGAGACCATGGCAGACTTCGTACAAGTGTTACGATTCCCACATATAACTTAAAAAAGAGAATTAACAAGGATATAATGACATCCAACGATGTGCCAAGGATCTTTATTATACCCATGAGAAATTAAGTCCACTTTATATTGTTAGAAATGTTACGCCAGTTGTACAGTTGATCAATTCAAATATTCAGATTAGAGGTTTCTTGAGGAAAGCTTTCGTCAGTCAGAATAACAAACAAGCGACAAAGAAGGTGAAAACAAAACTGAAACAATGGTTAATGTACAAAACACAGAAACAAGCCTGAAAAAATTACACTAAGTTACAGAGTGGAGATTTTAACTGAGAAGGGAAAAAAGGGCCTAACATGAAAATATAAGGGAACAACAATGTGAGCTTTGAACAGAAAAAAAATAAAATAAAAACAATCCCAAATTTTAAATATAGAACTACACAATCAAAGCATAAATGTGTTTCAAGTTTGATTTGCAATATAAAAAGATTTGATAAAATCACATTAGCATAAATCCTGTTCAAAGTATTCTTCCTGGAAGCTAGTATTTTTTCGCTAAGACTCTGACAGTTTTTAATGTTATACTTCACACGGAGCAGTAGCTAATGAAAAAGAAACCAAATTCTATAACTCATTTGATTGACATAACCACAACAACTCTGGGGGTTGAAATAAGGACCTCCATCAAGTCTGCGCATATACATAAACCACTTAAGCACAGAAGCTTGCTATAACATGCAGTCGACAAGTTCATAAGTCAGAGCTAACGATCGTCTGTTTTTACGATCTATTATTTACAGAGACAGCATTTCACGTCGTTGTTTAACAACGGAGCTGTTTTACATTGCTACTAAAACAGCATGTTGTAATCATGCACAGGTCACTTGAAGCATTAAAGAAAGCGCAGTTTGACACGCCTCGTGTAGGTCTCGGGGGCCTCATAGGACATACAGCAAGAATTTGACTACTGCTCTACCAGACCTGTAGCACGAAGTGGCTAAATGTGAGGCTGCCCATGAGGCTGATAACGTCATTATGTAAAACATGTTGATACATAAATCTTAGATGCCGGAGCACACGTGCAGGCTTCCTTACAAAGGAACCAGCTGCAGTTGTGGTTCGATGCTCAATATGGAGCGAAAAGGGACATGATAATGCATTAATTATAATATGCTAGGAGATATTTATAATTATAATATTCTAGGAGATATTTATAATTATAATATGCTAGGAGATATTTATAATTATAATATGCTAGGAGATATTTATAATTATAATATGCTAGGAGATATTTATAATTATAATATGCTATTTTTCTAGGTCCACAACGCAGAGTTTTTTTGGTGTACTAGTGAAAGAGCTGCGACTCTGGGGCAACAGGCGATGTATACTATAGGGAGTGTCAGGTACAGAATTTCAGTGGCTTGCGGCGCGCAGCTCGTCGGCTGCGCGCTAATGTCTCAGTGTGTGTCCTTAGTTGTGAAGGGCGACGGAACGAACGGAACAATTTGTCTTCTCTTTGTTACTTTCACAATTGCCTCCACGGCTGGCGTTGTGGATTTTAAAGTTGCTACCTTTAGTGAAATGGGTTCATTTTCGACACAAGACAACAGGAAGCTGAGACGCTTGGGAGTCATGACCCAAGTGGGCCCGCCCCCCTTAGAGTGTAAAGGAGTAATTGGGCCGAAACACTTGTCGGATGGGGGGACTTCTTCTGATGATCAGATTGCTTCCTGTTGTATCGCTCTGTAAAGAGTTTCCTACCATGCTAGGAGATATTTATAATTATAATATGCTAGGAGATATTTATAATTATAATATGCTAGGAGATATTTATAATTATAATATGCTAGGAGATATTTATAATTATAATATGCTAGGAGATATTTATAATTATAATATGCTAGGAGATATTTATAATTATAATATGCTAGGAGATATTTATAATTATAATATGCTAGGAGATATTTATAATTATAATATGCTAGGAGATATTTATAATTATAATATGCTAGGAGATATTTATAATTATAATATGCTAGGAGATATTTATAATTATAATATGCTAGGAGATATTTATAATTATAATATGCTAGGAGATATTTATAATTATAATATGCTAGGAGATATTTATAATTATAATATGCTAGGAGATATTTATAATTATAATATAAGTAACGAACGAACTTTATTTTCAAAGGGTTAAGAATTGGCCCGTCTAATATTCTGCCCTTCCATTCTCACTTATCTTGCATACTATACCCTTTCATTCCCATATGTTACTTTAAGCATTAAATTAAAAGCATACAACGTTATAACGGTTACATAACAGCAGACAATGACATTACCCAATCATAATCAAAAGAGCAAACAAGAACGTAATTAAAAAAAAAAAAACCCAAAAAAAAACAAAATCCAAAATATCTATACAGTAAATCAGACAATAATTCGAGTATGATCACCTTAGGGTAGTATACAATCGGATCTTCTGAAATATTTGAACAGTCTGCTACTGAGTGAGTAGGAACTCCGTGTTTTTCTTTGCTCTCATTAACTCAATAGCAGAATCAGATAGAACGAACGAACGTACGAACTTTATCTTCAAATGGTTTAGAATTGGGCACGCAGGCCTGACTAACATTCTGCCCATCCTTTCTCTCGTCTCCCATACTCAATTCAATAATCCTACACATGCATTTTCAATATTATTTTAAAAAATAAATAAATAACATAATCAATGCAATAAAACAAAGTAAAATCTCAACTTTGTAAAGGTATAACAGTTACACACATTTACAGGACTTTATCATAATCAATAATGAACAGGGTATGAATAATCCTTAAAAAATATACATGACATTAGAAAATGATTTGGGAACATAACTAAACTAGGGTGGCAAATAATCTGCACTCATGATGTATTTGAAAAGTCTGCGATTATATGAATATGGACTAAGCACGCTTTTTAAGTCGCGTGGAAGATTGTTCCACAGATGAGAAGCAGAAAAGGCTAAACTCTTCTTGAATAAGTCAAACCTTAGCTTGGGCACGTGTAATATGTTTAAGCGTTGGCTGTGTCTTCCGTTGTATTTGAAAATAGGCCACAGGTACGTTGGAGCATTCTGTGATAGGATTTTGTGGATGAATTTGGCTCTGTTGAAGAGGACGCGCTTTCTTAGAGGTAATATGTTAAGATGTTTATGTAGATGTACTAAGTGTGTTAGGTGTTTGTCAGAAACTAGGCGCTGCACGTTTTTGTAATGAATGAAGTCTCTTTGTGTTGGACTTGGAGCAGCCATCCCAGATTGTGGAGCAATAGTCTAGGCGTGTTTGTATTTGGGATATATAGAACATTTTCCTTGTCTTCTCATCTAGAAAATGTTTGATCTTAGCTAACTGATAAACTTTCTGTACCGTTTGTTTGGTCAGTGCTAGTACATGCGAATTCCAACTTAAATGTTAGTCAACTATGAATCCTAATGTTTTGTGTTCATTTACATTATCAATTAGTGAGGTGCCAATTTAGAGCTGAAGTGTTGTTTTCTGTGAGTTTTGTAATTTCTGCCTAGTTGCTATTATCATACATTTTGTTTTAATGATATTTATTTGCATACGATTTTTGTTGCTCCATTTGATAAGATTGTCTACATCAGTTTGTAATAATGCTTCTAGTGTGTTGCAACTTTTATCACTTGTGTAAACGGTACAGTCATCGGCATATAGGTCACAGGATGAGTGCTTGATGTGTAGTGGAAGGTCATTTATGTATACGGCAAAAAGTAAGGGACCTAGAATTGAACCGTGAGGAACTCCAGTATTGATCATGGTTGGGCTTGACAAGGAGTTATTGTAACACATTACTTGCTGTCTGTCGGACAGGAATGATTTAAGTAATGACACTAGTTTAAAGTTAACTTTCATTGTTTCTAATTTTCTTATTAAAATAACGTGATCTATCATATGGAATGCTTTCCTAAAGTCTACAAAGATTGCTCCACAAATGTTATCGTTATTGATGTTGAGGTGCCAATTGTCTATCATCTTAGTTAAGGCTGTGTGGCATGAATGCTGTTGTCTAAATCCTGACTGACTGTCAATTAGCAAGTCATAGCTAACTAGGTACTGTAGTGTTGTTTTATGTATGTGTTTTTCTAGTGGTTTAGATAGCGATGATAAAAGAGAAATTGGTCTATAGTTACCAAGGTTACTATTATCTGATGAACCAGGTTTGTAAAGGGGATATACTTTGGCGATTTTAAAGGCCGAAGGAAAATAATTCTTAGCGATACATTGATTATATATATAAGTCAGGATGTGGGTGCTGCACCGGTTATCACTATCGATAACTATGAATTGGCAGTGGTGCACCACTTCACATACATAGGGTCTACCATCAATGACAAACTCTCACTGGATACAGAAATCGACAGACGCATTGGCAAAGCTGCAGCTACCTTTGCCCGCCTCACATCGCGTGTTTGGGGAAACTCTAAACTCACAATGAAGACCAAAGCTGCGGTATATAATGCCTGCGTCACCAGCACACTCCTATATGGCAGCGAGACCTGGACGACCTATGCTAAGCAAGAAAGAAGGCTCAATATCTTCCATTTGCGGTGTCTACGCCGCATCCTCGGCATCTCGTGGAAAGATAAAGTGACAAATGTTGAGGTGTTGTCACGTGCTGGCCTTCAAAGTATGTATACGCTGCTTAGACAGCGCAGACTTCGCTGGCTTGGCCATGTTCGCCGCATGGAAGATGGTCGCATCCCAAAAGATATCTTCTACGGACAATTAGCAGATGGCAAGAGAACAGTTGGGCGACCACAGCTGAGGTTCAAAGATGTGTGCAAGAGAGATATGAGGGCACTGGACACGGATCCAGCAACATGGGAGGATGAAGCTGCCGATCGCACTAAGTGGCGATGCTATTTACGGCACCACCTCAGATTGGGCGAAGAGAGGCTCACACAAGAAGCAGAGGTGAGGAGAAAACGTCGAAAGGAGCACCAGGAAAATAAGCAGCTGAGGGCTGCCACCTCAGGGGCGCATTCCCATAGTCAGTTATGACTGAAGGGGCTATTACTATTACTATATATAAGTTAGTGATTCACTAATAGCTAGTGCAGCATAACGCAGTATTCGATTGCTAATTCCATCAAGCCCTGCTGAGCTAGTATATTTAAGGCTAAAAAGATAATTATACACTTCATTAACTGTCATCAAGGGAATGTCGGGTGGAACTGAGTTTGCACATTTTTTTCTCATAGAAAGCTGAAAGTTTGTCTAAGTCACTAGAGGAAGGTGGTATTGTGGATTTCAGACTATCTATTTCTGCCTGAAAGTGATTTTTGAAGTCTGTGCAAGTAAATGAAGTGTTGGGAGTTAATGAGTCTGATGCATTACGTTTTTTCCATAAAGTGTTGATTGCCTTCCATATCTCCTTACAATTTGATTTGTTCTCAACCAGATTTCTAAAGTGATTTTTCTTTTCTTTGCGAATTAAATATTGAACCTTGTTCCTTAGTACCCTATATGTGCTGAGGTCCTTATTTTTGTGCGCTTGATCTCTCTGCCTCATAGTTTCCAGCACTTATTGCGTGATCCAAGGAGATTTTATTTGTCGTTAGGAGAGCGTTTCAGTCAGTTTAATTATTACATTTTAAACTGCTATAGACTGTCACAGAATGAATTGGGGCGACCCCTTCTTCTTCCTAATCTCTGTTTCACTACGGCAGTAATCAGTACATTTTGTATTGATTTTATTTCGATTTTTCTGAGTCGCACCCTTTTCTTTCTTCGTCCACTGGAGCAGATATTTTGTATCCATTCTTTCGCCGCTTTCCGTATATTGTGTCTTGTCTGCTTATCTGACACCCCTAGTGGATGATAATACTAAACATTTGCAGGAGCGGCTGAGAAAACATTATCGACAATCAAGTTGGTTAATCGCAGGTGCGGCCAATATCAGTACACAGATTAACATGTACATCGCCCCCAGCGCAATCTGCTTAATCACTGATAAGGCACGGGTGCGTCTCCGCCAAGGTTCTAAAGAGACGGATTATGTGTGTGCTCAAGCAACAGATAAGATATTACTTCAGCGAAAGTAATAAGTGTTACATCTGACACACGTTGTCGTGTGAGGTTACCGATATGTCTGTAAGTTCACTTGCCGGCAATCGGATGTTTACAGCCCATTTTCAGAAAAGTAATGTTTGAAATTTTGCACTAGATGAGTCATGCAAAATATTCAAATCAGACTGGTTGATCATCAGAGCTTTATAACAACGAATACGTGGGAAGGCAGTGAACATAATCTGACGCTTCAGTCAGTCAAAACTACTGTGAAGATCGCTTGCCAAAACACCAGACCTTGCCAGAGTGAAGCCTAGAATTCAGAATTCCATTTTATCAGACCGGACACCTTTTATTTGAGTATTTATCAGCACTTACAAAAAACAGCCCAGGGAATCTCTAACATTTTAATAAGGAGAGCCATTGTCTGAGGAAACTGAAGGAAACACACAAAGTCAGAGAGGGAACTTACTAAATTAACGACACCCCAGACGCGTGTAAGAGGCCGACTCAAGTCTCTTTTATTCATCTGAGCAAACCGTCTGTGAGCGAGGATTGGCGTAAGTGGTGATTTTACATTTTATATTACTAACAAGTATACGTATATATTACCATGTGAATTTTAATGTGTGGAAATCGCTAGTGGATGTCCCAGTCATTTGAGGCTGGCAACCTCAGCGCATAGAATGATGATTCATAAACCACCACTGCACGGGCTGGTAACTACTTTATTGCTAGTTTCTTAAAGAGAACTAAACCCATAAAGAGTCCCAAGTTCCATATGGAGCAGGGAGGATAAGATGAAAGAAATGATGGTGAACACTTTTCAATCAGTGGAAATGTAAATGTAAACATACTCTATCTGTACTATTAACCGTTTCATTTAAATGTAATGTAAAGCTAAAGCTATTCAATTTAAATGTAAAGAAAGTTTTATCCCGAGGGATTAAATTTAATTCTCATCGGGGTTAAATTCTGAGTTAAATGGGATGGCGGAATGGGAAGATAGGGACCCATAAACATGGGTTGGAAAACGAAATACTCAGAAAAGCGTTTCGTTTCTATTCTTTAACATAGTTATTGGTGAAATTACTATTACAGCAGAAATTACTATCTCTGGAACAAGAAGGGACAAGTGGCTTACGCTTTAAGAGGAAGACCCAACTTTGTAGACTCTCCTTGACATTTCTGGGAAACAAGCTACAACCGACAAGGAGCAGAACCGTCATTGGCATTAGCTGCCATATGTAAGCTGCCAAAGTGAACTTTTTTAAATCGTCTCTATTATTCATCAAAGATGAAACTTTTCTTCTAAACTATTCAATTATTTTCAAACTGTTAAAACTTAAGTGATTATTAAATTTTGTTATTTGTAATTTTTCAAATTTAACTTCGATTTAATCATTTTAAAGTTACTGCATGTTTGTCTCAGTCAATTTACTACACACACACACTAGTCATAGCTAAACCAGTATTATAAGAATTCCCCCTGAATTAATCAGAGGTGGGGGCTTAACGAGCTAACATAAACAATTGCTTAACCCCTCACAAAAGTTGTCGGCAGATTCTAGAATTAACGTGCTCAGCCAAATGCAGCATTGTTTTCGCTTATCTGAATATCTTGTGAACACTCCTTTGTGGTAGAAGCGTCATTAACTTTCTATCTGCTTTGCAGTAGTGGTCCAACAGTGGCCAAAACTCAAGAGTATCTAATATGGGTTTCAAAGGTATCTACCTTCGCACAAGATTACTCTTGGCAGATATGTAAATAGAAGAAACAAAACGCTTCTATCTCCAGGGAGTCTTCACAAGATATTCAGAATAAGCAAGAACAATACTGCTTTGGCTGAGTATGTTAACTCTGTAATTCTGCCGACGCTTTTGTGAAGGATTTAAGCACTTATTAATTTCAGCTCGTTTAAGCCCCCACCCCTGATCTACTCAGTGGAATTCTATTATGTTAGTATAGCTCTGTTTAGAGTGTGTGTAGTAAGTTGACTGAGACAAACATGCAGTACTTTAAAATGATTAAATCGAAGTTAAATTTTTATAATTACAAATAACAAAATTTAATAATCACTTTAGTTTTAACAGTTGAAAATAATTTGAATAGTTATGGATCAAGAAAAGTTATCTTCACGGTCGTTATGGATTGTGAAATGTTACAAGAAGTTCAAGTGGCAGCATATATTTGAACTTAGCTGCCAATGACGGTTCTGCTCCTTCTTATGGGTTGATTCTTTAGATTAATGACACTTATACCTTAAGGGAGCGTTCACAAGATATTTCCAGAAGTCACGAACAATATTGCATTAGGCTGAACAATTATTAACGCATTATATCTGGTCCATCCCCTTTTGTGAAGGATTTAAGCAATTGTTTAGCCCGTTCAGGCCCCCAGTTGATGTTATCCAACGAAATCCCTCTTATAAGGTATAGCTCTGTTTAGAGGTAAATATATGTCTAAGTATTTATATATATATATATATAATATTCTGGCTCATACGTTTGCTTTCATACATATAACTGAATCAACTATTATTGTTTAGTTTTAAAAGAGCAGGCATACCGCTCCACCAATGTCCCAGTCTTGACATATGGATGCGAGTCATGGGCAATGACTACAACCCACAAAAGGCAGATCCAAACCTCAGAAATTAGGTATCTGAGGAAGGTGGTTGAAGTACAAGAAGAGACATGGTCCGCAACCAGACGATACGTCAAGGCCTAAAATCCCATCCCCTGCAGACCCAAGTAGAACAGTCCCAACTGTAGTGAAGTGAATCTGTATGACAACACGCTCAAAAATTCCCCGCTCAAAAACTAGTTAACGTATTTTTAAAAGCTATAAATAACTACAGTATTATAAAATTGTCTGAGGGCCCAGTCAAATTTACCGCCAACAATTTCTCTAGTGTATTTGAAATTGTCTAGGAAACAAGTCAAAAGTTACCGCCCACCCAAAATTTATCTAAGAGCATAGTACAAATTTAACAACCAATCAAATCGTTTCCTTTTCTTGTAGTGATAAGAAAATTTTGGTTGAAGTGGAAATAATGCCTATTTTGTGTTTTTGACCGAACGTAGATAATTTATTTCTGAATAACTAAAGATAATTAAAATGAAAGCGATATCTCGAATTATAGCGCTGATATTGCTTAACACATAAACATAAAGATTCCCTCATAATAAAATTATATTAACTTAGAAACATTTAATTTAGTGATTGTAGCCTTCGCTTTTTCTGGGGTGTGAACCGCTGTCTAAAGGATGTTGATGGTGTCGTAATGACAACGGTCCAACACGGGCGATGCTATTTGGACTTGACAATAATAACGCGAATGTTTCTTTCTTGGAACGTGAAGGAAGGACTTCAATAACAAGCAGGCACGTCAACGAGTGCCAATGTGTATAGGGACGAACTCGTTAGGTTTACTGACATCATAATTTATTTAGGACGAAAATACGTTGACGACAACAGGTTACAGTACTCCAACATGGATTCCACAGTAAACGTACATGTAGCATATATATAGGCATGGTACAGGCATAATAACTTCCTCACATAAGATCAGGGTTTGACCTTGCGTCAATGTCATGACCGTTAGGACTATTCAACCATAAAGATCTTGGAATAAATATATTGATTCTGTCCTACAATTCTGGTCGGGTACTTTAGTAGCTTGGTACCCCTGACATGGCAGATCCATACATACTTGCATATAATATAAACAACGAAGGTTATGTCCTAGTGCTTGGCTAACCTCTCTTCGTCGCCGTGACTCGTACGACGGCAATCCATATATTATTACAATCCAATAAACCGTAAAGGATGAAGCCTTGAATCCTTTATAATATTAAAATACTTTCGGTGAAATTCCCCGTTGATCCATTATAGCACCCCTTTGCAGAAAGGTGCTAGCTAGATGCCAACGAAGGATGGTGACACGAAAGTTCAAGTAAACAATTCACTTCTTACCAAAACTGGTTCGGACTTACGTGTAGTGTAATCCGACAATGACTTCTACCAAGAAGTCATTGTACCAGAAGAATAACTAACCCAACACACTGGGTATATATAGGAATATAGGCAACAGACTCAGTGTCTGGCTTGAGATGCTGGCTTTCATTTTTTTAACCTCTGACGTCATCTGCCTTGCTTGGACACAAGCGCGCACGAATTCCCCTACACCAAATTGTGCATATTCGTGCGTGACAGAAGACATTTATAAAAAACAAACATCAACATAAGTTGGTGTGTACTCACTCAACCGAAGTATAACCTGATGACTACCCGTGAGTGTTTAGAATACAATAAAGGAGGCATCAGCTTCCTTCACACCGTCCGCAAAAAATTTAATTCTATTAAATTTTTTTTTTTTCTTTCATTTAATTACCGCGGAGAGGTGAAACGAGCTTACAAATATGTATTATATACTAATAATACTAAGAATGCAAGAGAGGCATATTAATCAAAAAGAGGAGAGTGAACGAACAAAATCAAATTCAACTCAACTCAAAAACAAATATGCATAAAAGCATATCATCACAATTGACCAACTTTGGAACAATGTGGAAGATATGAAAGAAAATCAAAGCATAAAAGGATGATTAATTGAACCCAAATGCAATAAGTAATAAAGAGATATGGTAATACATGAATTTAAAGGAAAAGATGAAAATGTATAAAAATTAAAAAATGAGAAGTTGCACAACAACAGACAGATAAACAATTTAATTTAATCCACTACTCTTGACAACAAAAAATCAAAGAATATGAATACAACACTTGAAGTCATCAACACACCTGTGGTGAAGTGGGATGTTATAAATAATTTATATTTTCTTTTTACACTGATCACAATACATCACAAACATTGCGTTCAGAGCGTTAGGCCAACAGTCAGCTTCATCTGAAATACTTTATACCAGCATTACCATCCTTAATGGTCACTACGCCTCTGCACTTCCAGCATTATTTCTGTCTAATCAATCATCCAGGTGTCAGTGTACTATTTGGCCATTCCATGCCGTTTTACTTCTCTCCGACACCCTCTGTTCAGGCTGGAGCATTACAGGCTTTACCTCACGTTGGCCACTGAACTACACATATATATACAGGCATAAATCAACAATTCACATTCAATTTTCATTAAAAGATATTGAATGGTTCAAGCTTACCACAATTCATACGAATAACACAGATACGTTGATTAGCAATGAATTCTGGCACAAACTGGCACAAATTTCCATCTGCCTATGTTCCAGGCTTTTATTGAGCAAAATATATGCTGGCTTCAACGCACTGATGCTTTATCAAGCTATTTTAAACAAGTGGTTTCGAACTAACGCTCCCAAGTGTGTATATCAGCGAGTCTGACCAATGAGCCCCGTTTCGACAAGTGTTTGAAAAAATGTTACCTTTCCCCGTTTCCCCTAACAACCAAGATAGTATTTATAGCCCGACCAATCGTGGTTAGGCTTTCATTTGTTGCGCTCCAATCAATTTGGAGTTTACATGGTAGGCTATTTCTGTAACGTAAATTTTTTTCAAACACGTTAAAAAAAAATCTTATGAGCAGAAATGATTTTATGCTGTCAGGCACCCCCAATATTTTATTTTGGGTATAATTTATTAATTCCTGGACTATTTGCGTAACGTTTTACATATTATTTGTCAGCAAGCCCTAAGGAACCCAAAAATACAAATTTAAAGGAGCTACGTGGCTGCGTTCAAAATATGCAATTTCTTTTACCTCCTGTTTCGAAGATGTTCTGTCTGGGTACTGTTATGTTCTCAACCGTAAACCCATCTAATGTTATCTTTTCTAATAAGAGTTTTTTATGATTTATAAACCTAACTCTGGGAAAGGGTAGTGTATTTTATCACTGTCCGTCTGAAAAAGTTAGTGCTTGTAGACTTACACGCGTGATAGTAGTAATTGTGTATCGCGCGACGCGTGTTTAATGTTCGGCTTTCTGCCTCTCCCTTCTCGCTATCCTTTTGTCCATCTGTTCGTTCGTTTTGGTAACGTAATGTAGAAAAAGACATGAATGGAATTTAAAATTTAGGTCATTACGCAGTCTGCCTCTTAATGTTTTTCCAAGAAATACAGCACACGTTTCATTGAAGAAAGCGGGTATAATACAGTAAGCTTTTACTATCAACGTGAAAGCGTTACAATTTGCAGACGAAGCAGAAAACAAGGGGATTTCGAGTACATTCCTTGTGACAGCACTGTCATTTTACCATTGCTCTTCTCTTTATTAATTTTATTTGTTAGGCTTCATATTTACCTAATAATTTATATATGTGGATTAGAATATTTCATGACAACACCTAACCGTGTCTAAGGATGAGTAGTATCATTGAATAACTACCAATGACGTATCACTATCTAAAATGAGGGATAGTTACTCGATGTAATCATTAGGATTAAAATATTTATAGTTAATTATATTAAACTAATTAAATATGTTCATTAATCACAATGTACTGAATAATGTTTCAGTTCATTACACTGCTACAAGTTCAATTAGTTCTTGAAGATTCTAAGTTAACTTCAAAACAGTTCATAAACACGAAGATCCTTAAAAGTTTTAGTATGTTGAAATACCAAAGATTCCACAAAATATTGTTAAATAGTTCACGATATACTATTGTTTATCTAAATATACAATGTATCTTTACGCAGATAATGTCATAAATACTAAAAGTTATGTGATCCTCACTGTTATATATATATAATTCACTGTTCTATTTTCTATTTTCCGCTTCAAGTAATTCAAAGGAATGTTACAACTTTATTCACTTGACTAAGTATGTACAAAAAAAAATTTGTCACTGATGCACAAAGTAAAGTTCAAAGAACGTCATGTTTACAAATGTGATGTAGTATGTGTAGAGGCATCCACATTTGTAGGGCGTACCAAGTCGCATGATTCACTCGGGCAGCGGGACAAAATATCAGCGAAAACGTTCTGTGATCCAGGTATTGCCCGGATTGTGAAACAGTAGGGTTGCAATGAAATTGCATATCTGGTGGACTTTGCAGATCTGACGTCTTTGGTGTTTAATGCAGTAAGTGCTTTCTGATCCGTCTCTACAAAGAAATGTGATCCAAGAAGATAACGTTGGAGTTTAGTTATAGACCACACGAGAGACAAAAGTTCCTTATCGAGAACGGAGTACTTTTGTTCAGCCGACGTAAGTTTCCCTGAGACGAACAGTACTGTGTGCAAGGTGCCCGCATACTCCTGTAGTAACACGCTTCTAATACCGTAGGCAGAGGCGTCACTGCGCAAGATGAAAGGGAGGTTCGCATTAGGCAATTGTAACATAGAAGGTTTAGAAAAGAATGCCTTAATGGTGTCCAACGCGATTTGGTGTTCCTCCGACCACCGAATCACGTTAGCCGCGCCCTTTTTTAATAACGAAGAGAAAGGTGCAGTAATAGTGGACAGATGAGGTATGAAATTAGCGTAGAACTGAACAAGACCCAATAATGATCTCACTTGTTTCTTAGTTTTGGGAGTAGAAATGTTGAGGATCTTAGAGACATTACTGTCCTCAGTATATAACCGACCGTGACCAACGCGGTGACCTAAAAATGAAATTTCGTGAAAACCCACGAAAGCTTTAGAAGGCTTAGCCGTTAAATTACATGACCGTAAAGTGGACAGTAATGTTTTCAATCCAGTAATGTGTTCATCCCATGTGTCATTAAAGAGACAAATGTCGTCAATATATGTAAAGACATCGGGACGATGAGACAGTACGCGACGCATCATGCGTACAAATGTAGCCGGTGCATTTACTAAACCGAATGGCATGAAATTATATTGGAATAACCCCCGTGGAGTAGAAAAAGCAGTAAGTGGCTTTGCCTTTTCTGTCAATGGGACTTGCCAATATCCCTTTGAGAGGTCAAGTTTTGTAAAGATATTCAGAATAAGCAAGAACAATACTGCTTTGGCTGAGTATGTTAACTCTGTAATTCTGCCGACGCTTTTGTGAAGGATTTAAGCACTTATTAATTTCAGCTCGTTTAAGCCCCCACCCCTGATCTACTCAGTAAAATTCTATTATGTTAGTATAGCTCTGTTTAGAGTGTGTGTAGTAAGTTGACTGAGACAAACATACAGTACTTTAAAATTATTAAATCGAAGTTAAATTTGTATAATTACCAATAACAAAATTTAATAATCATTTTAGTTTTAACAGTTGAAAATAATTTGAATAGTTATGAATCAAGAAAAGTTATCTTCACGGTCGTTATGAATTGTGAAATGTTACAAGAAGTTCAAGTGGCAGCATATATTTGAACTTAATTGCCAATGACGGTTCTGCTCCTTCTTATGAGTTGGTTCTTTTCACTCTGCTCATGCTCGACCCTGGTCAAGGTTGTCGGGTGTAGCTCGTTTCCCAGAAATTTCAAGGAGAGTCTACCAATTGGATCCTTCGTTCGTCTTAAAGCGTAGGCCACTGCTCCGTTCTTGTTCCAGAGATAGTACTTTCTGCTGGTACCACCAATAAGCCAATCCTGGCTCACATACTTTTGCTCAGATGAATAAAAGAGACTTGAATCGGCCTCTTACACGCTTCTGGGGTGTCGTTAATTTAGTAAGTTCCCTCTCTGACTTCGTGTGTGGTCATTCAGTTTCCTCCGTCCCGGTTTCCTTATTTAAGATGCTAGAGATTTTCTGGGCTATATTGTAAGTCCTGATAAATACTCCAATAAAAGGTGTCCGGTATGTTAAGAAGGAATTCTGAACTCTAATTCTTCAGTCTGGCAGTCTGGTGTCTTTTGGCAAGCGATTTCTCAAGTGAAATAGCTTGAGAAAATGGTCATATTATATTCACTGCCTTCCCACGCCTTTGTTATTCGGGCCTCAAGGGATCAACCAATCTGATTTGAATATGTTGCATGATTCAGCTAATGCAAAATTTCAAACATTACTTTCCTATAAATGGGCTGTACACATCCGCTTGCCCTTGGGTACAAACTTACGAACATGTCGGTAAACTCATATAACAACGTGTTCCCAATGTAACCATCATTACTTTGATCAGAAAGTAATCTCTTATCTGTGTCTGTCCATCAGTTTTCTCCCCGTATTCCAAGCTTTGGTGATGAGCGCACCCGTGTCTTATCAGTCTTATCAGTGATTAAGCACTGCGCTGAGGCGAGTTACGTGTTAATCTGTATACTGATATCAATGCGCTCACGATAGCCAACATGGTTAGGTCGCTGCCACTCCTTGCAACGTAGGGATAAATAGATAACAACCAGACATGTCTACTTATCCCTGAGAAGGGTGTAAGAAGGAAAGTACAAAATATCTGCTACACATAGCAGAAAAATAAAGAAAGAAAGTACAACAAATGAAAGCCAACAATAAAATCAGTACCACAAATATACCGACACTGCCGGAGTGAAACAAAGATCGATAGAGTCCGCCCAGTTCTGTCACAAATGGTGGAGATAGCGCGAGTTTTTGGAAAACAAGGAAATGGTAAAGCCACGTGGGTGTTGCTCATATATTCCTTATGGATCATAACTGCTGAAAGGAACCACGGAAGCAATGAATTAGAGAGCATCACGGAAGCACTAATGAAAACCGCATAGTGGACCCATGAACACTGCACGATATATGAAAAATGAAGATATCTAGAATTGCCAAAGAAAGAGAAGATAAATTCAAATCGAGGACAGGTTGTCAAGCGAACATACTGCTGAAAAAAAAGTGAGTGCAACGCTTATTTGAGATGCGTCTTTCTTCTCCTCATCGCCCTGTCCTGTGCATGACTGCTACAAAGTTGTCTACAGGATGATTGTAAAGTCCCTTCCTAGTTTAAAACTTACATCTATTAGATTTATATGAATCAAAACAAAAAGCAAAAGTTGTTTGACAAAAAAAAAAAAAAAAAAAAAAAAAAAAAAAGCTGTTCAATGTTATAAAACCTGAACTAGCTCAGCTGATATGTATAAATCTTAAGATTTTTGATAGCCTGAGTCAGGCTAGTGGGACGCTAGTAACTTCCATGTCATAAAAGGTGGCCAAGATAGCCCCTGGGGTAGAGCAAGCATCTTGCAAGCTAGTCACATGCAGGATTGGTTGGAAGATCGGTACAGCGTGAACTGGAACAAGATGATGATGAAGAAGATTGGACTGGCTCATAATTAAAATACAAAGAACTAGTACATGGACATATTTGAAAGAACTAGAACATGGATTTTGTTTAGAACATGAACTACAGCCTTCTGATTTTAAAAAGACCACCATAAAATCAAGAAATTCGATAACCATGGTTTAAAAAATGAAGGAAGTACCACAAATCCCCCAAAACTAATACGCTAACAGTTCTAGTCAGAAATTGTGTGGTTGTGCAAGCACACAACAACTTGGAGATGTCATACCCGTCGGACAGCCATGAAAACAAAGATAGAGCTTACAACAAATGCGCAGAAATTTGGATTAAAACTAATTGGGAGAAAGACTATTACCACCATGGAAAAACTGAGAAAGCCGTGCTTCTAAAGATTAAGATAGGACAAAACTCAAGACTCTCTAGATGAGCAAAACATGGAAGTTTAACTACAAAACCAGCCGTAATTTCTGAACCCGAAATAGCTGACGCCATAACATGGGATCGTTTTGATATTTACAAGAACTACGGTGTAAAGAACACAAATAAACTATAGTATTATGCAAGGATTTTCCGGCTTCATCTTCTCCCACCCACGTGATTACTTTAATAAAAATTAGATAGTAAATTAAAATTACTGTTTGATACAAGAGCTCCGTTTGTTATGGCTTTCACGAAAAACTTTTAGTAAAGTTTATAAATATTAATAATTGTACAAATGTGATGGCTGCCTAAGACAATAGCAAATCAAATGTTTTATCAGCAGGAATAATGATGCACACAATTTCGGTAAACATTTAAATGTAAACCTACATCTTTGCTAGTGTGAAGAAGAAAGATGCATCTTTTCCACCAATCGATACATCCTTTGTGCGAGATAGGAGAGCGTGTCGAGCATATTAAGTTCGACAGCATTTCGTATTCTATGTCTAGTTTTTATTTTGTGTGTAAATCTAAAATCACTTTTTTAATAAAATATATAATTATTATGAAAAAAACTGGTGGGATGCCCGCATGTAGCTACGCACATTTATTTGCGATTATAAAATCAGAGCGTACTCGCTATGTCGCTGACACACGCATGTACTACAAACACACGCATGTACTACAAACACACGCATGTACTACAAACACACGAGCGAGGTCTTCAAGCGGTATGCAAATAATAAATGCAATCTGAGCTGACGACAAAAAGTGATGAAATTTCTTCTGTTTTTTATGATGAAAGTTTTCGTTATTCAATCGCCACACGTCTTCTGCCAGTTTTAAAGCCACTCCAACAATAGATATAAATATCCGTTACCTTCGCCATAATTAGTATAGTGTACTAAGAATTTTAATTTCGGATGGTTTATAAAAGCTACAGTATGACGAAAGCTAAAGCATCAATAAAGGGTCCTATTTTAGGAATAGCAGAAACACACTCACATACTACAACTTAAATACAGGCCTTGTTGGGATACAAGACGCAACTCATGTTTATTTGTAGCTAAGACTAGTCTTTCCACAACTTTGGTATGTTATAATTAAAAAAAAAATCTTATTACAGTACGTTACCACACTTATTCGTGCTAGTTTACAGTGTCAAAGATCGTTCACTGATTCAAGAATACAGCTAATACAAGATTCAGCTACCAGCTCCTGAACAAAAGTCGTAACTGATATGGACAGAATAAAATATATATATATATAACGATTAGAGTTTATAGTTTTTATGTACATTATGTAACACGCACCATCTTACATTAACTATACCATTTAGTTGTTAACTACTACAGTCAAGGAAATCTCACGATGCAAGCTCTACCAGCGGAGTGACAACGGCTCTTACAGAAGGCAATTGTTATGACTGGCACTTTCAAACAAATGCGCAGCATTTCATACATTCAAAACGCTTTTAAAACGTCAGCTTTCTTTAAGAAAAACTAAAAAAAAAAACTAACAAAAACACACATACACATACAAGAAGAAGAGGTTTTGGACACATTGTTAGTCAAACATTTCCATGGTGAATCGATTGGCGTCATTAACAAAGGGAGTTAACAATACGTTTCATTTTATTTTGTTTAGATCACAAGAATTTTAAGAGTTGTTAATCTCCCGCTTTGTTGCTTCCAGGTGAAAAAAAAACACGACGATCACGTCAAAACTCCGTCACCTTTAAAATTAACATCAGACCCTCTTTTGTTATATTGTCACGGAAGATTGGATACATATTGATCTTTTCTACATATTGTTCTGATTGCTAAATGGTTAGGTTCTGCATACCAACGGATCTCCATCAGTAATATAATGACTGACTTATTTTCTTAATTATTAGAGACATGAATGATTATCTCACTGCCCTTAGACTTCAGAGTGTCATAATAGCTGATAGAAAGAAGAAACATCTGTCTAGATAAGATTTTAAATACGTTTTGTATTCTAACTGCCGCAGATGTCTTACCCCGATGTGTGACGTAAAGGTGCAACGAAAAAAAAAATAGAGGATTCTAAATCTAATCATTTGTATGGAACCAAGAACTGGACTGAATTCCTGCCAAAGAAGTGAAAACCGACATAAGCTACACTGCTAACATTTTCTTCAGCGACAACTGAGAACGACAGAAGATGGATCAAGCAAAAAAACTTTGAATTAATTAAAAAATTAATATAAAATACACTGTTTTTAATATGTCTTGATTTTTTATTTCATATTTATTTATCTCCAACTCATTCTGTCCTCTTCTATTTCCAGTCCCCACTAATATTACGTTTGGGTAGTTTATTGTTCAGTTTCGTTTTTTAGTTTCGTAATATGTATTGTATACATCCGGTGGTGACAGTCATTTCCTTTTCCGGGCACGCCAGTCCATTTGCGGGAAGTTTCCTTCAGGGAAGTACCTAGGTTTAATTTTTATATTGTTTTATTTTTATATTTATTTAGGTTCTTATGTGTCCTATCTAGCCTTCACTTTCTTTCCTTTCCCTGACGATGGCCTTGTGGTCGTAACGTTGGCTATTTTCTTTGTCTTTTGTCTTCGTAAGTCGAATTACCTTTTTTCACTTTTTTTTCACACCCATAAATTAATTAAAATAACAGGTTACAATTTTAGAATATAATGAAAACATGTGAGTAGTAACAAACAAACAAAAAGGGAAAATTTTTTGGGGGGGAGGGGGGGGGGGGAGGGGGGAGAGTGGAAAGGGGGGGGGAGGGGGGGGGGGCAAGATATGAATAATTACTGATTAATGATAACTGGCCAACCACGTTTATTCTGTGTAGTAGAATGTATGGAACGTTATTCTCTAGTTTTTAGTGTATTTCCTGACAATAAAAAGAGTGGATAGCTAACATTTATTTTTTCCCGGTATTTGTGTTATTATTTATGATTTTAAATCATAATTGAATATTGTCACTTCTGGCGAGTGAAGTTCATCAGGAAAAAACAACTAATTCGATAAGTTTAATCTCACATGAAAGCTGGTCATTACTAGAGCTGTATAGAGAAACTAAAAGCTCGTTGACCTAGCTGTATGAAGAAATACATGGACTTAATAGGCACGTCACCATTCAACTTTCGACTCCCAACCCTTCCAATATGAAACACAATCTATATTCAGAGCTGATTACTTCCCTTACTTTAAAACCCTTACTTTTATGGAGTTATCTAAACCTTAATTTACCTGATTTTAGTTATGGTATAAAATCGGCCGGGTCAATGCCGGTCAAAAACCTCAGAGATTAAAACAGAAAAGAAGCTGCAGGCAAAGGACCAGAACTCTACCATGAGTGGAACATTGAGATTTTGAGCGTTAAATGTTTGAAATATGACTAAGATGTAAAACTCGTGTGGCGTTAAATAAAAGTGGTAAAAAAAAGATAGTGTTCCTCACAGATTCCATACGAGACATAATTACCTTAAGCAACTATAAAAACCTGGAAATGATAAGCCCGTCTAAAGCACTAATCGGAAGTTAAACTAAACAAAGTTAATTCTGCTCACTGGTAGATATACGGCAATCAGAAGACAGGCAAACTTGATGTACTTGTGTGTGTGTTGTTTTAGCTGATCTTTATTGCTTATATTTCATGTCAATCCTATTGTATGGCGGTGAAACATGAAACAAAAATCCAAAATAACAATAAAAAAAGCTACAGATTTTCATAAATGGGTGATTAAGTAGAATAGAAGGCGTGAAGTGGTATGACCATATGACTAATGCGGAACTGATGTCAAGAACAGGACAAGTGGTAGTAGAACAAGAGATGAGAACAGGACGCTGGCGATGGATTTTTTTTTTTTTTCCTTAACAGCGGCACTTGGGCATTCAGCCCTTCGGCTCCATGACATGTCATTGCGATGCTGGGGAGCCTGTGGACTTTCCATCCAACCCGGTCAGGAGCTTCGCTCCTTCCCATCCACAGAGGGTTTATCTCAGGAGCCGTTCAAGTTATTCAGTCAAAATCCCGGTCGATGACATTCCTTCAAATGCACACGCCCGGGCTTGAACCTTGAACACCTGATCGCCAGCGCAATGTGGTAACCATTACACCAGCGGGGATAGAACACACACTGAGGAAACCTGATGATAGAATTACAAGACAGTCCTTGTTCTGGAGTTCCCTGTGTAAGAGAGGTAGAGGTAGAGATAGAGGTAGAGATAGAGGTAGAGGTGGAGGTAGACCAAGGAACATACGGAGAAGAGAACTGGAGACAGGATGAAGAGGACGTGGAAAAACTGTGAACTGACAGCACGGGACAGGAAGACTTGTCATAAGTTTGTTGAAGGCCTATGTTCTATGGGGAGGTGAAAGGTGATGAATAAATGATTGCTTCTGTTTTAGATTTATTGATATTTGTTGTTGGCTCTCATACTTGTGGTATTGATATTTGTTGTTGGCTCTCATACTTGTGGTATTGAGTAGGCTTGTTTGTTGTTGGCTCTCATACTTGTGGTATTGAGTAGGCTTGTTTGTTGTTGGCTCTCACACTTGTGGTATTGATATTTGTTGTTGGCTCTCATACTTGCATTGATATTTGTTGTTGGCTCTCATACTTGTGGTATTGATTAGGCTTGTTTGTTGTTGGCTCTCATACTTGTGGTATTGATATTTGTTGTTGGCTCTTGTCGTGAAATATTCTAATCCACATATATAAATTATCAAGTAAATATAAAGCCTAACAAATAAATTCTAATAAAGGAAGAAGAATGGTAAAGAACAGTGCTGTCACAATGACAGTACTCGAAATCCCCCTTGTTTTCTACTTCGTCGGCAAATTGTAACGCTTTCACGTTGATAGTAAAAGCCTACTGTATTATTACCCGCGTTCTTCAATGAAACGTGTGCTGTATTTCTTGCAAAAACATTGAGATACCAAGCTGAACAATGACCTAATTTTAATATTTCATTCATTCCATTTTATACACGGCGTAACTAAAGACAGATGGACTAAAGGATAGAGAGAAGGGAGAGGCATAAAGCCGAACACGTGCAACACAAAACACGCGTCGCGCGATACACAATTACTACTATCACGCGTGTAAGGCCACATGCACTAACTTTTTCGGACGGACAGTGATAAAAACACTAACCTTCCCAGAGTTAGGTTTTTAAATCCTGAAAAACTCTTATTAGAAAGATGACAATAGATGGGTTTACGTTTGAAAACATTACAGTACCCAGACAGCACATCTTCGAAACAGGAGGTAGAAGGAATTGCATATTTTGAACGCAGCATTTTAGCTCTATTAAATATATATATTTGGGTTCCTTAGGGTTTGCTGACAAAGAATATGTACAACGTTATGCAAATAGTCTAGGAATTAACAAGTTATAGCCAAAATAAAATGATGGTGCTGTCAGACAACACCCAAAATCAGAATCGCTCAGTGGTAGATTTTTTTACACCACCATTGTACGGGAAATGGGCCACAAGTTACATTTGAACTGATTGGCTGGAATGATATGTAAGGCTAAACACGATTAGTCGGACTATAAATGCTATACTTGGTTGTTAGGGAAGACGTAGGAAGTTAAAATTTTTTCAAACACTTGTCGAAACGTGGCTCCATTGGCCAGACTCGCTGATATAATCACTTAGGAGCGTTAGTTCGAGACCACTAGTTCAAATAAGCTTGATAAAGCAACAGTGCGTTGAAGCCAGCTCATATTTTTGCTAAATAAAAGCCTGGAACATAAGCAGATGGGAGTTTGTGCCAGTATTTGTGCCAGAATTCATTGCTAGTCAACGTATCTGTGTATTTCCATGAATTGTGGGACCGTGGTCTTGATGGTATTGAGCAGCACCTGGTCAGAGCTTTGCTGAATCCAGAGTCGGACAGCATACTCCTTGGTCCATTTAGCTATCAGTGAGGTGTCTCAAGAGCCCAGGGGAGAAATCGAGCAGAGGAGTCTCTTCCTGCCGCCATCACGCAAGATAAGCTGATGTGGCCAGCTGAGCTCAAAATTATGTACCCCCATCTTAAAATAACATTGTAACATAAACTTAAGAGGGGAAGTAAATTGTTTTAATATCAGGAACTGAGAACATCTCCAATACTAGTTCCAATAAAGACAAACTATTGAAGTCATGATGACAAATACCAACAGAGCTTGAACAAAACAAAACCAGTATTACCTCATATTACTACTACACAACTGACACACATAGGATACTTTTAATAACATATGTCATTACAATATTCATATTGATAAATTCTGTACATATAACTTGTAAGTAAAATTGATTGTGATTCCTGGTTCCCTTTGTATTTGAATCAGGACACATATTCATTCATAACAGCAATGAATACATATTGTTATTTGAAAAGTTATCAGTGACTCCTTTAAGATATCCTTTAGAGTGTTTTATGTATGTGAGTGTCACAGTGTTGTCAAGTGTGGTGGAATAAATTAAATTGTTTATCTGTCTGTTGTTGTTATGACTTACACTTCATCATACACATACCCTAGACATACAACGTAGTCATCACACTATTCCAGAATAATTCTGACTGAGGTATACATATGTGGCAGCAAGTAAGGTTATATATAATACACTACTCTTATTAGATATATATACCTTCACAGCTGATCTCAGTCAGTACACTAAGTCCCCTATACATATTTATAACATCCCACTTCACCACATATATTGGGGTCTCGCTCTTGGGATTTTGAATCTTTCCCTATTAAAAATATTGGGGGTAATTCACTTCAGGGAATATAAGAATTAAAAGGTATCCTTGGGTGGAATTAAATAAGGTTGAGCTCACGGTGCCTGTGTTGTCCATTAGATATATATTTAGAGATTGAATTGTTGGTTAGACATTGTATAAATTTACCTGATAGACAATGGCGGACCTGGCCAAGTTTCGATCTGCTGCTGTTCAGACTGCAAAAGAGTTAGGATTAGATGGGCAAGTTATGGTTGCCTATGTCACTACGGAATGTGACAAATTTATTGAACGCGAAGAAAGAAGGTTTGAAGCCGAAAGAAAGTTAGAGGCTGAAAAAGAAATTAAGAGGTTGCAGATTGAGGCTGAGGCTAAGAAATTGGGTTCTTGTGCGTTTATTCACCGGTTAAATCAAATTCTGGAAATTTATTACCAAAACTGAGAACCGTACTTTTTCTTGACTGAAAAATGTTGATTTCACATTGTGATTTGGGAGGCAAGTTAAAAAAAAAAGCGTTTCTCTTGCATTCATAGTTGACACGCTTACGACAGACCTGCCCTCAAACCCCCCCCCCCCCCCCCGGATTTAAAAAAAAAGTTTATAAACCAATAGAACGGAATTGAATCAGTTCTACAAGTTAACGGTACAAAGGAAACAAGGGAAATCGCTGCCGTTGCCTTCTCTAACTCAAGATCAGAGTCAGGCACCCTTTTACAGCTGGTTTGACTGATGCGTGACACATGTTCCCTTCCTCGCTGCCGTTGCCTTCTCTAACTCAGGATCAGAGTCAGGTACCCATTTACAGCTGGTTATGGAGTGGTAGAGACTTCACCATACTAGGTCCAGCATCGAGAGGTGGGGAGCCCAGTTTCCTTCCTCGCTGTCTTTTCCTTCCCTAACTCAAAGTTAAGTACCCATTTATAGCTAGGTAGACCCCATCTCTAGATGCTGGACCTAGTATGGTGAAGTCTCTAACACTCCATAACAGCTGTAAAATGGGTACCTTACTCTGATCCCGAGTTTAGAGAAGGCAACGGCAGCAGTAGAAAGGGAACAGGTGTCACGCATCACCTAACCAGCTGTAAAAGGGTACCGGGCCTCTGATCTTGAGTTAGAGAAGGCAACGGCAGTATAGGAATTAAAAGGCCATCCCCACCTCATAAAAAGGCTGGGACTCCAGTGCCTGTGTTGTCGATTAGTCTAGTTAGAGATTGACTCCCCTGGCAGAATTGTAAATTTACGTGATACAACCTGGCGGACCTGGCAAGTTTCGATCTGCTGCTGTTCAAAAAAGTTAGGATTCTAAGCAAGGGGATGGTTGCCTATGTCACTACAATGACATTTTTTTGAGTCGAAGAAAAAGAGTTTAGAAAAAGACGCCGAAAGAAAGTTTGGCTGAAAGGGAATATCCACAATTTGATTTAACCGGTGAATTAACGCACAAGTACCAGAAATTGGAAGCAGAAAGAGAAGACAAAAGATTGGCTGCAGAAAGGGAAGCAGAAGAAAGAAGATTGGCTGCAGAAAGGGAAGCAGAAGAAAGAAGATTGGCTGCAGAAAGGGAAGAGAAGAAATTAGCTGCAGAAAGGGAAGCAGAAGAAAGAAGATTGACTGCAGAAAGGGAAGAGAAGAAATTAGCTGCAGAAAGGGAAGCAGAAGATAAAAGATTACAAAGGGAACATGAGTTACGACTAAGGGAGTTTGAGTTTCAAGGCCATGCTCCTGAAAATGGTGCCAGTCCCTTTGCCTCTGATGCCACTGCTAGCCAAGGAGCCTCAACCTCAGCTATGAATTTTCATTTAGATCATTTTGTTGAGAAAGACGATGATATAGAGAGCTATCTAAATAGGTATGAACTATTAGCTACCACGTATGGGTTAGAGAGAGAGAGGTGGAGCTTAAAGTTATCTCAAGGACTTCGTGGGGCAGCTTATGAAGTTTTTGCAAAAATGAGCAGAGGTGATCAGGAAAATTATGACACGCTAAAGCAGGCTCTTTTGTTAAGATATGAAAAGAATGCAGAATTTTATAGGAAAAAATTTAGGAATGCTAAACTACTGTCAGGTGAAACCTATCACCAGTTCTCTGCACGAATAGAGACATACTTGGAGAAATGGACTTCTCTGGGGAAAACCCAAGATCTTAAGGAAATGGTCCTTATAGAGCAACTAAGAGAGTCCATGGCTCCAGACCTGAGAAAGTTTCTCATGGAACAAGGTGCAGAGAGGCTGGGTGAGTTGCTAAATGTTGCTGAAAGGTATCAAGCAGCTCAAGCAGAGGTAACAGGTAATAAAAAGAAACAAGTGGATAACTTTAGGGCACCACAGAACTTTAATAAATTTGATCCTAGGGATCAAAACAAAAGTAAGCACCAATTTGATAGGCCACGGTATGAAAATAAAAATAAATTCCCACAATTCGATGAAAGGAAATATGATGAAAGAAAATCTTTCAACCAAGGAAAAAGGTGGTGTAAAAATTGTCAGATGGACAATCATGACACTGACCGTTGCAGAAGGAAACCTGTGTATATGGCCACCCTTCAGGTCAGGTCGACCTCAAGACAGGAGGAGGATATTATGTTGGATACCACTCCAGAAAAGATGAGGAAGGCACAGGCTGGGGATAAAACACTCAAGCCTTGTTTCAGAAAATTGTCAACTTGTCATACAACTCCAGGCAAGGGAGATTTTTACATGAAAAACAAGTTGATGTATAGGAAGACTGGAGCTAGATCCAAAGGTCAGGGACAACTGGTACTTCCTAAAAGATATAGGGCAGACTTAATAAGGAGCCTACATGTGAAACCAGATGGGGACCATGAGAAGATAGGTACCATCATTCAAAAGGTGGCTCACAATTATTATTGGCCCAAAGCAAGATGGGACATTGAGAATTTTGTAGAAAGGTGTAGCATAGCACATGAGGGAACACCCACAAGTGGGAACATTGATCAGGACCTGGACACGCCACGGGGCAAAATTAGGCCTGATAATAAAAAGAAAAATAGATTTGATAAAGTGGACCAAATGGAATGGGAAGCCCCTTTTCACGGACAAGCTTCACTTAACTGTTTTACAATGGCCACTATGCGGAGAGTGCAAAAAGATGTCTTACCCCAGGATAAGCCGAAAATCCCTCAATCGGACTTAAACAAACTGGAGGAAGAGGATGTAGAGAGGAAATCTCTCATCAAGAATTTTAAGTGGGGAGAAAGCCCCAGGAAAAGAATTGGTAGCGGTCGTTTTGTGAATGATAATTCTGGGAAGAAAAATCATCACTATAGAGCTTCGAGTGGAAGAGACCATACCGGTGCATGGACAAATAGGTCCACACAATTAAAGGTCCACATGTAGCTTTGTTAAGAACGTGGACTGATGAAAAGGCAGAGGAAAACATTACATCTTCATACCAATATGTGAATGAGCTGACCACTCGTTTAAAAAACTGGCTGGAAACTTGCCAATGAAAATTTGAAACAAGCCAGGAAGAAACATGCTGCCTATTATAACAGGAAGGCGAAAGACAGAAATTTGGCTGTGGGAGAGAAAGTACTGCTTCTTTTGCCCGGGAGTCAGAATAAGTTACAAATTGGATGGCAGGGTCCATATACAGTTTTAGAGAAGGTATCTAGAACAAATTATAAGATAGATAAGAAGGGGAAAGAAAAAATCTATCATGTGAATCTCCTGAAGAAAAATTTGGAAAGAGAACATCAGGAAGAGACACACTTGTTGACCTTGTCCATCGCCATGGAGATGAAAAAGGAACCACTTTCATCATTTGAATATCCATTACACCCCTGTGAGACAGCAGCACAAGTGAAAATCAGTACACATTTAACGAAAACTCAGAAAGAGAGAGTGCAACAGGTTCTAAATAATCATGCAGAGGTGTTAACAGACCGACCAGGGCATACAAACCTATTGGAATATGATATGAAACTGATAGACCCCACACCTGTCTGTATGAAACCATATTCGATTCCGTTTGCTAAGGAGAAAGCTTTGAAGGAAGAGATAGACTATCTGTTGAAGGAAGGAATTATTTCGCACAGTGAATCCTCATATAGTTCCGGTGTTGTACTCTTAAGGAAGCCCTCTGGAGAACATAGACTCTGTATAGATTACAGGAGACTGAATGCTATTACAGAAGGACAGGTGGATCCATTGCCGGATACAAATCAGCTGTTTGCCAGACTAAATAAAGCTAAATATTTCTCAAAAGTGGATCTGAGTAAAGGATACTATCAGATTCCAGTAAAGCCTGAGGTTAGGCCATACCTAGCTTTTAGTACCTCAGAAGGACACTATGAGTTCAATAGATTGCCATTTGGATTGAAGAATGCGCCTAGTGTCTTCTCTAGAATGATGAGAAAATTGTTGGATGTAAACATTTCGGAGGAACGTAATGAATCCCTGAGTTGCCTCTTTGATTGAGGATATTCCGAATGTTTCATACAGGATAATAAGAAGATTATGGGATCCACTACGAAAACTCTGCTATCACCAGGTATATGTTATCTCCTCATAACGTACATTTTGAGGGAAATATAATGTTCTCTGGACATGTCATTGCGCAGACTCAGAGAAGAGAAATGGTGAATACGGGTTGCGAAGCAGCATTAAGACAAGCATTCACACTTGCGGCTGTTCAGTAACATAACCGAAATATATTATTGGTTGTAGAAGTCTGAGGCAGATTTCAAGAGTAGTGCCTACTCTGAATGGACCCAACTACATAAAACCATGATAGCACCACAGCAGAGTAAAGTCAAGTTGACTTACATTTATCTATGTGTATATAGAATAAAGGACTGACATGGGATGTCTGTTTTAAGAGGGGAGGTGTCGTGAAATATTCTAATCCACATATATAAATTATCAGGTAAATATAAAGCCTAACAAATAAATTCTAATAAAGGAAGAAGAATGGTAAAGAACAGTGCTGTCACAATGACAGTACTCGAAATCCCCCTTGTTTTCTACTTCGTCGGCAAATTGTAACGCTTTCACGTTGATAGTAAAAGCCTACTGTATTATTACCCGCGTTCTTCAATGAAACGTGTGCTGTATTTCTTGCAAAAAACATTGAGATACCAAGCTGAACAATGACCTAATTTTAATATTTCATTCATTCCATTTTATACACGGCGTAACTAAAGACAGATGGACTAAAGGATAGAGAGAAGGGAGAGGCATAAAGCCGAACACGTGCAACACAAAACACGCGTCGCGCGATACACAATTACTACTATCACGCGTGTAAGGCCACATGCACTAACTTTTTCGGACGGACAGTGATAAAAACACTAACCTTCCCAGAGTTAGGTTTTTAAATCCTGAAAAAACTCTTATTAGAAAGATGACAATAGATGGGTTTACGTTTGAAAACATTACAGTACCCAGACAGCACATCTTCGAAACAGGAGGTAGAAGGAATTGCATATTTTGAACGCAGCATTTTAGCTCTATTAAATATATATATTTGGGTTCCTTAGGGTTTGCTGACAAAGAATATGTACAACGTTATGCAAATAGTCTAGGAATTAACAAGTTATAGCCAAAATAAAATGATGGTGCTGTCAGACAACACCCAAAATCAGAATCGCTCAGTGGTAGATTTTTTTACACCACCATTGTACGGGAAATGGGCCACAAGTTACATTTGAACTGATTGGCTGGAATGATATGTAAGGCTAAACACGATTAGTCGGACTATAAATGCTATACTTGGTTGTTAGGGGAGACGTAGGAAGTTAAAATTTTTTCAAACACTTGTCGAAACGTGGCTCCATTGGCCAGACTCGCTGATATACTCACTTAGGAGCGTTAGTTCGAGACCACTAGTTCAAATAAGCTTGATAAAGCAACAGTGCGTTGAAGCCAGCTCATATTTTTGCTAAATAAAAGCCTGGAACATAAGCAGATGGGAGTTTGTGCCAGTATTTGTGCCAGAATTCATTGCTAGTCAACGTATCTGTGTATTTCCATGAATTGTGGGACCGTGGTCTTGATGGTATTGAGCAGCACCTGGTCAGAGCTTTGCTGAATCCAGAGTCGGACAGCATACTCCTTGGTCCATTTAGCTATCAGTGAGGTGTCTCCAGAGCCCAGGGGAGAAATCGAGCAGAGGAGTCTCTTCCTGCCGCCATCACGCAAGATAAGCTGATGTGGCCAGCTGAGCTCAAAATTATGTACCCCCATCTTAAAATAACATTGTAACATAAACTTAAGAGGGGAAGTAAATTGTTTTAATATCAGGAACTGAGAACATCTCCAATACTAGTTCCAATAAAGACAAACTATTGAAGTCATGATGACAAATACCAACAGAGCTTGAACAAAACAAAAACAGTATTACCTCATATTACTACTACACAACTGACACACATAGGATACTTTTAATAATATATGTCATTACAATATTCATATTGATAAATTCTGTACATATAACTTGTAAGTAAAATTGATTGTGATTCCTGGTTCCCTTTGTATTTGAATCAGGACACATATTCATTCATAACAGCAATGAATACATATTGTTATTTGAAAAGTTATCAGTGACTCCTTTAAGATATCCTTTAGAGTGTTATATGTATGTGAGTGTCACAGTGTTGTCAAGTGTGGTGGAATAAATTAAATTGTTTATCTGTCTGTTGTTGTTATGACTTACACTTCATCATACACATACCCTAGACATACAACGTAGTCATCACACTATTCCAGAATAATTCTGACTGAGGTATACATATGTGGCAGCAAGTAAGGTTATATATAATACACTACTCTTATTAGATATATATACCTTCACAGCTGATCTCAGTCAGTACACTAAGTCCCCTATACATATTTATAACATCCCACTTCACCACAGCTCTCATACTTGTGGTATTGATATTTGTTGTTGGCTCTCATACCTGTGGTATTGAGTAGGCTTGTTTGTTGTTGGCTCTCATACTAGTGGTATTGATGTTTGTTGTTGGCTCTCATACTTGTGGTATTGATATTTGTTGTTGGCTCTCATACTTGTGGTATTGAGTAGGCTTGTTTGTTGTTGGCTCTCATACTTGTGGTATTGAGTAGGCTTGTTTGTTGTTGGCTCTCATACTTGTGGTATTCAGTAGGCTTGTTTGTTGTTGGCTCTCATACTTGTGGTATTGAGTAGGCTTGTTTGTTGTTGGCTCTCATAATTGTGGTATTGAGTAGGCTTGTTTGTTGTTGGCTCTCATACTTGTGGTATTGAGGAGGCTTGTTTGTTGTTGGCTCTCATACTTGTGGTATTGAGTAGGCTTGTTTGTTGTTGGCTCTCATACTTGTGGTATTGAGTACGCTTGTTTGTTGTTGGCTCTCATACTTGTGGTATTGAGTAGGCTTGTTTGTTGTTGGCTCTCATACTTGTGGTATTTGATAGGCTTGTTTGTTGTTGGCTCTCATACTTGGGGTATTCAGTAGGCTTGTTTGTTGTTGGCTCTCATACTTGTGGTATTCAGTAGGCTTGTCTGTTGTTGGCTCTCATACTTGTGGTATTCAGTAGGTGTTGCTGTCAATTTTGACGGTGAGAAAAACACCAACCTAATTTATGTTTGGTTTAATGTGATCAAAGAGAGATAACTGTTTATTATCTTTCTGTGACAGGTTTGACTGGTGATTATCTGCCCCTGTCTTATGTTGTCCTGTCTCAGGCAATGTCTTATAGTTGACATGTCTTAAGTCTATTTATAGGACCATATACGGAGTATCTTTACCACCCGTTTGGGCGAAAACGCTTGGTCTGGTTTAGCCTCGATCTGGTCTATGCTCTTTGGGCATGCGCAGGTCTTGGGGCAAAGACCGAGAGACTGATGATTCAACGAGAGTGTACCAGAGGCTTAGAACGGATGTACCGATCCGTAGATTTCTCTCTGCCAAGTTTCGATAGGGATTTTGAAATTCTGGGAATGACTGTTTTGTCATTCTTCCTTCCCTGAGTGATTCTTTATGTTGTGTTACCTTAGTGTGTAAGGATTCTATGAGAAGGTAACTGAAACATTATTCGATCTTTTTCGTCTCGATTAGATCTTAAAGGTACATTTATCGCTGATGGCGACATAGTGAGCGAAGCTCACGAGGAGTTAATATACTGTACCCCAGTATGGCTACATATTTGAAAGACTAGGTCTGGGTTGACCTGTTATACATATAAGCCTAAGAATCAACTTTATGGATCCGCAATGCAGGCGGAATATTGTTTGGCAGAAATATATTTATTCTCAGAAGTTTATGTAAACTGAGAGTCACCTGATTATCGAGGCCCGCGACCTGCGGCCTGATTTCGTCGTCATTAAATTGGTCCGTGTTTACGGCTAATCTTCTTCACCAGAATGAAGTACCTGGCATGTGAGGCCAGAATGAAGTCTTTTGCTAGTTGTAGGACAATAGCATTGACTTTGTTAAATAGCTGATATCGCCCGTACTAGGCAATATATTTGCTAGGGCTTACCTGACGGGGCTCAGTCAGGGATTAGAGCTATTGCATGAACAGTAATTATTGGTCAAGACATTGTTACATGTCTAAGCTGTTCGGGATCTGTGATGCCTGATGTTAACCTTCATAACTACACATATAATGTCCATGATCTGGTAGTATTGACTGTTTCGTCCATCATCATATTATCGTACGTCATGAATAAATATTGTAAACGTCAGCAGCATTTCCTACTTCACTGACTTCTACTTGTGGTTGTGTGAGTTAATGTGAAGTCGTCCAAGAGCCTATACGGCCATCGTGTTATCAGCACTATTATCCTCTCAACTACACGATCAACCACAGTCTTATACAAGTACTACACGTCTGTATTTACATGTATGCTGATACTTTGTGTGTCTCTACTATACCCTGGCGGCACCTCATGCCGGTGGCCTAGATTACACCGCATCATTGTGACACGCCCACTCTGCCATCTTTACAACACACGAACACTAACGGGCAGTTATACATCTGGAGCGAATAGAATGTTACATCTCTACATCTCCAGCCTTAAACAGACAGTAAAAACAGACTTTTACAGTAGGCTTGTTTGTAAGTTGACTTTAGTCAAATGTGAACAAGAATTCAGTAATGATGTAAAGTGCCTGATTTGTCTCATTTCGCTATTAATTACTTTTTCTGGAAGGTCTGCGTGTCTTAGGTTTGGTTTTTTTAAGAACTATCTTCATTGCACACGGACTACCCCATCAGTGCTCCGATCTCCTCTCTTAGATCACCCAAGGAAGATCTCAGCACAGTGCACGAACTCCGTATCACTGGCGAGAATCCTAATGTGTGTATACCTTGTATAAGAATCACACATTCAATAAATATTTTTTTGTGTGGATAGGTTGCTAATTTTTAAATATTGCCAGGGCAGCGGCATTACGGCCTATTCTTTACGATTTCCAACATCCGTGGGATTTTTAACGTGCGTAACTTGCACACGGGACCTCCTATTTTTTTCGCCGTTGTTCGAGAAGGCTAGGCACCCGATCTCACTACCCATGAGATCAGGGGGAGTGTGACATCATTAGGACTACTGGTTGTAAAAAAATGTCCACAAATTATATTCCCTCAACTGGGAATCGAACCCAGTATCTTTAGAATTGGAGGCGGACACCATACCTCTTAGCCACTCCGACACCTACATAACAATGTGGGGTTTCTTAAAAACGCCAAATGTTAAAAAAATACTTAACAGGTGTCGGACAGTTTATTTGCATGTAGCAATTAACACAAATATTTTTATGGAAGGATGGATGAATGGATAGATCGATAGGTAGGTAGATGGATAGGCAGATGGATTGATAGAGTATATATATATATATATATATATATATATATATATATATATATATATATATATATATATATATATATATATATATATATATATATATATATATATATATATATATATGTATAAAGCCAGAAAGACAGTAAGACAGATTTTTGTTTAAATATGACTTTCGCCTCGTGTTTGTGAGGCCTGTTCTCAAGGTCCGTCGGTTATATCTGGGTGAATGTCCAAATATAAAAGATAGTGGTGGATGGATGGATAGATAAGCAGGCACCCAGGAAGACAGTATGTATATTGGTTGGTGGGAATCAAAGAAATTGTACAGTTTTGCTTGTTTGCTTTTTTTTTAGTTTTGTTTGTAGAGGACATTTTTTTTCCTAGCCCTTGCTATTTTCATTGTGCTTCGTTTTTGTTCAACGAGTTTACGTGCTTTTGTTTAATTAAGTACTTTCACAGCAAAGCTGCTTTCATTGCTTAAAAATACATGTCAGTATTTAAAAAAAAAAAACATTTTGTAACCTATTTACTTCCATTGTGGGCACAGTAGAGACTTGCGTGTCTACTGAGTTATCAGTGCATTAAAATAGAGTCTAATGTCAGATTTCAGGGAATTGCGCACACTTTCTAAGTGACGCTCCGTACTATGTGCCAGTTATTACAGCAACTCACTAGCCAGGTGCTCCTAGTCATCTAGTCCACTAAGTTTAATTACGAAATATGAGAGAAGAGCAAGTCATTAGAAGTGAATCTCGCGCACACTACGCAATACGCATACACTGAAAGTTGTGACAAAGAAACGAGCAGAAAAACTCACCTATAAGGTTTAAATCTGTCATTGCCGACGGCCACGTAGGTACCGTTTTCCTGTAGGTCTCTGAGATCTATAATCGTGCGGCCGTGTTTGGGAGTGCATATCTTACGAACAGCACCAAATTTGGGTTCCAGCTTCTCTGTTAGATAGTCCATGTAATTAGGCAGATCCTGAAAACATGCAAGGAGAATAATCATGTTATACTTTGTTCATTATGAGAAAATGGCATGACATAAAGTATTGTCCAGATGAAAGCACAGATGACAGTGATATTAATAAGGGTTTTGATGATGATGTCGTATAGTAGTAACACTTTATCACTCTCTATCTTTTCCAACATCTTTCACATCTTTCTTATTTCATTTTCGCCAACATTTTCCTCTTTCATCGTGGTTAAACTCGTAAACTTTCTTGATCACGAATTGCATCTAACTTCACACTCATTTGATTCATGTTCCCACCTTGCAGAACACACCTGGTTTCATCGTTATCTTGCGAAACACCAGCCTGGTCATAGACAACTTCTTTGATACCTAAGTCCCCGTGTAAAATCGTCAGACATGCCACCTTATATTTTGGAGTACACCCGGCCGACAATATGGCAGTCTTTTCATGGCTAAGCCGCTGTTTAAACAAAAGACGGTTACTACCTGGCGACACAATGGCCGGCGCGCCGGGGCACGGACAACAACGTTTGTTTCCTGATGGTAAAAAGAGAGCGGCATGTGTCTTAGATGTGAACAAGCAGATTAGGTAAAACCGTCTCACAAAGGTTGACAGAAAATCCAGGAAAGCGACAATGGACGCAACATTTGTGACAGGAGAAGGCAGGTGATTTTTTATTAACCGGCCAATCCGAAACCACCGGGTTGTCACGCAAACTAACACATAACACAGAATTGAAAGTATGTGGCGAAAAGCCCACCCAGTTGTAGCCAGTGACATGCCCTGACTGGGGACAAGAGAGAGCCAAGGCCTAAGCCCCAATAAGGAGGCCTAGCGATTGGTTTAGAGGCGGAGATTCACGCCACAGGCAAGATTTGGGAACATATGGGTGATTTAGGAATATAATGTACCGCGGAGTCTGCCAGAGAGAGTACAGTTTCAACAGCGTCATTTAGATAATATCCTAGAGTATAGCCTGCAGTTAATTCAGTGTGGATAAAATAATTCATATCTGTGGTGTAATGTGTTCTTAAAGGCGTTTGCGAACGAGAAAAGGATGCTAGTGAATCTTTTAAAAAACTTGTAATATGTTTCTTAGTCTTTAGTTAAGATCACTTTTGCACTTAGCATCATAGCTAAATGTGCAGAACACAGTTTTTCAATTAATCCTTCTCATCAATGATTAATTAAATCCAAAGATTTTCCTCTAAGATGATAGGAGGTAATCGATAGTTCAAACTTTATCTTCATTTAGTTTGCTAGATTATCATTACAGACTTACATGTGCACACACTCGCATGCGCAATATATTTAACACTTCTCATGTGCGTCTCATGTCATATTTAATTACTAGAGAATTGAACTCATCATTAGCGAGTAGTATAAAAGCAAGTCAACCATTGATATTAAGGGTGAAAACTTACGAATACTTTTGTGTGTCTTCAGTCCAACAGAAGTCTGAGTCTAAATATTGCGTGTTTGGCGTCCACCAGAAAGAAACTAGCAAAGTATACGTCTGGATAGCAGAATTCGCAATTTACGACATCCTTCACTTCCTCAATTAAGAAGGAAGATTTCTCGCCAACGTTTTACACTGGGATTGCGCAGCATTTTATTCACCTGCTTATCAAGTGCTCAAAAATGTATTAAATATACAACTATCAAGTTCAACTCACTCGAAAGCTTACCGCATGAGTCAAGCTAAAGTTGACTCTAATATTTATAGCAAGTTCAGCACACCCAGAAGGGCGCATTTTGAAAATCAAGATTCAATATTTACAGGCTTATTTGCAATAAACAGCAAGCAAGCTCACCTTACTCCAAAGCATAATTTATGAATCAAGAGAACATACTCAAGTGGTTGAGACTACATACCAAGATCATTTCGTGTATGAGCGCTAGTCTAGCCAGTGCCTTTCAGGGATTAGACAGAAGTTCTTTTCTTAAGCAACAGTCAACGATTTGTCAACGCAACAGAAATAGTGCCAAACATTAAAGGACTGTATATCGTCAAAGTTCTCAGTACACAAAAAGCTTTCATCAGTACGTCCTCGTCTTGGATATAACCCACACAACATACGATTCACCTACCTGGGACAGTCTACGCATACACGTGTATCATTATACACGGGAAATGCATTAAGAGACACACGGACAGTGTTGATTAGACATCAGTTTGGTAACAAGTATCATATCACATCATCATTTCGCTTCACATAGGTTCATTCTCCTACTTAAATAACTACATTATTTATATCTCATCTGTATGTTTTGTGTGAATTGTCTTCACCAGCATCACGTTGTAATTACTAATAACCCTAGAAGTGTAGATATTTAATTAACAAAATCAATAACCGTTTGATCGTTATCTAGTTCGTTAATGTATCACTCGTGCTGTCGGTGTGTGACGTATAATAGAAAAAGAGCATACAGTAATCTGACAGTCTTTGTAATCTCGTAGCGTTCTACGATTTGCTAGCAAAACCATGCATTTTCTGCCTGTGTTTACTTACAGAAGCGTACTTTTTCGTCACGCCTCTTTTCTTTAAACATAAGCAAACGAAGTGTTTACAAACTTTCGTGACCTGCCCGTCATAACAGGTAGCGAATCAGGTTTGTTTACCTCGTCTTCTCACGCGAGGTTATCTGTCAATCATACGATACCTGACAGACCGCACGTGAAAAAACACAGACCCTTTGAAGTTCGTACTCAGGGGAAGTCAGAAACCCCTGGGTCCTTTGATCTTCAGAAGCGGGCATTCGTACAGAGAAAACCCGTTACACGTAATAAGTCTTTTGATGCCGGTCGAAAGCGCTGGACGGAAGACCGGCCGTAAGCCTTTATCTTGTAACTCTGTTTCTGATTCCTCGTTACACATAGTAACGTGAAAAGTAACACCATCGATAGATCAGAGAAATATAATGATATATAAACTGTGTTTTCTTGAACCTGCTATCAGTTGTCACTCAGAATTTTTGGATAGTCTAAGCACGCAGTTCTAGAACCATTTTGCTAAATGTGTTATTAGCAATTCGTGGGGATTTTTCATTCTGATTTCTGGTAATACAAATTAGTGCTTACGCGTTTAAAAGTGTTAGCTTTTACCAATTAAAAGTGTTAGCCTTTACCATTATAATTCACAGATTGTCTAGCTGGTAAAACTAGTGAAATAAAATAACGCGTAGCTATTTCATACCAGATGTTCAGTTATAACGTTAATTTTCACCACACGCTTTCTCACACAAGAAGAGACGGTTTCAGCTGACTGGTTTATATGCTAGGCGCGACTGATAGTGACAGAAAAGAATGCACTTTTTATTTTATTGTGCGTATTTATTATAAGTGCATATTATTTAATATCATTCGACTAAACTATCAGACGTCGACCAAATTAATAGCTACTTAACGAGCGGCGATAGTTTGTGATAAAAGACATTGTACGCTGATCGTTAACCGCGAGCAGGGGGGAGAGTCGCATAACTCAATCCAACCTACACTCGCCAAGCGGCGCGCGATAGGGTAGGCTAAAGACACCTGTGCCGTTTAACTTTAATCAGGACTGACGGAGTGGATAAGAGATTGTCTTGTCCCCGTCTGTGTGCATATATATATATATATATATATATATATATATATATATATATATATATATAATATATATATATATATATATATATATATATATAAATATATTATAATATATATATATATATATATATATATATATATATATATATATATATATATATATATAATAGCAGCATTTTTCCACACATGTTTTTCTTATATTCCTAGCAGACCTGATCAAGAGCGTCCGGCGGTCTTTTTTTTTTGTCTGATTGGTTAATGCTGCCCCTTTTCCTTGGCTTGTGCGTCACCAATTTCATTTGTGAGCGAGTATTTGCCAAGGATACATGAGAAACATTTTAACTGATAAGTTTAACTGGACTTACCAAACCCAGACATTTTGTCCAATTTTTACCAGCCCACTGGGGTGTACAAAATAACATTAATGTTCCCGACTTCTGACAGTCGTAGTCAAGCGGATTTATCCAGATTTTACGCTGTGCAAAAATCGGAGCTCTAATATAGAGTTGTCCGATATGATTATCATTATCATCATTGGTAACATTTTTTTTAGCAACCAGATGTTTCCAAATACTGGGAGTATTTTTCTCTTTTAACTCTGAACCCCAGGAGCACCGTCCTACATCAACTATTGGCCGTGACATTTTGTTCATCCAGGAAAAACCCACACCAGATTTGGCGTTCACCTCACTAGTCTTTGTTTGTTAGAGGATGGACTGAGGCCAATTTGGGAAGGGAACCTGACATTCTATATATTCAGGAATAATTGTATTTCCAAGGGATATCACCAAGAGTAGGTAGGAGTGATTGAGTGGCCACTGCATGAAAGAAAGAGTGAATATTTTTTCTTTGTTACAGGGAATTTACCAACAGTGGATTTGCTTAAACTTGTTTACTTTACTGGATAGCATATAGTAGGAACTTGCTTACTTTACTGTCTACTCCGTAACATAGTGCAAACCTTCGACCTTGGGTTATTAACTTTTTGGGTTCTTTTCTCCATAAGGGGAGGGCGCATTTTTTCTGCTATTTCATATGTATGTAAATCTGATTTTATTTGACCTTTCTTTAAATATTGGTGTTGTCAAGTTTATTGATAATAAACAACAAAGAAACGTACCAAGGTCGTGGGGAAATAGAACACTCTCCATAATTTACTAGAAAACACTGTCTAGACTGTCTAGTGGAGAGCATTCGCGTTCTCTTCTTTTTGTTCTGATCTCGAATAGGTCTCTTTCTTCATTAAGGAGCAAATTTCTGGAGACCTTCTTGGTAACATTTCATAGGCCACCCCCAACGACAACTACTGTTGTAGCTATACCAATATTAACCTACGACAGATGATGATTATGACGATGGTGATGATGATCTCACCCATCATGGTAGGCAAAGGATGACAAAATATTTTTAATGCAAATAAAAACACATGTCGACACAAACGGAGGTAATCCATTGTGATAACGGAAATAACAAGAGCAGGCTGCCTCTAGTAATAATGAATCAATGAGCGATATTGTTAGAACTATATTAGTGATATTGTTAGAACTATATTAGTGATATTGTTAGAACTATATTAGTGCTATTGTTAGAACTATATTAGTGATATTGTTGGAACTATGTTAGTAATATTGTTAGAACTTTATTAGTGCTATTGTTAGAACTATATTAATGATACTGTTAGAACTATTTTAGTGATATTGTTTGAATACGATTGGCAACGTTGTTAAAAGCAAGCTTGGTGATATTGTGAGAAAAGGATTGGTGATATTGTTGGAACAAGTATGATGATATTATTAGAACAGGATTGGTGATATTAATAGAACAAGATTGGTCGTATCATTAATAAGATTGGTGATAATGTTTGAACAAGATTAGAATATTGTTGTAGCAAGATTGGAGATATTGTTAGAACAAAATTACTGGTGCGGAATTGTATTCTCTAAAGTTCGTGAGTTTAGGTGGCATTGGTCCTAAACATTTATGGCCATTCATTTACAGCTAATAGAGTTGACTTCCCTTATATATTTTTAGCCTTATCCATTCTTGAGTCTGTCATATCTGTCACATAAATATTGCGTCGATCTCTTTTCTTCTCCTGCAGTATTTAGTTACATTTTTGTGTACTAAATTGCTTGTAATTTCCGAGGGGGGCTCATTTCTTTCTCTGCTATCAAGCAGAGATTAGCTATTTTCGTATTAATTTTACATTCCTTTCAGTGATAATTGATCATGTTTGCTTTGCGCTTCTCGGCTTTGCTAAGATTAAGACGCAGGTAAAACCAAGATGGGCCCGGTCAATATTCGTACAGTGACAGCGTGTTATGTTTACCTAGGAGTACCCCGCGATAAATTATCGACCTGTCGGCATGCACTCGGCGGAAACGAATGTCATCATCATTTCCTGTACACTTTGTTACAAAGACATTAATTTAGATGAAAGTAAGATGTTGTACTTGAGAAATCATTGCCGAGAGAGGATCGGATGTTTTCATTCCATATTTGGAAGACATGGCCTATGCATGTGCCGCGCAGAAATTTCCATGTGGAAATAATTTGAATTACCCCACAAAACATGCAAGTTTTGAAACGATTGGCGAGGGTTCGAAATAGAGAACAACCAAATTCCTGATTGGATCCTGCCGAAATCGTAGCAAAGTAGACAAGTGCAATATAAACTGACACTTTAGTTGGTTGAAAGCACTGTTAAAATCTACCTCACGGATAGAAGACAACCTGACCTTGCCAGAGTTGAGACTAAAATCAGCTTTTCATTTATCAGATTGGACTCTTGTTTGAGCGTCTTGAGGACTTAAAGCCCAGGAAAACTCTAATATTTTAACACGGAAAACCGGAATCTGAGGGAACTGAAACACAAGTCAAAGTGGGAACGTATTGCTAAAGTAACAACACCTCAGACCAAGTGTAAAAGGCCTCTACAAGTGCCTTTATTTCTCTGAGCCAGCAGTCTGTGAGCCTGGAGATTGGCGTAAGTTGTTCATTTTTAATTCTATATTTTTTCACTATTAACATGTGAACTAATACGTATATATTGACATGTGAATATTAATATGTGAAAATTGCTAGTAGATGTCCAAGTCATTTGAGGCTGGCACCTCAGCATATAGAATGATGATTTCATGAACCACCACTGCCAGAGCTGGTGACTGCTGTTTTGCGAGTTTCTTATAAAGAACCAAAAGCAGAGGTAGTCCCAAGTTCTATATGGAGCAGGGAGGGAATGGTGAAAGAAATTATGTTCATACTTGTTATATTTTTAACCTTTTTAACCAGTGTAAATGTAAAACATATTCACTCTAATTGTAATGAAAGTTTACAACTTTTTCAACCGATGTAAATGTAAACATTTTCAACTAAAGTTAAATATAAAACTATTCATTTTATAGGTAAAGATAGTTTTTCGCCCACCGGGATTAAGATTAATTATCAGAGAGGGTAAAAGTTCTGAGGTAGATGGGATGGTGGAATGAAAAGAGGGGGGCACAAAAGTATGTGTCGGGAAACTCAATACTCAGATGGTATTTGTTTCTCTTCTTTTGCCATAGTAGTTGGTGGTACCCGATGAGGGTATATTTATGGAACAAGTGAGGGTATAAGTCGATTGAAGTCGACGCTAGACACCATCATCAGACACTGGACCAGCTTTGCAATTACTCCCTGATTCTACTTGGAACGTGCTGCAACTCTTAATCTTCACCAGGGACGCGAGTGGACCGCTCTATCTGCGGTCACCTATCTGTGAAAAACCAAAACACCAGCGGGAGCGGAAACCCCAGCAGCAAAGTGTACAAATAAAAGCTGCCAAGTGAAACTTCCCCTTATATTAATCCCCATTAACAGCATATGACGATGACCAATTTTTGTTAAAGAATTATTCATTTCTATAACTGTTAAACATAATTGGTTATTAAACTTGTTACTTGTATAAAGACAAATCTAAAGTTGATTTAATCATTTTGAATTTACTACATCCGTATGTCTTTGACAATTTCTTAAATACTCGCAAACAGAGCTAAATAATAATAATAAGAAATTCGCTGAATTAATCAGCTGGGGGCTTGTACAAGCTAAAAGTTTATTACATAATCCTTCACATAAGTTGACGGCAGATACTAGAGTTAACGTACTCAGCCAATGCAGCATTGTTCTCGCTTTTCTGAATATCGTATGAAAACTACCTGGAGGTAGAAGCATCATTATCCTTCTATCTACAACTCTGCGAAGAGTAATCTTGTGCAAAGGTAGTGTGACGTACGTATAGTATGAAAAGTGAAGTCCCTGATTGTTAGATGATATGGTAGGTCCCTCGAATACATCGCAGCCTCTGGATTTGGGGGTAACACAATAGTCAACGTGGGTTCCCCACGTTTTCTCATTAGTATGCACCATAGCAGAGTGGATTTTTCACCACGTTTGCTCATTAATATGTAGACATTTATCATGCGAGGATCCAGGAGTTTCGGTTTGCCTTAGGGGAGGTTAAGCCACACCTACTGCCAAGCGCTAGAGCGATTTAAAGCAAGCATTTCCCCATACCTTTCTGGCACCCCGCGTAGTAGGAGTTGCCAAAGCTTATCGGCAGAGCGGTTAACGATCAAAAGCAGTAGTGGTCCCAGAACAGACGAAGCAGGTTTATCGCCGGCATTTCACATCCTCATGCGGAACGGGAGAGACGGACGAGGCAATTTCACATTCCAGGGTGAACCACAGAATCGAACGGGGACAGGCGGCGTAGAATCTCGAATTTTCCCTGAGTTCTTAAAAGGTGTGAAATTCTAACAAGTCCCCCCGATCTTTCATTCCATTTAGAATAAATAAAGACCTCTAAAAATGCATTTTATCATTCGTTTGCCAGAGATTTAAAGAAACATTAGCGTATAACTGAATCCTGCTAGATTCCATCTAAATTGTATTTGCTACAAGCCAAACTCGCTAATCTGGGGCTGGAATTCGAAGAAAAAAAAAGACAATTCCATTTGTCGAGTGTTTAATTGCTGTTGTAAATTTTCTATGGAGTGCCAGATTCCACGATCGGTAAGTGTGTGTGAGAAACTGAGTGTTGGCCATCACGAGCGTGCATGAATGAATGAGATTTATTTTGTAAACCTTATAATTGGTTCTACCTGGTAATATTTTTTTACCGTATTCATTGTATTTGCTCTTTTAAGTGGGATTTCTTAACTTTGGTTATTTCCCCTCCCTTAACTCTGCTTAGTCAAGGGAAAATATTGTTTGAGAAAATAATAGGACTTGTTTCCTACCCCCCATACTTAATATTGTAACACTTCGTATCAGAGTAATAAATTTACTGTTGGATTAAATTATCTATCTCTGATAACCCCCCCCCCCCGTGTCTTTTGGACTGGGTCTTTCTTTGTTAATACAAGCGGGAAGGGCAGATTGGATACTCCTCCTCATAACCCCCCCCAAACTCCCCCCCCCCATCTTGTTATTTGTATTTTCTGTATCTATGATAATTGCCTGTAATCTGATAAATGTTGTGATTTTGATTTAAATGATAAATAAACATCAAAAAACTTTTTTAGTACTGTGTTGGAAGACCCAAGCCCAAATTACCCATATTTGTTTACTATAGTCTGTATTCACGTAACGTCTGTATGTTTGAAGCACCAAATTGGTGTGAGTGCATGTGTGTTTGGAAACTGGCAAATAATTGTTTAGCCAGAAGAGTTTAAGGAGTAGATTGAGAAAACAGATTGTCGTAAAAGAGACTGTCCTTTACTCTTTTTAGCACCTTCGTGAATCTACTACCTATTTATAAACCCTTATTATCACAGAGCCTTCACCATCATTCTTCACTCTAAACGGGACCACTATTTCAAGAATTATCTCAAATAAATTTACGACAATAAATGGGTCGCTCTCCGGGATTTTGAGTCTGATCTTAAGTCTGGGTCTAACTAGATAGAGTGTGAGTGAGTTGTCTTTGTGAAGTAGGGAAATAATAAAAATAATTACACCCCCTAGAAAACGCCTTTAGTATTTGGGTCGTCACACAACATATTTACAGGTTGTTTTCTTTGCACAGCAGCAGAAAATTACGAATAAACAAAAATATTTGTTACTTTAACTATTCTCTAGCAGAGAAAATTGAAATTTTTAAAATAAGATTGCAGGGATCGCGTGATTGTTGAATCAGTCACAAAGGTTTTTTGAAGTTACAAGAGTTGAGCTAAGCTAAAGACGCCTTGTTCTGATTTTTAAAGTCTAGTTAACAACGTCTCTTCTCAAAACTGACTTCGGCGGGCGGAGTTTTGTTGGCGAAGAATAAAAATTTTGGGAAATTTTTTTTCCTTTAAATTATTTTAATTTAAATTTTTTTCCACTGTTAGTAAAAGTAGATTTTTTTCTAGTGTTTAACTTGCCATTTAACGTGGCATAGTCGCCTGCATTAAGAGTCTTAATTGACAGAAAATAGCAGCGATAAGTTAGCACATTACAAGGTAGGAGGTATCACAAGTAAATGTATACTTTGTGTTTTTCTTGTAGCGGCTTTGATTTTTTTCCCCTCCTAGTTTCTTCTTACTATTCTCTAGTAGTAGAGGCATCTAGTTTTTGACATGGCAGAAAGAATTAAGATGAGATCCATGTTGAGACTGGAGGCGAGGGAGTCAGGATTAGAGGGAGAAGCCGCAAACGCGTTTGTAAACACGGAACTTGAAAGATATGACGCGGAGCAAGAAAGAGCAGAAGCTAAGAAGAAGGAAGAGAAAGAAAGAGCAGAAGCTGAGAAGAAGGAAGAGAAAGAAAGAGCAGAAGCTGAGAAGAAGGAAGAGAAAGAGGGAGCAGAGAGGAAGGAAGCACAGGATAGAGCAGAGAGGAAAGAAGCGGAAGATCGTCAATTGGAACACTGGAAAATTGAGGCAGAGATGGAAGCTCGCAGGGAAAAAAGAGAGAGAGAGAGAGAGAGACAGCACGAACTGGCGCTTAAGGTTTTAGAGAGTCGGGGGGCTTCTACTTCAAATAACGGAGAGCCATCTTCGCCCCAGTCTCAGTCAACGGATCTCTTCAGCACTCAATCCGCCCAATTAACTGCGATTTCTTTTACTTTAGAGTCTTTTCCCAGCCCCAATGAGAAAATTGACCCCTTCCTAGAAAAATTCGAGAGGTTGGCAAACCTGTATGGGTTAGAGAGTTCCCGTTGGAGTCTTAAACTCTCAACTGCGTTGAAAGGTAATGCTTATGACGTGTATGCAAAGCTGGGAACCAACCAACATGATTACGACATGCTAAAGAAGGCCTTGCTAAAGCGGTTTGAGATGACCGCCCGAAAATTTCTGCAAATGTTCAGAACAGGAGAGCACGGAAACTTTTCCCCAGTTCTCTTCACGTCTCACGGGCTATTTGACGAAGTGCATAGAATTATCAGAATTACCTCTTACATACGAGGGAATTCTGGAACTTGTTCTTGTGGAACAGATAAAGTCAACTTTGTCAAACGAAACCCGTAGATTTTTGGCTGAACAGGGCGCAGACAGGCTTGAGGACATCCTCAAAAAGGCAGAACGCTATACAAACGCAATGGCCGAACTTCCCAGCACTAAACGTAAACCCACAGATGAGCCATCTCGAAAACAAAATCTAGAGCAGTCATCCTATTCTTCCAATTCCTCTCAGCACTATAACCAACGAGAAACTAATACTCAGAGACCTCCCCAGGAAAAATCGAAATTCTACAAAACCCGATATCCCCCAAACAACAATTCTGATCCACCCACCAAGCCTACGTGGCAGCGCGGCCACCAAGGTCAAGGAAAAGGGAAGACACCTACACCAGGGACGTCTGATCAGGGCAAGCATACCGGTCCAAACCGCATTGGATGTTTGCATACAGCCTCGCAAGGAAGAGTCAATGTCAGTGATTCTCAACCTGAGGGGGACAGACCCACAACGCGAGGAACTGTAATTTTGAATGGTACCTCAACTACTTGTCTTTTTGACACGGGCTTATCTTTTGATTGTATTGTCGCAAGGCACATAGTCAAACCCGGTCAGGAGACAGAGGACACCGTTAAACTAGGTGGAGTTTTTAAGAGTGATGCACCCAGGACGCTTCATATAGCACTGGTAGAAATACACTCTGATTTTGTCAGAGGTGTTATTAAAGCGGCCAAGGGAGCCGCGCTAGCGTAGTGGTTACAACACCGCTCTGGCGACCGAGTGATACAAGATCAAACCCGGGCGACGGCATTTGAGGATTTTTCGTCGACCGGGATTTGGACTGGATTAACTCGAGACCTGGCGAGGACATTTGAAGGAGTGTCGTCGACCAGGGACTGGCGGCTCCTGAGCCGACCCAGCTGCAATAAGTACCTCCGAAATCGGAGAGTATTTGCCTGAATGGTGAGGGACACCTGTCTCTGTACAAGAAATAAAGGGATACTCGCGTAAAATCAATGTCAGGTTAGGCATAAAATAATAACCTGAGATTTCGCCTCGAGTATTAGCGTGCGTACGCAAAAAAAAAAAAAAAAAAAAATTAAAGCGGCCATAATGGATGATCCTATCTACCCAGTTATCGTGGGATGTAGATACGTGTTTGTTGGAAGACCAAAGGAGCCAAATGTGGCAGCGGTAGGCACAAGAGGGCAAACTAAGAAGGAGAGGGAGCCTGCGCCAAATTTGTTGCCGAACGAACTGAAGGAGGCGCAAAAAAGACCCTACTCTGGAGCCCTGGTTTAGAAAACTGCCCATGGCCAAGGACCCCAGGCACCACGGAGACATCTTTTCGAAGGATGGCGTATTGTATCGTAGAACGGGCGACCCTGATACAGGGAATAACCAGCTCCTAGTACCGACGCAGTACAGAAGCCAGATCTTAGAAATGGGGCACTCTCTTCCCTTTAGCGGACATATGGGACAAAACGCCACTATTCAGCGAATAAAAACCCACTATTGGTGGCCGGGAATGAATTCTGAGATTATCAGGTACGTGAAATCCTGCGCCCAGTGCCAACGTGTGGCACCCAAGCACTTGACACCCCCAGTACCTATGGGGAAAATGCCAATAGTAGGGACTCCATTTGAACGGGATGCTGTCGACATCATTGGACCCCTTGAAAGGACAAAAAGAAGGAACAGGTTCATCCTAACCATAGTCGACACTTGCAAAATGTGGGCCGAAGCTATACCGCTAACATGCACGGATTCCAAGGATATCGCAGAAGCCCTCGTGAACATTTTTACACGGTTGGGATTCCGTCAACAAGTTTCGACTGATAATGGATCCCAATTCCGTAGTCTGTTAATGGAGGAGATCTTTAAGATCTTGAGGGCCAAACATATCCACACAAGTCCTTACCATCCGGCCGGAAATGGGCTCGTGGAACGTTTCAACGGCAGCCTCACCTTGATGTTACGTAAGCTGGGTCAGGAGAAACCGGAAGATTGGGACGTATATATATCTGCTGCCTTATTCGCCTACAGAGAGGTTCCCCAAGCGTCTACGGGATTCCCGCCTGCTACACTTTTATTTGGCAGACCTATTAAGGGGCCACTAGAAGCCTTACTTCGGTCCCTGACAGACCAAAAGGCTGACGAGACAGTCGTCTCTGCAAGCAAATATGTATCTGAGCTCAAGGAAAGGCTGAAGCTAGGATGGGATCTAGCTACAACCAACCTTAAGAAAGCCCGCGCCAAACATGCTAAAAGATACAATAAAGCTGCAAAAGAGAGAGATCTAAAACCAGGAGAGAAAGTTTTATTGCTACTTCCAACCGGAAGCAATAAACTTCGCATCGGATGGCAAGGGCCGTTTACCGTCCTTAAAAAGATCTCATGCACCAATTACAAGTTCTCCATTAAAGGAAAGGAAAAGGTCTTTCACATAAATCTCCTTAAGAAATATTTGGAAAGACCAGTGCCGTCCTTCGAGCATCTGCTGGCAGTCGCCATAGCAACGGAAGACGAGGAAGATGATGATGGTTGCATGGAATACCCATTGTAACCCACAGAATCCTTTAAAGAGTTCAAGTTCAGCGACAATCTCTCACAAGAACAACAAACACAAACCAGGGCGATACTAAAACAGTACAGTGCAGTCTTAACGGACGTACCTGGTCGAACAAATCTCATCGAATTTGATATAATATTAACAAACGAGACCCCTGTTCGAACCAGAGTTTACCCCCATTCTGTACGCTAAAGCTGATGCACTTCGCGGAGAAATAGACAAGCTGCGTCAGGCAGGAATTATCAGTGAGTCGACATCTCCTTACAGTTCGAGTGTAGTGCTGTTGCAGAAACCCAATAAGGAAGTTCGGCTGTGTATAGATTATCGGTTGCTAAACGCTGTAACGGAATTCCAGCCCGAACCTCTCCAGACTGTTTCTGAATTGTTCACCAAGCTTAGCAAAGCAAGAATTTTCTCCAAGATTGACCTGAGTAAAGGTTATTATCAAATACCAGTCAAGGAGGAAGTTAAACCTTTGCTAGCTTTTAGCACTAGTGAAGGGCATTACACATTTAATGTGATGCCGTTCGGATTGCATAATGCACCAGGAGTGTTCACCAGGATGATGAGGAAGCTTTTAGAACCTTTGCACAGTCCCCATATCCATAATTTCATGGATGACATCTTAATTGCATCGGAAACCTATGCCGAACATATTGCTACGGTTGCTATGCTCCTCAGGAGACTACAGGAAACTGGTCTCACAGCCAGACCTAGTAAATGTCTCATCGGGTTTGAAAAGCTAGACTTCCTGGGGCATACTATTTCTCACGGCTGCATGTGGCCTGTTAAGAAGAACGTGGAGAAAATAGTAGCAGCAAAAAGGCCCCGAACGAAGAAAGACACTCGTTCCTTTTTATCACTATGTGCATATTATCAAAAATACACCCTGAATTTCATCGGACTTACAGCACCTCTGACTGACCTCACAAAGAAAGGTCGTCCTGATAAGGTTATCTGGGATCAAAAGTGCGAACACGCGTACAACACTTTAAAAGGACAGTTGTCTGCATACCCCATTTTGAGGTTACCTGATCTCAAGAAACCTTTCGTTTTGCGGGTCGACGCGTCAGGTCAGGGCATCGGGTCAACATTGCTTCAAGCCGAGGACACCGACCCGAATATGCTATTCCCAATTGCGTATGGCAGTCGGAAATTAAACAAGGCGGAACGTAACTACAGCGTAGTTGAAAGAGAATGTTTCGCTCTGATTGACGGCATAAGACGCCATCATGAGTTTCTCTATGGGACATCTTTTACGGTGCAAACAGACCACGCTCCCTTAGCTTCTCTTGGCGCAATTAAGGAATTTAATGCCAGGATCATGCGTTGGGCTTTGCTTTTAAGCGTGTACTCTTTCAAAGTGGAATATATTCCGGGAAGACAGAATGTCGGTGCTGATTTCATGAGTAGAAACTGGACTACGGAGGAAGAGGAGGAAATCGAAGATACCAATCATCCAAAAGCTACGGATCAGGGAACCTTCATTGTCATAAATGAAACATGAAAAATGGTTTCATGTCTAAAGGTGGGGACGATTATGACGTACGTATAGTATGAAAAGTGAAGTCCCTGAATTGTTAGATGATATGGTAGGTCCCTCGAATACATCGCAGCCTCTGGATTTGGGTGTAACACAATAGTCAACGTGGGTTCCCCACGTTTTCTCATTTGTATGCACCATACAGAGTGGATTTTTCACCACGTTTGCTCATTAATATGTAGACATTTATCATGCGGGGATCCAGGAGTTTCGGTTTGCCTTAGGGGAGGTTAAGCCACACCTACTGCCAAGCGCTAGAGCGATTTAAAGCAAGCATTTCCCCATACCTTTCTGGCACCCCGCCTAGTAGGAGTTGCCAAAGCTTATCGACAGAGCGGCTAACGATCAAAAGCAGTAGTAGTCCCAGAATAGACGAAGCAGGTTTCTCGCCGGCATTTCACATCCTCATGCGGAACGGGAGAGACGGACGAGGCAATTTCACATCCCAGGGTAAACCACAGAATCGAATGGGGACAGGCGGCGTAGAATCTCGAATTTTCCCTGAGTTCTTAAAAGGTGTGAAATTCTAACGTGTCCCCCCCCCCCGATCTTTCATTCCATTTATTATAAATAAAGACCTCTAAAAATGCATTTTATCATTCGTTTGCCAGAGATTTAAAGAAACACTAGCGTATAGATGAATCCTGCTAGATTCCATCTAAATTGTTGGCTATATTGGAGTGATTCTTTTCTGTGCACAGTATAATATATTTGTTAAAGTGATCAGTGGTCTAGTGCTTTCATTTTATTTCACTGGATTGTGTGTTAATTTAAATCTATTAAATTAAACCCATTTCAAAGTTCCAGTGTAAACTAAATAATATATCTATAAGTTATTTCCCAATACAATAGATGGTTAAATTAATTTTGAAGCCGTTAAGGGATTTTTAACTATTTAATACAGTTTAGTTCTATATATATAGATGTGTGTTTTTAACTATTAGACTCGCGGGGAGTTTTTCTTGAATTTATATAATCAAAGACGCGAATGCATAAAATAGTTTTAACTGTAAATTTCTCACGCGCTAGAATATGATTAATATTGGAAATTATGTTGTCATGTTTTTCTATTTTTTCCTATAGAATGATCATACAACCTTTGCGTCCCAGCAATAAATTATATGGAGTCTTCCAGACTCAGTTCTTAAACTTCCAGAACATTTGATGAAACATTTGTAAATTTAATCTTGTGGCGATCTTTGTTTTGGGATCCCGCTGCCTGAATTTATCAGAAAGAAAGCAACCCCAAGTACTTTCAAATTATACTCATCAAACAAATTAAAGTCTGTAAAGATTAACTGGAGAAGAACATTGCCAGAGCTATATTTATATTATTATTCCTGTTCTACCGCGGAAAAAGAAACATCATTTAAGAACACTGACAGTTTTTCGTCATCACGCTAGAGAAGTTTTTCTACCACCAGCGGTGAAAATACATGAGACCACACCGATTTCACCCCCCTATCTGTGACTGTGCCATCCCTTAGAAACTTTACCTAAAACCAACAGAAACACTAATGCTTCATCGTCCAGCGATTACGAGACTATTTGCTACAAGCCAAACTCGCTAATCTGGGGCTGGAATTCGAAGAAAAAAAGACAATTCCATTTGTCGAGTGTTTAATTGCTGTTGTAAATTTTCTATGGAGTGCCAGATTCCACGATCGGTAAGTGTGTGTGAGAAACTGAGTGTTGGCCATCACGAGCATGCATGAATGAATGAGATTTATTTTGTAAACCTTATAATTGGTTCTACCTGGTAATATTTTTTTACCGTATTCATTGTATTTGCTCTTTTAAGTGGGATTTCTTAACTTTGGTTATTTCCCCTCCCTTAACTCTGCTTAGTCAAGGGAAAACATTGTTTGAGAAAGTAATACGACCTGTTTCCTACTCCCCATACTTAATATTGTAACACTTCTTATCAGAGTGATAAATTTACTGTTGGGTTAAGTTATCTATCTCTGATAAACCCCCCCCCCCCCCGTCTTTTGGACTGGGTCTTTCTTTGTTAATACAAGCGGGAAGGGCAGATTGGATACTTCTCTTCATACCCCCCCTCCATACCCCCCCCCCTTATCTTGTTATTTGTATTTTCTGTATCTATGATTTTGTTTTTGTTTTTTTTGTTACGTACGCCCGCTAATACTCGAGGCGAAATCTCAGGTTATTATTTTATGTCTAACCTGACATTGATTTTACGTGAGTATCCCTTTTTTCTTGTACAGAGACAGGTGTCCCTCGCCATTCAGGCAAATACTCTCCGATTTCGGAGGTACCCATTACAGCTGGGTCGGCTCAGGAGCCGCCAATCCCTGGTCGACGACACTTCTTCAAATGTTCTCGCCAGGTCTCGAGTTAATCCAGTCCAAATCCCGGTCGACGAAAAATCCTCAAATGCCGTCACCCGGGTTTGATCCTGGATCACCCGGTCGCCAGAGCGGTGTGGTAACCACTACGCTAGCGCGGCTCGCTGTATCTATGATAATTGTCTGTAATCTGATAAATGTTGTGATTTTGATTTAAATGATAAATAAACATCAACAAACTTTTTTAGTACTGTGTTGGAAGACCCAAGCCCAAATTACCCATATTTGTTTACCATAGTCTGTATTCACGTAACGTCTGTATGTTTGAAGCACCAAATTGGTGTGAGCGCATGTGTGTTTGGAAACTGGCAAATAATTGTTTAGCCAGAAGAGTTTAAGGAGTAGATTGAGAAAACAGATTGTCGTAAAAGAGACTGTCCTTTACTCTTTCCAGCACCTTCGTGAATCTACTAACTATTTATAAACCCTTATTATCACAGAGCCTTCACCATCATTCTTCACTCTAAACGGGACCACTATTTCAAGAATTATCTCAAATAAATTTACGACAGGTAGACACCTTTGAAGACCCACATCAGTTACTCTTGAGTTTTGGTCACTGTTGGACCATTACTGTCGAGCTAAGGGGAGGCAACCCGTGACAATATCTGACGGACCATTACCTTTGCAAGAACTAAGGGTAAGTCTGGGTAACTTTCTTTCATTCATTTATTCACCTGTGAGAAGTATATATCTCTAGTATTTACTCTCAGTATCCAAAATAATGTTCCCAGCTAGCTTGCCAGTCAGTCAGTCGTAGTGTTAGAACAACTGCAGTCATATTTTTATAACAAGATCAGTCATTCACTTAGAACAGGACCAGTTATACTGATAGAAAGAGCTCATTCATACATTTAAAACTAGATCAATCAAGAACAAGGTCAGTCCTGTTTTAAGAGCAAGTCAGTCATTCTGTTAATGCACGATCAGTTATATTGTTAGAAAACGTTCAGCCGTAGAATAAGAACATTAAAGAAATATACAGAAAAATAAGGCATAACGGACTGAGAATTGCTCTTGACATGGCAACAGTAAAGACAATATAATAGCCAAACAGAAGCGGCCTGCAAAAGACCACAGTACAGAAAATGGTAGATCCAGAGTGTAGTGGTCATATTAGATCCGCTAGAAGACAGTTTACATGCGACCATTAATGTGCTGAATGCGACTGTTCATGCCAATGGCTGTGGAAATAAGAAGACAAGTAGCTATGAAACAAAGAAAGTAAAAAATGATAAGAAAATCAGTAAGTTCTCACCTTAAACTGTTTGGGATTGTAGACAATTTTCTTGGAAGGAAAGAATATATCTCCATTAATGAAAAAATTGGTTGCCCATCCCCTGGCTAGATTGGACAAGTACCGAGACTGTCCCTCGTCTTCAGCTGGTTCACTATGCTCTGTGCTGTGATTCATGCGGCTGTGTCCTATACTTCCCCGGTGGTTTCCACGCCTCATCACTGTTGTCTCGTTGTTGTCTTCGCTATACCTCCTAGACGCCATGTTTGGGCAACCACAACTTTTCACTGTAGTGTCCGAATGTTTGTTTACTTTTTACGACAACCATGTGGACAACCATTGAGATGACTTCAGGTTGGTACTGTTGCGTTTGAACGAAGATTGTTTGATTAAAACAAAGGAATCATTCGCAGATTTGTGATCTGAAAAGAATGTAAAAATAATATTTCGTCTGTGATTAGTTCAGCTGGTACTGTGACAACGTTTTAGAACTAGACATGTTAATAAACTGCTGCAAAGATGACTGAAATCACGTAATTCGTGCGTCTGCTTCATAGAGGAATAAATCGATGACTAAAATTATTATGATATACCTAATTCCCTTTCGAAAACGATCCTCCAGGGAACATTCGAAGGTAAACGGAGAAGAGGAAGGCAAAGAAAATCCTGGGCTGATAACATCAAAGAATGGACAGGGCACGGTTTTTCCACACTTGTACGCATTGCTGAGGATAGAGAGCAGTGGAGGACCCTGTCTGCTGATGCTTCCACCATGGCACCTCTACGACCCATGACGGGTTACGGGTTGAGATGATGATGATGAATTCAGCATAGCCCTAAGTGATGTGTTTTGTAACAATAACATGAGGCCAACATCCATTATTTACTTACAATGCTAAAACATTACTTTGGAGTCAGTATTCTCATATTAATTTATACACATTTTCATCATCTAACATACAGTGAGAACAGACGTGAATGGGCAATAATTAATGGAATTTCCAGACAGTTGAAACATTTTGTATGCAGTATCAAAGTACGCCTGAATGCCAGTTTTAAAATATACGTTCTTGTTAATTAAACACTGAGTTTGAATTATTGTTTTCAATTTGAGTATACTAATCCTGCCAATCCGTTATGCAATCATTTATATATACTGAAACAAGGAATGAAGACTATGTGACGGTTTGGCCTCCCCTGCTTTGCAGTAGTCGTCCAACAGTGGCCAAAACTCAAGAGTATTTACTATGGGCGTTCAAAGGTGTCTACTTTCGCACAAGATTACTCTTGGCAGAGATGTAGACAGAAGGGTAATGACACGTCTATCACAAAGGGAATCTTCACAAGATATTCAGATAAGCGAAAACAATGCTGCTTTGGCTGAGCACTTTAATTCTAGAATCTGCCGACCACTTTTGTGAAGAATTAAGCAATGATTAATTTTAGCTCGTTAAGCCCCCACCTCTGATTTACTCAGTGGAATTCTTTTTATTCTGATATAGCTCTGTTTAGAGTGTGTGTGGTAAATTGACTGAGACAAACAAACAGTACATTTAAAAGGATTAAATCGAAGTTAAAGTAAAATTACAAATAACAAAATTTAATAATCACTTAAGTTTTTAACAGTTTGAAAATAATTGAATAGTTTAGAAGAAATGTTTCATCATTGATTGATAGTAGAGTTGACGGAAAAAAAAAATTTCACTTTAGCAGCGTATATTTTGCACTTAGCTGCCAATATTAGTTTGTGCTCCCGCTGATGGATTCTTTTTACACTGCTCACGCTCGTCGCTGGTCAAGGTTGTAAGGTGTAGCTAGTTTCCCAGAAATGCCAAGGAGAGTTTACAATATTGGAACCTCGTCTTAAAGCTTAGGCCACTGTTCCCTTCTTGTTCCAGAGATAGTACTTTCTGCTAGTACCACCAATAACTATGATAAAGAATAGAAATCAAACGCTCTTCTGAGTATTGCGTTTCCCGACACATACTTATGTGTCTCCTTTCTTCTATTCTACCATCCCATTTGTCTAAGAATTTACCCTCAATGAGGATTAAATTTAATCCCTCGGGATTGTAGTGGTTTTGATGGTATTGTATGGTTGTTATGTTACCTAGTGTAATGTATGAGGTCAGCTGTGAAGGCTCCTGAGATAAATGTTTATGTGAATTACAGAAGGCCCTTCTTACTACCACTACGACCTCAAACAGATCTCTTTTACTATTATGAATGTAGCTACGTTAAAAGTCTAGGGTACTGAAATGTAATGTGTTGTAATAGAATATACAAGCACACACAGATAATTAATAAGTCTAATAATATTAATAAAATCTATAACACACTGAACTAACTCAGACTGTTTTAGTTTAGATTTTAACAATTTTTTCTAAATTTATTTGTTCTGAACCAATGTTTTAATTTGGTCAGAACATATGAAATGTTATGGAATTATAAATGGAATGCATAAATATATGGCATACTAAAATGGAATTTGTGTACATAGGTATTTTATAAGACTGGTTAATATTAATAATATTTATAATGTCTCTGGGAGAACTATTACTGGATGTGCTGTTGGGGTGGTGTCATCACACCCACTCTGTGACTACAACAAGCTTTGTCCATTGACTTATAGACTGTAGTTAAATGTTATATTTCCCAAGAATTCAGTATATTTGTGATGGGGAAATATTTATAAATAGTTAAGAATTCTGGTGATACTTCAGCACACACATCTGCTTGTGTATTCTTGATTAAGTATGTGGCACTACCTTAGTGCCACAACAGAAACTCACAATTCTGAAACAAAATTTGTGCTATGTGTCAGTACTCTATCCACTGCACCACTCTTACACACAGCACAACACATCAACATTACACAGAATGGGTCAGATCTTTCTGACCAACGTAGCACATCTTACCCAGTTGTTTTCATATAGTACCAGTTCCCCAAGACTGCATTGCATCTGAGATATGTTCAATAGTTTCCTTTTATTCAATAAGATAGGTGATATGTTCCCACTGATCTCAATAATAGATCCGCCTTCCATAGTCTTAGTTAGGCGTCCATATATTTTTTGTTTGTCTCTAGACCCTGAACTTGGGCTGGGGACCTAGAGCGAGCACTTACTTGTCGTAATCATTTTATATGATATGGCAGTATCAATCACTCGAAATATTAAAATATACAAGATAAATGCTTTCATTCTTACCAGAATTCAGAATTGAGAACACAGTTATTACTAGCAAAACTCAGCTGAGCTGCTGGCTATAGTATGGCGTCCCACTAATTGTATATAATATCTTCTGGGAAAAACACCACTGGAAATACTGTGTCCCCTGGACAGACTATTATCAAATGGCAAAAATGCGCGTCTCTATCCCGCTAATATTAATACGTTTGTCCAATCACAGACTCCCCCTCTAACTTTTTCAAATCTACTACCAAAAGTCAAATTTCAGTCAGATCTCAGTCAAGTATGTATTATTGTCTGTTGGTCCGTCTGTCTCTACTTGGTTTTTCACAAAAACACACTTGTTTCTTGGACCAACTACACGCAAAACCCCTACACAAATCTGCCTCCTAAGTTATTTTTAGCCACAATTCTCCACCTTCCCCCTCTCGTTCATTACAGCTTGATTTTTGCATTTCCGTGTCTCAAGGACGAAAATTTGAAACTTTAGTGAAAGTATGAATAATACAGTCGCTAGTCTGATATGAACAACAGTCTTTTGTCAATATCTTCCTTGTTATCTATCCGTCTGTATAATTGAAAGTATATTAGTTCTCTGCTTAAGATGGGCTATCAAACTAGCTAGGTTTTATATTCCTAACTCTATTATTAAGAAAAAACATATTTTTTCTCAAGTTTAGTTTTTTTAAATTTGTTCGCGAACCTTCTCCACGGCGTTTGCCGCTGAATTCAAATAAAACGACCAAGTACCGTAAAACGTCCCAGAAATGACTGTTTCGAATAAGAGCCAAGGTCTTTTCTGTCCATTTCCTTACATTGTGTCAACTAGTGACGTGAATTTTTTTCTTTTACTACCAATTGCGTCTTTTAGCCTTTCTAGATTCAAACACGTGTTCAGTCATATTTTTCCTTTTTTATATCTCCGTTTCCCTCCCGTCTACAAAGGGTAAACCGTTTCGTCTGCACGTCTAACTAGTTAGTTTAAATGGCGGTAGGAAATGCGGGCATGGGCGAGAATGTCTCCTAGTATCTTACGCATTATTTTTATCCCTACATTTTATCTTTATAATTGGAGATATTTTAACGTTGTATCACGGTAAATTCATCACAGGGATAAAACTTTCTTTTCATTTGAACTGGATAGTTTTTACAGTTACCTTACATTTAAATAAAAAGGTTAATAGTGCAGATAGAATATGTTTACATTTACATCTGCACTGATTAAAAAGTGTTCACAATATAAATTGAATATGTTTTTATTTATGTTTAAACTGACTTGAAACTGTAAGTATTATAATTAGAATGTACATCATTTCTTCAACTTTGTCTCCCTGCTCCATGTGGAAACTGGGACTCTTAATGAGTTTTGTTCTCTTTAAGAAACTAGCAATAAAGCAATCACCAGCCCTTGGCAGTGGTTGTTCATGAAATCATTCTATGCGCTGAGGTTGCCAGCCTCAAATAACGTGGACATCCCCTAGCGATTTTCACTTATTAATATTCACATGGTAATATATATGTATATATGTTAGTTCACATGTTAGTAATATAAATGTGAAATGACAACTTACGCAAATCCTGGCTCACAGACTTTTCCCTCAGATGAATAAAAGAGACTTGGATCGGCCTCTTACACACGTCTGGGGTGTCGCTTCTTTAATAAGGTAATTCCCTCTATGACTCCGTGTGTTTTCAGTTTCCTCTGTCCAGTTTTCCTTATTAAAATGATAGAGATTTCCTGCGCTGTTTTTTAAGTCCGTCAAGATTCTCCAAGAAGAGGTCCGGCCTGATAAAAGGAATTCTGAATTCTAACTCTGGTAATGTCTGGTGTCGTCGTGGCAAGCGATCGTCACAGTAAATGTTTATAGTGAAATAACACTGAAACGTGTCAGGTTATATGCCTGTCTTCCGACGCATGTGTTTGTTTCTAAGCTAAGTAACAAGCCAATCGTTTTCAAACATGCACGTCCCGTGGGGACATTCAAAATATTTCCGAAATGGGAAAATTTTGAACGAAATGCAGACGTGACGTTTCCCATTTAAGCAATTGTGACATTCAAATATTCTCGTCAATGATTACATATAACTTCTTACATCTACTCTGAAATATTACACTATTTCCGCTCAGGTGTGTCTGTCATCCCACCAAGTCGATTCTTGACCCGCGCTCCTTATGCAAACACAAACTCCTGTTTGACCAACTGTGCCGTGTCTTATCACGACATTAATTAGTCGGTCACACGAGACATGTCAGCGCTAAGTAAACTCGCTTGGCCTTTTTACGTGCGAAAACAGTCGCACATTTGTGGTACAATAGGATTTCTGTCGGTCATCCTTGCATCACCGTCTAATCTATCCGCAGGGATAGACAGGTAAACACACATAAATGACAACTATCGCTGAGACGAGTGTAAGAATGAAATACCAAATATCTGCTACACATAGCAGAGAAAGAAAGAACGTGCGGCAGTTGAAAGCACGCAATAAAAATCAGTACTAAAATGTAACTGATGCTACCGTAGTAAAACAGAGATCGAGAGGGGTCGCCCCATTCTGTCACAGACTATCAAAGAGAAAAGATAACACATTCGGATGACCTTCATTGACATGTGGCAGCAGGCAAATATGCAGGCCGTATCACCGATACAGGCTATAAATAACACTGCATGTAGGAAATCTTTAAGTCAAGACCGTTTTGGAGTTATCTAATGCTAAAACTGTCAAACGATAGCGAGTCAGGAACATTGAATAAACAAGCAATTTACTTTGGTCATAGAGATATCTGTTTACAGAAGAATTTCAAATATCCATCGAAAAGATAAGAAAGTCTTAAGCCGTCATTTAAAACATAAAGAAAAAAAAAGAAGCTAGTGCACAAATGGAAATCAGTGTGAAGATAAAATAAGACAGCCCACTTTCAACAAGTACGTTTTAAATAGAGAACATTTAAAATAGACGATATTCGTAGATTTAGAGACAGAAGATTACGAAGAATAAAAGGTCATGACGTATGTCTTTTTCCTTTCATATGGAACATATGGCTGATTTCTATTTTGACCCGTCCTTTTTTTAGCTCTACCCACGAGATTTCACCGCTACCTTGTCTTCGTCTATTCTTCTACAGGCTCTCCTTGGATGTAATATTTATCTATTTTTCTGTGGGTTCCAATCAAGGACATGTGTGGCTAGACTGGTTACTTGTTTCTATGGTGTGTCCTATCTATCTCCACTGTGTATGCATGTTCTTCTTCTTCATGTCCTGAATAGTGGATGTTGTGTTCGGTGTTCAGTGTTTTCAGTCCTGCTTCAGACCCCCTTGTCCCAAGAGTTTTATATTGTTGCGACTAATTGTTGTGACGATTTATGCGTCATTTAGACTTCTTACATTCCACGCGATATTATGGACTCTGCCATCATCAGCAGAACTTTATTTTGCAGTCTAACTTCCAGTGACTAGCGTTTATCAAGCTGCATCGTTTGTTTCACTTATGAGGATTCCTCTTCAAGACACTGGGGTTGATATTTATCAGTCACGTTGTCTTTTTAAAACTTGGGTTGTCGCCTCTATGCCAATCCTCAAGCCATGACAAAAACTTGGCTTTGATTTCTTTCACTGAATCTGCCAGGAGCCCAAGGCTGCAATGGGACGTAGCTTATGGTATCAGTAAGGCACGCGAGTCGTCCATACACTTTTGAGCAAACAGACGGGAAGATACTGGACAATCTGAGCATATATCATAGGAGTGCGGTCAGCAAGACTAGTAAATGATATGACTCATTGTAATGGAGAAACATGATAGCTTACAAAAGCCTGGTATGGCATCTGTTGAACATATTGCCCTTGAAAAAGTGGAAAGAACAACAGCAGTATTGCCAGTGCTGTTTTCGCAGGAGAAAGAGATGGAATGCACACTTGGTTTATACAAAATAATGAGGTTAAACTATAACCTTATAGTACCTTAACATTTTAGAAGTGTTGGCTGTAGGGTGTACTTGTTACATACCTTCACAGAAAACTCTGCCCTTGACGGTATTAATGTGACAACCAATAAAGATGTTGTTACCATTTTCTATGGCTGTGAGGAGCAATAACTCCAACATAATAACGGCACGAAAACAACACCAGTTTAGCTCTGCTAAAGAACTGAAAATTGTCCAGGTGGTTGAAGTGTTAGTCAGCACCCTAGAAGCTGATACATTTAATCAGTCTACCTTCTGCTGAGACCAAACGTAAACTGTTGGAAGTATGGAAACAATGACCTCTGAAGTACGAGAGAGAGAGAGAGAGAGGGAGAGAGAGAGAGAGAGAGAAAGAGAGAGAGAGAGAGATGGAGAGAAACATAGGCAAAGAGAGACAAAGAGAGAACGGGGGGACAAGGGAGAAGACAATGACAAACTACAAACTGGTATCTCCACTTGTTAGATACATCATGCAGTCAATGACAAACTACAAACTGGTATCTCCACTTGTTAGATACATCATGCAGTCAATGACAAACTACAAACTGGTATCTCCACTTGTTAGATACATCATGCAGTCAATGACAAACTACAAACTGGTATCTCCACTTGTTAGATACATCATGCAGTCAATGACAAACTACAAACTGGTATCTCCACTTGTTAGATACATCATGCAGTCAATGACAAACTACAAACTGGTATCTCCACTTGTTAGATACATCATGCAGTCAATGACAAACTACAAACTGGTATCTCCACTTGTTAGATACATCATGCAGTGAGAATATAATGAGCTGTCTCTTTTCTCTGTCCTTCTCTTTTATACGCCATCCCCTCCCCCCTTATCCTATCTCCGTAATTTTCAAACGTTGGTAATCAATACCTCTGCTATTTCAAAAACTATTGCCTGATCTTTTTCAAGGGGACCAATGCCGACATTTGGCAGTTATCGATCAGCTAGCTACCTTCTCTGCTGTGATCGAGGGCTAATAAGTTATATCTGTAATTCTCAATGACTTGTCAGCAAGGTCTCCCCTGCACAGGTGGACTAGATATTTGACACACGCTGGAAGAGATACTTAAGTGTATGTTAGACTTCAATTGTAAGCATACAAACACGTGTACAAATACACACACCTACGCGTGTTTAGTACAATGGCGACAAGTATACATGACTGTATAAACAATAATAACTTCATAATAAAGTTACAAATGAATGAGCGATACTGCAAAGAGCCTGTGCTTGGCTTACAGTGGTGAATCAAATACGAAGAGGTTCGTTCTTCAAAATGCAGAGAATGATGTGCAAAATATAGCTCTTGAGGTTATTATGTCCTCTCTTGAGATGCCAGATAACTGTCTGCTTCATGGAACATGAAAAATGTTAAAATCAATCTTCTGTAAGCAATGAAGAACAGAGAAAATATAAGGAAATATAAGTGACTCGGCTGGTGCTTTAATGTGGAAGAATTTCCTGAGACGTGGATACTACTGTACAAAACTAAGCCACAGAAGCAATAGAGACACATGGAAAGTAAACAAAACTGAGGTGATGATAGTTTATACAAACATTGAGAAGATATTCACATTTGTTCCACGAGCGGACAGAAATAAAGGACCAACACAATCAGATCAGTCCAAAGAAACTGAACTGTGTCTGTCACATGTTCATCATCACGGGTTATCCTTGGTGTAGGTGGCGATCAAGTCAGTTAATGTTTTCCAGCCATGTTGTCATGACTCCCAGATATTGCCGGTCTTCCTCTGCTTCTTATTCTCTCAGTTTTTCCCGGTATTCCCAAGTTTTCTAGGCCTTTCTTTTAAAGCATGTAGTCATTTAATGTTACTTGTCTTCTTGCAGTGATGCTATAGTATTATGCCTTGTAATATTTCCTTATTTGATTTAACATCTGCCCATAATATATCTAGCATACCCATCAGCATTCACATTTATATAGCTGCAATTTATTGTTTTTTTAAAAATATTATTCATTGTCAAAGACTCACATCCATACAACAGTACTGATCCTACTTACGCTTACTCACTTTAAATGCTGGAAGCTTGTCTCAGTGATTAGATTCTTTTCCTTTAAAAATATATGTTGTACTTTTCTCATCTTCTGTTGTGTCAGTTCCAAGTGACCTGAATGTGATCACGTGTAACAATGTCCTTTGTTTCATTTAGACCTCAGACTTAATCCGTGTCTTTCCTTTTGTTATTACCATTGTTAACATTCAGCAAATATTGAGATTCTGTCCCGTTGTCATGCGACGCATTTAACACAATGGCGGTTGAGCACGACTGGACTCCACAACAACAACAAAACTATTTGAAACTGGGAATGAATGTTGTAGGCAGGACTACATAAAGAAAAACAAAACTCGGCGGAGAGAAGTTTGTAATCTGGGTAAGGTGAAAGATTTGATCTTATTCGTCTTGAAGCATCACACAAATTGTTTATGATGATGAGCAGATAATGGTGCTGATGACGATGATTTTGTTGATAGCGATATTAATGATGATTTTTTGATTATGATGATTACTGTTGCAAATGTTGATAATGGTGACTGTGATAGCGACGATGATGTTTATGATAATAGAATACTTTACTGACGTTGATGCCGACTGAAATAATTGTGTTGATCGTCGTTCTGCTGATAATTAGGATGATATTCATGATTAAAAGGTTTATGAAAGTTGATGCTATTGTTAATAACTGATAATGCCATTGATAGCTTACTTTAGTCGTTGCACATGATGATAGTGCTGTTGATGTAGACGATGGAGCTATTAATGCTAATGTTGACGACAGTTGTATGTAGATGATGATATTTATGATAACTGATAACATAATTTAAATGATGTTGCTGACAATGATGTTGATGATAATGATGCCAGTGATATTATATTGATGGTTTATTTATTTATTTATTTTTCATTAACCAGCGGCACTTCGCTCCTTTCCATCCACAGAGGGTTTATCTCAGGAGCCGTTCAGGTTATTCAGTCAAAATCCCGGTCGTTTCAAATGCTGACGCCCGGGCTTGAACCTTGAATACCTGGTCGCCAGCGCAACGTTGTAACCATTACACCAGCGCGGCTCCCTGATGGTTTATTTAAAACAACTCACTCTTCAACGCCTATGGGGGTTGAACACTGAGAGCACGTGACAATACTCACGTGACCGACACGTGTTCATCACGTGGCCTTCGCCTCGCGGCCATTCATGAAGACTTTAAGTACGTTTTTTTTTCTTCTTGTACAAGTTTGTTATTGACCAAATTACCGGCACAACCGTTTTCGCCTTAATTCATTACACTTCTGCACTCTATGGAGTATATGTAGGCCTTCAATTAATTCATGACATTCCTTCTTTTCTGTGCCATCCGTTCAAGGTCTCTCCATTTCATTTTATCTCTTTCATGTCCTTCTTCACTTTTCTTCTTCATGGGTTTTTTTCTTCTTTTTCTTCTCCGTGCACTCTCAGATGTCAACTTAAATATGTTCAAAGACAGCAGTGGTCAGCGTGAGACTGTTAGCATCTCCGTAAAGTTTGTCCAGGATTGGTACTGGTGACGCCCATATGTGCTTTCTTTGTTCCTCATACGCTGGGCACCTTTGAAGTAGATGTTCAGCAGTTATTTTATCAGGGCCAAAGTTACTCATCAGTAGTTCTTAACTTTAGCTTGTTGTATAGATGGTATCACAATCTGTTGTGGCCTGTGCGAAGTCTGAAGATTACCACTTCTACTCTTCTATCGAGCTGGAAATGTGCACCATTTTTTTGGTGGCCTGAAGACTCTGTAGCCTATTTCTTCTTGTATCTGATGCTAATAAAACTCTTTGCCTCTTCAAAAGTTACACTTGTATCAGGCTGAGGTAGCTTTCCACCTTCTTTTGTCAATCTGTCAGCCTCTTTATTGCCTGTGATATTACAATGAGATAGGATCCATTGGATCACAACTGTTTTGAATCGTTGACATAATTTGCGAAGCACTGCCCTTAGGTCTTCCAGGTCTGCATTATTTTGGCTTTCCAGCGTTGCAACCACTGTCAGTGGCGTCTGTGAAGAAAGTCACCTGTCTCTCGGTGCTTTCCTTTGTCATTATAACCTCTGCTGCAGTTTTTAAAACCTCTGTCTCTGCTCTGAAGTAACTTGAAAATGTTCATGTTGCCACCGACAGCCTGGGAAGGTTAAGGCGGCCGGCGTGATGCTGACCACATCACCCCTAGTGTGCCGACGGTCAAGAAAATATGGGCCTAACACATATTCTCAATATGCCTCAATGGGCGTGTAACGGAATCCTTTACCTTTTTTTTACCGACAGCCTATTATTGTGTACCAGTGCTTAAGTTCAGAAGAACACCCCCACTTCCACCTTCTGTTGTATTTGTTGCTAATCCATCTGTGTATGCATGGGTTTAGGTGTTGCTTGGGTAAGGTTTCTCTATGTATTGTGTTGTTATGGCTTTTCTCTCTGTTGCAGTCTGGCTCTACTATCTCTAGATTGCAGAATAAGAATTCAAGAACCAAGAAAGTGGCCTTTGAGCTATTCCTCTTAAAGACCAACATGAATGCAAAAGAAAAAAGAATTATATTGTGTACTAATCAATGTAAGAGCTTAATAGAGGCTTAGAAGAAGAAATAGCAACCAGCATAATCATCATCATCATTAGCTGCCATCTCCACAGACGAAGGTTGGCTGCAATGAATCTTCAATGTCTTCTGTCTTGTCTTGATGGTACACTCTGATAGACTCTTTCCATCCATCGTTTGATGTTATCTTCCTACTTATAGCGTTCGCTTTCTCTTGCACGTTTTCCGTCACCTCTTCCATCCATTATGGTTTTCAACAAGGTGTTATGTCTGTTTATTTGGCCAAGATACTTTAGCTTATTAATTTTGATCTCCTTCATTATAGCAGTCACCACATGTGAAAGGAGCGGTCCGAGAAAAGTTAATAAAAATTAATAAATAATCCCAACTAACATAATTATCGATGTATGTTAAGTCGGTCGGTCTCACTCAAAATAGTAACTCGCGCCAGAGAAAAAAGTGCGCAACGCACGATGTGCAACTTGCGCGGCGTGGGTGTTATATAAAACAAAAATTACGGGTTTTTTTTTTTTTTAAATATTCTTTCAAGAAATTAGTAGCGCTCGACAAAGAAAAGGTGCGTTAAAAATTGGTGTGCATGAGCCCTCACCCGATGTACAAATCATGAAAACTTGTAAGTTTTTGTTAAAACCACTTATTATCAGGGAACACTCTTTGAAAACAATCCACGCATTTTCACACGAAATGTTGTCATCAAAGAACTTTTAAATTGAATCTAAAATAACATAATTCTCGCCGTGTGTACGTAGGTCACAGCTGAGGAATGCAACCGTGTTGAAAAATTGTCTTGTGTCCATTATATATACTCTCCCGAAAATAGTTACAAACAACAAAGAAAAGCGTTCAAATGACGGTGTTCATGAACAGTTTGATTACACTGTATAATGGACAGAAACCAAAAACACTCTAAGAATGTACTTCTATCTGCTCAAACGGAAACGGAAACAGCATACTATAATTAAAAACCCGTCAAGTTTGACGGGTTATTGCTAGTAATAAAATAATTCAAAAGATTAATAATAAATACGAACTCCGCCTATGCCGGTCCCAAGCCCGGATGAAAAAGGAGGAGGGCGGCCTGCATGGAGGCCGTAAGGAGACAGCCCCTCCACCATGCAAAGGCACAACAGGCCAATAACCTGTTTGCTTTAAATCACGATTACGAGCAATACAAGATAGAAAACTGGACTGATTCTAAAGGCGACGAACTGGAACGGACTACGGACTACGACTTATGGAACTTGGAACACAAGAAGTATAAATGGGAAGGAAGAGGAGCTGGTGGAAGAGATGAGGAAAGCAAAACTAGAAATCCTGTCTATAACGGAAACAAAGAAAAAAGGACAAGGAGTTATGGATCTCGATGGCAACACGCTGCTCTACAGTGGTGTACCCATATCGGAAAGGGCTAAAGGGGGCGTGGGTTGCATTGTGGCCCAAAATCAAAAAGATAGTATCAAGGGATGGAACTTTGTCTCGGAGCGCATTATGGTTGTTAAACTAAAAGAAGGAGAAACCATAGTCAACCTGGTCATAGTGTATGGGCCAAATGAGGATGAGAGAGCAGAGGTCAAGGAGGAATTCTTCGAGCTGCTTCAAAGGACAGTGGATGACTGCCTAGATGAAGTTATCATGCTCGGAGATTTTAATGCCAGAGTTGGAAATGACCATGCTAGATGGGGTGGAGTTATCGGAAGATATGGAGAAGATACTCTCAATGACAATGGAAAGCGACTCCTTGTAGCCGTGTGGCCTACTACGCCACCCTTAGGATAGAAAGTACTTTAGCAAGTCAGATACACTATGTACATGTATAGGCTAGTTAGTACTCACACTAGTCACAAACCAATGACATCATTTGTCATGGTACTCATGAGTTCATGATGTCATTAAATCCTGTGTGGATTTTCATACAAGATATACCGGAAAGTCCATAAACTGGAACTATGATTGGTCAACGTCCCTTGGTAATAATAAATTTGGTAGAGAGATTTTGTACTTAGTTGGTTTAGAGATTAAATTAACTGACTGTTGACCAAAAGACTAATCATTAGTTAGTTTCCGGTCAACGATTAAAAAAGATAACATCCGCCCAAGACTTGGAGAAAAAGGGTATCTTTTGAGTCTGACTGAATGTATTTTGAGTACAAGTCAATGTTCCCAGTCATATTACTTCACAAGATATCCCATACTGAAATAAACATCTTGAAACGTATAATCGTTACTGATTAAATCAATCCTGTGATGTGAGAACTTGTTGCTGGTTTGTAAAAGCTGAAATTAACTAACGGCCATCAAAGTTTCCTCTACCTACTACCACTATCACGAGCTACACTGCCATGCATATACAACGTTTTGGTGCCGTGACTAACCACACACCAGAGATCGTCATTTTTGGTGTGGTATTACAGCTTATGCATGATGGATCCAAATCTGCAACAGCAGTTTGAAAATCAAATACAGTTGCTCCAACAACAAAATCTGTTGTTACAGCACCAGATACATGACATGCAACAACAGCATGCGTTAAGTCAGCCATTGCCAGATAACGCTGAAGTTCCTAATAGTTCTCTACAAGCTTTGCTACCACCCTTAGCTTGGTTACACAGAGTGCAAATCTGCACAACATCAATAACATTGTTAAGCCTTTTTGTGGCGATCCGTCCACTTTTTGGCAGTGGTTACGTGACATTGAGAAATTTTCTTCATTGATTCCATCAGCCACTGATGCCGATCGCAAACGTGTTGCCTTCTTATCATCTCAGTCACTTGTCACTGACTATCTACGTCGCCGTGCACAGTTATTTCCAGACGAGACCTTCGCCTTTCTACAAAAGGAGCTCATCCGCCGTTACTCTTCCGTTAAGGATCTCCAACATGCTTGGACTTTGCTTCGCGGACTCCATCAGGACCGTCACGAGTCGGTTCAATTTTTTGCCGATACGTTGTTAAACCTAGCTGAAGATGCTTTAGTGGAACCTTCCTCTGCGTCTACTGATACGGAAAACCAACATGTTGGTATTTTTATAGATGGTCTGCAGTCAGATGCGCTGAAACTCCATTTAATAAGGAAAGACCCACAGACAATCCTTGATGCCATTCAACTAACAATAAATGAAGACAATGTGAAGAAACGGTTTGCAAATAGACTTGGGCGTGAACCTCGTGCACACGATCACACAGATGAAGAGCCAATGGACGTCAGTCATTACCGTCAGTCTTGGCAGCAACCATCCATGTTACAGCCGTGCGATACTCCATTGCCGGATCTTATCGCCAACAGTTTGGTCAGCGCACTCAACACCGACATCACCCATCTGCTCTACAAGTTCAACAAGTAGCTCCAGTTATTTGCTACTTTTGTGGTTTGGCCGAACACACATCAAAAAGTTGTGTGCAGAATCAACATAATCTTAACAGGACCTTGAACCACGCTAGATCACAACCTCAATACCCGGTGAATAATCAACGTCAGCCGCACCAGCTCTCATGGTTACCATCCAACCCCATGCAACCACCTCGTGTCCCTCCACGTTCATTCAACCGTGGACAGTTCCACCCCCAGCCTCTTATGGGCCAGGGAAACCATTCCGCCACTCGGTAGATAGGATCGCGTCGTGTGGCTTTAACCCACCTCTTTTGGGCACTAGATCCTCTCGCAAAGCAAACACATTTCGTCACTTTCACAAGTCCTGTGATAGTCCGAAAATTTTTTCTTCCTCTTCTACGGTCTCTCCGACTTCCATCTCTTATATCTCTCCTCCTTCGGTCACTCCTGACCCTTCTTCTTGTCTAATTGCCATTAATAAAAAGAATTATCGCGCTCTTGTGGATACTGGTGCTACTGTTAGTTTAATAAGAGAACAGTTATTTCGCCAGATCCGCAAACACGTCCAATTCTTTCATTCTTCCACTTCTTTAACTTCTGTCACTGGACAACCTTTGCGTTCTATTGGAACGGCTATCATTCGCCTCCAGATTGGATCTCAATCTCTTGCGCATTCTTTTATTGTTGCTAGTGGAATGACTAGGAATTTCATTCTTGGTCGTGACTTCTTTCTTCATTACAAAGTGCGCATTTACTTTGACTTGAAACAGATCCTTGTCAATAATGAATACATCCCTCTTCAGGATGATATTCACATTGCGTCTCTTGTTAGAGTTATTGCCCCTGTTACCTTAAAACCTCATTGTCTTACTATCATTACTGGTCGGGTCAAACGGTCCGACTATATACCCTCAGGTCATTCTGTTTACGTGGAACCTCTCCCTGACTCCGATATCATTGATGATCCCTGTATCCATGTCATCGATGGCATTGTCACTGTGTCCACGTCACGTGACTTTCCCCTTATGCTCCTAAATTCTTCAGGAAAACCTCTTACAATACCCAGAGGTACTATTGTTGCCCGTGTCACCAACCACTCCCAACTGTCTTCTAAACTCCCAACCCCCCCCATACATGTTCTCTCAATGCTCCCTCCCGTCTTCATACCTGTCCTCTTCTGGGGAATGATAGACGGTCTTCTTCCTTCAAGAAGTCTTCTCCTTGGAGTTTGAATACCATTAGTGCTGTTACACATGCGCGTTTACCAAATGGTAACTACCCTCCTCAGCACTACTTATCTTCCTCTCCTACATTTTCTACGCCACCCCCTCCTTCACTTTGGATGAAGGAAACGACATCTTCTCCTCCACCTCTCCTTCCACACCTTACTCCTGCCTCCACCTCCTCTGCATCGTCTGTGAGAATAGCTCAGTTGTTAGAGCAAATACCGATTGACTCTCCTTATGCTAATCGCATTAGTCAGTTTGTGCGAAAGCATAGTGATATTTTTGCTCTCTCTGATATGGAGTTGAAGAAAACTCATACCGTTGAGATGACCATTGATACTACTACCGAAGTGCCTGTGTCTTTAAAACCATACCACACTCCACTAAAGAATAGGGAGATAGTGGAAAAATCCATTACATAAATGTTGGCAGCAGGCATTATCGAACGGTCAAGATCCTCATGGTCCTCTCCAATCGTGATAGTCACCAAGAAGGACGGTTCACATCGCTTCTGTTGTGATTACCGTGCACTGAATGCCATCACCAAGACCATCTCTTACCCTCTTCCAAGGGTTGATGATATCTTGTCCACGATTGGAAAATCCAAGTGGTTTACCACCCTTGATGCCCGTTCAGGATTTTGGTGCATACCAATGTCTCCAGAAGCTAAGATCAAGTCCTCATTTTCTACACACATTGGGAGTTACGCGTGGAACGTTATGCCTTTCGGCCTAAAGAACAGCCCTGCTACATATATGTCCCTTATGGACGAGGTATTGAAGGGCATGCAGTCTTACGCCCTGGCTTATATTGACGACATTCTGATCCACACTCCGGGAACCCTTGAGGATCATTTGATCCATGTTAAGAAAGTTTTCACTCGTTTGAGAACACATAATGTAATGCTCAAGCTGAGCAAATGCTCGTTCCTTCGGACCGAAGCCAAGTATTTAGGCTTCATCATCAACCAAGATGGCGTCCGTCCGGATGATGCTAAGATTCAAACTATCCGAGATATGTCTCCCCTACCTCTGTCCGCCATGTTCGTGGTTTTCTTGGTTCTTGTTCCTACTATCGAAAACACATCCCCAATTTCTCTCGAGCTGCTGAACCTCTTATCTCTCTTACCAAGAAATATGCTCGTTTTCATTGGACTGAGGCATGCCAACAAGCTTTCAACTACCTTAAATCAGCTCTTTCAGACATTCCTCGGTTGGCATACCCTGATTCCACACGTCCAATGATCTTATACACTGATGCCTCTTATCGAGCAGTTGGGGCTTGTTTAGTTCAATCCAACGTTTCTAATGCTCCTCCTGTTTTTCACAATGACCCTAATGAGATTCCTATTGCTTTTCTTTCTCACTCACTCAGTCGGCCCCAACAGCGATGGACAGTAACTGAAAAGGAAGCATTCGCCATTCACTATGCGCTTCAAAAGCTTGATTTTTACCTTCGAGGTACTAAAGTGTTGATTAGGACTGACCATAAACCTCTCCTTACATTGCTGTCTAAGACTTCTGAACAGCCTCGCAAACTGCAGACCTGGGCTCTGAATTTACAGAGTTACGATGTCACTATTGAACATATCCCAGGTGAACATAATACTGTGGCTGATCTCCTCTCTAGGAAACCGTATGAAGCATGTACGGATGTCTCTTATTCTTTTCCGGCAGGCCCCAAAGCATCATCAGATTTGGATGACAATGCTAAAGAGATTTTGGTTATAAATACTAACCGTCCACCTCCTGTTCTTTCTTCTCCTGGTGTTTCTTCTTCTAGCTCTTCTGATGAGTTTCTTCATTCTTCCTTCACCTTACAGGAACAACTTAAGGATGCTGAGCTTTTGAAAATACGAACTCAGCTTCAAAGTGATCCTAAGTTACATCCCAATTATATCTTACTCCCTTCAACAAATGTCCTCCACTGGATTGATCATAAGAAACCAGATGATTTACGTGTATGTCTTCCTTCTCAACTAGTTCCCCGTGTGCTCCGTGCATTTCATGATGACAATGGTCACATGGGCAGAGACAAAACTCGCGATATCATTCGCCGTCGCTACTTCTGGCCTACTCTTTATAAGGACGTTGCTCTGTATGTTGATTCTTTTAGAACATGCAAGCAACGCAACATGCGTCATCTGTGTGTTCCTACGCAACAAATGTCTCTGACACATTACCCCATGGAATACGTCAGTGTTGATATTTCCGGGCCTTATCCTACTTCTCAGTCTGGCAATACACATGTTCTTCACTTTGTTGACATGTATTCTGTTTGGCCAGAATGTTTTCCTCTCCGTGGTTCTTCCTCTGAGGACGTTACTAACATCTTCCTTACAGAGTTCGTTCCTCGACATGGATATCCCAAGTCTGTCCTTTCCGATAATGGTAAACAGTTCACTGGCAAGCCCTTCTCTTCTACCCTTGCTAGATTGAACATCACTCATAAGATGACTAGTTTCTATAGGCCCCAGTCAAACGGCCGTAACGAAAGAATGCATAAAACTTTACATGACATCCTTTCAAAGTTCACTGCTGATAACACACAGTACTGGGATTACTACCTTCCCCAAGCTCTCGAAGCTTTGCGTGTTAACGTGAACGACACACTGGTTTCTCGCCCTTTTACTTGTTGTATGGTCGAGAACCGCGGTTACCAATGGATAACCTTCTCACTCTTCAAAGAAGATATATGGGTGATGATCCCATAGAAATTATCCTCCGCAATAAGTGTCTAGCCCACCAGATGGTCCACTACAACATCACAAAGGCTTTTAAAAAGCGCCAGCGAGTTACAGATAAAAGGTCTCGTATGCCATCCTTCGATCCTGGAGACCTTGTTTGGTTTAAAAAGAATGCTCGCAGTGGCAAACTGGACCATCATTGGATACCAGGATATAAGATTGTGTCTCAAAATTCTCCAGTTCAATTTGATGTCTGGAATGAAGAGACTCAACACCATACTAAAACCCATGCAACCCAACTTAGGAAAGACGAGCAACACCCCTGCGCTATCCCACTCCCACAGTCCAGCCGTCCCCTTCGTAAGGCTACCCTTCACTACAATTTTTCCTCTACTTCTTCTCTTCTCCCTTCTTCTTCTCCTTCTTCCTCTTCCTCGTCCGGTGATCCACCTCAACCTCCCCCAGCAGTTACTTCATCCTCTCTTTTTCCTGTTCCTTCTCCATTAGGTCTTTTTCCTGATGCATCATCCTCCTCTTCTGATCTTGATTCCCTCCCTGGTGAAGATGTTCACAACCTAAGGTCCCGTACAGTCCGTAAGGTCGTTGATAGTCCCATGATGAAGAATAGATGTAGACGATACCGTTCTAGTTCCACCCCTGAAAGTGATATACCCCTACCGGAACTGGATGCACGTGTTCGTTTTCGTGCAGCTAGATTGTCTCCTGCTTCTAGTGTCCCCCCCCCCCCCGTTCATCCGGTACCCACCCACACCATGGGTCTGCACGATCATGCAGTCGCTCCCTCCTCAGCTAATGCTACAACACATACCTCTCCTCCTCCCCCTGTACACCTCTCCTCTAACCCCGCTCTTACTTCTTCTGATTGGTTTCCTTCCCCTACTTCTTATGTAGATTCTACTCTCCCCTCCGTGTCTTCTGACATGGAATCTGATATTCCTTCACACCCTACTCGTTTTCCCACCAAACGACACCACTCTCCTTCCTCCTGTGATTCTGCTCCCCTTCCCAAATACCTCCTTCAGCCCACTGCTCATGTCCGTCCCCGTTTTTCATGTCTCCCACGACTTCGTCAGTCCCATCCGACTCCTCCGCCACCCCACCCCTGCAAAGTTCCGTACATCCCGTATTCCAGTTCGCGTTTCACTGCCCTATACACCTCCTGCCTTTAGATCCCATCATTATGTTCCATCCCCTCCTGCGGTCAATGACATTTGTCTTCCCCGACGCAAACGGAAAGACATATTACCTCCGCCTCGATTGTTGCGTGATGCCAATACGTCATCACCCACGACCATAGCACTCATTGATTCCTTCAACCGTTTACTCCAGACGTTGACAACTTGAACTGTTGCCTCCTTCCAGATGTTATATCAGATGTTTCAAGCTCCTTGCAGCGGTTATCTCTAATACATACGGAGACATGATTCTTCCTTCCTCCACTCAAGCATATTTATTCTACACTCCGCATGTTGAACTGACCGATCCCTACACCTCTCGTGTGAACGTTCCTTGCTTGAACCGTCCACAGAATTTATTGATTCTCCTAGTACCGGGACTCTTATGACATTCCTCAGGCCGCTGATGATAGCGATACACCTACTCAGCATTTTTTAATGAGTAAAGATTTTATTACTTGTTTTTTATCATTTCACATGCCCCTCATGTAGATATCATCCATGTCTTGATGATTCCATTTTTGTTTCCATGTTTCACTACTTTCCATTTCATCAGCCACTAGTGTTGGTTTTTACGTGCAAAAATCGTAGTCACATATTGCATGCCTTTATGATTGTTCCTCTAGTTCGAGTTTTCGGTTATTTAACCCGAATTATTATATATGTTAAAATCGGTTACCCATCTCCATTACATAGTTACTTATCCATGCCCATTGATGACCATCCCCATAGACTTTATTTTATGTTCATGCCCATTTATTGCTATTATGTTTACGATATTTTCATGATTTACTTAATGTTTTGCCTTTTGTATTATCACCGAGTTTTGTGGTTTATTTTCATTATGACGGCCATGTTGTACATCCGCCATTTTGGGCGTCCGCCATATTTTATGGGCACCCGCCATTTTTTTTTTCTTTCTTTCTCAGTTTTCATTTGCGACGTTAACTCGCTTCTCATGTTCTATCATGTTTTATAATTCGCATATGTTTTGGAAAATATTGATGACTATCAACCCATAAAAGCGGTTGGCTGGTTGGTTGATAATTGTTCCAGTACTGTTATATTTTTGCTCATTATTAGTGTAGTTGTTCATACCATATCCTCCCCTGTCCTTCCATGTGCCCCTTGACTATGTCCATCAGTCCCTACCCCTTCATAATTGCTTCGTGAAATGTTCATGATATTGTTTCATCCATTATTCCCATCCAGTGTTTGTTGTATTCCTTCAGACATGATTTCTGGTGGGATACCTGAACCCCCATATTTTAGGGATTAGTCATTTTTTTAGGGACTAAAGTGTCTCCCTACGGGAGACCCTTTGGTGGCCCCTGGGCGTATGTAGAAATGTGGCCTACTACGCCACCCTTAGGATAGAAAGTACTTTAGCAAGTCAGATACACCATGTACATGTATAGGCTAGTTAGTACTCACACTAGTCACAAACCAATGACATCATTTGTCATGGTACTCATGAGTCCATGATGTCATTAAATCTTGTGTGGATTTTCATACAAGATATACCGGAAAGTCCATAAACTGGAACTATGATTGGTCAACGTCCCTTGGTAATAATAAATTTGGTAGAGAGATTTTGTACTTAGTTGGTTTAGAGATTAAATTAACTGACTGTTGACCAAAAGACCAATCATTAGTTAGTTTCCGGTCAACGATTAAAAAAGATAACATCCGCCCAAGACTTGGAGAAAAAGGGTATCTTTTGAGTCTGACTGAATGTATTTTGAGTACAAGTCGATGTTCCCAGTCATATTACTTCACAAGATATCCCATACTGAAATAAACATCTTGAAACGTATAATCGTTACTGATTAAATCAATCCTGTGATGTGAGAACTGTTGCTGGTTTGTAAAAGCTTAGATTAACTAACAGCCATCAAAGTTTCCTCTACCTACTACCACTATCAAGAACCTGTTGCTGGTTTGTAAAAGCTTAAATCAACTAACGGCCATCAAAGTTTCCACTACCTACTACCACTATCAAGAACCTGTTGTTGGTTTGTAAAAGCTTAGATTAACTAACGGCCATCAAAGTTTCCTCTACCTACTACCACTATCACGAGCTACACTGCCACATCCTTAGATTCTGCAGTGAGCAGAATCTGATCATTACAAACACAAAGTTCCCCCATAAGCGCATACATGCATACACTAGATGTGAACCAACAAAGAATGAGAAGTCAGTGATCGACTATGCCACTGTTCGGAGAAGCTCATTCAAATATGTCCGAGATGCTAGAGTCTGGAGGGGGCCAGAGATTGCAAGTGATCACTACCTGCTAACAATCAAAAGAACAATTGAAAGAGTTGCTCAGCCTAGGAACTGCCCAACATCACGCAAGAAACCAAGTAAACGAGCAGGAGAAATGAGCATTAGGACCTACAAGCTGAGAGAGCCAGAAATTAAGACCAGATATCAGGGGCTTATTGCTGCAGCGGTGAGCAACACAGAAGAACGACCTGATGACTTGGAAACCCTCTGGATTAATTTCAAAGATATCATAAAGACAGCTGTTGCAGAAGCGTGCAGCGAAGTCCGACTTGGGAACAAGAGAAAGAGGACACCTTGGTGGACAGAGGAAGTCAAAGAGAAAATAAGAGAGAAGAAAATGGCATGGAAACAATACTTAGGAGCTAAAAACACAACAGGACAAATGGAAAAATATAGAGAATATGTGACACTCAGAACAGAAGCAAAGAACAAAGTGCTAGCAGCAAAGCAGAAGTCCTGGGAAGAATTTGGAGAAAAGCTAGAAAAAGATGCACAAGAAAACCAGAAATTGTTCTATAAGACCCTAAAGAACATGAGGAAGGAAAAACAATGCCCTCTCAAATTTATAAAAGACAAGCAAGGCAAATTGCTTACTGCCCCGAAGGAAGTAATGGAAAGATGGAAAGAATATTTCTCAGAACTCCTGGATGGTGAGCATGGTGAAGCATCAGAAATGATAAACACTAGCACAGAAGAGAAAACCAATGATGGTGAAGATGACATAAAGATGGAAGAACTGAAAGCAGCACTGGAGAAAATCAAGATGGGCAGAGCAGCAGGGCATGATGGTATAACACCAGAAATGGTTAAGTTCAAGGGAGCATCAGGCGACCTATTACTCTTAAGGGTTTTACAGGCAGCGTGGTACAACAAGACCATACCAAAGGATTGGGAGATTGCCATCATAACACCAATTTTCAAAAAGGGTGACAATCGACAGTGTGGAAACCATAGAGGCATATCCCTTCTCAGTGTCCCTGGTAAAATCTACTCTAGAATCCTAGAGCACAGACTCCGACGCCTAGCTGAGCCACAATTGGATGAGGTCCAGTGCGGATTCAGAGCTAACCGAAGTACTCAAGACCTAATCTTCACACTCAGACAGCTGAGTGAAAAGGCCCTTGAGTATAAGAGTGAGATGCATCTTTGTTTCAAAGATCTGGAAAAGGCGTTTGACAGGGTCCCCTAGAGCAAACTTTGGGACTGTTTGGCAAGGAAGAATATTCCAGCACCTCTGATTCATGCTATACAGAGCTTCTACAAGTCGTGCATAAATTATGTAAGGACAGCAAACCATAAGTCAGAAGAGTTCAGGACCACCACTGGTGTAAGACAAGGTGATATCCTATCACCTTACCTCTTCATACTCCTTATGGACGATGTCATCAAGGCATGTAAGGAGAGAACAAGAAAGTATTCAGTGGGGTACTGGAAGATGAGACAGGTCTATATTTCGGAGCTGGCATTTGCTGATGATGTTGCCCTGATTGCTAAATCAGAGGCACATCTCCAATCCAACCTGCAAGTCTGGAAGGAAGACCTGGAGAAGAGAGGGATGGTCATAAGCAGCTCTAAAACAAAATCCATGGTGATATCACGATAAGAAAGAAGACATCAGATTAAGCTGGGAGAACAGGTCCTGGAGCAGGTCGACCACTTTAAATACCTCGGAGCTATTATAGACCGAAAGGGAGGCATCAAAGAAGAGTTGGCCACTCGAAAAGCAGCAGCTGGGAGACTTTTTCAGGCCATAAACCGAGGATTCCCCAGCAAGAGAGAGGTTGGTAAGAAAACGAAGATGGCTGTATACCGCTCCACCTATGTCCCAGTCTTGACATATGGATGCGAGTCATGGGCAATGACTACAACCCATAAAAGCCAGATCCAAACCTCAGAAATGAGGTATCTGAGGAAGGTGGTTGAAGTAACAAGAAGAGACATGGTACGCAACCAGACGATACGTCAAGGCCTTAAATCCCACCCCTTGCAGACCCAAGTAGAACAGTCCCAATTAAGATGGTTTGGCCATGTCTGCAGAATGGGAGAAGATCGGATACCACGACAAGCATGGGAAACAAAGAGAGAAGGATGCAGACCCCGAGGACGACCCAGAGTCCGCTGGGAGGACAACATTAGACAATCTTTGAAGGACCAAGGACTAGAATGGAACCAGGCCAGGAGGAAGACAGCCGATAGGATAGTCTGGCGCTCTCTCTTCCAAACCTCTACACCTCACGGTAGAAGGGGAACGACTAAGTAAGTAAGTAAGTAAATAATAAATACGAAAAGCCCTAAAGAGAAATAAAGGGGCCACGGCCATCTTGCAACAGAATGGATGACGTTATACACTGAGAAACTAAGAATAAGGTGGTGTGAATCTGTGTAAACATGCCATCTAAGAGCAGCACATACAGGCTGATTAAAAAGTCATTTATTATTTTTAAATGTTTGCATCCACACTTGTATCTTATGGATATATCACGAAACAAATATCAAAACAAGGATCAATAGTTGTCGTTTGACTAATACGTTTTTTTGTTATATGTTTTGACCCGAAAAAAAGCCTTTTTTAAATTTTAAAATAAAATTATGCCTCGTTGCGATGTGAGCCCCGTTAGACAAGGACACAGAGTCGTCGGTTATATTAGTGTGTCGTAAGTTGATATTGGTGTAGCTACAACAGTAGTTGTCGCTGGGGATGGCCTATGAAATGTTACCAAGAAGGTCTCCAGAAATTGGCGCGTGTGACAATCTGACTGTTATTTGTATTTTCAACCAGCCCCGATCTTTTTTATTATCATGGTTTTTTCGTTTTCTCTTTATTTTTTATCAGGTTTTCTGATTTTTTTAATGTTTGCATTTCTTGTCATGGTTCTAATAATTGCAGGAACACCACCACCACCCGTTTCTTTCCGGGGTGGGGGTAACCTCTACCCGCATTTTGCTTGGTCTTTTGTTTCGTTCTTAGCAAATTGGGTGACTAATGATAGTGCAGGAAGACGGTCAGTAAATTGATGTAACATTAGGTAAACACACGGCAGTAATCGGCCTTGTTTCGTCCTGGCCTTCATTATACATGCATAGCGGGACTTGTAAGTGGTCTGTGCTGAGGTGATTTTACCTAAGTAACACCTGTTGTTTATCATAGCGAACCTTCTTCGTGTCTGCTCACGGGCGAGCAAGAACTAGTCTTTTGATCTCCCATTTCAGGGGAGAGAAACGCCCGTTCGCTCGGAGATTTGTAGTGTTCCGTTGAGTTAGCGGCATTCGTCTGATGTCGGCTAGCGGGAATAAATGTTATGATTCTCAGGGAAGTTTGCTGATGATCGGAAGTAGGTGTCAGAAGTTGGTTAATGTCACAGTGAGCAGGTAGAGAACTCTGTTAAGGACTATTCCTTTATAGTGGCATGTTTCAAGGGAAACTATTACGATTTGTCGTCGATTTTGATTTAGGTAGTAGCTTGGTTATTACGTCGAATTAGGGGTAGTTGCATCTCGTTGGAGAGAATTCTAGATCTATTACGTATCGCGTCGGTCTTCCCACTTATGTGTTCATTAGTTGCATCAGAGAGTTGTTACTATAAAATAGGTTCGAGATAGTTGATGTGAAGGAGGATAACGTTTCAGGTTTCTTTCACGATAACGATTCAACAACCTCAACCGCACTATAACCAGCGTCCTTTTCAGGACGTACACAGCGATCGCAATAGTCAAAATGGGCCGAAAGAAACCACACGCTAAAAAGAGGAAGATTTATACCAGCCCACCAGCGCAGAACAGCCAGGGGAATAACACAATCAACAAAGAAAGACAGCCAGAGAGCAAAACTGCCCCAAGTACTCGTGCGGGGACCGAAAATTCTCCAACTCTTGATACGATGACGGAGCTAGCTGCAACGTGTATCGACCCGGTTGAGAGCCCGAATGACCAGACTCCTTGCGAGGAAGAGCAGAAAGCAGATGCAAGCAGTTCTGAACTTGATGATGAAGACCCAGAATATGACTACATGGTGAGCGCATTAGAGCAGATAGAACAGATGTCAGAAGAAGAAGACCAGATGAAAGCGTTAGGACCAATAAAACAGATGTTGGAAAGAAGAGAACAAGGAAGACAGGAGCCTAAAACCCAGGGACCACCACCACAAGTACCCAAATCGTCAGCTGAAGCCCCGTCTACCACAGAGAAGCTGCACAAAACACCGTTGACACCACCACATGATGCCGAGATGAAAGAAGCACTATTTGAGGCGGCTCCAGTGTCAGTCATCGAGATACGCCGGAATCCTACAAAGAACAGCCAAGTCCTCCGAGGTGAACAAGAGAAGCAAAATCACGAGCAGACAGAAGAGGATAGGGCACCGAGCCCAAAGACAAATACTCAACCAGTGGTAGCAGATGGGAGATGCCGCCCAGGCGAACTAAGAAAAAGTATTCACAAAGAACAGGATCAAGAGCGCAAAATAAAAATTACGCAGTTGTCCGAAGGAGAAGCCACACTCAGGGCACTCCCGGACGACAAAGTAATCAATGTCCTGGAGAAAGTAGTAGGCAAAAGAGGCATAATTAGTATCAGAAGGCACCAACAGGGAGTGACACTTGCCCTGAATGATACAGAAAAAACTAAATCGCTGATGACTGCTCTGGCATCCGGGCCTAAAGAATTTCAGCTACCACACCGGATCAAAATCCAAGCAGAAATCCACACTGAAACCAAGAGAGTAGTCATCAAAGGGATAGACACCAGCTTGTCAGACACAGAGGCCCTCAGCTACATCCAGGCCGAAAACCCTCGGTACAGATTCACACACGCAGAAAGGCTTAAATCCTGGAACAAAGAAGACACCAGACTGATAATAGTGACTCTACAGGGGAAAACAGTCCCAGAAAACATCACTATCCAGAAAATACCTCGAAGAACACATGCCTTCATCCCGCCAGTGATACAGTGTTCAAAGTGCCAGGGATTTTCTCACACAAGGAACACGTGCAGAAAAAAGATGGTCTGTAGATACTGTGCGGGCAGCCACGAATACAAAGACTGCCCAAAGGCCAAAAAAGACCAAGACTACAAAGCACCAAATAACAATAGAAAATGTACCAACTGCCTCGGAAAGCACGGAGCACGATACCGAGGATGTCCCGAATACCAACAAACAAGGCAAATAATTACAGTTGCCATTGGAAAGGGAGTATCGTATCAAGAGGCAAAAAACACACTGAAGGCAAGTACTCTAGGTGATAGGCGCCAAGACAGCCTAACGGAACAAGTCAGACGGCTCACGACTGAAGTGAGAGATTTGAAACAACAACTGCGAAAGGAGAGAGAAAACCGCCAGCCACACAAAAACAGAACCTCAACTGACAGATGTGAAGAAATACATGACAGCTCGGAAAGCGCGAAACAACAACAATTCATAAACGACATGAAAATAATACACCAAGACATGAAAAGAATTCAGCAACAGGTAGAAGAAGATGTCAGGAAACTGATAGAACTGAAAGATGGAAACGAACAACTACTGAAAAGAATAGAGGGAGAAAGAATGACCATTGAAGAAATTACATAAAACACAAAAGACACTAAAACGAACGACCAATCAAACGAAGAAGTCATCGAGGAAACGTGGGAAGAGCTACTCCCAACAATCATAGAAAAAGCGCTTTCCCAGATACAGGAGAAAAGGAAGACACAAGAAGAAGAAACGAGGAGGGCAAAAACTCCCAAAACCTAACAAGCCAGATAGGAAAACAACGAATGTACACCATGAACACGCCACGACACCCCGAATGGACAAGAGCAAAGAGGTATCCTGACAGGCAGCTAGTGGTCCTTTTTAGGACCAGTCCTTTTCAGGACTAACAACAGGCTAGCACCGAAGAAAGTAAACACCCTATATACCCCAATTATAACCAACTTTCAGGTTGAACAGGGTATTACAGCAACATAGTAGACGAAATCAACAACAACAACGATGTGAAGGAAGTGTTACAAGACACAAACTCAGATCATCTGCCCATTGTAATAACCATGCATGAAAACGTCATTCCAAACCCAGAACCAGAGAAACCGACTTTCAACTATAAAAAAGCAAACTGGGAAGCCTTCCAATCAGACCTGGAGGTGATGGAATATAAAGACATGGAAACAGATGATACTGACTTGTGGGCAGAAACACTGACCAATGAAATTCTGAAAATAGCATTAAATATATACCAAATAAAAATATGTCACATCACCTAAAACCTATAAATAACATTAATAAGAAATGAAAAACTCAGTGGAATAAAGAACCAGTTGCCTGGTGGAATAAAAGCTGTGCAGAAATTCATCAGAGAAGAAAAAGGGACTTACAAAAATATAGAAATAACAGAACAGAATAAAACTATGATGAGTATAAACATATTAGGAATGAATCTAACAGAATAATATTTGAAGCCAAAGAAACTAACTGGAAGGAGTTTTGTCAGTCACTTAAACCTAGCACTCAAATTAAAGAAGTATGGAACAAATTTATGGCAATCAAAGGGAACAATAGCAGAAGCAGATAAAGAAAAAGCTAATGCCCTGGCTGAGTATTTCTATAAAGTCAGTGCAAAAAGTAGTCTTGGACAGGAAGAAAATGAGAGAAGAGAAAGACTTAGGATACAATTTTCAAAAGAACTACCAGACCAGATAGATGAAACAAACTATTTAGATGCTGATATAACAGAGGAAGAAGTAACTAGTGCAATAAAAGGGAAATTTAATACTGCCTCAGGGCATGATATACTTAGTTATGAAAGCCTTAAGAAAGTGCCCAAAAAAACTATAAACAAAATAACTTCCCTCTATAACAAAATCTGGAGCTTAGGAAAGATACCAAAAGCATGGAAAGTAGCTATGATAGTACCCATCCTAAAACCCAATAAGGAAGCCCATGATGTAAGTTCATATAGGCCTATCTCCTTAACATCACATCTAGGTAAAATACTGGAAACTGTTGTTAATAAAAGAGTTAAATTCTACCTAGAAAAAAATCAGTTATATAGCCCAAACCAGTCAGAGTTTAGAGCAGACAGAAGTACAGTAGACCAGCTTGTAAGATTAGAACATGATGTAAAGCTAGGGTTCAAGAGGAAAAAGAAAACAGTGGCAGTTTTTCTAGATGTAGCCAGAGCATATGATGAATGCTGGAGAGATGGAGCTCTTTACAAAATGAAAAAGATTGGCATTACTGGTAAAACCTATAGGTATCTAGAAAACTTTTTACAGGACAGGTATTTTGCTGTACAGGTGAATAATGATAGGTAAGAAATATATGAACAACAGAATGGGATTCCTCAGGGATCAGTGATTTCTCCTTCAATTTTCACTATAGCTGTAAATGATTTAGCAGATGAATTTAATGACATTAAGAATGCAGTATCACAATTTGCAGATGACTGTGCCATTTGGCGATCTGGAAAAAATTTGGACCATATTTACCAAAAACTTCAAAAACAAATAGACAAAGTTTCAGAGTGGATGGAAAGTTAGGGCTTCCAAATCAATGTAAACAAAATCAATATAACCATTAAAGGTCAGAAAATATGTACATCCTTAACAACAAGATTTCTGGGCATAACTTTAGATAAACAACTAAATTATAATAAACATATAGACAATTTAGTAGAAAGCTGTAGGGGACCCCTAAATATACTAAGGATAGTAAAAGGTAATGGATTGGGGGGGGGGGCAGCAATCAAATAATGCTTATATTCTACAAGTCTTTCATCAGGGGGAAACTGGATTATGCCAGCATAGTCTATGATTCAGCTGCAGCCTCTAACAAAGCAAAATTAGACAAAATTCAAAATGCAGCCATGAGAACCATTACAGATGCATTTATATCAACACCAGTAGAAGCGCTAGAAGTAGCTCTTGGCATACCACCCCTTGGTCTAAGACGGAAAGAACTAAGATTACATTATTGGAGTAAAGTAGCACAAGAAGTGACTCACCCAGCACATAAAGCATTTATCAAAAACCAACCAAGTGTATGGGACGTCCCCTTAAATAAAGATAGATATCCAACAGGGTGGAGAACTATAGAAGATCTAACGCAGTTCAAAGACCTGTCAAACACAATTAAAAATAGTAATAAATATAGAAGCAAAATACCACCCTAGGAACTAAAAACACCAATCATAGACTATTCACTTACTGAAAAGATCAAACAAAACATAGAAGATAAGGAAGCCAAAATGATAAGTAGAAAGTTCATAGACCACTATCAAAACACAGTCTGGCCGTCTACACTGATGGATCCAAGGGTGATAGTGGGCAACTAGGCGCAGGAGTAGTAATACCACAGTGGGGAATTAAAAAGAGCTACAGTGTAACTGAAGGGGCTTCGATTTTTACCGCAGAGATGGTAGCGATTCTAAAAAGTTTAGAAATAATCGAAGATAACCCACCAGAAGCTGTTACGATATTTACAGACACACTATCATCACTACAAGCACTAGAACACCCAGGTAAATGTAGCCAGCCAGACATAAAGGAAGAAAATCTAGCAATTAATACATCACTAGGGAACAGAGGATGTAGTGTGAGGCAAGTGTGGGTTCCAGCACACATAGGTATAGCTGGTAACGAGTTGGCAGACCAGAACGCCAAGAATAGAAGAATAAGTAAAAACAATATAAGAGCAGGACTGGGAAGGTCGGAGATCAAGAGCCAAGTGAAGATAACTATAAACGAGGAATGGAAGACAACATGGAAGAACAGTAGAAAAGGCCGACACGCGTTCAAATTGCTGAAAGAACCAACAAGGACGTGCCAGGTCAGAGAAGAACTAAAGATACCATCGAACAAAAAACGGTGGCGTCTCGGTGCAGATTACTTTTTGATAGAGGAACCACACTGCCAAGAATGTCAGGAAGAGAATGACATAGACCACTACCTGATCCACTGTAAAAAGTACGAACAACAAAGGCTTGAATTAAAAACTTACTATAGAAATCACAACATAGACATGACAGGTGATAAGGTTTTAAGTATAGATGCCTCAAGAGATGCCCAATCAATACTTAAAAGATATATACATAAAACAAAGGAAAACATATAAGGTTAGTACTTCATAGAAATTAAGCAACAGGAACTAGCAAATCATTAAAAAAATTAAACAAAAAGAAACAACGGAAAACAAAACTTACTACTACTCATAGGACAAGGAAAGACAACAAGGTTTAAAAAAAAAAAAAAAAAAACAACTCAAAAAGAACAAATACTAATACAAATTAAAACCAAGTGTAAAGGACAATAGGTATCTATAAACAATACAAAAGAGAAAATAAAATGGACAAACAATAATATAAATTAAAATCAGCAAATGCAAATGACAATAGCTATTTTAAATGAACACAAAATTAGTAAATAAAGTAACACTAAATACCCCAATTATAACCAACTTTCAGGTTGAACAGGGTAGACCAAGATGGAACGAGAAGAGGCAATAACGGTCAGCTGTTAAGTGCCCGATCTCCACCCATCACCTCTTCAAAACAACAACAACACGATGTGAAGGAATTTTGACTTAGGGTTTTTAGCCAAACAGAGTAAGCCTTCTAATGGGAGTATTTTAATTATTAGTATATAGTTATAAGAGTAGTGCTGGGGAATTATTTAGTAAAGTTATAATATTGGGATACAGTGAAGCGGTGTTGTGACATGTATCTGCCTAGGTCACGAGCTGGCCTCAGAAGCAGTCAGGTCAGCTCGCGTCTGTGTTAAGCGTAAGAGACAAGCTGTTGTCTGTGAAAGAGAGGGGAAGGGGTGAGCTGTTAAGTCTGACCCAAGGGCAGAAATAGGGTAGAGCATGAGTGCTTGTATTTAGTACTTACTTAGTCGTTCCCCTTCTACCGTGAGGTGTAGAAGTTTAGAAATGAGAGCGCCAGACTATCCTATCGGCTGTCTTCCTCCTGGCCTGGTTCCATTCTAGTCCTCGGTCCTTAGTTCGTCGCATTTAGAATCAGTCCGGTTTTCTCTCTTGTAGTTCGCGTAATCATGATTTGAAGCAAACAGGTGATTGGCCTGTTGTGCCTTTGCATGGTGGAGAGGCTGCCTCTTTACGGCCTCCGTGCAGGCCGCCATCCCCTTTTTTCAGCCGGGCTTGGGACCGGCCTAGGCGGAGTTGCTTGTATTTAGTTTGGAGTTTTATTATGGTATGGGAAAACGGGGTGTAAGTGAATATTTGTGTAGGTAATGTTGTTGAATTATGGTTGTAGTGAATTGGTTGTACATATGCTGTAATTTTTTTTCCAGCGATTCACGGCGTTGTAGGTAACCCTAAGCCTGCAACGGACTTTGTCTTCTCGGAGAGGGAGGCAAGAGACATCATTGTATTTTAAAGCTGGATATGCGCAAAGTAACGGGCGCCCCTAGTTACGTCTGCAAGACGGAGAGGCATTAGTAATTCTCCTGACGTGAGGAAACACATACCTCAGCGTAGAATTGCCTAGAAATTGGAGCACTTGGCTCCTACGGCCCAATACACAACAGGCTACGTTGCCTTGTATTTACATACTGCCACAATAAAGCAGTAGGCCAAACCCCGAAGCGGTTTAAATCGTCGTTGGTGTGAAGAATTGAGTGCCATCATCCTTGCTAAATCTACCGCCACAGGAAAAAAAATATATATATATATAGTCACCAAGGGCCCCTTCATCAGTTATTCTGGGGAGGGGAGAGGGAGATCATGCCTCTCTAATATTAACGGGAGGAGGTACCCGACGAAGGGTAACGCATCTGAGCCTCAGACGAAGACGATAGCGACAGGAAGGCACAGAATTTAAGGAGAGGGGAGAGAGTGGAGTTAGTTATTTTTCAGGGACTGAAGAGTTAGAAAGATAATACTTGGAGGTGAGCCTCTGAGTTAATTCTGCAGAATTCAGTGGTGTAGAATTTAGATGTAGAGAAGTTAGTAGTGTAGGACAGCCGGGAGCGCCTTGAGACATTTTAGTCAGATTAGTTAATAATTCTTCCTCTGACTGGTTAAACGGGACAGAGTGAAAACTAGTGGAGTGTAGCCTTGTGGTGTGTGGGACTCCACAGTGTATTTAGTTAGTAATAGTAGTGTTCAGTTGGTGGTGGCTCTTACATAGAGATCCAACCTTACACCCCCCCGCTTAATTATTTTAACCTTAGGTGTTTTGTGTAGGTGTGGAACAGAGCGTGGAAATTTGATATTTGTGTCATTCATTTATTTGTTCTTTTTTCCAGCTTGTGCGAACTCGCAAGTTATTGTGTTTTTCTTTAGCTGTGGCAACAATTGGTGTTTGGTTTTTAATAAACTTATAAATGTGCACTGGATCAGTTTGTCTTTCACTATACTGTACCTGTATTCTTTAATTGTACAGTTGTGTCTGTAGATAGTAAGTAGTGTAAACCTTATTTCAGCCTGAGCAAGAGGTGGTGAGGCAGTTGCTGTAAAAACAAGTCACAAGTGGCGAGGGAGAGACAGTCTAGGTTCTCACCCTTGAAGCTATAAGTCTCATCCTCTACAGTAACTTTACTTCGCATCTTAATCTATCTTCTCAGACTTTCTTCAGAATTGGGGTCTTGTCTCTTTACTTTGACAGACTCTTATATAAGATGATGAGGTAAAAATAATGTAGTTAGTTAACTATGAGAATGAAAATATGTGACGAGTGAAGTAACGATGTGATATATTGAGTGTTACCACACTAATGTCCAGTTTACACTGTCTATGTGTCTCTTAATGCTCCTCTAATGTATGATGATACATGGGTATGTATAGACTGTCTAATTTAGGTGGATGGTATGTTTTGTGGGTTATCTCCAAGATGAGGATGTACTGATGAAAATTGATGTTGTATTGAGAACTTTGACGATGCACAGTCCTTCAATATTAGGCAATATCTCTGTAGTGTTGACAAACCGTTGACAGTTGCCTTGGGAAAATGTCTGCTGTCTAATCTCTGAAAGGTACTGGCTAGATTGGAGATCTTCACGAACTGATCTTGGTATGTAGACTCATCTACTTGAGTATGTACTCTTGATTCATAAAATATGCTTTGGAGTGAGTTGAACTTGCTAGCTGTATATGCGACTCAGCTTGTAAATATGAAATCTTGATTCATAAAATATGCGTTCGAGTGCGTTGACCTTGATATAATTATGAGAATCCGCTTGGGAGTATGTACTCTTGACTCAGGGAATACGATACTGGGTGGGCTGAACTTGATGTAAAAATGAGAATCAAAATCTGAGCACTTGATAACAGGTGATTACAATGCTGCGCAATCCCAGTGTATAACGTGGGCGAGAAATCTTCCTTCTTGACTGAGGAAGTGAAGGATGTCCTAAATTGCGAGTTCTGCTTTCCAGACGTATACTTTGCTAGTTTTTTTCTATTAAACGCGAAACACATTAGGTGTAGACTCAGACTTCTGTTGGACACACTGAAGACACACAAAGTGGCTTCGTAAGTTTCACCTCTCATGTCAATGGTTGACTTTCTTTTATAAAACTCCTCACTACTGATCTCTATGAGTTTAATTCTCTAGTAATTATATATGACATGCGATGCACATGAGAAGTGTTAAATATATTGCGTATGAGAGTGTGTGCACATGTAAGTCTGTAATGATGATCTAACAATCTAGATGAAGGTGAAGTATGAACTATCAATTACCTCCTATCATCTTAGAGGAAAATCTTTTGATTTAATTAATCATTTATGAGAAGGATTAATTGAAAAGCTGTGTTCCGCACATTTAGCTATGATGCTAAGTGCAAAATTAATCTTAAATTAAAGACTAAGAAAAATTATTAATAGTTTTTTTTAAAGATTTACTAACCTCCTTTTCCCTTTCGCAAACTCTTTTAAGAGCACAATACATCACATATATGAATTACTTATCCACACTGAAATAATAGCAGGCTTTGCATTTTGGGAAAGTCTTCTACGCCACACGGTTGACAATTTCGTACTGACCACTGATGAGCCTATCGGTACATTATATTCCTTAATCGCCCATATGTTCCCAAATCTTGTCTGTGAAGTGAAAATCCGCCTCTTTTTTTTTTTCTTTTTTTTTTCTATAACCAGCGGCACTCGAGCTTTCCAGCTCTTTCGACCCAATGACATGTCATTGCGAGGCTGGGGGGTCAGTGGACTTTCCTTCCAACCCGGTCAGGAGCTTCGCTCCTTCCCATCCACACGGGATTTATGTGCAGGAGCCGTTCAGGTTATTCAGTCAAATTTCTGGTCGTAAACATTTCTTCAAACGCCGACGGCCGGGTTTGAACCATGAACACCTGGTCGCCAGTACAACGTTGTAGCCATTACACCAGCGCGGCTCCAACCAATCGCAAGGCCTCCGTTTTGTGATCTTTTGCATGTACATCTTTCGCACCCTGTCAGCGACCGTCCCTGGCAAAAAGGCGTGGGGCTTTCGCCACCAACTTCAATTCCGTGCTATGGGTTCGTTTGCCAGACAACCCGGTGTCGTAATTTTTTTCTGAGAGAGTTCTGATGGATATTGGTCCCTTTAGAGTGTAGAATGATAGTGAAGGCTCTGTGGGAATAAGGATTTAGGAAAGTCAGGTAGTAGATGCACAAGTGCTGAAAAGAGTAAGGACAGTCTCGGTTTACGACAATAATTGACTCTCAAAACTACTCCTACCACTCTTCTGAGCAAACAATTGTTTGTCAGTTCCAGTCACTCAGGCGCACTCACCGATTTGGTGATTCTGACGCTCAACGTACATGAATACGGACTATAATAACAAATATGGGGAATGTTTGATTTGGGCCAGCCGACACCAATGCTAATAAAGTTTTAATACTTTTAATATCATAAAAATCAAGTCACAAATAATTATCAATTTACAGTCAGAAATCAAAGGTTACAGAATACAAATATGACAAGGGGGAGGGGGGTTTTGAGGAGAAGTATCCCATACACCTTTTCCCGCTGTATTTACTAACAGAAAAGACCCAGTCCCAAAGACAAGAAAGGGGGGGGGGGGTGATGATGATGATCAGAGTTAGGCAATTTAACCCAATGGTAAATTTATTACTCTGAGGCAAGGGGTTACAGTGATACGGGGGTAGAGAAAAAGCTAGGGTTCTCAAATGTTTTCCTTTATCCAATAAATTTTACAGGAGGGGGAAATGAACACAGTTAAACAATCCCGCTAGGAGAAATCCCGTACAATGAATACAGTACACCTTAATACTAGGTCGAACTAATTATAAGGGTAAAAAAAGATTAAATCTCCTTTCATTCAAAAACACGCTTGGCTGGCCAGCACACAGGCACACACACAGACTTACCAAATGGTGAATTCTGGCACTTCCTAGGAATTTTACAACAGCAGATAATACCGTAGAACAATGAAAATTGTCTTTTTATTTCTTCTGTGTCAGGCCCCAGATTTATCGAGGTGGGCTGGTAGCTAATAGTCTCAAAAAATCGCCAGACGGTGAAGCTTAAAGGCTACTGTTTTTTTTTTGGGATAAAAAGTTCCTAATGAATGGCACAGGCACTTGGCTAAGTGTGAGGTATGGTGTGGTTTCTAAGATGGGCACAGCTGGTGGAGATAACTTTCTTTTGCCGTAATGTCACAACTACAAAACACTGAGATAGGTTCTTCTTCGGGGGGGGGGGGAAGAGGGGGGGGGAAGAGGGGGGGGGGGGGTTAAAATCCACTGAATATACTTGACAGACAGTGTTCAGGTAAATCTATGTTCTTCTTCACAAAAAGAGAGCATGAGTAGAATATTGCTACTGGCGACTGTTCTGCTTCCAGTTTTAACGACTTTATGAATTAGTATTTTAAAAGTGTTTCTTGGGTGGCTTTGTTCTCAGTTAAATTCAGAGGAGCGAGACCAGCAACAGGTCGCCACAAGTTTAGCTTTTAAAAAAAATTGATGTCACTGGAGTAATCGAACTGGATCGGCAAGGCTCTATATATATTCTATTGCTGCGTAATGGCTGCTTAAATGCTGCCTAATTGCTGGGATGCGATGTTCGAAAGATCACTCTGGATACAAATAGAAAAAAACATGAAATGCAATGAAATCATATTAAAATCTAACGCACGATACATTTACAGTTAGACTATTTTCTACGCTCGCGTCTTTAATTAATAAATCAAGAAAAAAACTCTCCGTGAGGTTAATAATTTTAAAAGCACATCTATCTATACAGAACTAAACTGTATTAAAGTCACAATTCCCTTAACAGTTGCAAAATTAATTTACGCGGCTATTGTATTAGGAAATTAACCTATAGATGTAACATTTAGTTTGCACTGGAACTTTGAAAATGGGTTTATTTAATAAGTTTAAATTTACACCACAATCCAGTGAAATAAAAATGAAATAACTGGACCACTGATCACTCGAAGCTAAAATATAAATTACCGTCTGCACAGAAAAGAATTCACTCCAATAGCCAACAATTTAGATGAAATCTAGCAGGAATTTAACTATATGCTAGTGAATCTTAGAATGCTGTCAGAACGAATGATAAAGTTGCCCTTTTCAGATTCTGTATATATCTAACGGGAATGTAAGTTAAATGGGTCGTGTGAAAATTTCGCGCCTCTTCAGATCCCAGGGAAAGTCGAAGTTATTTAGCCGCCTTGCTAACCGCAATGGCCCGACTGGCTTCCGATCTTCGTTCGTCTCAGGCTGCTCGCGCGAGGATGTGAAATTTATGCAAGACTAGCCTCGTTCGCGGTGAGTTTCCTGATTCCTCAGATCGTATCCGCTACGCTGAGCGCTCCGTCTCTCCCGTTCCATAGTCTTTCGGGCAAGTCTGCCGGTTGCCACAGAGGTGCGAAGTCTGCAAGAAGCTTTCTTCTGACCGCTCGTGTCCATCTTGCGAACGGTTCAGTGTTCGCACGGAGATGCTAAATTTCTGCTTCTCTGATCTGGGGATGGTTTTTGACTGCTTTGATCATAGCCGTTACTCTTCGTTGATGAAAAGTTACAACAATACTGATGTTCAGGGATTCTAATGTTATTGTGACAGTGCGAAGACGATGTGTGAAGAAGAATAAGGATTTGTGTGTAATGTGGTCGTCACTCTCTCTGGCCTACTTTCACACGTTCCGCAGTCACAGAAAAACTCTCTTGATGACAGGGGTCCCACTTTTATTAATGAAACCCTATCAGGTAGCACATGAATCATACAGAAAACAATGTTGTCCACAAGTTTACTTTGAAGACAATTCCTAAGCAACACCATATAACCAAGCTATTTAGGTAACACCATCTAGTAACCCAGCACAGACTGCTGGACTCTCTCTATTTCGTCAGTCCTCTTAGCACAGACGCAACATATGCGTATCAAATCCTCTCCTCACTGGTGTATCATATCGAGGATGCATACTGCACATGGAAGACGATCTGGCTTCCTTTCAACTCTGACTCGACTCTCTCACTGTTCTAGTTTAAATCTCTATATCCTCTTCTGTACCACATGATAGCCACGTTCAAAATTTCAGGCTAAACTCCGCCCATCCATCTAGGGAGCAAATCAGGAGTCCTATCTCAGTTTGGATGACATGAGATCACATTTTAGTAAAGATTATCTTTCTAGACGCCCACAATTGAAGTTCCGCCCAAAGGTGGTTACATTCCCACAATATTTCTTGCCTGGAGTCACACCTCACGGTTTCGTGCTCAACAAGGTGTTTTCCCTCTGGTGTCAGACCGCGCCAAGATGTCTATACACCGATGGTTGTCTCCCACGTTTCACACGTCTGTCTTCTTCACGGATGGCGAAGGTGTGTTTCGTTAAAATCGCCCATTACCGGGTGAGAATGCCAACATGAGCACAAATTCACACCGTAGACTAGATCGACAACTAATTACTCAGTCTAACATTACACCTTTCTGGCCTGTACATCAAATACTCTCAATAATAAGAGTAAACCACCACCTCGAACTGATCCATCTCAATACTCGTCACTGCCCTCTGAACATGTCGTAAGTGGCGACTGGTGCGCCTGGTAACAAGCGTGACGTATATGACACCTGATGAGATTGGGAACTCATCACACGAAACACATCGTTACCGTCACCGAAACAACCACAGCAATAGCATCAAAATGCTTATTGTGGGCCTGTAATGGACACCAGCTGCATTGGTGTTTCCATGCTCCGCCGGGAGCAAACAGAGAAACACCTGTCTCGACGTGCCTTACGCCTTACGCACGCTCTCCAGAAATCTAAATACATATTCTCACTTCAAAGTAACCCATAAATATATACAGTAGAATAATCAATAATCGTGAAATACACTCAATTACTTTTACACTAAAGAAATAAAATATAATTACTCTTGACTTAACAACTAGAACTAGTCATCACATAAAGGAAATTTACCACGAAAACTCTCTCTTCTATTACTGGGGAAAATTACATACTTTCACCCACGTGTCGATTCACGCGATATAAAACTGCGTAACATTAAGTGATAACTAAGAGTGTTCAATGCAGACTCCTTGGCGTCTTCTTTTACGCACGGTCATCAACACGTGGTCCTCCCGGCTGCCATCTTCCCAACTAGTTAATATTATCTAAATTGCAGTTTCTGATAACATTTCTGTCCAGTTTCATGTACAAAATACTTTCATACTATCTTCGCCTTTCTTGCCCGGTCTGATGACTGAAATAATCGCTCTTACAGCCGCAATCTGGACTTAGCATGCCTAATAAAACCTATTAAACATTATTTTCACTCATCTATCATTTCGAGACTAAATCATAATGCCCTAAAAAGACATTTCCTTTGGGAACACATCTATCTATTTATTTAGACCTAATTCACTAAACATTAAAATAGCCACATCGATATAATTTCAGAATTATAGAAAACTAATTCTAATTTAAATTAACTCACGTGCTCAAGGCATTTACAGATTAGCTGTGTGTGTCTTATTTCGTCTGTTCTCTCTGGGCGGCTGATCTTCAAATAGGCTGGTTTGATGCTCGCTATTTCTTTATATAAACCGCTAAGCCTAAACACTCAACTCAGTCCGCGCTGCGCGGATTAATTTAGCCACTTAAATGACACTCGCGATTTTTGCTCTACCAGGCATGAAAACACAGATATACACAACTATTTCTAGAGCAAAAACACCACTATCAAATATAACACACAACTATGCACCAAAACGAATTTCTAGGCGTTATTATGGCCTTTTCATCAATCTTGAAGAATTTACATCCCAGCATGCTTCGCACACATAGAAAATATGGGCGATAAATGTGCCACTCACAATGAAGGGGGAAGCTGGGGTGTCTTCCCGTGAAGGGGTAAGCCGGGTGTCTTTCCGGCCCTATCACATATCTCCCTCCTGATTTTGTTGTCGTCCCGACAACATCACTCCCTCTGGCGCTTCAGTCGAAATCTCTCAGATCGTTGGTGCTGCGCAGGACTCTTTCTGAGCGGCGATGCTTTGTGCTCAGATTCTGTAATCGGTACAACCCGGCTGGGGACCCTCTTGGTCGTCATGCCCCCAGTTGTACGTTGTCGGGCTGTCAGCCGCTGTGGTCTTGAAGACTCGCTCACCGGTGCCGCGTCGCTGCCTGCCCGTGACATCTGCCTGTCAGTGCTTGCAACTGTCGGCTTTGAAGGGGGATTGCTCCTGATGGGTTTTACACTCATTTTGTGTGGACTGTGGCTTACGTTCCCCACAATATGCTTTTGATGAGTCTCCTCTGCTGAACCTTGAATTGCACTCCCTCCTATCTGCTTAGGACGGGTTTCCTCCCCTAGACGAAGGCCAATTCTCTCGGCGCCCTTAGTGTGACAGTTGTCGTGGCCATCTCTTGGCTTGCGCTCTAAAGGCAACCTGGTTGTGACAGTCCGTCTAGGGAAAGAGCTCCTTGAGGGACAGGCGGCTATCAAATGTTCTGGGGATTTGCATCCAAAACATCTCTTCGGAAGCGGGCCTTGAGTGCACTTGGCTGCCATGTGGGCTGACAGATCTCCTCAATTGTAGCATCTTATCTTTCTGGGCTTCTTCTGTGCCATGGGTCGCTTCCTGCTGCCCTTACACTCTTGACCGCCAATGCCGCATACAATGACTGCTTCCATACCCTGGACCGATGGTTTGCTGTCAAATTCTACTCGTTCATTCTTCGCCAGACTCCGGAATCCCTTTCTGTAGATCTTGGTCTGATGTACGAATACATCAATACCTCCATCATCTGGCGTGATGAACCCCCATCCCCTGTGGACACTATACCACTTGCACATCCCTTTTCGCCTTGTCGGTGCCACTGCGTTTATTGGTGCTGTCAGCTCACAGCTTTCCTTGACGATAGCCTGACTCTCACATACAAGAAGGGCTAGTTGCGGTTCCTGCTGACACACCTCCTCGTCTTGCGTTGGCTGTTCCCGCGGACACACCTCCTCGTCTTGCGTTGGCTGTTCCCGCGGACACACCTCCTCGTCTTGCGTTGGCTGTTCCCGCGGCTGGCATGGTGCTCTCTTTCTCTGCACCTCCTGTTGTGCTGGCGAACTGGACTGTGACATCTGTGCTAGCTGGGCCTTTAGGAGAGATAATTCTGCTTTAAGTGCCTCCTTTTCATTCTGATCTTCTGCACTTGCTATCTGCACCAGTGTCTCTGGCTTCTTGACTTCACAGAAAACAGCACATTTCCTAGGCCCCTGACTCCCGGCCTGGAAATTCCTGGTCGTCTCACTGACTGGTGGTTGCTCGCTGTAGGCTCTTTCTATTATCTTGAGTAACTGCTCAGGGCTGGCCTTGGCTCCGCCATGTATCCGTAATTCTCTAGATACCCATGGTGTCACGTTGTTCCAGATCATGTCTATCTTGTCTTCTGCCCAAAAAGGCGCCACCTTCCACGCGGCCTCTACATCTTCCACAAACTCTTGCCAAGTGGGACTCCCCTCTCCACTAAATAACCTTATCTCTGGCCCCTTCACGTACACTACCTTCACAGGCGCATTGGTCAAAGCCATCTTGATGCAAGACTGCACTGCTGGGTGTTTACAATATTTGTTCGTTTGCTGTTTGCTCAGTGTCACTGTCTGCCTTATCCTGACGACGACGCCAATTGTGATAGGGTGGGCGAGATGATGATGATGATTATATTGTGATATGTTTGATCACTCTCTTTTCACACTCGCACCAACGCGAACAACAATAAAACTCTTGATTCTAGAGGCAGGGGCTGTATTTATTTTTACAACCCATTCAGTGACTAAACAAACATTAAACAAATAAACCAGCGAACATAACAAAACAAAACACCCAGCATGTGCCCGATTGCTACTCTGAAGACGCAAACAAAGCAACGGCTGGTTAAAATCATAGTTAAATAATGATACTCTCATCCTTCCACGCCACCTGACACCCTCAAATATCACACACGCACACACTCATGCGTGTCGTCCAGTGCGACTAGTATGGTGTTGTGCATGAGGCTGGCAACCTCACCATGTAACACAGATTGCTACCAAAACTACTACTGCACGAGCATCTGAATGCTTCATACGGATGAAACCACACTGGTGGCCCCATGCTCCCACAGGAGCGGAGAAGAGAAATATATATCTCCAAGTGAGCCCACGTGCTCTCACAAACCATTCTACACATAACCATAATTAAATAATAATAACATGGACATAAAATAATATTCTTCAACTACATGTACATCAAATACTCTCAATAATAAGCGTAAACCACCACCTCGAACTTATCCATCTCAATATTCGTCACTGCCCTCTGAACATGTCGTAAGTGGCGACTAGTGCGCCTGGTAACAAGCGTGACGTATATGACCCCTGATGAGATTGGGAACTCATCACACGAAACACATCGTTACCGTCACCGAAACAACCACAGCAATAGCATCAAAATGCTTATTGTGGGCCTGTAATGGACACCAGCTGCATTGGTGTTTCCATGCTCCGCCGGGAGCAAACAGAGAAACACCTGTCTCGACGTGCCTTACGCCTTACGCACGCTCTCCAGAAATCTAAATACATATTCTCACTTCAAAGTAACCCATAAATATATACAGTAGAATAATCAATAATCGTGAAATACACTCAATTACTTTTACACTAAAGAAATAAAATATAATTACTCTTGACTTAACAACTAGAACTAGTCATCACATAAAGGAAATTTACCACGAAAACTCTCTCTTCTATTACTGGGGAAAATTACATACTTTCACCCACGTGTCGATTCACGCGATATAAAACTGCGTAACATTAAGTGATAACTAAGAGTGTTCAATGCAGACTCCTTGGCGTCTTCTTTTACGCACGGTCATCAACACGTGGTCCTCCCGGCTGCCATCTTCCCAACTAGTTAATATTATCTAAATTGCAGTTTCTGATAACATTTCTGTCCAGTTTCATGTACAAAATACTTTCATACTATCTTCGCCTTTCTTGCCCGGTCTGATGACTGAAATAATCGCTCTTACAGCCGCAATCTGGACTTAGCATGCCTAATAAAACCTATTAAACATTATTTTCACTCATCTATCATTTCGAGACTAAATCATAATGCCCTAAAAAGACATTTCCTTTGGGAACACATCTATCTATTTATTTAGACCTAATTCACTAAACATTAAAATAGCCACATCGATATAATTTCAGAATTATAGAAAACTAATTCTAATTTAAATTAACTCACGTGCTCAAGGCATTTACAGCTTGGCTCTGTGTGTCTTACTTCGTCTGTTCTCTCTGGGCGGCTGATCTTCAAATAGGCTGGTTTGATGCTCGCTATTTCTTTATATAAACCGCTAAGCCTAAACACTCAACTTAGTCCGCGCTGCGCAGATTAATTTAGCCACTTAAATGACACTCACGATTTTTGCTCTGCCAGGCATGAAAACACAGATATACACAACTATTTCTAGAGCAAAAACACCACTATCAAATATAACACACAACTATGCACCAAAACTAATTTCTAGGCGTTATTATGGCCTTTTCATCAATCTTGAAGAATTTACATCCCAGCATGCTTCGCGCACATCAAAAATATGGGCGATAAATGTGCCACTCACAATGAAGGGGGAAGCTGGGGTGTCTTCCCGTGAAGGGGTAAGCCGGGTGTCTTTCCGGCCCTATCACATTATGAAAAGCTTAAGTCGCTTTAATCATCCATCAAATCAGGGAAAATTCACTTGTCAAACTGGACGTACGTCATACCCGGTGTTTTCGGATTTTGGCCGGTTAATAAAAAAAAAAAAAATCACCCGCCTTCTCCTGTCACAAAGCCTGCTGTCCATTATCGCTTTCCGTGTATTTCCTGTTTTATTATCGTGCATGCGGATTATCTTTAATCTCTCGGTTTATTATGCAGTGTTCTGTTTTCCCATCTGGCGACAATCATTCACGTGTGCGTCCTGAGTCCACTGTAGCCTGAGTCCATTGTCGCGCCCGATATTGTATTGCGAGGCGGTGACCATCGTTTGTTTAAACAGCGGCTTAGCCATAAAGAGACTACCATATTGTGTCAGCCGGGCGTCTTCCAAAATATTAAAAATTCCAAGGTGGCATTGTCTGATGATATTTACACGGGGACTTAGATATCAAAGAAGTTGTCTATGACCAAGCTGGTGTCCACACGATTTCTAACGAGGGAAGGTGGGGTTCCTAAAAATAAGTCAAAGACGTGTAACGTTACAGTTTCGATTCAAGTCGTGATTAAAAGATTACTTCAACAACGATGAAAGAGCAAAATATAGTATGCCTAGTACAGTATGTCTAGAGTAAAACATGCATGACCGTATAGAGTGTAAAGACTTGGTGAGGTTCACCATTTTAATTCTTGTGTGTTACATGAATTATACAAACAGAGGGTACATTTCACTTCTCGATTAGTCGGATAGTGGTACAGTTGTGTATAGCATAAGGGCCACGTAAGAACTATTTAATGTGAGGAGAATGATATATGTACTGCTGGTAAGAGATCTGAGAGAATACTTATTTTTAAAGATAAGCAAAATTTTGAAAAAAACCATTAAGATACCTAGTCGCTAAGAATAATTAAAGATAAATGTAGGGGAAAAAAGAGTTGAAAGCAGAAGTTTAAGACGATAACAGCGACAGACGGAAAGCAAACAAATAGAAGTTGTACGGCGTCATCAAGGTATGAACTAGAAAAAAGTTAACCATGCATTACGGCAAACCTTCAACCTGGATACCCCATTTTGATATGATTTGGTGTTTGTAAGCAAAGATCAGAACGCGAAAGCAGGTTTGAATAAATGTAAACACAAAAATGAGTTAGGCAAATAACTATCGTCGTATCTTACTTCCATTATAGTCAAAATATTTATGATGTTTGTAAAAGGAAATTCTAGAAGACACGACTGGGAGTGGTGTTAATAATGTTCTGACAACTGTTTCTTATGAACCAACGATAGAACAGAGATACTGCTTCCACCAGGCTTATCTTTATAGGCTATTAAAATAAATTTCTAGATGTGATCAGCAAGTTCATCATGTAAAATAATTTGCTACATAGATATGAAAATGCAAGAACACAGTAAATGCATTGGTGCAGATTGGGCATGAGGACAAATAAAAAACTTTGACCAACGCTAATAAGGTACGAAAAAAGAATAATCATCCGTTCTGATTGATTGTGTCATGTTCATGTGCTTGTGTGGCTCCTTATGAAGCATAGATCCACAAATACAGCTGGTTAACCTGCAGGAAGCTACATCAAAGCACATGCTCATACAACAGTGGTTTCTATTGCAGTTTGTTTTATATGACGAGGTTTCTAACCTCAGATTAGTCGTATTTTACGACATGCTTCAGGGAGCAGTATTCCTATTTTTTATTTATCTCTTCAGAGAGCCCAGGAAACAACCACGGACATTGTTTCGTGTAGAAAATAATACTTGTTTTTATGTCAATAAAGTAATCAGAGATGAGAATGTATGTGAAATAAACGAAGGAACAAACCCAATAGATTTGGTTTTCATTCAAATTTACCGACAAAGGCACGACTGTTATGTGATTTATTTAATTTGTGCATGTAATTAACAGGTATAGAATAATCGAACGGCTTTCAGCACAACAACAGCGTTTGTACGTGTCCCTACAGTGGCGCAATAAATCAGAGTTGAGGGCATGTTAACAATGATTAGCCTGCATTATTTATTTGTATTTCTAGACTAGAGACTGTCAGTGGGCAAATAGCATGTACTAGAAGGCCATAATGTTCAACACGATGTCTACCAAATTCGGGTCAGTTATACGTCATACATTTAGACATCAGTCATATAGATAGTTCATGGCTGTGAAACACGGAGAACAAAAACAACAACCATTAATTTACAGACTTTCGTAAATTGATGTTTGCAAAGAACATAAGATTTGAAATGGCATGACTTACTTACTTACTTAGTCGTTCCTCTTCTACCATGAGGTGTAGAAATTTGGAAGAGAGAGCGCCATATTATCATATCGGCTGTCTTCCTCCTGGCCTGGTTCTATTCTAGTCCTCGGTCCTTCAGAGATTGTCTAATGTTGTACTCCCAAAAAACTCTGGGTTGTCCTGGAGGTCTAGATTCCTGGCTCTTAGTTTCCCATACTTGTCGTGGTAGCCGATCTTCTTCTATTGTGCAGACATAGACCAAACAATCTTAGTTGGGACTGTTCTACTTGGGCCTGCAGGTGTTGGGTTTTTAGGCAATGACGTGTCGTCTGGTTGCGGACCATGTCTCTTCACCTCAATCACCTTCCTCAGATACCTCATTTCTGAGGTTTGGATCTGGCTTTTGTAGGTTGTAGTCATTGCCCACGACTCGCATCCATACGCCAAGACTGGGACATAGGTGGAGCGGTATACAGCCATCTTGGTCTTCTTGCCAACTTCTCTTTTGCTGAGGAATCCTCGATTAATGACCTGAAAAAGTCTCCCAGCTTCTGGTCTTCGGGTAGCCAACTCTTCTTTGATGCCTCCCTTTGATGCTCCGAGATATTTAAACTGGTTGACTTGCACCAGGACCTGTTCTCCGAACTTAATCTGATGCCTTCTTTCCTCTGGTGATATCACCATGGTTTTTGTTTTGGAGCTGCAGATTGCCATCCCTCTCAAATGTGGAACTGACGACAAGAGCCATACAGGTGCCAGTGAAACAAGAGATTTAGAACATATGATGGGATGGATAGGAACTCACATTGAGGAAGCCTGTTGATAACATTATTAGGCAGTCCTTGTTGAATCCCTAAGGTAAGAGGGGGTCCTTTTGTTCTGATGTGTTTTTCACTGGCTGTTAATTTTACAGGTGTCTACATACCAAGCGTATAAACAACCAATGTCTAAATGTCATGTACTCATGATAGACATCGTATGTTACTAGCCATCAGATATGTGTAATGTAACATTTTCGTACGTAATGTATAACATATGTATCCGGTAAAATGTGTAATAACATTTGGCTATGAGCAACTGGTAGCAGAATCTTGTTAGTTTCCATTGACAAAATATGAGCACTAACTGCATGGTGTCATAGACGAGATCAGGATGACAACGTTTACAATTCGTAATGAGTGTTATCAGTTATTTGAATATTGTAGGGCTTTTGATTCATTTAAACAAGGAGGAAAGCATTCAACCACACTGGAACGTAACCTTTTATTTCATCGCTTGTCGGATCTTTATAAAAGTACAGTATGCAATTCTCAGTTGAATTTTGATCCTTATATTGTAATCTTGTCCGGAAAAAATCGACACTTAACTGCAACTTGTGAAATGATTAAACAAACTCCCAGTAATGTTTAGACTTCTGCATAATAATTTTTACCAAATATTGAAAATTGATAATTTTAGACGAGAACTATGCCAGTTAATCTAACATCTTTGTAAAAGATTTAATCCATTCCTTTTGTTTATAACTAAAATAATAGCTTTGTATGTTGTCACATTAAATAGTATTCCAGATAGGGAATTAAAACACTTTAGATACAGTTAAATATGGCACATGTACGTTTTAAATTTGCACACAAATAAATCTAACACTGTTATACCTAGGAACATTGAATACTTGCAGTGTAGGAACATAAACAGGATATAAATCTCTTCATGTTGAATACTCTTTTAACCAGCAGAGAGTCCCACAGGTTGAAGGGGCATTCCTGCTCTTCGAGTCATTAGAAAAAAATCGATAAAGTTATTTACTCTTAGTCAAGTTTACGTTTTCCCTACACCGTGTTCCTCGAGTCAGGTTTAACACTTTCACTACGCCATATTCCTGGGCGCTTTTATTGTCACGTGATATTAAACGTTACTACTACTTTCACAATCAGTTCGTGAGGTCAGTATTGCTAGTTATCAACAAGCTGCACTTGTCACCTAAATTTGAGAGAACACGTAAAAGTCAGCCCCTGTTCTGTTTAATTTGCAAGAACTTCAGCTGCGTAGATTTAGCTATTGAGCTATTTTTAGAAAGAAGCAGATTAATTCATAAATATGAAATGAAGAAGGAAATTACTCTGTGGAGCTCTGCTGAGGTAAACTGAACACTATGCTTATAAAGAGAAGTTTTCTTACCTTATTTTAACCTTTTCCGTCCACTTGCCATGCTATGTTGTGAGCAGATTAAGTTTTCGTTCTTTAGCCTAGTGTTTTGCAAAGGCTGCTGTGAGGCCCATTTCTTAAGCATTTCAACATGCACACTGTGATTTTCCATTTTCCTGTCTTGTGCCCTGGTCACGGACCAAGTCTGACAATGACAGCAAAGAGTTGGTAGGTGTGACAGAATTGTCCGTTCTCTTTTCCCGATCTTCTCTCCTCTCCGGCTTTATTAATTTATCTATCATTTTACGTACTGAATTCCGTACATTCCTTGTTTACACTGCCTTCCTTAAATTCATGTCAAGGCTGGGCCAAATTCAGCATCCCTTACTGATTATTTTAATAGCTGACGTGGTATGAAACCCCATTGACTCTCATCTGGGCCAGTCGCTGAGTTGTTTGTGTACGGTTTCATCACACTTTCCGGTCTGAAGAAGTGTCGTACATTTTTTAAATAGGTATAGAGATTTATTTGGTCCCGTCTGAGTAGAGAGAAGGTGGGGTATATGAGAAATAAAGGTGTTAGAATAGATTCCACGAGTGAAATAGATTAAGGTGAAGATCCGTCTCTGGAATGAGTGGTTTCTCTAGTCCAGCCTATCTATACGACTATCTTTAGAAGAAGACGATTTGTCACACTTCACTATAATGTTAATTATAAGTTATCTACACACACACACACACACACACACACACACACACACACACACACACACACACACACACACACACACACACACACACACACACACACACACACACACACACACACACACACACACACACACACACTCACTCACTCACTCACTCACACACACACTCACACAGAGTTATGTGACAACAAGACACACAAACATGAAAAACTATGGTAAATGGATATGGGTCTGACCAACACGCTAAATTAAGGTTTTGTTTAGTTTATTATCACTTAAACTTTACAACATCAAACATCTACAGATCAATATATTTGGGTTTACAGACACAGGAAAATAACCCCATAAGTGCCCTCCCCTCTGTTGAGAAAAGATCCCACAAGAAGTTAATAACCCAAAAGGTCAAAGATTAACGCTAGGGTATAGAATAGACACATCGTACACATATCTTGGCAGTAATATAGACAAAGTTGGAGGGACAGACAGCGATATCAAAATAAGAATACAAAAGGCAAGAGGAGCTTTCATTGCATTGGGAAATATATGGAGATCAAGAGAAATCGGATCCAACACGAAAATAAGAATCTTCAACTCAAATGTCAAGTCAGTCCTATTGTATGGCTCTGAGACATGGAGAACAACAAAGACAACAACTAAAAAGCTACAGACTTTCATAAATGGATGCTTCCGTAGAATAGAGGGATTAAAATGGTATGACAAGGTTACCAACGTGGAACTGATGACAAGAACTAGACAAGTGCCAGTGGAACAAGAGATGAGAAGAAGACGATGGCGATGGATAGGACACACACTGAGGAAACCTGTTGATAGCATTACAAGGCAGTCCTTGTTCTGGAACCCCCAGGGCAAGAGAGGCAGAGGTAGACCAGGAAGCACATGGAGAAGAGAGCTGGAAACAGAGGTGAAAATGATGAGGAGAACGTGGAAAGAACTTGAGATGATGGCACGTGACAGGACGACTTGGCATGTGTTTGTTGAAGGCCTATGCTCCTTTGGGAGTGGAGGGTTATGATGATGATGATAGAATAGACAGTATAGTAAAGAATAAAGTTTCTACTTAAGCTATCCAGTAAAAATAATCAAGTTAGCAAACTAAAAAAAAGAAGGGGTACAATGATTGTAACAAAGGAAAATATTTTTCTTTCTCTCTGTCTTTCACTCTGTCATTCTGTGGCCACAAACACAATTACTTACCCAATACTTGGTGTAGGTATCCCTTGGAACAACAATAACAATAGTATGAACCTATAGTGTCAGGTGGGTTGCCCAAATATGGCCCCAGACCAGCCTTTGTATTTAATAATAATTTCAAGGTAGTCGCCAAGGTTGGTGAGTTAATTTTTTCCTGGATGAGTCCTGTATCACCGCATATAGTTATTGAAGCAAGACGTTCTCGGGACGTTCACAGTTACAAAAAAGAGAAAAAATAGTTCCTGTATTGTCTAGCCTCTAGGTGCTACGACTGTTACGTTATAAAAACTGATGATGATAAATCCTCTCGACTTTCTCTGGATGAGTGCCGATTATGAAACAGCGTTATCTCCTGGATAAAATTCACTTGGGGAAACGACTGTCAGAAGTCGGGAAAAATGTTATGTTTATTGCCCCAGCGGGCTTATAAATTGAATAAAACAATCTGGATATTTGTAAATCCAGTTAGCTCATGTTGCAGTTAATATGCCTTCAGTAACTGAGAAAAAGGACCACAATTAGAGAAAACACGCTGGCCGCTGGTTTTAACCAAGCCTATATTGGGAAGAAAACAAAACATTTTATCAAAATGTCAATCCTGTGCTATCACGCGTAAAGTGTGATCTCTTATCCTCTCCGTCCTCTAATTAAATTAAAAGGCACACGGTATTCTAAGCTAATACAATCGCGCTTCGCTTAGCAAGTACGGATTTGGGTTTTAGACATGCAGCCGTCCCCCCATCCGACCCGGTAAAATACTCAGCGCACGATGTCAGTTATAATTACGCCCTTAACAAATATCGTCTGTCATTACTAGCTAATTGATTGTTGGCGTCTACCGTTTTTAACACATGATATAAACACGTCATTAAAAAAAAAATTACTCACAAAGAAATATAATGCGCATACTACTCTGTCACTTTATCCGTCACTCATTAACATTATACTTAAAGTCAGTTAAAAATGGTTGATGGATTTTACATTACTGAACCACTGGTAAAAGAATATCTGCGCGTACTATTTAGCTAGTCTTAATGCTCGGGAATAGCAGTGAATAAAATGGAAAAACTTTTAACACATTTAATACTTAAGCACAACTTAAATTATTACCACAAAATTAGAAATGTAATCCCCACGGGTGTAGTGAAATTGACAGAGATACAACGGTAAAATACCTCCAAAGATAACATGTAAGGATAAAAACATAATGCGTAGGCTGCTGATAGTACATGATCGCCCAGACCGCGGGTCATCACCCTCCATAAAAATTGACTTGCTAGACAGGAGGGGAACGGCGGATAAAAGGAAAAAAATATGACTGGAAAGATTGCGTGAGACTAGAAAGGCTAAGGAGACGCAATTGGGGGGGAAACGGAGAAAAGTCACGTTTCCCAAGTTGACATAAAGCAAGGAACTCGACAGAAGGGACCTTGGATATGTTACGCCACAGTCATTTATTGGTCGCTTTTGCGATACCAAGCCTTTGATTTGAATTCATCGGCAGAACGCAGATGTTTGGAATATTACAAAAATTAAAAAGTAACTTTTTCGTAATATTAATGTTAGGAATATAAAAATTAGCTGGCCGGATGGCCCATTCTGAGCAGTGAACTAATATGTTCTTAATTTTACAGACGGATAGATAATATTGAAGATAATGACAAAAGACAGTGTTGTTCACATCAGCGACAGACCGTATGGAATAAAAAGTGTCGCTATTTGCACAAAAAAAACACGACCTCGAGACGCAGGTGTTCAAATCTACTTAGTAGGGAAGCGAAGGGACATTGGTGGGAGCTGTGTCTAAATATAACTTTTAACGACAAAATTTTGGAGGAGAGAGAAAGGTTGGTTCAAAAATCAAGTACGTTTTTGAAAAAAAAAAACAAGTAGAGACGGACAGACTAACAGATAAACATCCATACTTGACTGAAGCATGACTGAAATGACTTTAGGGTAGGAAATTTGAATTTGAAATAAACCTAGGCAGTGATTGGCCACAGACAATCATTTTATCGGCGCTCAGACGCGCAAGTGGGGCCATTCCTCAATAGTTGTTCGATGATAGACACAGTATTTTAAAGTGTGGTGATTTCCAAATGAAAGAAAGTGAAATAAGTTCAGGGACGCCATACTATAGCCAGCAGCTCAGCTGAGTTTTGCTAGCATTTCTGTGTTCTTTATTCATAATCTGGTAAGATTGAAATTATTTCTTTGTATATTTTGAATATTGTTTAATGTTCGAGTGATTTGATACTGCCATATCATAATCTAGCCTTACAAACAAGTAGGGATTTGCTCTAGACCCCCCGCCCAAGTCAGGGTCTAGGGACCAACAATATACATAAACTCCAGCAAGGGTTAGGAAAGACAGATCAAGTGTTGAGAATAATGAAACATATTACCTATCCACTTTTAGGGAAGGAAACTAATAAATATTTTTTAGAATCTATAGTCTGGGAGGACCTATCTGATGTAAAACCACCATGGTAAATGTGCTGTTTGGTCAGAGAGATCTGACCTGTCTGTGTGATGTGGTTGTTGTGTCCGTGTTGTGTCCAGACGTGGGTAGAGAATAGAATTTTGACACATAGCCAATACTTTGATTGCAGAGCTGTGAGTTTCAGTTGTGAACAAGGCGGTGTCCATTCAGTTGGTGATTTTACTCGAGTGTATCTGTGCAGTACGTTGTGACAGAGACCACTATTATTGCCCGCCAGCACGTAGAGGTGGGACCACCAGATTTCAGCACCAGAGCTACATATGCAAGATGAGTGAGCCTCTGGTCTGCTGGAAGTTCACCAACGCCTTTTAGTTACTAATACCCCATAAAATTCCTGCAATTTACTGGACACTGTGTAGTCAATATAGACAGGTGTGATGAGGCCACCCCAACAGCACAAGCATTAACTATCCTCCCAAGTAGATGACTACTAGAACATTTTAATAAAACTAACTAGTCTAGTACTTATATATGTACACTCTTGCATTTATTATGTAACATTCCATGCATTTCTTTCATAAATTTTAAATCTTTTTTTAAAAAAAAGTTCTGGTCAACATAAAAACTGATCCAGAACAAATAAATGTAATATAATTCTATCAAAAATTTTACACTCTTGAGTTAGTTCAGTGTATTATAATATTTGTTAAATATTATTAGTCTGCTTAAATATCTGTGGGTGTATCTATAACTATCACACCACATTACATATCATTACCCTAGACATTTTACATAGCCACATTCATTAAGAAAAAAAAATTGAGTGTGAGGTCGTAGTGGTAGCAAGAAAGGCCTTCTGACAATTCACAACTACATTTTATCTCAGGAGCCTTCACAGCTGGCCTCATACATTACATTTAGTAATATCACCATCATACAATACCATCAAACCCACTACATACATTGGGGTCTTGTCCAGGGATAATTAGCCCAACAGTAATATTAGGATCTCCTGGTTGGAGAAATAAAATTAGGGAAAAAAAATTGTGAAATTCCCTTTAAAATTAAAAGTGTCCCTGCAGATAAAAGTTGGTGAATCTTCACAGCCAGTGATAATTAATTAGTTAACTGGTTAGTTAGAATTAGTTAGACTATAGTCATAAGAAGTACTTAGTGTATTTACTGGTTAGAGATTTAGCTTGTATATTATTATATTGTCTGAAAAGTATGGCGGAGCTAGCAAAATTCCGATCAGCTGCTGTGCTGACCGCAAAGGAGATGGGAATGGATGGTCAGATTTTAATTCAATATGTAACGGCTGAATGTGATAAATATATTGAAAGGGAAGATAGAAAGGTAGCTGAAGAGAAGAGGTTACAAATTGAGGCTGATAGAGAAATTAAGAGGCTGCAGATTGAGGCAGAAGAAAAAAGGTTGACTGCCGAAAGGGAGGCAGAAGAAAAACGACAGCAAAGGCCTCAGATGCTACGCCCAGTCTGGGAGCCTCAAACTCAGCTATGGGGTTTCATTTAGACCATTTTGTTGAAAAAGACGATGACATAGAGGGGTACCTAGGACGTTTTGAGTTATTAGCTACTACATATGGGTTAGAGAGAGAGAGGTGGAGCTTAAAGCTATCACAGGGATTGAGAGGTACTTCTTATGAAGTATTTGCCAAAATGAACAGGGAAGACCAAGACAATTATGACATGTTAAAGCAGGCTTTGTTATTAAGGTACGAGAAGAATGGTGAATTTTATCGTAAGAAATTTAGAAATGCCAAACTGTTGTCTGGGGAGACATACCACCAATTCTCTGCTAGACTAGAAACCTATTTGGAGAAATGGACGGCTCTGGGGAAGACCCAAGATCTTAAAGAAATGATCATGATTGAGCAATTGAGAGAGTCCATGGCTCCAGACATGAGAAAATTTCTCATGGAACAAGGTGCAGAGAAGTTGGGGGAAATTTTAAATGTTGCTGAGAGGTATCAGGCAGCTCAGGCAGAGGTAAGTGGTGCTAAAAAGAAGCACATAGACAATTTTAAAGCTCCACAGCAATTTAATAAATTTGATAATAGCGAGCAGGGAAATAAAGGTAGGACAAACTTTGAGCGGCCAAGAAATGACTATCGCGACAGAAACTCACAGTTCAATGACCAAAAGTTCAATGAAAGAAAACCGTTGAACCAAGGAAAAAGATGGTGTAAATGGTGCAAGAAGGATAACCATAACACCGAATTTTGTAGAAGGAAACCTTCAAACATTGCTGCAATGAAGTCGGGGACGCGAAGATTAAAGGTTAATCCTAATGGACAACAGGAACCTTATCACCCCCCAGTTTGTGAGGATGTTATTTGTAATGGGGTCACCATAAGGTGCCTTTATGATACAGGTTTGGATTATGATTCAGTTGTGAAGTCTAGCCTAGTGGACCCAAGTCAGTATACCACAGAAACAGTGGAAATACAAGGGGCGACTAAGGACATACCACTCATGACACTTCCCATCGCAAGGATAACGGTGAAAACTCGCTATGTGGAGGGAGAAATCAGAGCAGCAGTGATAGATGAACCAATCTACCCTCTGATATTGGGGTGTAGATACGTCTTCTTGGGGAATCCCGAGAAACCTGTGATCATGGCGACAGTGCAGACCAGGTCACAGAAGAAGGAGGAAGAAGGTGAACCTATAAATGCTCATCCAGAGGAGATGAGGAAGGCGCAGGCTGAGGATAGGACACTCAAGCCCTGTTTTAAAAAATTGCCCAAATGCCACACACCTCCGAGCAAGGGGGAATATTTCATGAAGAACAAACTCTTATACAGGAAGGCCGGAACTGGAACAAATGGTCACAACCAGCTGGTTCTTCCCACTTCATATAGAGATAAAGTGATGGAACTCGGGCATGCGATTCCCTTCAGTGGTCACATGGGGATCAGCGCCACAGGACAGCGTATAGCTTGTCATTACTTCTGGCCAGGGATAACGGAGGATATAAAAAGATATGTCAAATCCTGCCCAGAATGTCAAAGGGTAGCTCCAAAGCACTGGACTGCTCCTGCAACTCTAGGGAAATGCCCATAGTGGGAACACCTTTTGAGAGGGTTGCAGTGGATATTGTAGGACCTCTCACTCGGACCAAGAGGAGGAACAGTTACATCCTTACTCTGGTGGACACTTGTTCTATGTGGGGAGAGGCGGTAGCCCTGCCATCAATTGATTCAAAACATGTAGCAGAGGCACTACTTACAATATTTACCCGATTAGGATTCCCGCATCAAATCTTGACGGATAATGGTTCTCAGTTCAAGGGGAAACTAACGGAAGAAGTTTTTAAGCTACTTCAAGCCAGACACTTTCATTGTAGTCCGTACCATCCACAAGGGAACGGCCAGGTAGAGAGGTTCAACGGGACTCTCATTTCTATCCTGAGAAAGCTGGCACACGAAAAACCGGATCTGTGGGATCAATTCCTGCCCGCCGCATTGTTTGCGTACCGGGAGGTACCACATAGTTCAACCGGGATGGCTCCCGCAACTCTGCTATTTGGGAGGCCAATAAAAGGTCCATTAGAAGCTCTATTAAGGACCTGGACAGATGAGAAGGCGGAAGAGACTGTTACCTCATCGTATCAATACGTGAACGAACTGACCACTCGTTTGAAAGCTGGATGGAAACTGGCAAATGATAATTTGAAGCAAGCCAGGAAGAAACATGCAGCATATTTTAATAGGAAGGCAAAGGACAGGGAACTGGCAGTCGGAGAGAAGGTGCTGCTTCTACTACCCGGAAGCCAGAATAAATTACAAATTGGTTGGCAAGGTCCATATACGGTTCTAGAGAAGGTGTCTAGAACAAACTATAAAATTGACAAAAAGGGGAAGGAGAAAGTTTATCATGTAAACCTGTTAAAGAAGTATCTGGACAGACCACTCCAGGAAAGCACCCCCTTATTGACCTTGGCTATTGCAACCCAGATGCAAAAAGAACCACTCACCTCACATGAATACCCATTACATCCTTGTGAAACCGCAGCACAGGTAAAAGTCAGTAAGCACCTGACTAAAAACCAGAGGGAGAGAGTTCAACAGGTTCTGGAGGAACATACAGATGTATTAACAGATAAACCAGGCCATACAAATTTGCTACAGTATGACATGAAACTGGTAGACTCAAACCCAATCTGTATGAGAGCCTATTCTATTCCGTTCGCGAAGGAGAAGGCATTGAAGGAAGAAATAGAGTATTTGTTGAAGGAGGGGATTATTTCGCACAGTGAATCATCTTTTAGTTCTAGTGTCGTTTTGTTGAGAAAACCGTCTGGGGAACACAGACTGTGCATAGATTATAGGAAACTGAATGCTGTCACAGAAGGACAATTGGATCCATTACCAGACACAAAACAGTTATTTGCCAGACTGAACAAGGCAAAATACTTTTCAAAGGTGGATCTTAGTAAAGGCTATTACCAGATCCCAGTGAAGCCTGAAGTGAGACCTTATTTGGCTTTTAGCACTTCGGATGGACATTATGAATTCAATATGCTACCATTCGGACTGAAAAATGCTCCGAGTGTGTTTTCAAGGATGATGCGCAAATTGTTGGATCCCCTGAATAACCCATGTATCACGAATTTCATGGATGATATTCTCGTCGCCACAGAGACATTTGAAGAACACATTGAAGCTCTGGAGATGTTGTTTGATAGACTTCGGGAGGCGAACTTAACTGCTAGGCCAACAAAATGTTGTATTGGATGCAAAGAGTTGGAATTCTTGGGACACACTGTATATCAGGGTAATATGACCCCTGATCCTAAGAACTTGGAAAAACTGCAGAGAGCACCTAGGCCGCAAACAAAAAAGGACGTGCGATCATTTGTGTCGTTATGCGGATTTTATCAGAAATACATCAAGAATTTTAACGCTATTTGTGCTCCTCTGACTGATCTGACTCGCAAGGGACTTCCAGATAAAATTATTTGGACTGCACAATGTGAACTAGCGTTCCAAGAGTTAAAGGAAAAACTCACTAGCAAGCCTATTCTCAAACTGCCTGATTTGACACAGGACTTTGTCTTAAGAACCGATGCAAGTAATGTAGGACTAGGAGGGGCTTTGTTGCAAAGATCATCTTCACCTGATGGGGAACTGAAACCAGTCGCTTATGCAAGCCGTAAATTGAATAAGGCGGAACAAGGATACTCCACAAGCGAAAAAGAATGTTTAGCGTTAATCTGGGCAATAAAGAAGTTTCAAATCTATCTGTATGGTAGGACTTTTGTGGTGGAGACGGACCATCAGCCTCTCGTATTCTTATCTCAGGCTAAGCATGAAAACGCAAGATTGCTGAGGTGATCTTTATTGCTTCAACCTTATCAGTTCAGTATCCAATATATCCCAGGCAAATTGAATGTCGGTGCAGATTTCCTCAGTCGGCACCCCTGTGATCAAAATTAGAGTAGTGGCAGACGTGAGGAGTAATTTTACCTATGTGTATCGCTGGTTTTGGAACTTACCATAGGCATGTTTTCAAGTGGGGAGATGTGTAGTGAAATTGACAGAGATACAACGGTAAAATACCTCCAAAGATAACATGTAAGGATAAAAACATAATGCGTAGGCTGCTGATAGTACATGATCGCCCAGACCGTGGGTCATCACCCTCCATAAAAATTGACTTGCTAGACAGGAGGGGAACGGCGGATAAAAGGAAAAAAATATGACTGGAAAGATTGCGTGAGACTAGAAAGGCTAAGGAGACGCAATTGGGGGGGAAACGGAGAAAAGTCACGTTTCCCAAGTTGACATAAAGCAAGGAACTCGACAGAAGGGACCTTGGATATGTTACGCCACAGTCATTTATTGGTCGCTTTTGCGATACCAAGCCTTTGATTTGAATTCATCGGCAGAACGCAGATGTTTGGAATATTACAAAAATTAAAAAGTAACTTTTTCGTAATATTAATGTTAGGAATATAAAAATTAGCTGGCCGGATGGCCCATTCTGAGCAGTGAACTAATATGTTCTTAATTTACAGACGGATAGATAATATTGAAGATAATGACAAAAGACAGTGTTGTTCACATCAGCGACAGACTGTATGGAATAAAAAGTGTCGCTATTTGCACAAAAAAACACGACCTCGAGACGCAAATCTACTTAGTAGGGAAGCGAAGGGACATTGGTGGGAGCTGTGTCTAAATATAACTTTTAACGACAAAATTTTGGAGGGGAGAGAAAGGTTGGTTCAAAAATCAAGTACGTTTTGAAAAAAAAAAAACAAGTAGAGACGGACAGACTAACAGATAAACATCCATACTTGACTGAAGCATGACTGAAATGACTTTAGGGTAGGAAATTTGAATTTGAAATAAACCTAGGCAGTGATTGGCCACAGACAATCATTTTATCGGCGCTCAGACGCGCAAGTGGGGCCATTCCTCAATAGTTGTTCGATGATAGACACAGTATTTTAAAGTGTGGTGATTTCCAAATGAAAGAAAGTGAAATAAGTTCAGGGACGCCATACTATAGCCAGCAGCTCAGCTGAGTTTTGCTAGCATTTCTGTGTTCTTTATTCATAATCTGGTAAGATTGAAATTATTTCTTTGTATATTTTGAATATTGTTTAATGTTCGAGTGATTTGATACTGCCATATCATAATCTAGCCTTACAAACAAGTAGGGATTTGCTCTAGACCCCCCGCCCAAGTCAGGGTCTAGGGACCAACAATATACATAAACTCCAGCAAGGGTTAGGAAAGACAGATCAAGTGTTGAGAATAATGAAACATATTACCTATCCACTTTTAGGGAAGGAAACTAATAAATATTTTTCAGAATCTATAGTCTGGGAGGACCTATCTGATGTAAAACCACCATGGTAAATGTGCTGTTTTGGTCAGAGAGATCTGACCTGTCTGTATGATGTGGTTGTTGTGTCCGTGTTGTGTCCAGACGTGGGTAGAGAATAGAATTTTGACACATAGCCAATACTTTGATTGCAGAGCTGTGAGTTTCAGTTGTGAACAAGGCGGTGTCCATTCAGTTGGTGATTTTACTCGAGTGTATCTGTGCAGTACGTTGTGACAGAGACCACTATTATTGCCCGCCAGCACGTAGAGGTGGGACCACCAGATTTCAGCACCAGAGCTACATATGCAAGATGAGTGAGCCTCTGGTCTGCTGGAAGTTCACCAACGCCTTTTAGTTACTAATACCCCATAAAATTCCTGCAATTTACTGGACACTGTGTAGTCAATATAGACAGGTGTGATGAGGCCACCCCAACAGCACAAGCATTAACTATCCTCCCAAGTAGATGACTACTAGAACATTTTAATAAAACTAACTAGTCTAGTACTTATATATGTACACTCTTGCATTTATTATGTAACATTCCATGCATTTCTTTCATAAATTTTAAATCTTTTTTTTTAAAAAAAGTTCTGGTCAACATAAAAACTGATCCAGAACAAATAAATGTAATATAATTCTATCAAAAATTTTACACTCTTGAGTTAGTTCAGTGTATTATAATATTTGTTAAATATTATTAGTCTGCTTAAATATCTGTGGGTGTATCTATAACTATCACACCACATTACATATCATTACCCTAGACATTTTACATAGCCACATTCATTAAGAAAAAAAATTGAGTGTGAGGTCGTAGTGGTAGCAAGAAAGGCCTTCTGACAATTCACAACTACATTTTATCTCAGGAGCCTTCACAGCTGGCCTCATACATTACATTTAGTAATATCACCATCATACAATACCATCAAACCCACTACAACGGGACAATTTAACACATTTAGCGAATAAAATGGTTCCTAGTCTGGCGTGATTAGATTTATCCAAAATTTCTGAGAGACTGGTAACTGACTAGGAGAGATGGCAGAATATATACAGATTTTGTGTAATTATATCCAAAGGATGCGATACTTCACACCTTCTGGGTTGCGGGGAATTAAGAAATCTAAGTTATTATGAAAAATATGGGATTTCGAAACCACCTTATACAACTCATCGCACTGCTGTGCCAAGAACAACAGGCAGCCGTAAGAATAGAGGGGGAAACATCAGAATGGTTTGAAGAACAGAAAGGAGTAAGACAAGGCCGTACCATTTCCCCTTACCTGTTTAACATTTATGCAGAGAATATCACGAGAAACGTAAGAGATGACCAAGAACACACAGAGTTTGACTCATTTAACATCGGCGGGTACCGGATCCCGGAAATCAGACATGCTGACGACACAGTACTCCTATCGACCAACCCAGAAGGACTTGAACAATTAATTCTGTCCACCAAAAAACACAGCGAGGCCCAGAATCTATACCTAAACACTAAGAAGACCAAAGTATTGACAACAGACAAAGTAAAGACCAAACCAGAAATTGAAATTGATAACGAAGAACTGGAAAGTGTTAATGAATTCGAATACTCAGTATCAATCATCAACAGCTCTGGCGACTGTGCAGTAGAAATTAAAAGAAGACTTGCAATTGCTTCACATAAACTAATACAGATGAAAAACCTATGGCAAGGCACAAGCAAAGAAACAAAGTTACAACTGATCAGAGCATGTATACTCCCAGTAGCAACATACGGCTGCGAGACTTGGACACTCAATAAAACAGTTGCAAAAAAGATTACATCATTCGATATGAAATGCTACAGAAGGATGTTGAGAATACCCTGGACAGAAAAAAAGACCAACAGAGAAATACTGCACTCACTAAACGTAGAGGAACATTGGCTCCTAAATACCATCGCAATAAGGAAGCTGACATTTTTCGGCCATATAAAAAGACATAATAGTCTGGAAAAATAGTGATGGAAGGCAAGGTCCCTGGAAAAAGGGGAAGGGGTCGACCTAGACGACGGTGGACCCAGGACATCACAGAGAGTCTGAACTTGTCTTTGGCTGATGCAGGTCGACTTGCCCAGAATCGTGATGCGTTCAGAGCAGCTGTAATGGAGACAACGTTCTGGAAAGAATACGTCACATGATGATGATGAAGTTTCCCGAGATGAAAGGTTTTGCTATTCGCTCTACTGACGTTTGCCGACGAACTTCATACGACGTGAGCCGTACGAGCGGGCCGTCTAAGATTGTCTCCCCCTGCCGTAGATCAAATACTTCAAAGGTACGGGAATAATATTATCGCCCTTGATTCTTCAAACAAATAAACCGTTTATTTATACGCGCGTCTTTCCAATTGCCGACAATTGGCAAATCAGGTAGCGTGAGAACTCGGGCAAGCAAACGTGATTCGCTCCCCTGTTATCTGGCATGTTGTGAAAGTATGTAACGAACCCGTTAGCTCAAGAAAGACTTGAAAAATAGGCGTGGCTACAAATTATGAGTCAGACAAACAACGAAATTGCGTGGTTTTTTCGTAGCAACGTTAAAACACTAATTGAGGAAGCCAGGTGGTCGGATTTCTGAGGATATATTTACATTTCCACGTCACAAGAAGCAAGACAAGTTAATTGAACAACTTTTGTGAAATTAGACACTGGTGGTGCAATATTGGCCTTAAGTCATGATGGTCATTTTCATGTAGTAATACAAAGTGTTATTTATGTTGATAACAATAGTGAACTGGAGCGCACGGATTAAAACGCAAAAGAGTGTTTTCTATCACCAGGTGTGGAAATTGGTTAATGCTGGCTCCCCCATTTAGAAAGAAAAGCAAGATCTCGGAGGTTTTGAGTGTTCAGCGGAAATGTTTTTTTTTCCCCCAGTTAGTTACAGTAGCGCGTTTTTCACTCCTGTAGTTAGCAATGAGAAATATTATTAACAAAGAGCAGTGTCACATAATTGTTCGAAGTCTTCGTCAAAATTAGGTTTTAAATTCCTTACTTTAATCCCCCCCCCCTTCTTCCCCCCCCCCCCTCCTCTCTCTTAATTTCTACGAAATATTTGCAACAGCGTTCTTCACTAGTTGTTTTTTTTTCTTTCAAATCTCCATTAATACTAGTCATTCGATGTTAATGCTATTTATTGAACAAAAGCACTAAAAAGTTCTCTCTCTAGAGACTTGATCAGATGTCTACTTTTAATTGAAACACCTTAGTTCCTAGAGTACAATTTTTTCGTGTTCAGTGGTCAACCCCAGGAAGACAGCAACGATAAATCTTTGTGCGTGTCTAAACGAGAGAAGTGAATAATTAAACTTTCTTGGCGTGGGAAAGAGTCCCCTGTTTTAACTACATGCGAGCCAATGTTAAGTTTGCAGATCGCTTTACTGAGAAACCGTTGAAAGAGACCCAGGCTTTTAGAAGAGAGGCATCAAGCTGCAACAATATCTACATTTATATGTGCCTTGAGTATAACGCCATTCTAATTCATAAGCAGCGGGTAATAGTCCTGACCGGTAAGCAAACTCTTCGTACACGCTTAATTGGCTAACTCTAATATCAAGGTAAGGTAAAGGTAAAGGATCCCATTACATGCCCATTGAGGCATATTGGGAATATGGTGTTAGGCCCATATTTTCTTGACCATCGGCACACTAGGGGTGATGTGGTCAGCATCACGCCGGCCGCCTTAACCTTCCCAGAGTTGCTCTGGTACCCAGTTGGGGCTGGGTCGACACAGGAGCCGTTTGCGGCCTCAAAAAATGCCACGTCATCTGGGGATCGAAACATAGACCACTGAGCTAGGAAGCCAGTGCACTAAACACTATGCTACCGCGGCTCCCAACTCTAATATCAAGGGATTATTTAATTAATGTAAAGTGTGAAATACTAAATATTATGCTTTAATTACTATAAATTAGACTGATAGTTGTTTTTGCATTTATGTTATGTGAATGATATAACTTTATGTATTATAATGATGTAAACTTTTTTTTTTTTTTAAACTTTACTTTACCTAGTGTTGCGTAGCAAAATGTGTGTTGCGTATAAATGTTCCGTGGATGATGTCACATTTGCCACACAATGTTGAGGGTGCTATATTTCATCTGCTTTCCAAAGGTATGATAATACTGGCACTTGCAGAGTAGTGTATCACCCTCAGACACCAGGGATGATGAGGCAGAGTAACATGGTGTCTTTAGTCTGGTTTAAGTGTGTGACGTAAGGATAGAGTCAGATAGCTACAGTATCATACATGGACGTCACATCAGACCATACAACGTAGAAAGTCAATAAAGCTTTTAACAGCAGTGATGTTTTTTGGCAATATATATTGTGTACGCCACAATGACAAGATGCATGGACATCGTTATGCAGAAACATCACAGGTATAGTACAACAGTCATTGTATCATCGACGTAGTCAATTCAACAGGAACAGCAGACAGCATCAAAATAATGTAAATCATATGCCTTTTAGGATATCGTAATCAGCTGTACATGTAGTCAGGTAGTAAACTTCCCCTTTCCATAAGAGCTAGTAGATATCAACTAGGAGATTAAATCTAGTCTCCTATATTCGACCTCAACAAGACAGGCATGTCTTTTGAGCGTCACATTATCGTCCTCTATGTTCCTTAAACAGCAAAGGTATCAAACCTAGATCCATCAATAAAGTTCAGGAAGCAAATGGTCCTTAGGACAGGCATCAATCGATGCGTGACAATATAAGTGGATCGTGAGCTGAGCAAACTTGTCATATCATAGACTCTATAATGAGGCAGGCTAGGCAAAAGTCAACATCACAAGATGGCGATAAAGTTACTCAGCAAAAAAGGATTCAGTTACCTGTTCATCAGGAATTAAATCACATAAATCACATAGATCACATATGCCTCCAGGCATTTGGAATAACGTAGAGATATATCATCTCAAAAAAAGAAGGAACAACAATGATGAGGACTCCTTCCTGAATAATCTAAGCGAGACGTAGCACACCGCTACGTCTCGCCTTAGCATTTTCGCTCCGCCTGACCTGGGCGGAAATCATTTAAACACTGCCCCAAACAAAGACATGCGCAGAACACCCGAATCGAATACAACTCAGCTAATTTACGAAACAAAGAATGTTCTACGATGTTCGACTAAAGATTCGAACCTTAAAAGGAAATGACATCGCAAGTTGCCAACTGTTTCTAGGAAAACGCTCCATACATGGTTATGACTTAAAATCGCTCACACACACAAATTATCAACAACCCTAGCTATCAAGATAAGACAACTTCCTGACGATGCTATCAAGATTAGACGACTGTAGAAATAAAAGTGACTACAATTCCATGAGTTACTTCCCATGCATTAAAAAATGGAATATAGTCAAAATGCATAGTCAGAATATATAGTCAGAATAAGTTGCGACAAGTTTAGCGCAACATTACCGCCACCTCCCGATAAAAAAAAAAATGTGCAACATTTTTTTTTTTTAAATATCCAAGAGTAAAACCAAAAGCGGTTTAACAACGCACGAATTATGCGGGGATAACTAATTGCACTGCCTAATATGAGGCTAAATTGACACATAAAGTGTCTGGTGAGAATATTTCTCAACAGATAAAAAATCTGATTCAAAAAAATATATCGGGGAGGTGCCACCAACGCACACTACGCTTGCATGAAAATACAATATAAATATGCAAGTTTATATCATTATAATCAAATAGCATTGTCATACTCTAATACCGCTTAGAATGGATGTACACATCTGATATAGAATGTTAAATAGTACATTATCTAAATGTTTAATAATACCATTACATAATGAAATTAAACATAAATGACGATCCAGGACACATCTCCTGTCGTTCCAAGGAAAGTGTACAATGTGGAACTCTCCATGTTTGACAACAGAAAGGTAGCTTCTCCGATCAACAATAACATGCTGAGAAAAAACAACCAATATAATTCTATTTAATAGCCATTAAGTTTCATACTATACAATACATTATTATTAACAATTGTGACCGAGTAAACTTTCGGCCCTTATATTAACTACTCAGTCTTCTTCTTATATTAAAGATGGGAACAGAAGAAGATGATAACAAAGCACAATAGTATGTGTTCACCTAAAGTGAGGACAGTTGTGCTAATGTATTGTAGTAATATAGGTGTGTTATGGCTCTGTCGTATATCTAGAAATAGGACAGAAGTATTAGTTGGAATCATGTGGGCATCTAGACAGAATGTCAGCCATCACATTATCCGACCCACGGATAGCTCGTACCGTGAAGTGAAAAGGTTGAAGAGCAATAGCATATCGAGTGGATCTCGAACTCTTCAAGTTCTTAGTCTGAATAGCTGTAAGAGCTTTCTGATCAGTTTCTAGAATGAAATGTGCGCCCAGGAGGAATCTTTGTAGTTTGAGAATAGACCAAACCATAGCCAACAATTCACGGTCTAAAACCGAGTAGTTCCTCTCTGCCGCATTTAGTTTTCTAGAAATGTACATGACAGGATGCAGAGTTTCAGCATATTCCTGCATAAGTGCTGCTCCGATCCCAGTGGATGAAGCATCACTTCGAAGAACAAAAGTCCTATCAAGAGTAGGTAATCTTAGGATGGGAGGAGAAGAAAATATTTTCTTGATCTGGTCTAAGGAAGATTGACATTCCTGAGACCAACGAACCAGATTAGGCGACCCTTTCTTCAACAAAGTTGAGAGAGGTGCCATGATCGAAGATAGATTCGGGATGAATCTCCCATAGAATTGAATTAGACCCAAGAGACTACGGACTTGTTTCTTCGTTTTAGGTACAGAGATGTTCAATATTTTCGAAGTATTGTGGTCTTCTGTCTTCAAGAGACCATGACCAACACGATGACCCAGGAAAGAGATTTCACCAAAACCAACATAGGCTTTAGAGGGTTTTGCTGTCAAATTAAACTCACGTAGAGTGGACAGTAGGTCATATAAACCCAAATAGTGATCTTCCCAGGAATCACTGAAGAGACAGATATCATCTAAGTATGCGATGACGTCTGAACGATGAGAAAGAATTCGACGCATCATGCGAACGAAAGTAGCAGGGGCGTTCATAAGACCGAAAGGCATAACATTCCATTGAAATAGACCCCTAGGTGTAGAGAAAGCAGTCAGAGGTTTGGTATGATCTGCTAAAGGCACTTGCCAATAACCTTTAGGCAAGTCAAGTTTAGTGAAGAATCTAGAATTAGAAAGTCTAATAAGTAGATCTTCTAGTAAAGGCATAGGTTCAGCATCGAACTTTGTGACTTGATTTAATTTGCGATAATCAACGCAAATTCGTATGTTCTTATCTTTCTTCCGAACAATAACCATGGAAGAAGAATATGGAGAAGTCGATGGTTCAATTATGTTTAATTGAATCATTTCATCCAATTCCTTTTCCACTTGTGACTGAAAGTGTATAGGGATAGGATAAGGCCTAACCCTAATAGGATTATTGTCGGTAAGAATTATGTCATGTTCTATGACATCTGTGTGTCCAGGAATGTCAGTGAGAACATCCTGAAATGTTTGTAACATCGACGAGACTTGTCGATGTTCGTCACCAGAAAGATTAGGAGAAACAGAAACATCTTTCCAAGATTCCATGGAATGTAGTGGAACCACTGGAAGAGGAAGATTAACATCAGAAAAAACAGATTCCTCATCCTGTATGACAGACAGGGATGAGTAATGACCATGAGGTACAGAAGAATCGTCCGTTGCCTGGAAAATAGGCAGTAAATATTCTGGACGTTCGTGAAATTCCGAAAGCATGTTTATGTGGAAAGTTTTATGCTTTCCATCAATATCGACCAAATAGTCAACATCGGAAATCCGAGAGACTATTGCATACGGACCTTTCCATGCAATAAGAAGTCTATTTTCCCTACTGGGGAGTAGGACGAATGCTTTGTCACCTGGACAAAGTTGTCGTAGACATCTGTTCTTGTTAGCAAACTGCCTTGCTTTTTCTTTAGCAATTTCTGATGAAGCAGTCGCTAGTTTGCATGCATCAATGATCTTTTGCCTAAGAGCAATGACATACTCATATGAAGATTGAGTGTCATCACTAATATCATCGGCAGTGATGAGATCGTGTAATAAAGACATAGGGCCGCGCGGACGCGCGCCAAAGACAAGTTCAAAGGGAGAAAATCCTGTGTGTTCGTTTGGGACCTCTCTATAGGCAAAGAGAGCCGCGGGTAAAACCCTGTCCCAATCTTGAGGATGATCTTCAGTTATCTTACCAAGTAAAGTCTTGAGCGTTCTATTCAGACGCTCAACTAACCCATTAGACATAGGATGATAGATGCTACTGAGAGATCTTTTAATGTGTAAGGTAGACATTACTTGAGACATAGTATCAGATATGAGTTGAGTGCCATGGTCAGACAGTATTTCTCTGGGGAACCCCAAGCGAGAAAATATCAGCCAAAGAGCATCTGCGATATCTGTAGTAGATATGCTCTTTAGAGGGATAGCCTCTGGCCAACGTGTGCACATATCGACACATGTAAGGATAAACTGATGTCCTCTGGCCGACTTTATCTTAAAAGGGCCAATAATATCTATGGCCATTTTCTGAAATGGCCGAATAGGGATGTCAGCAGCCTGGATAGGCGCAGCATGTCGTGGTCCTCTAGATTTGACCTCCTGACATACCTGACATGATCGGCAGTATATACGAATGTCCTTGTTAACAAAGGGCCAAAAGAAAGCCGCAAGGACTCTCGACTTTGTACGGGAAAACCCTATGTGTCCAGCACATTGCGAGTCATGAGTGTGTTGCAATATTTGCACTCTCATACTCTTGGGAACAAGAATTTGCGAATGTGCTGACGTAGCCGAGTCTTGTACCATACGTACAAGTACGCCGTTTTTCATTTCTATCCAAGATTTTCTTTGTGTATCCTTATTTGGATCACCTTTCTTCGCAAGAATGAAGAATTTTTTTAGCGTCGGATCTTCTTCTTGTAATTTTATGAACGAGTCACGAGAAATAACCAAGTGAGTATCTTGGCTATGAACTTCATTATCATTATTCAACGAAGTTTGTGGTGTTTGTAGAGCTTGTGCTCTTGTAACCACTGCATTGGTAGCTTGCATATTATCATCTTCCCAAGCAGCAATCTGCTGTGGGGTACATTCCCTAACTCCGTGAATACGACCAATAATAAGGTCCGCAATAGGATTAGGTAAGAGACAGGCATGCACATCTCCCGTAAAGAAAGGAGTGGCAATGTGAATTACAGCAGTAGGATATTTTTCTAGAGTGCCGCCAAATGTGACACATTTGATAACCCTTCCTGTCGCACAGGATGGTTCTACAAGCGATTGTCTAACACCAATAGTGGTGCATCCGGAATCGAAAAGTAGTGAGACCGGAGTATTATTAACAAGACCCTTATGTAGGATTAGAGAACCTCTCCCGTCATGTGCAACCGAAGCAGGAAGAGCGGGGAGAGGGTGACCACAACTCAAAGTCGATATTGTAGTCGGTTCGAACAGAGTACTGCATTGGGGGCATTTGTTTGCTCTCCCAAAGTCAAAAGAAGAACAAGTGACAGCGTCAGAGTTTTTATTATCAGAAACCTGATTACAAGCTCCCTGAGATTCTTGTTGAACAGAGTTAGCCTGCTGATATCTCTTTTTTTTGTATTGAGATCTACCGCGACTACTATTACCTCTGAAGTTATCACTGTTGTTATTATCTCTGTAGTTATTAGTGTCTCTATTATAATTGTTATCCTGTTTCGAACTACAGTTTCCATGATTATTATCATGTCCACATTGATGTGAACATCTATTTGTTTGGTTTTGAGGTCTACGCGAGGAAAAGCCTCTGTTACCATATCCTCTTCTTGAAATGCCTAAAATTATTAGGTTGGAAGTAACGAGGACTGTCAGCTCGTCTCCAATTCTTCGAAGAAGAATCACCCTGAAATTGATTTCCATAATTTTGACCGTAACTACGGTTACTTTTCCTATCAAAATTTTGTTGGAATCTATGACTAGAGTTTTGACCATAAGGTGCTGCCGAAGCAACTGGCATACCTTCTTTTACTTTAGCGTTACCAATGGTTACGTGAGGATGCGCAGTTATATACTGGCTACAGAAATCTTCCATTTCTTTTATTGTTTTAGGTTTACGTTCGTGAAGGAAAGCAAGGAAAGACTCATTAACAGAAGACATGACTTTGTCTCTAAGTATTAAGTCTATAAGTCCTTCATAAGTTTTTTCTATCTTAGACAGCTCCACCCAACGTGAAAAAGTAAGACGTATCTTTGAAATGAATTCAGAGAATTGCATTCCAGTTTCTGGCAACATATTTTTAAATTGAAGACGATAGCCGTCTTCGTCAAGTGGGGATTCCTTTAACAACATAGCCCTGACAACCTCATAGTTGTTCTTGTCAGGCTCATCTACCATACTTAACATACTCAAAGCATCACCTCTAAGTATTTTGGACAAATGATAAACCTGCAGTGATTTATCTATGTTATGTACTTTACATGAAGTTTCAAATCTGTCCAGATAGAATGTTATATCGTCGATGGAAGCATTGAATGGTGGTAGATTAAGCTTGAAAGTGCTTGCATTAGTCTTATCTGAGACCTTATTTGCATCATTAGCATTACCCATGTTCATCACCTTTAATTTCTCAACTTCCAAAGCTAAGAGTTTTTCTTCATGCTCCATTTTTTGCTTTTCTCTCATCAGACTCTCTTTGTAACTTCCTTTCTTCAGCTTCAGCTTGTTTTTCTAATCTTTTATTTTCAGCCTCTTTTTCAAGTCTTTTATTTTCAGCCTCTATTTCAAGTCTTTTATTTTCAGCCTCTATTTCAAGTCTTTTATTTTCAGCCTCTTTTTCAAGTCTTTTATTTTCAGCCTCAAGTCTTTTATTTTCAGCCTCTATTTCAAGTCTTTTATTTTCAGCCTCTTTTTCAAGTCTTTTATTTTCAGCCTCAAGTCTTTTATTTTCAGACTCAATCTGTAGTCTCTTCTCTTCAGCTTTTGCTTCTGCTTCTCTTTTTTGTTTTTCCATTTCCATTTGGAATCTTTTTTCATCCACCTGCATCTGCAGTTTCTTTTGTTCAGCTTCCATTGCTTTATCATATTGAGTAGTTGCAAATTCTTCTAACTTATCACCAGTCTTCCCAAGCAATTTACCCTGCTCAATAAAGTGCTCAAATGTAGACATGATGAGTAATAATATGAGTCCACAACCTGAAATAATTAATTATCTTATTTCAAATTTAATTATAGCAAGTCTTAAATGAAGCACTTGCTTACTCACAACACTATATTATTATCAAAATCTTTGTGGGAAACAAGTCTTAGATCAAAGAACTTGTGTATAGACCTTGTTGAAATATCATCAATCAACTCTTGATCATAGGTGCACTTCCCATTCAATAGTGCACAATACTATTCATCATTTATTTATCATCAGTATAGTAGTGGTGCATCAGCATAATCCATTATCCAATCTGAATTAATTACTGTAAGTAATATTATTCATCATTTATTAATCATCAGTATAGTAGTAATGCATAAGCATAACCCACTATTAAATGTGTACTATATAAGTGTAACCAATGACTATGTAAACACAATCACAATGTAAACATCAAGCATGTAAACACTAGCAATGTAAACATTAACAATGTAAACAATACCAATGTAAACAATAACAAAGGTTTAGCAACAATACGAAAACATTCGCAGAAATCAACAAAAAATAAAGCGAAAAGTAAAGAAATATCACAAAAAATGTGATGATATCTGCGAGAAGATATTACAAATACAAGACACAACAGTGTATAAACAAAAATGGTGTATGAAACTAAACAATAGGAACGAGTAGGCTAGCAAATACAAACAAATCAAAACAAAACTAAAGAGTGCGAAAAATAACGAAAACAATACTAACACATGTCATCACAACTAACAAAAAATAGCAACAGAAGTCGCTTTGCAAATTCCAGTATCGGAAATTTGCACACCCTACAGAAAACGCTCACGATAGACGACCTCTATGACGTGGTATGATCTAAGGGAGACACCGCCCAACCGAAAACCCGCAGACACATAAACATATAAATATAAATATACAAATAACATATAAACATATAACATGTAAACAAAAGAATGAGAAATACAGAAGACTCAGTAGAAGTATAAGGGCACAGTTCACTAACAAACAGGCCACTTAACTTATGGAACTCCAATCGTCAGTACAGCAAAAAAACAGGTGGTAATCAGCATTCTAAGATCGAAGATCCAACGTTGATCACACATCTGAACTTGCATCAAACAGCTAAGACGATGGTTGAGACTTGAGCTTCTAAACAGTACAGGCAGTATACCGGTAGTGTAATTACGGCACTTGACCTTCTTATCCAGGAGTAAATTGCTTGAATCGGTACTTGGCCTTCTCAAGAACTCGTAGCAACCAGAACTTGGCCTTCTCAACAACTACAGCAACCTGGAACCTTGATAGCAGCAACTTGTGTTATCCGGCAATATATACAACGCCGGGTACTGTCAAATTTCTTGCTTTATGGCAAAACTGCAATTTCGACATTTATCGGACAACGCCGAGTAGTCTCAGAATTCTTTATGTTGATGTCTTGAAAAAATGTTGAAATGTTGATATCATGTAGACTGAAGTGGGTAAGGGACCCCGTGTATGCTGGTACCAGACCAAACCAGCTTATGGCCACCAAATGTTGCGTAGCAAAATGTGTGTTGCGTATAAATGTTCCGTGGATGATGTCACATTTGCCACACAATGTTGAGGGTGCTATATTTCATCTGCTTTCCAAAGGTATGATAATACTGGCACTTGCAGAGTAGTGTATCACCCTCAGACACCAGGGATGATGAGGCAGAGTAACATGGTGTCTTTAGTCTGGTTTAAGTGTGTGACGTAAGGATAGAGTCAGATAGCTACAGTATCATACATGGACGTCACATCAGACCATACAACGTAGAAAGTCAATAAAGCTTTTAACAGCAGTGATGTTTTTTGGCAATATATATTGTGTACGCCACAATGACAAGATGCATGGACATCGTTATGCAGAAACATCACAGGTATAGTACAACAGTCATTGTATCATCGACGTAGTCAATTCAACAGGAACAGCATACAGCATCAAATAATGTAAATCATATGCCTTTTAGGATATCGTAATCAGCTGTACATGTAGTCAGGTAGTAAACTTCCCCTTTCCATAAGAGCTAGTAGATATCAACTAGGAGATTAAATCTAGTCTCCTATATTCGACCTCAACAAGACAGGCATGTCTTTTGAGCGTCACATTATCGTCCTCTATGTTCCTTAAACAGCAAAGGTATCAAACCTAGATCCATCAATAAAGTTCAGGAAGCAAATGGTCCTTAGGACAGGCATCAATCGATGCGTGACAATATAAGTGGATCGTGAGCTGAGCAAACTTGTCATATCATAGACTCTATAATGAGGCAGGCTAAGCAAAAGTCAACATCACAAGATGGCGATAAAGTTACTCAGCAAAAAAAGGATTCAGTTACCTGTTCATCAGGAAGTAAATCACATAAATCACATAGATCACATATGCCTCCAGGCATTTGGAATAACGTAGAGATATATCATCTCAAAAAAAGAAGGAACAACAATGATGAGGACTCCTTCCTGAATAATCTAAGCGAAGACGTTAGCACACCGCTACGTCTCGCCTTACCAGCATTTTCGCTCCGACTGACCTGGGCGGAAATCATTTAAACACTGCCCCAAACAAAGACATGCGCAGAACACCCGAATCGAATACAACTCAGCTAATTTACGAAACAAAGAATGTTCTACGATGTTCGACTAAAGATTCGAACCTTAAAAGGAAATTACATCGCAAGTTGCCAACTGTTTCTAGGAAAACGCTCCATACATGGTTATGACTTAAAATCGCTCACACACAAATTATCAACAACCCTAGCTATCAAGATAAGACAACTTCCTGACGATGCTATCAAGATTAGACGACTGTAGAAATAAAAGTGACTACAATTCCATGAGTTACTTCCCATGCATTAAAAAATGGAATATAGTCAAAATGCATAGTCAGAATATATAGTCAGAATAAGTTGCGACAAGTTTAGCGCAACATTACCGCCACCTCCCGATAAAAAAAAAATGTGCAACATTTTTTTTTTTTTTAAATATCCAAGAGTAAAACCAAAAGCGGTTTAACAACGCACGAATTATGCGGGGATAACTAATTGCACTGCCTAATATGAGGCTAAATTGACACATAAAGTGTCTGGTGAGAATATTTCTCAACAGATAAAAAATCTTATTCAAAAAATATATATCGGGGAGGTGCCACCAACACACACTACGCTTGCATGAAAATACAATATAAATATGCAAGTTTATATCATTATAATCAAATAGCAGTGTCATACTCTAATACCGCTTAGAATGGATGTACACATCTGATATAGAATGTTAAATAGTACATTATCTAAATGTTTAATAATACCATTACATAATGAAATTAAACATAAATGACGATCCAGGACACATCTCCTGTCGTTCCAAGGAAAGTGTACAATGTGGAACTCTCCATGTTTGACAACAGAAAGGTAGCTTCTCCGATCAACAATAACATGCTGAGAAAAAACAACCAATATAATTCTATTTAATAGCCATTAAGTTTCATACTATACAATACATTATTATGAACAATTTGTGACCGAGTAAACTTTCGGCCCTTATATTAACTACTCAGTCTTCTTCTTATATTAAAGATGGGAACAGAAGAAGATGATAACAAAGCACAATAGTATGTGTTCACCTAAAGTGAGGACAGTTGTGCTAATGTATTGTAGTAATATAGGTGTGTTATGGCTCTGTCGTATATCTAGAAATAGGACAGAAGTATTAGTTGGAATCATGTGGGCATCTAGACAGAATGTCAGCCATCACATTATCCGACCCACGGATAGCTCGTACCGTGAAGTGAAAAGGTTGAAGAGCAATAGCATATCGAGTGGATCTCGAACTCTTCAAGTTCTTAGTCTGAATAGCTGTAAGAGCTTTCTGATCAGTTTCTAGAATGAAATGTGCGCCCAGGAGGAATCTTTGTAGTTTGAGAATAGACCAAACCATAGCCAACAATTCACGGTCTAAAACCGAGTAGTTCCTCTCTGCCGCATTTAGTTTTCTAGAAATGTACATGACAGGATGCAGAGTTTCAGCATATTCCTGCATAAGTGCTGCTCCGATCCCAGTGGATGAAGCATCACTTCGAAGAACAAAAGTCCTATCAAGAGTAGGTAATCTTAGGATGGGAGGAGAAGAAAATATTTTCTTGATCTGGTCTAAGGAAGATTGACATTCCTGAGACCAACGAACCAGATTAGGCGACCCTTTCTTCAACAAAGTTGAGAGAGGTGCCATGATCGAAGATAGATTCGGGATGAATCTCCCATAGAATTGAATTAGACCCAAGAGACTACGGACTTGTTTCTTCGTTTTAGGTACAGAGATGTTCAATATTTTCGAAGTATTGTGGTCTTCTGTCTTCAAGAGACCATGACCAACACGATGACCCAGGAAAGAGATTTCACCAAAACCAACATAGGCTTTAGAGGGTTTTGCTGTCAAATTAAACTCACGTAGAGTGGACAGTAGGTCATATAAACCCAAATAGTGATCTTCCCAGGAATCACTGAAGAGACAGATATCATCTAAGTATGCGATGACGTCTGAACGATGAGAAAGAATTCGACGCATCATGCGAACGAAAGTAGCAGGGGCGTTCATAAGACCGAAAGGCATAACATTCCATTGAAATAGACCCCTAGGTGTAGAGAAAGCAGTCAGAGGTTTGGCATGATCTGCTAAAGGCACTTGCCAATAACCTTTTGACAAGTCAAGTTTAGTGAAGAATCTAGAATTAGAAAGTCTAATAAGTAGATCTTCTAGTAAAGGCATAGGTTCAGCATCGAACTTTGTGACTTGATTTAATTTGCGATAATCAACGCAAATTCGTATGTTCTTATCTTTCTTCCGAACAATAACCATGGAAGAAGAATATGGAGAAGTCGATGGTTCAATTATGTTTAATTGAATCATTTCATCCAATTCCTTTTCCACTTGTGACTGAAAGTGTATAGGGATAGGATAAGGCCTAACCCTAATAGGATTATTGTCGGTAAGAATTATGTCATGTTCTATGACATGCGTGTGACCAGGGATGTCGGTTAGAACATCCTTAAATGTCTGTAACATCGACGAGACTTGACGATGTTCATCAACAGAAAGATTAGGAGAAATGGAGACATCTTTCCAAGATTCCATAGAATGTAGTGGAACCACTGGAAGAGGAAGATTAACATCAGAAAAAACAGATTCCTCATCCTGTATGACAGACAGGGATGAGTAATGACCATGAGGTACAGAAGAATCGTCCGTTGCCTGGAAAATAGGCAGCAAATAGTCTGGACGCTCATGAAATTCCGTGAGCATGTTGATATGGAAAGTTTTATGCTTTCCATCTATATCGACCACATAGTCAACATCGGAAATTCGTGAGACTATTGCATATGGACCTTTCCATGCAATCAGAAGTCTATTTTCCCTACTGGGGAGTAGGACGAATGCTTTGTCACCTGGACAAAGTTGTCGTAGACATCTGTTCTTGTTAGCAAACTGCCTTGCTTTTTCTTTAGCAATTTCTGACGAAGCAGTCGCTAGTTTGCATGCATCAATGATCTTTTGCCTAAGAGCAATGACATACTCATATGAAGATTGAGTGTCATCACTAATATCATCGGCAGTGATGAGATCGTGTAATAAAGACATAGGGCCGCGCGGACGCGCGCCAAAGACAAGTTCAAAGGGAGAAAATCCTGTGTGTTCGTTTGGGACCTCTCTATAGGCAAAGAGAGCCGCGGGTAAAACCCTGTCCCAATCTTGAGGATGATCTTCAGTTATCTTACCAAGTAAAGTCTTGAGCGTTCTATTCAGACGCTCAACTAACCCATTAGACATAGGATGATAGATGCTACTGAGAGATCTTTTAATGTGTAAGGTAGACATTACTTGAGACATAGTATCAGATATGAGTTGAGTGCCATGGTCAGACAGTATTTCTCTGGGGAACCCCAAGCGAGAAAATATCAGCCAAAGAGCATCTGCGATATCTGTAGTAGATATGCTCTTTAGAGGGATAGCCTCTGGCCAACGTGTGCACATATCGACACATGTAAGGATAAACTGATGTCCTCTGGCCGACTTTATCTTAAAAGGGCCAATAATATCTATGGCCATTTTCTGAAATGGCCGAATAGGGATGTCAGCAGCCTGGATAGGCGCAGCATGTCGTGGTCCTCTAGATTTGACCTCCTGACATACCTGACATGATCGGCAGTATATACGAATGTCCTTGTTAACAAAGGGCCAAAAGAAAGCCGCAAGGACTCTCGACTTTGTACGGGAAAATCCCATGTGTCCAGCACATTGCGAGTCATGAGCATGTTGCAATATTTGCACTCTCATACTCTTGGGAACAAGAATTTGCGAATGTGCTGACGTAGCCGAGTCTTGTACCATACGTACAAGTACGCCGTTTTTCATTTCTATCCAAGATTTTCTTTGTGTATCCTTATTTGGATCACCTTTCTTCGCAAGAATGAAGAATTTTTTTAGCGTCGGATCTTCTTCTTGTAATTTTATGAACGAGTCACGAGAAATAACCAAGGTACTATCTTGGCTATGAACTTCATTATCATTATTCAACGAAGTTTGTGGTGTTTGTAGAGCTTGTGCTCTTGTAACCACTGCATTGGTAGCTTGCATATTATCATCTTCCCAAGCAGCAATCTGCTGTGGGGTACATTCCCTAACTCCGTGAATACGACCAATAATAAGGTCCGCAATAGGATTAGGTAAGAGACAGGCATGCACATCTCCCGTAAAGAAAGGAGTGGCAATGTGAATTACAGCAGTAGGATATTTTTCTAGAGTGCCGCCAAATGTGACACATTTGATAACCCTTCCTGTCGCACAGGATGGTTCTACAAGCGATTGTCTAACACCAATAGTGGTGCATCCGGAATCGAAAAGTAGTGAGACCGGAGTATTATTAACAAGACCCTTATGTAGGATTAGAGAACCTCTCCCGTCATGTGCAACCGAAGCAGGAAGAGCGGGGAGAGGGTGACCACAACTCAAAGTCGATATTGTAGTCGGTTCGAACAGAGTACTGCATTGGGGGCATTTGTTTGCTCTCCCAAAGTCAAAAGAAGAACAAGTGACAGCGTCAGAGTTTTTATTATCAGAAACCTGATTACAAGCTCCCTGAGATTCTTGTTGAACAGAGTTAGCCTGCTGATATCTCTTTTTTTTTGTATTGAGATCTACCGCGACTACTATTACCTCTGAAGTTATCACTGTTGTTATTATCTCTGTAGTTATTAGTGTCTCTATTATAATTGTTATCCTGTTTCGAACTACAGTTTCCATGATTATTATCATGTCCACATTGATGTGAACATCTATTTGTTTGGTTTTGAGGTCTACGCGAGGAAAAGCCTCTGTTACCATATCCTCTTCTGAAATGCCTAAAATTATTAGGTTGGAAGTAACGAGGACTGTCAGCTCGTCTCCAATTCTTCGAAGAAGAATCACCCTGAAATTGATTTCCATAATTTTGACCGTAACTACGGTTACTTTTCCTATCAAAATTTTGTTGGAATCTATGACTAGAGTTTTGACCATAAGGTGCTGCCGAAGCAACTGGCATACCTTCTTTTACTTTAGCGTTACCAATGGTTACGTGAGGATGCGCAGTTATATACTGGCTACAGAAATCTTCCATTTCTTTTATTGTTTTAGGTTTACGTTCGTGAAGGAAAGCAAGGAAAGACTCATTAACAGAAGACATGACTTTGTCTCTAAGTATTAAGTCTATAAGTCCTTCATAAGTTTTTTCTATCTTAGACAGCTCCACCCAACGTGAAAAAGTAAGACGTATCTTTGAAATGAATTCAGAGAATTGCATTCCAGTTTCTGGCAACATATTTTTAAATTGAAGACGATAGCCGTCTTCGTCAAGTTGGTATTTCTTTAACAACATAGCCCTGACAACCTCATAGTTGTTCTTGTCAGGCTCATCTACCATGCTTAACATACTCAAAGCATCACCTCTAAGTATTTTGGACAAATGATAAACCTGCAGTGATTTATCTATGTTATGTACTTTACATGAAGTTTCAAATCTGTCCAGATAGAATGTTATATCGTCGATGGAAGCATTGAATGGTGGTAGATTAAGCTTGAAAGTGCTTGCATTAGTCTTATCTGAGACCTTATTTGCATCATTAGCATTACCCATGTTCATCACCTTTAATTTCTCAACTTCCAAAGCTAAGAGTTTTTCTTCATGCTCCATTTTTGCTTTTCTCTCATCAGACTCTCTTTGTAACTTCCTTTCTTCAGCTTCAGCTTGTTTTTCTAATCTTTTATTTTCAGCCTCTTTTTCAAGTCTTTTATTTTCAGCCTCTATTTCAAGTCTTTTATTTTCAGCCTCTATTTCAAGTCTTTTATTTTCAGCCTCTATTTCAAGTCTTTTATTTTCAGCCTCTATTTCAAGTCTTTTATTTTCAGCCTCTTTTTCAAGTCTTTTATTTTCAGCCTCAAGTCTTTTATTTTCAGACTCAATCTGTAGTCTCTTCTCTTCAGCTTTTGCTTCTGCTTCTCTTTTTTGTTTTTCCATTTCCATTTGGAATCTTTTTTCATCCACCTGCATCTGCAGTTTCTTTTGTTCAGCTTCCATTGCTTTATCATATTGAGCAGTTGCAAATTCTTCTAACTTATCACCAGTCTTCCCAAGCAATTTACCCTGCTCAATAAAGTGCTCAAATGTAGACATGATGAGTAATAATATGAGTCCACAACCTGAAATAATTAATTATCTTATTTCAAATTTAATTATAGCAAGTCTTAAATGAAGCACTTGCTTACTCACAACACTATATTATTATCCCAATCTTTGTGGGAAACAAGTCTTAGATCAAAGAACTTGTGTATAGACCTTGTTGAAATATCATCAATCAACTCTTGATCATAGGTGCACTTCCCATTCAATAGTGCACAATACTATTCATCATTTATTTATCATCAGTATAGTAGTGGTGCATCAGCATAATCCTAGTGGTGCATCAGCATAATCCATTATCCAATCTGAATTAATTACTGTAAGTAATATTATTCATCATTTATTAATCATCAGTATAGTAGTAATGCATAAGCATAACCCACTATCAAATGTGAATTAACTACTATAAGTGTAACCAATGACTATGTAAACACAATCACAATGTAAACATCAAGCATGTAAACACTAGCAATGTAAACATTAACAATGTAAACAATACCAATGTAAACAATAACAAAGGTTTAGCAACAATACGAAAACATTCGCAGAAATCAACAAAAAATAAAGCGAAAAGTAAAGAAATATCACAAAAAATGTGATGATATCTGCGAGAAGATATTACAAATACAAGACACAACAGTGTATAAACAAAAATGGTGTATGAAACTAAACAATAGGAAAGAGTAGGCTAGCAAATACAAACAAATCAAAACAAAACTAAAGAGTGCGAAAAATAACGAAAACAATACTAACACATGTCATCACAACTAACAAAAAAAAAACAACAGAAGTCGCTTTGCAAATTCCAGTATCGGAAATTTGCACACCCTACAGAAAACGCTCACGATAGACGACCTCTATGACGTGGTATGATCTAAGGGAGACACCGCCCAACCGAAAACCCGCAGACACATAAACATATAAATATAAATATACAAATAACATATAAACATATAACATGTAAACAAAAGAATGAGAAATACAGAAGACTCAGTAGAAGTATAAGGGCACAGTTCACAAACAAACAGGCCACTTAACTTATGGAACTCCAATCGTCAGTACAGCAAAAAACAGGTGGTAATCAGCATTCTAAGATCGAAGATCCAACGTTGATCACACATCTGAACTTGCATCAAACAGCTAAGACGATGGTTGAGACTTGAGCTTCTAAACAGTACAGGCAGTATACAGGTAGTGTAATTACGGCACTTGACCTTCTTATCCAGGAGTAAATTGCTTGAATCGGTACTTGGCCTTCTCAAGAACTCGTAGCAACCAGAACTTGGCCTTCTCAACAACTACAGCAACCTGGAACCTTGATAGCAGCAACTTGTGTTATCCGGCAATATATACAACGCCGGGTACTGTCAAATTTCTTGCTTTATGGCAAAACTGCAATTTCGACATTTATCGGACAACGCCGAGTAGTCTCAGAATTCTTTATGTTGATGTCTTGAAAAAATGTTGAAATGTTGATATCATGTAGACTGAAGTGGGTAAGGGACCCCGTGTATGCTGGTACCAGACCAAACCAGCTTATGGCCACCAAATGTTGCGTAGCAAAATGTGTGTTGCGTATAAATGTTCCGTGGATGATGTCACATTTGCCACACAATGTTGAGGGTGCTATATTTCATCTGCTTTCCAAAGGTATGATAATACTGGCACTTGCAGAGTAGTGTATCACCCTCAGACACCAGGGATGATGAGGCAGAGTAACATGGTGTCTTTAGTCTGGTTTAAGTGTGTGACGTAAGTATCATACATGGACGTCACATCAGACCATACAACGTAGAAAGTCAATAAAGCTTTTAACAGCAGTGATGTTTTTTTGGCAATATATATTGTGTACGCCACAATGACAAGATGCATGGACATCGTTATGCAGAAACATCACAGGTATAGTACAACAGTCATTGTATCATCGACGTAGTCAATTCAACAGGAACAGCATACAGCATCAAATAATGTAAATCATATGCCTTTTAGGATATCGTAATCAGCTGTACATGTAGTCAGGTAGTAAACTTCCCCTTTCCATAAGAGCTAGTAGATATCAACTAGGAGATTAAATCTAGTCTCCTATATTCGACCTCAACAAGACAGGCATGTCTTTTGAGCGTCACATTATCGTCCTCTATGTTCCTTAAACAGCAAAGGTATCAAACCTAGATCCATCAATAGAGTTCAGGAAGCAAATGGTCCTTAGGACAGGCATCAATCGATGCGTGACAATATAAGTGGATCGTGAGCTGAGCAAACTTGTCATATCATAGACTCTATAATGAGGCAGGCTAGGCAAAAGTCAACATCACAAGATGGCGATAAAGTTACTCAGCAAAAAAAGGATTCAGTTACCTGTTCATCAGGAATTAAATCACATAAATCACATAGATCACATATGCCTCCAGGCATTTGGAATAACGTAGAGATATATCATCTCAAAAAAGAAGGAACAACAATGATGAGGACTCCTTCCTGAATAATCTAAGCGAAGACGTTAGCACACCGCTACGTCTCGCCTTACCAGCATTTTCGCTCCGACTGACCTGGGCGGAAATCATTTAAACACTGCCCCAAACAAAGACATGCGCAGAACACCCGAATCGAATACAACTCAGCTAATTTACGAAACAAAGAATGTTCTACGATGTTCGACTAAAGATTCGAACCTTAAAAGGAAATGACATCGCAAGTTGCCAACTGTTTCTAGGAAAACGCTCCATACATGGTTATGACTTAAAATCGCTCACACACAAATTATCAACAACCCTAGCTATCAAGATAAGACAACTTCCTGACGATGCTATCAAGATTAGACGTCTGTAGAAATAAAAGTGACTACAATTCCATGAGTTACTTCCCATGCATTAAAAAATGGAATACAGTTAAAATGCATAGTCAGAATATATAGTCAGAATAAGTTGCGACAAGTTTAGCGCAACTCGAGGGTGTGTTCACAAGATATTCAGAAATCAAGAACAATGCTGAATGAGTCTTAGCAATGTTAACTTTTTATCTGTAATTTATTACAAATTCTACTTTATTAGCTCGTTTAGCTATGGAAAATACTGGTTCATCCGTGTGCACTTCTCTCTGTAAAAATTAAATCAACTATGAATTTGTAAAACGTATAACAAATTTACTGATCAATTATCTTTTAACAAAGGTAAAATAAATAAATTATTGATGAGTTGGTATTGGTTTCTTTACTGAAACTTCATTGGAAATATATTGTAAAAGTGTTTATTTGGTTCTGGCCGGATAAGTTTAATTTAGCTGTGAGATGAAGTGTTTCTGTCGGCTGCTGATGCTCCGTCGATCTATGATGTCTGTGGCGAGGGCACGTCCCAAAAACGCGAGTGCTGGGGTAGCCGCTTCTGGGGTCAATTGCAATTATCTTCACAGGCCGTTGAAGGTAGGAATTTCGTGTCGACTACAAGCTATGAACCACAGGTTGTCTTTCTGTGACGGCATTGCCTCCCTTGCTTTGCAGTAGTGGTCCAACAGTGGCCAAAACTCAAGAGTATCTGCAATCACTTTCCTTCCTAAAACCCAAAGCACCATTCACACATCTCACCCCCCTTAAAAAAAATTTCTCCTACAGAGAAAATTTCCCAGAAAAACAGCCACACTCAAATGCCCTTGCCATGTCCCTCTCCAAATCTGTCCATGTCTCAACCAGCATCTGTCCACCTACTCCCTTGGTCCCAGTCAGCTAAGTACATACTGACTTGAATGCGACTTGCAACTCTCCATTTCTACTTATACATATTATACATTTTACATAATGCAATTTCCATTTCATATTACACATTTTACACATTGCAATTTCCATTTCATATTACACATTTTACATAATGCAATTCACAACATTTCTCTGGTCAACCTACCAGCTCAATCAATATTACAGTTCCACTAGCGCCCACATTCTAATAACATGTGGCTACTAGGTATTTACACCTTGGCGTTTGCTCCTCCTTTTCTTACCAATTCCCTTATCACTTAATTTGCTAATTACCATCCCTTTTAAAATCTACTCCCAAGTTTAATAAGTCCCGTTTCTAATGTTTCCAGCGTACTTAGCTGTTATTGGCTATACACCACATATACCTTTGTGACAGAATAATGAACTAGCACCCTCTTCCACTAAATCATTTTACTGACCCTGAAGTGCGGTCCCTACTCGAATTACGTATCTCGAAATTCCGAAATTACATCTGCCTCCTATCTCATTAATTCATTCTTCTTAGTTGCATATTTTTCCTACTTAAGCATTAACTGTTCTTCACATCTATGTCCATTATACATCCTAATCTCCGATCCACTGTTACCGTGTTACATTGTCTTCCTCCCTGCATACTTCATATTTCTCCATATTTCTGCATACTTCATATTTCTCCATATTTCTGCATACTTCATATTTCTCCATATTTCTGCATACTTCGTATTTCTCCATATTTCTGCATTCTTCATATTTCTCCATATTTCTGCCATCCTGATCCACGAATTCTCAACTATAGTCTGCCATTCTCCTATGACCTCAACTATAAGTCTGCCATTTTCCTATGGCCTCTAATCAACTTCTTACCTCTCCTTTACTCGTCTCCTCTACTGCAGTAACCTATCGGTCATGTGTACTCAGTTCTCTACATGTGTTTGGTATAGACCAATTATACTTAGTCCTCTCAAGACTCAGCTACCGCCGCCATCTTGTTTATGTTTATAATGCTATGCCTTTGCTCTCATAGCCTCCTCCTCCTCACTCCCTACTTACTCATAAACTCTAATATCTTCATCATTGTGGCTTCCTTGGTCCTTAGCGTCTCCAACGATCTACGTTTATCTATATCTTGTGTTTCCTCTACTCTTCTGACTTCCTCAACACTTTGCTTCCTCTCTACCTCTCTATCTCTTGTGTCTCCTGAATTTCTCTCAGCCTCCCCACTTCTTACTTCTCCATCAACCATGTGCGTCGGTTTTTCTCTATCATCTATTTCTTCTTTTCGCATACTCCCTTGGTTCCTCTCAGGATCTCTACTCTTTACTTTGTCGCTACCTCGACCTCTACTTGTACTCCTAGTATCTCTCCTGCTACTACTCCTATTTCTCTCCTCCTTTCTAGCCTCTCGGCTCTTGGATCGGTACTCCCTTCGATCCGTATTTCTTCTTTCTTCGTCTTTTATAGCCTCCCGGCTCTTGGATCGGTACTCCCTTCGATCCGTATGTCTCTTTATTCTCTCTTCCTCTCTGCTTCTATCTCTCAGCCTATCTCGGCTCTTGGATCGGAAATCCCTTCGATCCGTATCTCTCCTTCTTTCTCTACTATTATCTCTCCTATTTTCCTCGCTCTCTCTAGTCTTGGGTCGGAATTCTCTTCGACCCGTATCTCTCATATTACTAGCCTCTGGGCTCTTGGATCGGCATTCTCTTCGATCCGCATCTCTTCTTCTACCATCATTTCTATTTTCCTCCATAGTATCTCTACACTTAGATCGGTATTCTCTTCGATCTGTACTTCTACTACTTTCATGTTTCATAACTTCTCCCTGTTTGTTCTTCCTCTTCTCCACGCCTTCCCTTCTCCAATTATCACATGGACAAGGTGCTGTTACATCTTCTTTTCTCTCTGATTCATCTCTATTCATTTCCTGTCTCTTTTCTAACTCTTCCAACTTCTTCTCTAAATCTGCGCATAGTGCAGTTAAATCTTCTACTTTTGTTCTGTCACTATTTCTTTCTTCCTCTTTGTTCTTCCATGGACTAAAATGTCTATTTACCGTTGACCCGTTCCCTTGGTCTTTCTATCTTGTTCCTTTTGTACTTCTCTATAACTACGTTTCTCCTTTTTCAATTCTTCAAATTTCATGTCAATATATTGAAAGAATGTCTTTATATCTTCATTCTCCGCTGCACCACTATTTCTTATCATATTCTTCCTCCTAAGTCTCACCTCTTCTATATGTCGCAACTTTGCTAGACGCCTTATATAAACCGATGAATTGTCTGATGACGACAACCGCTGTCTCTTCTTCCCTCTTATTTTCTCTTTCTCCATCTCTTCCTGCACATCTGAATCTTTAGCTGATGTGTCCTTTATGTTCCGAGTTTGACTTCCAGCACTTTGTTGTTTCGTCCCTCTCTGTTGCTCCTTTTGTTGCAATAGCTGCTGCTCCTGTGTTCTGCTCTTTTTTTCTGCCGCTCTCGTATGTTTGTACGGTGCATCTATTTTGTTTGAACATTATTCCATTGCTTCCTTATTCCTGTCGTATCTTCTAAAATATTATCATACTGCGCGTTTTCTTGTGTGTCCTGTCGTAGTGGTCTTCCACCTTCTACTGGTGTTTCAGCGATTCCTTGTTCTCCTTGTTCGTATACATTTTGAGGGTTTGGGGTGAACTGAGTAGATGTTGTCCTAGGTTCCGTATGTACTTGTGATGTCGTAACAATCTGTTCCCCCTCTAATGTGGGTCCACCGCTGTCGCTATCTATGATCTCAGTGGAAATAATGTCTATTTCCTCGTCGCTCTTAGTCATTTGGACTACCCAGTTGTCGCCTCTTGTAGTTATACTTCAGTCACTGTCCTTCGGTTTTATAGCTTTGCATATTCCTGATCTTTTCTGTGTACTGTTGTTTGTAACCTATTTTTGTGAATCCTGTGGTGTGTTGTTGGGCGTCCGTATTTTTTCTCCCTCCCTCTCGCCTGGCATTTTAGCAATATAAATAAATAAATATAAATATAAATATATAAATATAAATATAAATATAAATATATAAATATATAAATATATAAATATATAAATATATATATATATAAATATATATATATATATATATATATATATATATATATATATATATATATATATATATATATATATATATATATATATATATATATATATATATATATATATATATATATATATATATATATATATATATATATATATATATATATATATATATATATATATATATATAAATATATATAAATATATATAAATATATATAAATATATATATATATATATATATATATATATATATATATATATATATATATATATATATATATATATATATATATATATATATATATATATATATATATATATATATATATATATATATATATATATATTATAATAATACTTACTTAGTCGTTCCCCTTCTACCGTGAGGTGTAGAGGTTTGGAAGAGAGAGCGCCAGACTATTCTATCGGTTGTCTTCCTCCTGGCCTTGTTCCATTCTAGTCCTCGGTTCTTCAAAGATTGTCTAATGTTGTCCTCCCAGCGGACTCTGGGTCGTCCTCGGGGTCTGGATCCTTGGCTCTTTGTTTCCCATGCTTGTCGTGGTAGCCGATCTTCTCCCATTCTGCAGACATGGCCAAACCATCTTAGTTGGGACTGTTCTACTTGGGTCTGTAGGGGGTGGCATTTTAGGCCTTGACGTATCGTCTGGTTGCGTATATTATAATAATAATAATAGTAATTCCACTAACTCAGGAATTAACTCAGGGGTGGGGGCTTAACGAGCTAGAATAACCATTGCTTAAATTCTTCATAAAGACGTCGGCAGATTACAGAATTAACGTGCTCAGCAACAGCCAGCATTGTTTTCGCTTATCTGAATATCTTATGAAGACTCCCATGTGATAGAAGCTTTAATATTCTTCTATCGACATTTCTGCCAATAGTAATTTTGTGTAAAGATAGACTCCATTGAAGCCTATAATAGATACTCTTGAGTTTTGGCCACTGTTGGACCTCTACTGCAAAGCAGGGGAGACAATACCGTCACACCATTATTTTTTTTAAATTTTTTTAAAACCAACGGCACTTGTGCTCTCAGCCCTTTGGCCTAATGACATGTCATTGCGAGGCTGGGGAACCCGAGGACTTTCCTTCCAACCCAGTCAGGAGCTTCGCTCCTTCCCATCCACAGAGGATTTATCTCAGGAGCCGTTCAGGTTATTCAGTCAAAATCCCGGTCGATGACACTCCTACAAATGACCGCGCCCGGGCTTGAACCATGAAAACCTGGTCGCTAGCGCAACGTTGTAACCATTACACCAGCGCGGCTCTCTCACACCATTATTTAAAGAGATGTTTCTTTATTATTATGCAAACAGATGTTATTTTTTTACTATGTTAAAAATTGCAACTATTTAAAAAGATCGCTTTTTAAATAGTGTCAGAACTAGTAATATTGTGGATTTATCACCATCAGCATATGGATCATAATACTAGCAATATCAAGACTCGTTATCTAAGAGTATGACCACAACAGAGACTAGCTGACATAAACTCACCATAACACCTGTACCAGGCTAAGTTCCCTTTAATAAATAATCATGCACACAACGTAGCCAACACACGGCTAGAAATACATAAGCAACACAATGCAACATGGATGCCAAAATAACTTGCAATAATCAACAACGCAATTTACCATTATCACAACTGCGGGTATGTCATACCGAGTGCACAACACAATGACTTTCGCTCACCGGCTACGTTCTGCAATCTAATAAAGCCATACTTAACTACAAATGACTTCTCATCAATGAATTACGAAGAATGCTGCTAGAAACTACTCCACTGTTCTAGACATATGTAAACTAAACTTGATCACATGAATAAATGACAAGTACTATCCATTAACAATAATGGCATCCAAATATCCCAGCGAAAATGCTGACAGGGAACAACACAGCGACCTCTCCGGTCGGTATCCAGAAACTCAACTAACTTTCCGCGCCAGAATTCGGGCGTACTTCTGTCCAGGTCACATGACCAGAACGGGTTTTAAAATTATCTCAATGTCACCATTCATAGCGTGACCAACTTAATATTTTGTAGAACATCTATACTGTGACACCCCCCCCCCCCCCCTCTCTAAGAAAGAAAACGAGTTTTCTTCGACAGGAGGAGTCACGCTCAACCCCTTTCAGAGTATGGGCGAACAATATGCTGAAACGTCACCTCCTCATCTAGTTAGAGAATGCCAAAATTGTCCAATCACCATTGTTGTTTATTCTTTCTCACCCTATGTACTAAATACAACATGAGAATGCCCCAAATTACCCCAGGTACAGGTAGTCATGAAAAATAACAACGACTGTCCAAACCTGGTCTAGCAAATACAACGTAAGTTACAAATTAATTATACATATCTAAGCATCCATAACAAGACATCAATCATCTCATAATTGTAAAGAATCTTTTTAACACGCTATAAATATACATGATATTATAACATGAAAAAAGAGCACACGTTGCCTATAATTTTCTACGTATTGCCTTTATGGCATAATGACACATAAATCATATAACCAAATACATCTTTATAAACATCAACTGTAATGATTATACTACATTTCTTCCATAAACCAAAGTAAATACTCTCTACGGATACTCCTGTCCTACACCAACTTCATAACCTGGACAAGACATCCGCTACAATATTATGTACTCCCTGAATAGGTAAAATAGTGAAGTTGAATTGCTGCAGCAATAATGCTCAGCGTGTCAACTTCGCACTGGTGGATTTAGCCGACTGCAAAAATAGCAGTGGTTTGGGATCTGTTTGGAGGAAAAAATGCGCCCCCAACAGGTATCGTGCCAGCTTAGACACCGCCCAGAGAATCGCAAGGCACTCTCTCTCAATTGTAGAGTATCTAGTTTCTGCTGGCAACAACTTCCGACTGACGTACGTTGTAAAGCATAACATATTACAACATAAACATGTATTGCAAAGCATCACCTGATATCTACAAGTTTACAATACTCAGATATTCATATCAGAATAGAACTGGGGGCATGAGTCAGACTCTAAGGTTCGGTTCGCATGAACCGAAACATCTTACTGAACACGAACCCGAAATCTAACCCTAGCTATTGCTGGACTATTAGCAGATGGTTCTGAAGCAAGGACATATGCTTCTGCCTAACTGCCTTACGCGCACCCCAACTATTCGCAAAAGTCACCCGTGCCATTTTGGTATTGTCGCGCAACGACAATACCTCCACGAATCTAACCAGTGCGACCTCATCAAACACTCTTCTGAGTGTGCGCCAACTCGCACTCAGGGGAACGTTACGCACCCAAACTGTGCGATCACTAGCTTTCGGACCCTCGAATAGGTTCATACTGCTCCTAATCATGCCATTTGGTACTTGCCGCGACCCGCGTCTACGATGTACCTTCTGGTCATCCCCCTTGGGAGTTTGGTGATGCTGAGCCTCTGCTCCAGCCAGACCCATGGCACTATGCACTCCGCGTACATTGCCGACGATTAAATCGGCAATAGGTTCCTCGAGTACGAACGCATTCACTCTCCCCGTTATGAACGGAGTGTCCACATTGATACATTCTTGGGGGTAAGACTCCACTTTGCCCCCGAATGTGGTGCACTTTACCGTTTTGCCTGTAAGACAGGAGTCGTCGATACATGACCGACGCACCCCAATTGTGGTGCATCCATGTCCATCAACACCCGGACTGGTCTATTCTCCACTTTGCCGTCGTGGAGAATCACCCTGCCAGTCTCATGGACTGCTGACAGACATGGTGCCGCGTGCCCGCATTGAAGCACTACCCTCTCGTTCGCGTGGAACAGAGGACGACACCCCGCACAGTCCTCACTATTAATTGTGTCCAACACAAACGCGGAATTCGCGTGTTCTATCGAGGTGGGACACCTGTCAGCGCAATGATTCTTGCCACCACAAATGGAACACATGCGCTCTTTCTTCTTCTCATCGCGTGTACTTTTGTTGGAGCTTTTCGATGACGAAGACCCGCATCAGAGTCAGAAGATCGACTCTCTGAGGAACCACTCCTCTGCTTGTGATGTTTGGTTTTATACCAAAACCGGTCTTCGTCCAGAGAATCCTCAAAACGTATTTGTTTACGCGCTTGGCGCTCCTCTCCGTCGCTATTACTTTTAAATTGTCGGCTCTGCCAACTCGGCCGACCGTTCCTATGAAATCGAAAATTCCCATAATTTCCTCTACGCGGCTGATAGGGACTGGAGGGCCTCTCATACTTCTGCTCTTGGCCCCTTTCTACATTGCATACTGATTTCGCCAAGGATGGCGCTGAACTTTGCCGACACTGGCAACTATGTCATCTGACAGACCCGACTTCTAAATGGGTTTGCCCGGATGGGTAAGGACATAGTGGTGCCCCAATTGGGCCATGGACTCAATGTCCTTTGGTTGACGTTCTTGAAAAAACGCAACCAACTCACTAGAACACGAGGACAACACTTTGTCTCGTAGCACCAAGTCTAGCAAGCCATTATAGTCCTTAGGAATTCCCTCTATTTCAATCCATCTATTTAGCAGGAGCTTTATCTTTGAGATAAAGTCCTCGAAGTTCTGGTCTGCGCTTGGCATCGCGTTTTAAAAACGCGTTCAGTAACCATCAGCAGTCAGACGGAACTTCCGGAGCAACCTTTCCTTAACTTTGTCGTAATCGGCCCTTTCCTCTAGCGGGAGGCTATAAAAAGTCTCCATCGGAAGCCCCACTAGCAGCGTCGATAACAGAGATGGCCATTGATCTCTGTCAGCCTTATAGGCCACGCAAATTGGTCTCGAATCTTTCAAGAAAGAAATCTATACTGTCAATTTTATCATTAAAATTCGGCAGACGCAGCCTAAAAGGACAATGAGCCCCTCCAGGAGTCGAGTTCTGACCACTCGCACCCACTTCCAATTTCTTCAATTGTATTTCCTTATCCATCATCTTTTCTTCAAGAGCTATTCTCATTCTCTCCTTCTCTAACTCTAATTCTAATTCTCTGTCCATCTTCTTTTCTTGCTATTCTCGCTCTTCTCTCAACTTCTTTTCTTGTGATTCTAACTCTCTCTGTTTCCACTCGTTTTCTTCTTTCATCTCCCTTTCTTGTAACTCTTTATCTTCTTTCATCTTCTTTTCTTGTAATTCTCTATATCTTCTTTTCTTCCAATTCTCGCTCTATCTTCTTTTCTTGTAACTCGAATTCTTTCCTTTTTAGCTCTAGCTCTTCAGCTCAAGCATCTCTTAAAGCATTCTGTTTCTCAATCCTTTCCTTCTCTTCCGTCGCTTCCTTCTCTTTCTTTTCCTTCTCCAGACATTTTTGATTTTCAACTGAATAAAATTCAGCTTTGGCATAGTCATTTAGTTCTTTGCCAGTGTACTCACTTTCTTTCCCAATCTGAATGAAATGCTGTAGGTCCATGGTGTACACATAGAATGCTCACTATTATCTCTGGCTATAGATTTTGCTATACAACTACTCAGTCGTATATAGTTCACTTATATCACAAGATAACTCTCTGCTTACAAAATATGCAGTAATAACAGTAAATATTGATATCAGTACTCCAATATACACATATATATTTATGTATGTAAATATATAACACCTCACCTCTCACTGTATACACATCATCAACCTTAATATCTTATAGTATAAAGTTTTACTTTGCCACTTGGCTACTGTCTCATCACTGTGAAATATTTGGTCTTTCTGACCACTTAGTCTGTGAGATACACTCAACCAAACTTACAATAGTCGACAGTTGTATAATAACAACTAATGAAACTTTCTGGTGCTATGAAAACACTATACCAACTTTATCACAAATCAGGTTTTACTTCCAAGTCTGTTACTGGCATCCACACTGGTGCTATACTCCGATAATACTTCAATTATAACTAATCTTAATAAACTCTGTAATGCAAGTGTTTCTTATGGCAAAATGAGCACTACACAGATGAAAGAAACACACACACACACCACACTCCGAAAACAAAATCCCAGTCACGAGGAACAGCATGATAGACCAAGAAGAGTAGAGGTAGATTAATATATACAGTGCGTGACTGTACACAAACGAAAACAAGGGAAACCTGTAAACGTATTTACAAGATAGCAGGATGAAACAAGAGAATACACCACTTAAACACAACAAAAGAATTACTGAATGTACGCGACAATGAAAATACAAACTACACGAATACACCTAACACCAACAGGGGTTGGAATGTTAAGCAGGGCAGTCGCAGGAAATCCGTATGCCTTACTCCACCACAAAACAAACACAGCCACACCCTATAGAGAATCGATCTAATCCAATCTTTTCCCACAAGTAGGCCAAGAATGGATTAGACTCACCACCCTTCCTCCCTTGAACAAACAAATATAATATGATACAATAGACTAACAACAACTACAGTTAACAATGAAGTGCTGAAAGCTATCTCCTTCACTGGGTACCACTAAACCACTCTAGTCAAAATGAACTAAATAAACTATAACAAAATTATTCTATATTGAAACTAAATTCTATCCAGAAAGTAAGGAAAAGAACACAACCCAAGAAAAGAAAAACAACAACAAACCAAGAAGCAGGCTTCACGAAGCAAACAAAGAAACAGACATATCCTATTTCAAAAGATCAGACTAAATGATAAGTAGAATCAGATAGGAAGACAGAAAAGAAAAATTAGAAATTAGAGGAAAAACAAACAAGAAACATCAATATCAACATATCATACAAAAATAAACAAACAAAGACTTAACTGGAGATCCAACGGCGCTTGAGTATGAAGCTTCCTCAGCACTGATGATGAATGATGAATATACCACAAACAAGACTCCACACTTGAAAACGTTTGATCGAAAAAAATAAAAGTCCAGGCAACCAAGCTTCTCTGAAAATCTGTGTGTCAGTTACTAGCAACAGAGTTCCTTTTCACGGTATGGTATCCTCTATCACTATGATTACACTGTTCCACACGGTGCTAACACAGCCCTGTCCATAACAGCAGCACACTGTCTACCTTCATAAAAGTTCAGCTACACAGCTAGAATCACCAGTCTGTACGTCGGATAAATACGTTTATGGCCCTTGACACTGTTATATGTATATTACACGAAAAGTTTACTTCACAATTCAACACTCCAAAGATCACAGCAGTCCTCAACACAGTATACTACAGGAATCACGCAATCTCTAGGAGACTGGAAGACTTCAAGGTAAAGCAGTCCAGACACGCTCAGGTCATTCGGCTTCACTGCTCACAGGAATTCACCCCTGGCCGGGCACGTCTGCGTGGTAGGGTAACGTCACAGGCGTTGATCTTCACCCCTGGCTGGACACATCGGTGTGGTAGTATCAAGACGACCAAAATGTCCAACCAAGAGACTCGCCAAATAACCTGAGGCACCTACCAACTTCCTAACATCTATGTCTTCCTATCAACCATCTCCTTCCACCCTATACCGAGCTTGACCGAACTATTTCCCATATGACACCCAATTGCCGTCTGGGCCAATCTAAGCTAAATGTTACGGTCAACTCACAACTCCTCTGCTCCAGCTGGATCACTGTTATAAACCACCCAGTAGACCTTGAAATATATCAAACTGACCTGCCTGATGCACGCTGCAAACCTAACCTATCACTTCGATACACTTGTAACCCGACTTGCAAACTCCAGCGCAAACAACTTGAAAATTACATGTGCAACACTTTATCAACGACACAACTGAAAAGTATTTACCGACTGAAAATAGCCATTATCACTGAAACTCTGTAACTAGGTCAGCCACCGTAATCGAGGTCAAACGACCGTAAACAGTATACTACACCGACTGACTGACAAACACACTGACTCTACACTGGACGACCAAAAATAGCTCACTGATGTGAACTAGCAGTAAATATGAGCCAACACACCGTGGCCTACCAACCTTCTAGCATTCTGTGTAGTTCCCTTTAATAAATAATCATGCACACAACGTAGCCAACACACGGCTAGAAATACATATGCAACACAATGCAACATGGATGCCAAAATAACTTGCAATAATCAACAACGCAATTTACCATTATCACAACTGCGGGTATGTCATACCGAGTGCACAACACAATGACTTTCGCTCACCGGCTAAGTTCTGCAATCTAATAAAGCTATACTTAACTACAAATGACTTCTCATCAATGAATTACGAAGAATGCTGCTAGAAACTACTCCACTGTTCTAGACATATGTAAACTAAACTTGATCACATGAATAAATGACAAGTACTATCCATGAACAATAATAATAATAATAATAATAAATTCATTAAGCGCCAAACACGGCGCATAAGGCAGAAACCAGTGCTCTCCAGGTTGTTCGTTGTGACGCCACTCCTCTTAGCTCTTGCACATTATTTAGGCCCAACGTTCTTCCTTCTCTTATTAGAGTGAGTCATGTTTACTGTCGAGCCTGGTTCTGTTTCGGTAACAATAGCTTGTTTTACGATAGTGAATTGTTAACTCACTGATCAACCCTCCGATCCAACCGACCGATTCGAGGGTTTCGAGGTCAGTTATAGGAAAATATCTACACCACTAGATACTCTGGTGTATCTTTTATTCTATAATTTAACATAACATGGTGATATCCATCGAAATATACACATTCCTGATGTTTTTCTTTCGGCGTCTAAGGTGAGAAACGAATTTCACCTCCATCTTGGAAGGGTAGAACAATAATGGCATCCAAATATCCCAGCGAAAATGCTGACAGGGGACAACACAGCGACCTCTCCGGTCGGTATCCAGAAACTCAACTAACTTTCCGCACCAGAATTCGGGCGTACTTCCTTCCGGGTCACATGATCAAAACGGGTTTTTAAATTATCTCATTGTCACCACTCACAGCGTGACCAACTTAATATTTTGTAGAACATCTATACTGTGACAAATAGAAAGTGTTGTATTAGCGGGATAAAAAAAAGGTGAGGATATCAAAGATTTTGGCTACGTCTACATTTCATATTAGTTCATCAACCAAAGAGTTTCAGTATTCTAGTTTCAATATTTCTAGTTGATGAAATAAAACGTTCCAGAGTTTCTACTTAACTTTTTTACAATCTGTTAGATTGTACAGAACTTATCTGGAAACAAGACTTTTCATCAGAACATTATTACCTTTTGTTTTACGCCGATTACAAAAGAAAAAAGTAACACAAAATGAGAGAAAAATGATATGAGAAGCATTACACTTGATTTATACCCGTAAACACATAAACATGATCGTTAACTGCAGAGTGCTTAGATAGCTTCCTTCTCCCTGTAAAGTTGCTGGTTCGAAACCTGCTAACGTCACGTTCCAGTCTACCCTGCTGTACATAGGGACTAGACTCTGCTCTTGAGGTGATTATGGCAAAGGCAGCGAGAAATGGTATCATCAGGGTCCTAAAGCCGAGACCTAGCCTAGTAAAGGCTTTATCGTTTCAAATCATACCGCCGTATCTACTATGGGACTACCATTACCTTTATATATAAGGGTATATCCCGGTTAATGAAACTATATAAGGGTATATCCCGGTTAATGAAACTATATAAGGGTATATCCCGGTTAATGAAACTATATTTCTAAGCTTAAAAAAAATAAAACAAAACAGAGCGGCAAGCAGAGCAGACTAGAGAGAACTCGGCCTACAAGAGCTCGACAGTGAGAAATTGATAGAGAGACGGCTAAGGAAGAAAGAAAGAAATTGAGACTACTTGTTCTTGTAACCTTGGAAAGCTTGAGAACAAAATGAAAAATGAAGACATCTTGTACTTGTAACTTCGGAAAGCTGAAGAAGAAAAATGAAAAGAAATGATATCATCTTGTTCTTGTAACCTCAGAGAGTTGAAGAAGACTTTTTATTTTTTCAAGACATCTTTTGTATTTCTATGTTTTTTCAAGCAGCAGACGCCTCGTGGTATAAAAGAACAGCCATATTAGATTATTTTAAATGTGAGTGGGCGATCGAATTTCCGCAAGTGATATTAACGCTGTTTGTAAAATAAATTTTAACCAGTAGAGAAATGTGTCAGCTGTCAATATTTGGAACGGTTTCCAACGGTTTCAGGGACTCGCAGTTGACATAAAACCTCAATACAGGCGTTAGCGATTTGTTCTCAAACAATAACCACATTGTTATATTCAGTTGACCTGTTTGTTCTGTTCATACCTTTTTGTTTGTCCTAACTATAGGGGGCTGTATTTGCCTGAGTATGTGTGTGTGGATATGAGTATCTGTGAGAAAGACTGTGATGTGAGAGAAATAGTGTATGTATGCAGGATGTATGTGTGTGTGTCCAGGAAATCCTACCACTGGTCGAGGTGTAGCAATTATGTATGTCATTAAAGGTTATTCGGTACGGATGTACGAACGTGTATACACAACTGCCGGGCTGTAACGATTAGACGTTACCTAGATATTTGGATACATACACGATTACGTCAGTGAATATATATTAGTGCTAACCCGAATACAGACATGATTACATAAGTCACTACATGCACGAGTACATAAATGAATAAAAGTGCTAGAATATTCATGAATAAATATATAAATATCTATACAGTGCATGATCATGAATTGTGAAATGGATACAGGCTAGAAACATGTTTAATCACACATATACACCCCACATATACACCCCACATCAATGTCTTCATGAACACTTATACCAATACATTGTTTGGTTTGGTTTGGTTTTTAAGGTTTTTTAGTTTTTTAAGAACTATCTTCATTGCACACGGACAACTCCATCAGTGCTCCGGTCTCCTCTCTTAGATCACACAAGGAGAACCTCAGCACAGTGCAAGAACTCCGTAGCACCGGCGAAGATCCCAATGTGTGTATACAGGAATCACACATTCTATAAATGTTGTTGTGGTAGGTAGGTTTCCTAATTTTTAAGGTTTTGCTTGGACAGCGGCCGTATGGCCTACTTTTTAGGATTTCCAAGTGCGGAGTGATTTTAAACGTATGCAACTTGTATACGGGACCTCCTATTTTTTCGCTCTTATCCGAGAAGGCTAGGTATCCAACCTCACTACCCAGGAGATCAGGGGAGAAGTATGACATCATTAGGAACCACATATTGTCATCAGTTATATTCCCTATGCTATGAGCGAATCCGGTACCTTTAGAATTAGAGGCGGACGCCATTCTTCTGAGCCACTCCAAACACATACCTGATTAGCTTCAAGAATTCAATGAAAGCACACGCAAGAACACCCAACCAGTCGTGATTTTATCAGCAAACTCGGTCTTATTTAGACAGGCATTTAGCCTAGAAAGTAAGGAAATGTCAGAGATGAAAGTGGCAAGTGTAAATTATATAAATATGTTACTTTAATAAACTCAATTCAATCTGCTGTACTTGTCGGTCAAGTGCACTCATTTGAACCACGCACATAAGAAGAATTGAACCTAGTAACTTTAACACAACACAGACAAGAAACATGATATTCTAGAAAATGTCATTCTTGGCCTTTTATTAGCTTGAGCTTTTTTATGATTCAATACTGAATAAAGAGAATGAGAAACAGAATCAAAGAGAAACCAGGAATAGCGGAAACGACTTTCAACAACATTGAGACATATACTAGTATCCAAACAATTAACTTACACATTAAAACTGAGGGTAATCATGTCTTTTATATGTAAACTCGCTGGCCACAACAGATTGAGATACCATCTATTCATCAAACTAAAGGCAGGAACTTGCGATCAGTATAACTGTGGCACTAATAAAATTACTGCTGAACATCTGCTTCAAAGTTGCCCAACATATGCGGAACAGAGAAAACGCAAATGGCCGACACCAGTACCATTCGTGGAAAAGCTCTACGGAGATTCAAATAGCCTCAAACTGACTACTGCTTTCTTTGAAAACATTCAAGTGGACGTCTCAGATTGTACAAAGAGGAAGATATGTAAACTCTTCATTACTGTTTTTTCGTAGTAGAAACTTTAACACCGACCGAGCAACTAGAAGAAATAATTGACGCCTTTGAGATGTGAATATATAAAAAAATGGGGCCCATATCATGAGGGTGGAATAAAATCAATCAAGACGTCATAAAAAAGCTAGGAATGAAAAGATAAAGTATTCTGGTAATATACAATGACATAACACCTTGCTGAAAGCCATATTGGAAGTGTTAAAGCTAAACGCGCAACAAATTAATATTAGTAAATTAATATTAGACAAACATAAAGGTATGTTTTCAGGCACTCGTAAGAAATAAAGAAGTAGAACACTTGGACAACAGAAAAACAACAGACGTGAGTGGCTTACCCAGGGTTCGAACCCCGTACCTTCCGTACGACAACTCCGCCTAGCTATCAAGCGAATCACACTGACCCCACGGCCAGCTAGGCATCCCCAAAAAAAGATGCTTTACTGGCTATTTATCAGTAAGAAACACAAGATAACACCGGAAGTATACAGCCCCTTAATGACGCAATCACTTCTGTTGTTCTCCTATTAACAGTATGTGTCAGTCCAAACAAGACAAAGACCTTGATACTGGGTCCAGTAAATAGTAGAAGACTAAAGGACAATAGTATAGAACAGTGGGTAGGTTTCTGGTATTGTATGAACATAAATAACACATAAGGAAGGGAAACCCGAGGCCTGTAAACAGTAAATTAATATTAGTAAATTAATATTAGACAAACATAAAGGTATGTTTTCAGGCACTCGTAAGAAATAAAGAAGTAGAACTCTTGGACAACAGAAAAACAACAGACGTGAGTGGCTTACCCAGGGTTCGAACCCCGTACCTTCCGTACGACAACTCCGCCTAGCTATCAAGCGAATCACACTGACCCCACGGCCAGCTAGGCATCCCCAAAAAAAGATGCTTTACTGGCTATTTATCAGTAAGAAACACAAGATAACACCGGAAGTATACAGCCCCTTAATGACGCAATCACTTCTGTTGTTCTCCTATTAACAGTATGTGTCAGTCCAAACAAGACAAAGACCTTGATACTGGGTCCAGTAAATAGTAGAAGGCTAAAGGACAATAGTATAGAACAGTGGGTAGGTTTCTGGTATTGTATGAACATAAATAACACATAAGGAAGGGAAACCCGAGGCCTGTAAACAGTAAATTAATATTAGTAAATTAATATTAGACAAACATAAAGGTATGTTTTCAGGCACTCGTAAGAAATAAAGAAGTAGAACACTTGGACAACAGAAAAACAACAGACGTGAGTGGCTTACCCAGGGTTCGAACCCCGTACCTTCCGTACGACAACTCCGCCTAGCTATCAAGCGAAACTGTTTACAGGCCTCGGGTTTCCCTTCCTTATGTGTTATTTATGTTTAAACGCGCAACAGGACGACAGCGCTATCAGTGGGCCAATAACATCAAGAGGTTGACATGAAAGAGTCTATCAGAGTGCACCATCAACACAAGAGACAGAAAACACTGGAAATCAAGTGCACACCACTTCGATTGCGAAGATGGCAGTTGATCTGCTCAGAGTAGTGAATAAATGTTCGCTGTCACAACGAGAAATAACCTTCATTTGCTGCACACCCCACAGAGACGTGCTAAGTACGCCTATTACTACTACTACTACGTCTTCTACCGCTACCACTACTGCTACTGTTAGCAGTGATGCTCCAGAAATGGCCAAAATGCTATCTAATGTTGGTCTTCAAAGGTTTCTACCTTCGCACAAGATTACTCTTGGCAGAGATGCAAATAGAAGGATGATGATGCTTCTACCTTGAGGGAGAATTCACAAGATAATCAGAAATTAAGAACAATGCTGAATGTGTCTTAGCACAGTTAACTTATTTTTTGCTCGACAACTTTTGTGAAGAGATATATTGTATGATTAAGCCCAACTGATTTAATTCAGTGAAATCTTAATTTAGTAGTTCTGCTTCAAGTGTATTTAAAGTGACTGAGACATGCGGGCGCAGTACACTCAAAAGGATAAAATCAACTATAAATGTGCATATATACAAATAACAAATGTAATAATCAATTATTTTTAACAGCATAAAATGAATAATTCCTTACAAAAAAGGTAATCATCACAGGGTGATGTTATGGATATTGAGGTAACTGTTTGAAAGTTCGCTTGGCAGCTTTTAAGTTTGTACTTAGCTGCCAGAAAGTTTGTTGGTTTCTGCTTCAGCCGATGTTTGGTTCTTTGCAGGTTTTGCACTGATTCAATCTCGTCACTGGTCAAGTCTGGAGGTTGTGACACGTTCCAAGAAATATCAGGGAGTAATCTCGAAGCTGGTCCAGCGTCTTCAAGACCCGTCTGATGATGGTGTCTAGCGTCGACAGCAGGCCACTTATACCACACACTTTGTTCCAGAAATATCACCTTCAACTGGTACCACCGACTAGTTTCATGAAAGAAGAGAAACAAATACCCTCCTAAGTATTGGGTTTCCTGACACACAATCATGTCACCCCCCCCCCTCTTTTTTTTCTTCTCATTCCACCATACCATCTACTTCAGAACATTACTCTCTCTGAGCATTAATATTAATCCCAATGAGCGGAAAACATTCATTACATTTACATTGAGTATCTTTACATTTGCACTAGTTGAAAAGGTGAATAATAAAAGAAGTATGTACATCATCCACTGCCTGCTCCATATGGATTTTGGGACTACCTTTGCTTTTGGTTCTCTATGAGAAACCCGCATAAAGCAGTCACCAGCTCTTGCAGTGGTGGTTCATGAAACCATCATTCCATATGCTGAGGTTGCCAGCCTCATATGACTTGGACATCCATTAGCAATTTTCACATGTTAATAAACGCACAATACAGAATTAAAAATGTACAACTCACCCCAAATCTCTTTAGGAATACTCACTCCTGGCTCAGAGAAATAGTTAAGTCAACTTGTTTAAGATGCCTCTCACACGCGGTCTTGGGTATTACTTTACACTAGGCTCCAGCTCTGACTTCATGTTCAGATTCCTAGGATTCCGGCTTTTCGTGTTAATGTAAGAAGAGTTTTCTTGGGATATAAGTCCACAAGATGCTCAAACAAGGTCCGGTCCGATAAATGGAATTCTGATCCTATTCCTTACTCTGGCTAGCTTGCTGCCTTCTTCACGAGGTGAATTTCACTGTGCTCTAAACCGACGAAAGTGTCAAATTATATTGCAACTGTCGTCCCACACACGTTGTTGTTACTATCTGACCAGGCTCCAATCAGAAGTGCTGTTTATAACGTCTAAAATTGCCCAGCCAATTGTATTCAATCACGCGTGTTATGATGGGGTTTATCCCAATAATTTCTTCATAGGAAGATTCTGTGTGATTTAAAAAAGTCACTTTCTATATAAGGAATTGTTATTTCCGTCGTTTATCGGTCCTGTTTATACTCACGACTTCCTACTTTTTCACAAATAATCTTTTTCCTAACACATATTTCAAAATTCCGTCTTTCAGGTGCATGTCTGAAATAGGTCACCACCTGGATAATTTACTGCCCTGTACCTGTGCAAACACACATTCATCGTGTGACCATCTGAGTTGTGTTCTCTCCACGAGAGAATTTAAGAAGTTACAATAGCCATATCAGCGATAACCAAGCTTGCGGGGCGATCTTTGTGTTAAAACGCCGCGCCAATGTCTGGTACACGAGAACTTTACCAACATGACTGTCGGTCAGTATTACATCACTTGTCTACTCTCTAAGCATGAATGATCAGGTAAATAGACATAACGAATTATTACAGGAAGAAGTGTAAACAGGTGATTAGGAAAGTATTTATGTGCTCCGAAAATGAGAAATAAGTAGATAATGGGCGAGAGAGGGATAAAAAAATACGAAAAGAGAGCGACCCATAACGCCACAACAACTACTATTGAAACTAAAACAACTCCTTCAACTGCTGCTACTATTACTACTACTCCTGCCGCTACAACTAAGGCCACTTCTACTACTTCTACTGCTATTACCACTACTACTACTGCCTTAACTGCTGCTGCTACAACAACACTATTATAACTACATCATCACGCGAGAGAAAACTTAATTGCAGCACTTCTATCTATGATGAAATCTTATACACAACTCACTGGTCTAAATGACCACATTTGATCAGTATCTTAGAAGCCTAGCTGCTCTAAAGAACAAGCAGATATATATATATATATATATATATATATATATATATATATATATATATATATATATATATATATATATATATATATATATATATATATATATATATATATACTCTATTCTTACAGCTCTATACTAAACGTAATAGGCATAGGCTACTCACAGAGCTAGAGAGTACCCTAATCTTTCTTTCACAAAAATCACTGATGTAAAATTAACCACACTTACGGCTCACAAGAATGCAATATAACCATTACTTAACACTACACAAATAATAATAATAATGGTAATAAGTACACACTTGTATACAGCGCAATGCGACACTAGAATTCCTCTCATAAATTCACTTAGTACTTTTCACATTTAACACACAGTCTCACGGTTGAAATAGCGATGAGATATATATGTGAAATTCCGCTAGAAAACACATACGTCGCAAATCAGCCAGAGGCACAAGGATAGTCAATTACCAAGCCTCGAAGTGAAACTTTTGTTTACCCTGTTTTGTTCACGGCAACACATTGTCGAAAACCAAGGAATAATCTACTGGCCAGACCAAACTATAGATAGACAAACGCTAATAAGCAATAACTCTTAAAACTGAAACGTCTAATATTACTAATCTAAAGTATTATAAAAATGTACTCATATGCAAGCATACCTCTTTGTCGTTAGTTCTCTTAGCACAGACGCAACTATGCAACAGCCCGGACCTCACTTGGTTATCGTACTAGGGCGCGTTTTGCACAAGAAGACGATCTGGCTACTTCTCAGCTCTGACCCAAGCCTTTCACTGCTTCAGTTTAAATCTACATCTCTACCCCTGTACCACATGATAGCTACGTCAAAATGTTAGGCTAAGCTCCGCCCATCCCTCTAGGGAGCAAATCAGGAGTCCTATGCTCAGTTTGGATGACATGAGATCACATTTTAGTAAGGATTATCTTCCTCATTGACACAACTCAAGGTCCGCCCACTAGGTTGCATTCCCACGATATCTCTTGCCTGGAGTCACACCTATCCCGGTTTTGTACTCAACAAGATGTGTTATCAGACAGCGCCAGGATGTCTAACAACCGAGGGCTGTCACCCATTACATCTTCTGCGTCTCACACGTCTATCTTCTTCATGGTTGGCAAAGAGGTGTGTTTCGTTTAGATCGCCCATTCCCGTGTGAGAATGCCAGTATGAGCCCAAATATACACCGTAGACAAGATCGACAACTATTACTCAGTCAAAAATTACACCTTTCTGGCCACACGGTCACATATATATATATATATATATATATATATATATATGTATATATATATATATATATATATATATATATATATATATATATATATATATATATATATATATATATATGGGAGCCGCGCTGGTGTAATGGCTTCGGCGTTGTACTGGCGACCAGGTGTTCATGGTTCAAACCCGGGCGTCGGCGTTTGAAGAAATGTTTGCGGCCGGAAATTTGACTGAATAGCCTGAACGGCTCCTGTGATAAACCCTCTGTGGATGGGAAGGAGCGAAGCTCCTGACCGGGTTGGAAGGAAAGTCCTCAGGTTCCCCAGCCTTGCAATGACATGTCATTGGGCCGAAGGGCTGAAAGCCCAAGTGCCGCTGGTTAAGGAAAAAAAAAAAAAAAAAAAAAAAAAAAAATATATATATATATATATATATATATATATATATATATATATATATATATGTGTGTGTGTGTGTGTGTGTGTGTGTGTGTGTGTGTGTGTGTGTGTGTGTGTGTGTGTGTGTGTGTGTGTGTGTGTGTGTGTGTACCTGATTCTAAGGAAAGCAAACCTGGAGTAAAAATGATTGTTAATCTCGGATGTGCATTGCTAAAAAAAATGCATTATCACAGTCTAGCAGTAAAGCACGAAATCGTGTGTCCATTAAGCTAAACAAAAAAATTCACACATTAGTTACGAACATAGCATTACTTCTGAGGTGCCCCAGAGGCACAAGGATAGTCAATTACCAAGCCTCGAAGTGAAACTTTCGTTTACCCTGTTTTGTTCACGGCAACACATTGTCGAAAACCAAGGAATAATCTACTGGCCAGACCAAAATGAAAAACAATTAAAGAAATTCTTGAATGGAACGCAGATATAACCAGATGGCAACATAAGCAAGTGATAATCTTCAGAAATCTCCGCACATGCCAGTATAGATTGAGATACCACCCATTCAACAAATTATAGATAGTAACTGTGAAGAGTAGAGGCATTTCCTTTTTCAGTGTCCCTGGTAAAATCTACCCTAGAATCCTGGAGCAGAGACTCAGACGCCTAGCTCAGCCACAAATGGATGAGGTCCAATGTGGCTTCCGAGCAAGCTGAAGTACTCAGGGCGTAATCTTCACACTCATACAGCTGAGTGAAAAGGCCCGTGAGTATAAGAGTGAAATGCATTTTTGTTTCAGATCTGGAAAAGGCGTTTGACAAGGTCCCATGGAGCAAACTTTGGGACTGTTTAGCAAGGGAGAACATTCCAGCACCTCTGATTCATACTATACAGAGATTCTAGAAGTCTTGCAGAAATTATGTGAGGACGGCAAACCATAAGTCAGACGAGTTCAGGATCATCACTGGTGTAAGACAAGGTGATATCATGTCACCTTATCTTTTCATACTCCTCATGGACGATGTCATCAAGGCATGTAAGGAGAGGACAAGAAAGTATTCCGTGGGGTGCTGGAAGATGAGACAGGTCTGTATTTCAGGGCTGGGATTTGCTGATGATGTTACCCTGATTGCTAAATCAGATGTACATCTCCAATCAAACCTGCAAGTCTGGAAGGAAGAGCTGGAGAAGAGAGGGATGGTCATCAGCAGCTCTAAACCAAAAACCATGGTTATATCACGAGAGGAAAGAAGGCACCAGATTAAGCTGGGGGAACAGGTCCTGGAGCTTTAAATACATCGGAGCTGTCGGTAGGGAGGCATCAAAGAAAAGTTGGCTACCTGAAGAGCAGCAGCAAGGAGACTTTTTCAGGCCATAAATCGAGGATTCCTCAGCAAAAGAGACGTTGGCAAGAAGAAAAAGATGGTTGCATACCGCTCCACCTATATCCCAGTCTTGACAAATGGGTACGAGTCATGGGCAATGACTACAACCCACAAATGCCAGATCCAAACCTAAGAAATAAGGTATCCTAGGAAGGTGATTGATGTAACAAGAAGAGATATGGTCCGCAACAAGACGATACGTCAATGCTTAAAACGCCAACCCCTGCAGATCCAAGTAGAACATTCCCAACTAAGATGATTTGGCCATGTCTGCAGAATGGGAGAAGATCGGATACCACGACAGGCATGGGAAACTAAGAGCAAGGGATCCAGATCTCCAGGGCGACCCAGAGTCCGCTGGGAGGACAACATTAGACAATCTTTGAAGGACCGAGGACTAGAATGGAACCAGGGAAGACAGCCGATAGGATAATATGGCGCTCTCTCTTCCAAACCCCTACACCTCACGGTAGAAGAGGAACGACACAAGTAAGTAACTGCTGATGAGCATAAGAAATAGAAAATGCTGAACATCTGTTGCAAATATGCCTAACTCTGAGATTACTGATATAGCCTCCGTCCAAGAAACCTTCGTGAATCAAAACAACAGAGTTTAAATAAGAGGGTACCAAAACACAAGGGTAATAAGCGATGGACACAAAATGAGCATCCCAATTTTAACACAACTGCCAACCAAAGAAATACCAAGACAAGATGATATAGGCAATGTTTGAATGTTGCTGTTGTTGTTTAAATAGGGCTGCTCAGCTTCTCGCTCTTTTACAGCCAACACCAAATTGAAGATTTGTAAATTTAGGATTTTCCTGTGGCTTTTCTGCCGTTTTGAAACGTGTTGAGTTGAGGTCGTGAGCCATTTCTCCACCTTGGTTTGCTTTTAAAGGATCGTCGTATCTTGTCCCAAGCTAAGAGTAGGAAGCAGAGCTATAATACTGTACTTTGGTTCTCGGCTCGACCACGGAATTGTCACGTCCTGCACAGAGCCACTTCTCAGTTCCCCCTGCCAATTACTAGGTCCATAATGGGATCCTCGTGCATGCAGTCAACCAGGTCAAAGCTAAAGAATCACGTCTGGGGCTCAAGTGACTTCTCCAAGCTTAGTGTGTAATGCTGGGTTCTCAACAAGTTTCACCACATGAGGAATCCCTGGAAGTGTGTGGATGATTTTAATAGTCAATGAGGGTGTAATTAGCCTCACATACAGAGGTTCACTTCCACATATGTATATTGTAGCATTGTGCATAGCTGGTGGGGTCATATAAGGATGACTTCAGATATGCCTTCATGTATTTATTATAAAGTAAAGTAATAGCTAAAAATAACTTCAAGGAAAAGTGGCATTGAGATCATAGTGAGTCATATGTTGTGGCACGTACGATAGAGTAAATAATAATGTAGATGACATTGCAGATAATGTACTTAAAATACTGCTGAGAATATGAATAGATTAACTGATAACAAGACTGTAATTCTATATAGTGGTGTCTGGGGGGGGGGGGGGGGGGAATACTTAAACTGCAGCTGATCTTGCTGGAAAAGATACAAATAGCTACACAAATTTAATGTAGAGTTTTAGAACTGGAAACATTGCTGTGAGACTCACAATGCCCTCTGTTTAATCAGTTAATAACACTGACAAACAACATTTTTCTTTCTTATATAAGAATAAGTGTTCTTAGGTCAGTTTCTTGCGCTGATTTCAAATCTGAAATCCGTTTATCTCTATCACGTCGGGTTCTTAAGATATTTGTGAATAAATATATTTTTGGGAAACCGTTATTTGCTCCGTTTCATTTTTACTATATAACTTATTGAAAATTAATAAAAAGCAACATAATTCTACTTTTTATACTGCTAAAAGATGCATGTCATATGTTACGCGATTTTTTCAAATAGTTACTGTATTTTGAAATAATTCTGAGCAAAATATGGCTTCTAGAAGTTGTAGAAATTCGGCTGATCTGTTCTGTTACGTGTGCGGATATTTTACCGATCGTGTTGACCAGAAAAACTTTACACCATTACTAAAGAAAGCATATGAACTTTATTTCGATTCGAAAGTTGATGATGCAAATAAATCTTGGAAGCCAAATGCAGTTTGTTCGATACATTGGCAGGTTGGTTACGAAAATCGCCGAAGCATAAGTCGATGCCTTTTGGAGTGCCAGTAATATGGCGTGAACATACAAATCACACTACTGATTGTTACTTCTGCTTGACAAATATCCATGGTTTCACTTTTAAAACTAGAAAGTCTGTGGTTTATTCAAATATTGAATTGGTTTCGAAACCAGTGCCTCATGATCCAATCACGTGTCCGATCCAAGTTACCACCAGAACATAATCCGTTGGACGTGAATGAACCATCAGAAAGTGATAGTTTACCTGCTTTAGAAACTAATTCTGACTCCGATTATATACCGGTGAATGATTCTTCTTCTTCCGTCCTTAGCCACCGACCGTCAACGCAGTCAGTGGCCATTACGCCTAGTGGCGTCTTAGGGCAACAGCAGATAGGTTTTCTTTGCCATTGTTTCCCATCACGCCTATTGGCGTCTTTAGGGCAACGGCAAATCAATCCATTTGCTGTTGTTTCCGTAATCGAAGTGACTGGCAAACGGGTGATCAGCCCGTTGGTCGGTGAATGATGGTGTTTACTTAATTAACCATTCAGGACTTTCAGATCTAATACGTGATCTCGCTCTTACCAAAGGACAAGCGGAATTACTCGGTTCGCGACTCAAAGAATGGAATCTTTTAGCGCCCAATACTCCGATATCTAAATTTCGTCATAGACACAGAGAACTTGTTCAAAATTTTGAGATGGATGATGACATTTGCTATTGCAAAGATGTAAACGGTCATGAGCACATAGTCAACGAATGGCGATTTTTCATCGATTCTTCCAAGACTAGTCTAAAAGCCGTGTTATTGCATAACAGAAATTTATTTTCATCAATTCCAGTCGCCTACTCTGTTCATATGAAAGAAACTTATGACAATATGGCTATACGTTTGGAAAAAATAAAGTACAATGACTACCAATGGCGGATTTGTGGAGACCTAAAGGTCATTGCAATTCTCACGGGCATGCAGACTGGGTATACTAAATTTTGTTGCTTCCGATGTGAATGGGACAGCCGCAACAGACAGGAACATTATGCAAGAAAGGTGTGGCCTATCCGGGATCGTATGCAGCTCGGGCATAAAAATGTAATACACGAGCCATTAGTTAACAAAGACAGCTTCATTTTACCACTGTTACATATAAAGTTGGGGCTCATGAAGAATTTTGTAAAAGCGTTAGATAAAACGAGCAAAGCTTTCACTTATCTTCGAGAAAAGTTTCCGCAAGTTAGCGATGCAAAGATAAAGGAAGGTATCTTTGTAGGACCTCAGATTAGGAAAGTTATTGCAGACAAACAATTCGAGAACTTGTTACATGGTAGTGAACTTCGCGCATGGATGGCATTCAAATCGATTGTCGATAACTTTCTGGGAAATCACAAATCTGTTGACTATGTTGCATATTGTTAAGCAGTGCATAGATGCATACAGAATTATGGGCTGTAACATGTCCCTCAAAATCCATTTGCTCGATTCGCATCTTGACTTTTTCCCTGACAACCTTGGCGAAGTCAGCGATGAACATGGAGAACGATTCCATCAAGATATCGCCGTAATGGAGTCACGTTTTCAAGGACGGTGGAGTGTGACCATGCTTGCCGATTATTGTTGGATGCTTCATCGCGATGTACTACATGCCATTCACCGACGAAAGTCGACTGCAAAGAAATTCAAGCCTACATAACTGTTATACTTCTTGTACGAATGATGTTGTAATACTGTATGCGTTGTTAAAAAACTTCAATTGCGTTTTTCTAGAGATCCCGATCTGATAGAGAAAAACGGTTTGCAGATTTAAAAACAGCGCATTAAAATTGACCAGAAAAACATAGAAATGTTAGAGAAAGAAAAAAAAAGTTTTTTTTTGTTAGTCAGTGTAATCAGACAGGCAGACATGCATAGGTCCATGTGGAGTGTGGAGAAGACAAAAGTCTAACAGTTTAACATGTCCTCCAAGAATACCGGATCAACGAGAGGAACAGACGGACTGCATGATACCATGAACCCATTTGAGTTAGAAACTGTATGGCAGTGAGAGCAATGTGGAAAACCCGTCTAACTTTATGAGAGAAATAGGTATGGTTATATGTGAGGGAAATATGTGAGGTTATGTATGAGAGAAAAAGGTGTTGTTATATGCGTGAGAAATAGGTACGGTTATATGTGAGAGAAATGGTTGTGGTTATATGTGAGGGAAAAAGTAGTGGTTATATGTTAGAGAAGTAGGTGAGTTTATAGGTGAGAGAAATAGATGTGGTTATATGTTAGAGAAATAGGTGAGGTTATATGTGAGGGAAAAAAGTGTGGTTATATGTTAGGGAAATAGGTGAGGTTATATGTGAGAGAAATAGGTGTGGTTACGCGTGAGAGAAATATGTGCAGTTATATATGAGAGAAAAAAAAATGTAGTTGTATGTGAGAGAAATAGGTGTGATTATATGTGAGCGAAATAGGTGTGGTTATATTAGAGCATACAACGAAGAAGAAGTGTGCCATGGAGGTAAGAAGCAGAAAACACTGGAGATTCATTACAGCTGATATTGGTTGGGGAGATGGCTTTTGATCTGATCTGATTTTTGTGATGTGTCATAAATGAAGACGCAGTTGGTGGAAAAATTCACTAAAGCTTAAAGAAATTCGAATTTTTTTCCCTGGATGTGAAGATGTGAATGTGACACACTAGATCTGGCCGGGGCTGCAACAATGCTCAAATCTCCTCACTTAGTTTGCATAAGGCTAGGCATCGATCTTACTACCCAGGAAATCAGGGGGGGGGGGGGGGGGGGAGTATGATATCATTATGAACCACTGATCTGAAATACATGATCTTTTCTGTCATTAATTTCCAGGTTCAACACTTGGTGATGCTTTTATTGATGAAATTGAAGTAAATTATACGTTACTGAAAAAAAAATGAACCTCTGACAGAAGCGTCAAGGGATACCAGTTCAGAATACGAGATCTCATCTGCCGAGAACACAGAGCACAGAGCTGACGGCAATGCGACGAAAGAGGTAACAGAACTGATCAAGACATCTCTGATGGCTTTCTCTTGCAAATGATCCTCCATGATACTATGTTTCCTGGAGATAGGCCTACAAATATTACGGACATTCCAGGAGCCCCCACCTCCATAATTGTGCTCTTATTTGTTTCTCTGTTGTTTTAATACTTTTTATTTTTAAGACAGCTAGTATTGATGATAATCTGGTATGTAACGATTCAACTCGCAAACATTATTTTGTGACTTTTTGCTGTCAATGTATGCAAACCTTTATTCCATAGTCCCAAGCGGACATACTGTACTGTATTACATACTGTAATAAATTCCATACATTAATATAGTACTACACCAGGTAAATGGTCCTCCAGGTTGGGGGTTTTAGCATAGGGCTGACACCCCTGTCTATGTAAAAAATAATTGAAGTTACGGAAACAACAACGAATAAACCAACTTTGCTGCGGGACGGACATCCGGAGTCTGAGGCTCGTATGACTGTCAGTGGTGAAAGCCGAAAGGAAGCCACTGACATGAGAACGGACGTTCTGACCGCAAAAAATGATACTTCTTCTTCTTCTTCTTCTTCCTCGTTCGCCCTGAAAAGGACGGTGGTTGTAAACATGATACAAGAATATGATTTTGTAATGTCAGGACAATGAATGAGACGGGTAAACTAAAACAGGTCACGGCAGAAATGAGAAACTATAGGTTACACATTCTAGGGATAAGCGAGAGCAGATGGACAGGGGCAGGAAAAGTTAAAACAGCAACATGAGAAACAGTACTTTACTCTGGAAGAGAGGATGGACAGCACAATGAAGGTGTAGCCATTATTCTGCTGAAAGGAATAGAAAGGACATTACTGGAATGGAAACCCATCAACAACAGACTGATAAGATTAAGATTGAGAGGTAGATTCACCAATAATACAATATTACAATGCTACGCACCAACGAATGAATTCTATCAACAACTGCAGAAAGAAATGGAAGACACACCTAGATATGATCTTATTATAGTAATGGAGGACCTCAATGCAAAAGCTGGTACACACAATACATATAATGAAAGAGTAATGGGGAAATGCGGCAGCGGAAAAGCAAACGAAAATGGGGATAAATTAATAAGTTTCTGTAGTATTAACAGCCTGGTCATTGGAGGGACACTTTTCCCACATAAAGAAAATCACAAATTAACATGGCAATCACTAAATGGTCGGGACAGAAACCAGATGGACCACATCATGATTAACGGTAGATGGAGACATGCATTACTGTCGTAGATTTTTGATAGGAGAATTAAGACTTGGGTTGGTCCCTTCTGAATAGATTAGAATAAATGATAGTCACAATGGGAGATGATAATAGAAATAGATTTCCACGAGTGAGATGGTAGAATGTGATAGAGGCTGTCTCTGAGATTGAGAAATCTTCTCTCTCTCTCTCTCTCTCTGCCTATCTTCTACGACAGATTTAGAGGAGTCAGACAGTCTAAACATATATATATATATATATATATATATATATATATATATATATATATATATATATATATATATATATATATATATTAATATATCTCTATCCACTCACGTGCACGCACATTCAAGTGACGACAGTTAAACACACAGACGTGGGAAAACTATAACAGTGATTATATAGATATTTTGGAACTAAACTGACCGACACGCTGGAATAATTATTGAGTAGTTTAATTATCATAACAAACTTCTCTCACAACATATAAAAATTACATCAAAGCATATAGTCATAAAAATCAAGGAATTGCTACAAGAAATGATAGACCCGTTGGTAGGATCCTTCCCCTCGATGTATAGCTCACAGTTCCGTTAGAAGACAGTGATAGCCCCAAAGAGACACAGATACATATGATTTTGTCTAATATTTCCCCCTTTTAAGGTATGGACCGACTTGATATCTCTGCTCTATTTTAAGGGAAATATGGTTAGCAATACTTGCATAAAGAAAGTTAAGACAGCAAAATGAGTGCCAAAATACAATAATAATGAATCACTCAGACCTGCACTCACTCTATTCATTCAGCCGCGGCCACGTGCTCTGTTGCATACTTACAGCTTTGTTCGCAGTATCTGGAACATAATTCTTAGGGACATTCACATACAGACTCGTCAAATGCAGTCTTGACCAAGAAATCCCCAGTTCCAAAAAGACGGGTTGAAATTCTCTGCTTCAGGGAACGATTCCTTGGGTGTTCTTATTTTATCGAATGTCTGTCTAAGTCACATAAAAAAATTGTCCAGGCACGAACATTAACAACGAGCACAGTGTCACTAGGTTAGGTATTCTAGAAATGAGGAATGTCAGGTCGGTGGGTGTCTTCTTTCCGGATAGGACTATATTTGGTCACCACATCACTAGTCAAAACTCCGTCAGAATGTTACTGACGTTAATATGTTACTTGCCACATAGGCTAAAAATGTACTTGAGTTGTTTCTCAGGAAGAATTAAATATGGCGCGATAGGCCTGTTACTTCATTTAACCTATGGGGTACTTGTAAAGATTATGCCCCCAGGTTTTTTTTTTCAAGGAAAATGTTTTAGTTCTTCAAGATATCACTCATCCGTACTTAACGCTGGCAAAGTTTTGGGTTAACCCCAGTATTCACTGAATAGAGGAAAAACACATATAAAATAATTATACATACTAGGGACTAGTTATAACTTACATTTTTAAATTGCAAGCGTACAGCTTGACTTATCATTTAAACCTTCCTGTGAAATAAGTTATATATAAAAAATCAATCAACATGAATTAGGAATACCTACGTATTCCGTCAACACTCATGAGGCAACTAGCATTTATAAGTTAGTTAGAAAAATTATTCTCGTCTGATTATTTAGCAGTAAAATTAAATTCCTTAATAGCCGACTGAGTTTAAGCTAGAAATTATAATTTCTGTTTTACACTGTAACTCGTCACTATAAAAAAATACTGACTATATAAATTAAGCACTCTGCACCAAATCTAAGTAGTGAAACATGAAATAAGCGATTATCACTTTAAACACTTCACAAAATATTAGATACTTAATATAATATATTTACCTCAACACAGAACTACAGGAAATCGCACACTTTAGAATTATACGCTGATATATTTATTTGAAGTCTAGAGCTCGGTAAATTTCCGAACAAACTAGGGCTTCGCTATACAGCTTATTCTATTCACGAACAACCTGTCTACTGCGAATTTGGAGAATGAATGAAAATCTAGTTTCAAACTCCGGTAAATATCTTAAACCAGGACAAAGGGGTCCCAACTTATTTCGCAAAACGAAATAATCTCCCCTTTTCCGTCTTAACACCTGCTTTAGCTTAAACGCATGCCGTAACTGCCACCTACTGACCGAGAGTGCGCGTGTCAGTTGCGAGTCTCAGACGGCCTGTCTCCAATGCCGAGGCAGTTTTCACACTTCGCCGAGAACTTAGCCGGATGACCGATGTGGCAGGTGAAAATGCTAGACGGTAAGTCTCAATTACGCGCCGTGGAGATGTCGGTTTTGACACCACACCTGAGCGCTCAGTCGAAGAAAACGCGCGTGTCAGCTGAATGTGCAGACAAAAGTCTGCTCGTATGTCTGAGATTGATGCATATTCACACATCTCGTCCACTGACATCTACTTAATAGAATGCGTATCCCAGTATGAGAAAGAAAGCGGGTAAACGTTAGAATGGGAAAATAGTAATGTTTATAGTCGCAAACGTACGAATGCGAAAAACACAAGGATAAAAGAGCGATAATAAAATAGAGGACACGGGTATAGAAAGAAGAGAAAAATAGAAAATGTATTGCTCATAATCTCTACGTGACAATTACAAGATGTGAAGGTAAGAAGAGGTGCAGATGTGGGAAGTGATCACCATTTAGTAGTAGCAAAACTGAAAGTGAAACTAAGAAGGGCTGGACTAACTGTAACTACACAAAAAAGGTTTGACATCAGCAAATTGAAGGACCTCCTTACCAGAAAAGCTTTTGCGGCTGACATAAAGAACGATATCAATTTGCCAAAAGTCAGGAAATGACATTGACTGATGATATAGACCAGAAATTCAACACCATTTCAACAATATATAAGGAAAGCAGCAAATCATGCTTGGGATTCCAGGAAAGGAAGAAGCAAGACTGGATAACACCAGAAACATTAAACACCATAACACTGAGAAAGGAAATGAAAAGAAAGAAAACAGAAGCGAAGTCCCCCAGGTTAAAGCAACTATATAGCGAACAGTACAGTCAGCTGGACAAGGAAATTAAACGCCAAACCCGAGCCAACAAAAGGAATTTCCTAGACGATCTTGCAAGACAGGCAGAAGAGGCAGCACTGAGAAATGAACAAAGCACAGTATACAAAATAACTAAATTCATCAGCGGAAAACGAGGTGCAAACAATATTACATTAGTAAGAGATAAGCAAGGAAATCTCATCACGACAGCAGAGGGACAGGAAACAAGATGGGCAGAGCACTTCAGAGAAACTCTGAACAAGGAACCACCAGAGACACAATTGAATGTTCCTGAAGCTGAAAACGATCTAGATGTAAATACAGACATTCCACGAAAAGAAGAAATCATCACAGCAATCAAAAGGTTAAAGAACGGAAAAGCTGCTGGCCATGATAACTTAAATGCAGAGCTATTTAAGACAGATCCTGAGCTAGCAGCAGAACTATTAGAACCACTATTTGCACAAGTTTGGAAAATGGAGACAACACCATCAGAGTGGAACAAAGGAATAATTGTCAAATTTCCCAAGAAGGGAGATCTTGCAGACTGCAATAATTGGAGAGGAATCACTCTTCTCTCAGTTCCCAGCAAAATACTAGGCAGGATAATTATACAGAGAATTTCGAAAGCAGTAGACCACAAACTGAGGAAGGAACAAGCAGGATTTAGAAAGAACAGAAGATGTGTAGGTCATATATTCACTCTCAGGAACATTATAGAGCATTGCTCAGAATGGCAAAGACAGCTGTACATTAATTTCGTTGATTTTGAAAAGGCTTTTGACAGCATACATAGGGACAGTTTATGGAAAATACTGAGAGCTTATGGAATTCCAAGCTGCATAGTGTCAATCATAAAAAGCCTCTATGCCAACTTTACGTGTAGTGTTGGGCAGAGCAACCTAACCTTTGAGGTGAAGACAGGAGTACGACAGGGATGCCCCTTATCAACCACTCTATTTTTAACAGTCATAGATTGGGTGATGCGCCAGACAACAGAGGGCAGTCCAAGAGGAATAAGATGGACTACATTTTCTACATTGGAAGATCTGGAATATGCAGATGACATTGCACTACTAGCACATTCACATCAACACATCCAGGAAAAAACGGATAGACTTAATACGTATAGCCAGCAGGTGGGCTTGAACATCAATTTAAAGAAGTCAGAGGTCATGACGCTCAATGTGAGCAACCCTGAGCCCATATCAGTAAGGAATCAGCAACTGGTACAGACAGACACCTTCACATACCTAGGATGCATAGTAACACCAGACGGCGGGGCAGGCAAAGACATCAACATCAGAATGAATAAGGCAAGAACAGCCTTTTTTAGCCTAAACAACATCTGGAAGTCCTCTCAAAAAAGCACAAGCACAAAATTAAGATTATATCAGAGCTGTGTGCTTTCTGTGCTTCTCTATGGTGCGGAATGCTGGAGAGTTACAGAGAAGGAAATGTCGAAATTTTCCTCTTTTCACACAACATGCCTAAGAAAAATTCACCGAATCTTTTGGCAGAATACCATCACCAACCAAGATGTGCTTACTCGGAGCAAGCAAGAGGACATGCACACCATCATAGCTGGCAAACGCTGGAGTTAGGTTGGCCATGTCCTCAGAAGAGACCCGGATTCCATCACAAGAACAGCTATGCTTTAGACTCCGCTGAAGGAAAACGAAAGAGAGGCCGACCAAAAATAACCTGGCGGAGGACTGTGGAGGCTGAGATGCAAAGAATGAACCAGAGTTGGGGCACTGTACGAGGGATGGCCGCCGACCGAGCAAAGTGGAATCAATTTGTTGTTGCCCTACAAGACGCCACTAGGCGTGATGGCCACTGACTGCTTTGACGGTCGGCGGCTAAGGATCAAAGATGAAGACACCAGGTAAATACAATACAGTCGTCACACACACACACATATATAATTTTTCCAAAAATAATAAATAAAATAGTTCATAGTGCATCAGAATAATCATGCCCAAATAGACAAATTCACACTCATATATATATGTCGTGGTTGAGTAAAGTGTAGAGTATTTGTCGAGTAGGACAACAGTAGTGAAATCGACAAGGGATAGTGGACTGACAGAGTTATAGATTACACACACAGAAAGGTGTAAATAGGAGATGGACTTGAGACAACCTGGAAGAAGATTTATCAAAAGTGATCTCTCTCTCCAAGCCTCAACTCACTTTTTACTGTCTAAGCATCTCCTGCTCTCACTCTTTTCTCTTATCAAACATAGAGATTATAGTAAAGAGCTAAACAAGTTTAATTATGGATGAAAAGGGTCGGGAACATCGCATTAATAAATGTGTAAACTTTATTAAAGAAGAAAAGCATGGAATTAATGCATATCATCATTCACAGCATAAATTACATCAATAATCAAAATATTCATCAATAGTCATAAATAATCATCAATAACCACCAATAATGCAAATACACACCCACAAACGCCCACACCACCAACACTCATAAAACCTGTAGAACGCGGAGAAAATAACTAAGCTGTCCGACAGAGGGTCTGCTTTCGGGGACCAAAGGCGCTAGCTCCAGAAAGAGTCTTACCGATAAATATCCTTCAAGATGACTGAAGTGAAATACCAAACTTTCCTTGTCGGGCTAAACGTTGGTGACCCCTAATTGCGCGAGGGAACACTGGAAGACGTTGTTTATCTCCTGCTGACCAAATAAACGAACTGAGCGACAGCCTGTCCGCTTTTTTGTGGGACCAAAGGTGCTAGCTCCAGAAAGTGTCTTACGGATAAATATCCTTTAAGATGAATGAAGTGAAATACCCAACTTTCCTTGTAGGTGCTATACGTTGGTGACCGCTACTTGCGTGAGGAGGGCTGAAACTCTGTCCATAGATGGCTGCTCATACGTGCGAGGTTTTAAGTATCCAGAAAATACACCAGAAGAAGTCACTTGAGGACAAAGAGTCCCAGGCGCGCTTATCCGGCGCTAGGCTCTGCTTGGCTGTAAATCCTGTTTAAACTGGTTTGGCTGTGGTTTGCTGAGTGCCCCGTTTAGGCACAAAAAAAGGCGGGTGATATGGAATTCTGCTATAGACATGCTGGGCGGTTTTGATATTCTGGAAGCCGCAATGCTCTGGCTGGTAATCCAATAGGCGAGTAGAGAACTACTACTGCATTTGGTGATTCCAGATTTAGCGTTGGCTCCGTTGCACTGCGTGAGCTTAACTTGGCGTTGACAAAAAGGGGTTTTGATTCAGGAACGGGGTTGACGATTCGTTGCTAGATGTATACAGAAACCCTCTAGATCGAAGAGTATATGACTTTCTTCGCCTGACTGGAGTCTGCTCTAGCGATTCGGTCTCCCTGAAACCCGAAAATGACTAGAACATAGGCAAACACATTCTAGTACTGTGTTAAAGTTTGCCTTATCTCATGATGGTCATCTACGGGCCAGGAATATTCACGAATGTCTTTGTCTATTAAAACCCGTCTACTCTTATAGATTACAGAGGACACTCCCCCCGGACACCTGGCCTGCATATTTCTTCAGATGTATCGGCGTAATGCGTAATACCGGGCAAGACAAAGGTTTCAGAAGCAACAACTTTGCGAAAATTCCCCCCAGAGAGACAATCATAATATTATGTGCTCTTTGCTCATCTAAGGGCAAACAACCCCCAAACTGACCGCGATTGTTATCTCCCCCTGAAACAGATCAAACTCGTTACCCAGGCCTCAAAGGGTACCAGCCGCTCGTGATCAAACGTTTTAAAGCGACCAGAGAAATTCCCCTGGACGGACCAGGTGCGTGTTGTAATATTGCCGCTACGCTGATGTAGTGGTTTTGATGGTATTGTATGATGGTGATATTACTAAGTGTGATGTATGAGGTCAGCTGTGAAGGCTCCTGAGATAAAATGTAGCTGTGAATTTTCAGAAGGCCTTTCTTGCTACCACTACGACCTCACACCTATCTTTTTTTCTAATGAATGTAGCTACGTTAAAATCTAGGGTACTGAATGTAATGTGTTGTATTGACATATACAAACACACACACACACAGATATTAAATAATATAATATTATCAATAAAATTTAGAACACAATGAACTAAATTCAGCTGGTGAAATTTTAGAAAGTAAATCTTTTTTAAATTTATTTGTTCTGAACCAAGGTTTTATTTTGGCCAGAACATATGAAAGATTTTGGAATTTATGAGTGAATGGCATGAATAAATGGCATGATAAATAAAAGGTGTGTACGTATACAATTTTCACGATTAGTTAATATTTCTACAGTTCATAATTTTATTTTCCCTGGGAGAACGATGAATAGATGTGCTGTTGGGGTGGCTTCATCCCTCCCTGTCTAAGCCTACCAAACATTGTCCATTAATGATGGAAGGAAATGGGATGTTTTAGTAGTAATTCACTTTGGGTGCTATGTCTATGAAGTTGGTGTAAATCCAGCAGACCAGCCTGCTTACGTAACTTTGAAAGAGTAGTTCTGGTGCTGGAATCTGGTGGCCCCACCTCTCCGTGCTTGGGGGCAATATATCGGGTGGCCCCACCTCTCCGTGCTTGGGGGCAATACAAGGCTGTTCTGCCGAGATGCGACACTGCACGGGTCCTCACTGTCAATTATTTACCCAGCATTTGACACCACCTTTTGGTGTCAACATAAAAAAAACTCACAGCTCTGAAATAAAGTATTGGTTTAGGTTCAGAACCTTACCTAAGGAGCCACTTCTACACGTAACAATTTACAATAACACCACTTAGACAGGGTCAGATCTCTCTGACCATACAACACATCTTACCAAGTTGGTTTCACATAGGATAAGTTCTCCCAGACTACATATTCCGAAATATGTTTATTAGCTTCTTGCCATAGGATAGGATAGGTGGTATGTTCCACTGATCTCACCACTTGATCTGTCCTTCCTAATCCTTGCTGTTTGTCCCTAGACCCTGAACTAGGGCGGGGGTCTAGAGCAAATCCTTACTTGTTGTAAGGCTAGATTTCGATATGGCAGTATCAAATCACTCGAAACATTGAACAATATTTAAAATATACAAAGAAATAATTTCAATCTTACCAGATTATGAATAAAGAACACAGAAATGCTAGCAAAACTCAGCTGAGCTGCTGGCTATAGTATGGCGTCCCTGAACTTATTTCAATTTACTTCATTGGAAATCACCACACTTGAAATTTACTGTGTCTATCACTGGACAACTATTGAGGAATGGCAAAAAAGCGCGTCTGAGCGCTGATAATATGATTGTCTGTGGCCAATCAATGCCTTGTGTTTTTTCAATTCAAATTTCCTACACTAAAGTCATTTCAGTCATGCTTCAGTCAAGTATGGATTTTTATCTGTTAGTCCGTCGGAATCTACTTGCGTTTTCACAAAAAACGTACTTGGTTTTTGAACCAACCTATTCGTCCCCTCTACAAATTTTGTCTGTAAAGTTATTTTTAGCCACAGCTCCCACCAATGTCCCTCTCTTTCATTCTAACTAGATTTGAACACTTGAGTCTCAAGGTCGCGGTTTTTGTGCAAATTAGTGACATGTTTGATTCAATGCAGTCTTTCGCTGATGTGAACAACACAGTCTTTTGTCAATGTCTTCATTATTATCTATCCGTCTGTATAAATAAAAGCATATTATTTCACTGCTCAAAATGGGCCATCCGGCCAGCTAATTTTTATATTCCTAACATTAGTATTAAGAAAAAGTTACTTTTTTAATTTTGTAATATTTCAAGCATCTGCGTTGTAATGCTTTTGCCGCTGAATTCAAATAAAGGCTTGGTATCGCATAAGCGTCCCTTTCCGTACCTCGTGTCAATTTGGGGACGTGAATTTTCCTCCGTTCCCCCCCCCCCCCCCCCCCCCCCCCCCCCCACCCCCCCCCCCCCCCCCCCCACCCCCCCCCCCCCCCCCCCACCCCCCCCCCCCCCCCCCCCCCCCCCCCCCCCCCCCCCCCCCCCCCCCCCCACCCCCCCCCCCCCCCCCCCCCCCCCCCCCCGCCCCCCCCCCCCCCCCCCCCCGCCCCCCCCGCCCCCCCCCCCCCCCCCCCCCCCCCCCCCCCCCCCCCCCCCCCCCCCCCCCCCCCCCCCCCACCCACCCCCCCTCCCGCCCCCCCCCCCCTCCCCCTCTCCCCCCTCCCCCCCCCCCCCCCCCCCCCCCACTCCCCCCGCCCCCCCCCCCCCCCCCCCCCCCCCCCCCCCCCCCCCCCCTCCCCCCCCCCCCCCCCCCCCCCCCCCCCCCCCCCCCCCCCCCCCCCCCCCCCCGCCCCCCCCCCGCCCCCCCCCACCCCCCCCCACCCCCCCCCCCCCCCCCCCCCCCCCCCCCCCCCCCCCCCCCCCCGCCCCCCCCCCCCCCCCCCCCCCCCCCCCCCCCCCCCCCCCCCCCCCACCCCCCCCCCCCCCCCCCCCCCCCCCAAATTGCATCTTCTAAGCCTTGCTAGTCTCACGCAATTTTTCAGTCATATTTTTTTCCTTTTGATCCGCCGTTCTCATCCCGTTCAAATGGTAACCGTTTCAGCAATTTAATTTCCATGGTGGGTGATGACCTGCGGCGTGGGCGATCATGCCTTCTAGTAACTTACGCATTCTTTTTATCCCTACATTTTATCCTTTGGAGATATTTTTACGTTGTATCACTGTTAATTTTATGACACATCTCCCCACTTGAAAACATGCCTACGGCAAGTTCTAAAACCAGTGATACACATAGATAAAATCTCTCCTCACGTCTGCCATTACTCTAATTTTGATCACAGGGGTGCCGACTGAGGAAATCTGCACCGACATTCAATTTGCCTGGGATATATTGGATACTAAACTGATAAGGTTGAAACAATAAAGACCACCTCAGCAGTCTTGCGTTTTCATGCTTAGCCTGAGATAAGAATACGAGAGGCTGATGATCCGTCTCGACCACAAAAGTCCTACCATACAGATAGATTTGAAACTTCTTTATTGCCCAGATTAACGCTAAACATTCTTTTTCGCTTGTGGAGTATCCTTGTTCCGCCTTATTCAATTTGCGGCTTGCATAAGCGACTGGTTTCAGTTCCCCATCAGGTGAAGATGATCTTTGCAACAAAGCCCCTCCGAGTCCTACATTACTTGCATCGGTTCTTAAGACAAAGTCCTGTGTCAAATCAGGCAGTTTGAGAATAGGCTTGCTAGTGAGTTTTTCCTTTAAGTCTTGGAACGCTAGTTCACATTGTGCAGTCCAAATAATTTTATCTGGAAGTCCCTTGCGAGTCAGATCAGTCAGAGGAGCACAAATAGAGTTAAAATCTTTGATATATTTTTGATAAAATCCGCATAACGACACGAATGATCGCACGTCCTTTTTTGTTTGTGGTCTAGGTGCTCTCTGCAGTTTTTCCAAGTTCTTGGGGTCAGGGGTCATGTTACCCTGATATACAGTGTGTCCCAAGAATTCCAACTCTTTGCATCCAATACAACATTTTGTTGGCCTAGCAGTTAAGTTCGCCTCCCTAAGTCTATTAAATAACATCTCTAGAGCTTCAATGTGTTCTTCAAATGTCTCTGTGGCGACGAGAATATCATCCATGAAATTCGTGATACATGGGTTATTCAGGGGATCCAACAATTTGCGCATCATCCTTGAAAATACACTCGGAGCATTTTTCAGTCCGAATGGTAGCATATTGAATTCATAATGTCCATCCGAAGTGCTAAAAGCCAAATAAGGTCTCACTTCAGGCTTCACTGGAATCTGGTAATAGCCTTTACTAAGATCCACCTTTGAAAAGTATTTTGCCTTGTTCAGTCTGGCAAATAACTGTTTTGTGTCTGGTAATGGATCCACTTGTCCTTCTGTGACAGCATTCAGTTTCCTGTAATCTATGCACAGTCTGTGTTCCCCAGACGGTTTTCTAAACAAGACGACACTGGAACTAAAGGGTGATTCACTGTGTGAAATGATCCCCTCCTTCAACAAATAATCTATTTCTTCCTTCAATGCCTTCTCCTTCGCGAACGGAATAGAATAGGCTCTCATACAGATTGGGTTTGAGTCTACCAGTTTCATGTCATACTGTAGCAAATTTGTATGGCCTGGTTTATCTGTTAATACATCTGTATGTTCCGCCAGAACCTGTTGAACTCTCTCCCTCTGGTTTTTAGTCAGGTGCTTACTGACTTTTACCTGTGCTGCTGTTTCACAAGGATGTAATGGGTATTCATGTGAGGTGAGTGGTTCCTTTTGCATTTGAGTTCCGATAGCTAAGGTCAGTAAGGGGGTGCTTTCCTGGAGTGGTCTGTCCAGATACTTCTTTAACAGGTTTACGTGATAAACTTTCTCCTTCCCCTTTTTGTCAATTTTATAGTTTGTTCTAGACACCTTCTCTAGAACCGTATATGGACCTTGCCATCCAATTTGTAATTTATTCTGGCTACCGGGTAGTAGAAGAAGCACCTTCTCTCCCACAGCTAGTTCTCGGTCCTTTGCCTTCCTATTAAAATATGCTGCATGTTTCTTCCTGGCTTGTTTCAAATTATCATTTGCCAGTTTCCATCCAGCTTTCAGACGAGTGGTCAGTTCGTTCACGTATTGATAAGATGAGGTAACAGGTTCTTCCGCCTTCTCATCCGTCCAGGTCCTTAATAAAGCTTCTAAAGGACCTTTTATTGGCCTCCCAAATAGCAGAGTTGCGGGAGCCATCCCGGTTGAACTATGTGGTACCTCCCGATACGCAAACAATGCGGCGGGCAGGAATTGATCCCACAGATCCGGTTTTTCGTGTGCCAGCTTTCTCAGGATAGAAATGAGAGTCCCGTTGAACCTCTCTACCTGGCCGTTCCCTTGTGGATGGTACGGACTACAATGAAAGTGTCTGGCTTGAAATAGTTTTAAAAACTTCTTCCGTTAGTTTCCCCTTGAACTGAGATCCATTATCCGTCAAGATTTGATGCGGGAATCCTAATCGGGTGAATATTGTAAGTAGTGCCTCTGCTACATGTTTTGAATCAATTGATGGCAGGGCTACCGCCTCTCCCCACATAGAACAAGTGTCCACCAGAGTAAGGATGTAACTGTTCCTCCTCTTGGTCCGAGTGAGAGGTCCCACAATATCCACTGCAACCCTCTCAAAAGGTGTTCCCACTATGGGCATTTCCCCTAGAGTTGCAGGAGCAGTCCAATGCTTTGGAGCTACCCTTTGACATTCTGGGCAGGATTTGACATATCTTTTTTATATCCTCCGTTATCCCTGGCCAGAAGTAATGACAAGCTATACGCTGTCCTGTGGCGCTGATCCCCATGTGACCACTGAAGGGAATCGCATGCCCGAGTTCCATCACTTTATCTCTATATGAAGTGGGAAGAACCAGCTGGTTGTGACCATTTGTTCCAGTTCCGGCCTTCCTGTATAATAGTTTGTTCTTCATGAAATATTCCCCCTTGCTCGGAGGTGTGTGGCATTTGGGGAATTTTTTAAAACATGGCTTGAGTGTCCTATCCTCAGCCTGCGCCTTTCTCATCTCCTCTGGATGAGCATTTATAGGTTCACCTTCTTCCTCCTTCTTCTGTGACCTGGTCTGCACTGTCGCCATGATCACAGGTTTCTCGGGATTCCCCAAGAAGACGTATCTACACCCCAATATCAGAGGGTAGATTGGTTCATCTATCACTGCTGCTCTGATTTCTCCTTCCACATAGCGAGTTTTCACCGTTATCCTTGCGATGGGAAGTGTCATGAGTGGTATGTCCTTAGTCGCCCCTTGTATTTCCACTGTTTCTGTGGTATACTGACTTGGGTCCACTAGGCTAGACTTCACAACTGAATCATAATCCAAACCTGTATCATAAAGGCACCTTATGGTGACTCCATTACAAATAACATCCTCACAAACTGGGGGGTGATAAGGTTCCTGTTGTCCATTAGGATTAACCTTTAATCGTTGAGTCCCCGACTTCATTGCAGCAATGTTTGAAGGTTTCCTTCTACAAAATTCGGTGTTATGGTTATCTTTCTTGCACCATTTACACCATCTTTTTCCTTGGTTAAACGGTTTCCTTTCATTATTTTTTTGGTCATTGAACTGTGAGTTTCTGTCGCGATAGTCATTTCTTGGCCGCTCAAAGTTTGTCCTACCTCTATTACCCTGTTCTCTATTGTCAAATTTATTAAATGGCTGTGGAGCTTTAAAATTATCTATGTGCTTCTTTTTAGCACCACTTACCTCTGCCTGGGCTGCCTGATACCTCTCAGCGACATTTAAAACCTCCCCCAACTTCTCTGCACCTTGTTCCATGAGAAATTTTATCATGTCTGGAGCCATGGACTCTCTCAATTGTTCGATCATGATCATTTCTTTAAGATCTTGGGTCTTCCCCAGAGCAGTCCATTTCTCCAAATAGGTTTCCAGTCTAGCAGAGAATTGGTGGTATGTCTCCCCAGACAACAGTTTGGCATTTCTAAATTTCTTACGATAAAAGGTTCTTGTGCGTTTATTCACCGGTTAAATCAAATTCTGGAAATTTATTACCAAAACTGAGAACCGTACTTTTTCTTGACTGAAAAATGCTGATTTCACATTGTGATTTGGGAGGCAAGTTAAAAAAAAAAGCGTGTCTCTTGCATTCATAGTTGACACGCTTACGACAGACCCGCCCTCAACCCCCCCCCCCCCGTATTTTTAAAAAAAAGTTTATAAACCAATAGAACGGAATTGAATCAGTTCTACAAGTTAACGGTACAAAGGAAACAAGGGAAATCGCTGCCGTTGCCTTCTCTAACTCAAGATCAGAGTCAGGCACCCTTTTACAGCTGGTTTGACTGATGCGTGACACATGTTCCCTTCCTCGCTGCCGTTGCCTTCTCTAACTCAGGATCAGAGTCAGGTACCCATTTACAGCTGGTTATGGAGTGTTAGAGACTTCACCATACTAGGTCCAGCATCGAGAGGTGGGGAGACCAGTTTCCTTCCTCGCTGTCTTTTCCTTCCCTAACTCAAAGTTAAGTACCCATTTATAGCTAGGTAGATCCCTTCTCTCGATGCTGGACCTAGTATGGTGAAGTCTCTAACACTCCATAACAGCTGTAAATGGGTACCTTACTCTGATCCTGAGTTAGAGAAGGCAACGGCAGCGAGAAAGGGAACAGGTGTCACGCATCAGTCTAACCAGCTGTAAAAGGGTACCTGCCTCTTATCTTGAGTTAGAGAAGGCAACGGCAGCGAGAAAGGGAACAGGTGTCACGCATCAGTCTAACCAGCTGTAAAAGGGTACCTGCCTCTGATCTTGAGTTAGAGAAGGCAACGGCAGCGAGGAAGGGAACAGGCCACCCCACCTCATAAAGCTGGGACCCAGTACCTCGAAGTCTATAACACTTCACTCCCCTACGACAGAATGTGCTACGTGACTACAACCTTACGAACGGCAGGCGTGTTTTAAAAAAATTCTAAGCAACGGGGGAGGGGGGGAGAGGACAATGACACTTTTTCAGTCAAGAAAGAGTACGGTGATCGGTTTGGGTAATAAATATCCACAATTTAATTTAACCGGTGAATTAACGCACAAGTACCCGATAAAATTCACCATTTTTTTCGTACCTCAATAACAAAGCCTGCTTTAACATGTCATACTTGTCTTGGTCTTCTCTGTTCATTTTTGCGAAGACTTCATAAGAAGTACCTCTCAGTCCCTGTGATAGCTTTAAACTCCACCTCTCTCTCTAACCCATATGTAGTAGCTAATAACTCAAAACGTCCTAGGTACCCCTCTATGTCATCGTCTTTCTCAACAAAATGGTCTAAATGAAACCCCATAGCTGAGGTTGAGGCTCCCAGACTAGGCGTAGCATCTGAGGCAAAAGGGCTGGCACCATTTTCAGGAGCCTGGCCTTGTAACTCCAGCTCCCTTAGTCGTAATTCATGCTACCTTTGCAACCTTTTATCTTCTGCCTCCCTTTCGGCCTTTCTATCTGCTGCCTCCCTTTCGGCAGTCAATCTTTTTTCTTCTGCTTCTAATGCTTTAGCCTCTTTGTCCGCCTCAATCTGCAGCCTCTTAGTCTCAGCCTCTAACCTCTTCTCTTCAGCCAACCTTTCAGACTCTAATTTTCTTTCAGCCTCTTTTTCTAATCTTCTTTCTTCCCGTTCAATATATTTATCACATTCAGCCGTTACGTATTGAATTAAAATCTGACCATCCATTCCCATCTCCTTTGCGGTCAGCACAGCAGCTGATCTAAATTACTTATAATTACTCTAGACTAAAATAATTCTAATTAATTAATTAACTAACACTGGCTGTGAAGATTCACCAACTTCTAATTGCCCTTTTAATTTAAAGGGACACTTTTAATTTTAAGGGAATTTTACAATTTTGTTCCCCTAATTTTATTTCTCCCACCAGGAGATCCTTATATTACTGTTTATGCTAATTATCCCGGACGAGCCCCCAATATATGTAGTGGTTTTGATGGTATTGTATGATGGTGATATTACTAAGTGTGATGTATGAGGTCAGCTGTGAAGGCTCCTGAGATAAAATGTAGCTGTGAATTTTCAGAAGGCCTTTCTTGCTACCACTACGACCTCACACCTATCTTTTTTTCTAATGAATGTGGCTACGTTAAAATCTAGGGTACTGAATGTAATGTGTTGTATTGACATATACAAACACACACACACAGATATTAAATAATATAATATTATCAATAAAATTTAGAACACAATGAACTAAATTCAGCTGGTGAAATTTTAGAAAGTAAATCTTTTTTAAATTTATTTGTTCTGAACCAAGGTTTTATTTTGGCCAGAACATATGAAAGATTTTGGAATTTATGAGGGAATGGCATGAATAAATGGCATGATAAATAAAAGGTGTGTACGTATACAATTTTCACGATTAGTTAATATTTCTACAGTTCATAATTTTATTTTCCCTTTGAGAACGATGAATAGATGTTGATAAGAATCTTTTTTCTTATTAATGATGTCCACCAAATGATAAATATAAGTGGATGGAAGCAGACATCATCATCATCAGTTGATAAACTCTTAATACAAGACCCTTGCCCTGAGCAGGAGACCTGCTGAGAAATCTGAAGCTCGCTCGAACATCACCAGAGTTAAATACTGTGTTGTTGTGTTGCTCGTGGTTCGAGTATGGAATGTCAACTTGACCTACGCAGTGGTGTGTGGACATAGATGGAGTGTATGTTACCGATGATGTATATTTAATATTAAATTGTTTGATGATACTGGTCACTTGTTACGACGTGTAGAATATTGCAAGTGGGTGTGTGATAGGGTAGACATCTGGTGTAATTTAAATGTCGATTTATTAAGTCACAGCACGATCACGTTTACATTGATATACACACAGTCACATTACAAGTCATTGCAATACAATACTCTTCAACATTCATCAGCAGATCTATATCAAGGCCTAAAGTCCTCACGACTCATCTCTGCGCTATAACACTGCGCTATAATACTGCACCCAGCAGTTCACATAAATTATGGCCTAATATCTGCAGGATTATTATCAAAATCCATGGTGATTCAATCACTCAGTTAACTATATATCTATATCAGTATAATTATTAATGTCGCAAGTTTATGTTTCAAGAAGTTCTGACAATTACCCTTCCATTTCACACAGTTCAGTATGTATACCAAAAATATTATTCATAACTTTGTATCATCAATTCCTCTTCCATCTGAGGGAAGTCAACATATATCATACAACCATCAACACTTAGCATCAATACTAAATCCTAATAATATGTCTATATAGAATTAGACAACAAAAACAACAGATTTCAACAGTATAGGAGATGCAAAGCACAGGAAGGCTCGTTGACATAGTTAAGGCGACACAGTTCACACCACAAACATAACTACTTATCTTGAATGAAAACTCTTCTATTCCTTTCCGTTAACACCCTGGATATCACAAAGTTCAATGGTAAAACAATCGACAACAGAAAGGCATTGGAACTTGACACCTTGATTCCGCTCAGGTCCTCGATTCAGCACGCTACGTGCTAACACACCGCACAGGAAAGCAGGAAATGGGTCACCGTCTGTCAATTTCGTTGAAAGGAGGTACACCGCTCGTTCATACTGCCAGATGATTACTTGTACTGGTATACAGACGCCACTGTATATCATGACATCTCATAATCTTGAGTAATAAATTTCTTGACTTGCGAGTTGCGACTTGCGACTTGAGTTAACAGTTCCCAGTTTAACTGATACTGAATAAGTTTTCCTTGGGCCTGGATACAGCTCTCAAATGTGATGTCTGTCTTTCATATACTAACGCCACTCAGGCTACATGCTAACAGTTGTGAATTAATATCACGCGAATTTCGCGGGTATCTGATCCTATAAAACTAGCACACCACTGTTGCACCCCCGTAAAATTAATGTTTATTTTTCAAGAGGTCATCACTGTTGTACCTCCGTAAAGCACGTGAAAGTCATGGCCATCAACTTTTGTGAAACGTCATGGGGCTTCACTGATAACGTATTGGTTTGGTGTATGGTACGGTAAGGGTGTCTATTGATTATCTGCTAACGTTACTGTTGTGTTGTGGATCTGGTAATGTCTACAGTTGATACCTATATATCCGCCACACAGGCAAACACTGTAGAAGTCTACTGGTAAGCGATGATCAGGTTCTCGATTCAGATAGACCACGCCCACTCCGGGGCTATTTCTAAATACGTGTTAAGTTCCCTGTCACACTTGTAATTGTTTTACATATAACAAATTGTTTGAATGTAATATTATTGTTTTTTCCTCATATTCTGATTTCATACTTACCTTTATTACGGATCATTTTTTCGTTTGCTTGATCTTGTCTTTTCTTGTACTATCGGTTGTTTCCTATTTAATTGTTCTGTATTCACTTAACTTGGTTTTGTAATGCATTATTTTTGGTATGCTTAATTGATTACATTGGATACTTCATTTTTACATTTCACTTAATGCTTATATTTTGTAGATGTCTTATTTTGACTTAACTTAAGGTAATTCTTAGACGCATATGTTATTGAGGATTCTTTATAGAGATGAGTTTAATAAGAGTACTTTAGGCCATGAATCATGATAGCTCCTGTGAGAGGATTGTTATTGAGGATTCTTTATAGCGCTGAGTTTAATAAGAGTACTTTAGGCCATGAATCATGATAGCTCCTGTGAGAGGATTGTTATTGAGGATTCTTTATAGCGCTGAGTTTAATAAGAGTACTTTAGGCCATGAATCATGATAGCTCCTGTGAGAGGATTGTTATTGAGGATTCTTTATAGCGCTGAGTTTAATAAGAGTACTTTAGGCCATGAATCATGATAGCTCCTGTGAGAGGATTGTTATTGAGGATTCTTTAGAACGCTGAGTTTAATATGAGTACTCTAGGCCATGTATTATGATATCATTGTAGCTGCCGAGTGCGCAGTTCTTATGTGGTAATTTATATCTTGTGTTGTGCTGTGAACGGTATTCTATGTGTATTTCATCAATGTGTTGTGACGTGAATAAACCCATATGAAATGTCACCAGTCGTTTACAACCATCCATGACTCTTGTGTACGTACCTGTGGTGTAAACGACTAAACCAACACACGCACTTAATATTACAAGTGTGACAGGGAACTTAACACGTATTTAGAAATAGCCCCGGAGTGGGCGTGGTCTATCTGTATCGAGAACCTGATCATCGCTTACCAGTAGACTTCTACAGTGTTTGCCTGTGTGGCGGATATATAGGTATCAACTGTAGACATTACCAGATCCACAACACAACAGTAACGTTAGCAGATAATCAATAGACACCCTTACCGTACCATACACCAAACCAATACGTTATCAGTGAAGCCCCATGACTTTTCACAAAAGTTGATGGCCATGACTTTCACGTGCTTTACGGGGGTGCCACAGTGTATAATGTGCGAATGATAGGAAGAGTTCGTGGTGTTGACAAATGTTCTTTTCTCACACTCATGTATGGCTGGAAGTCATCGACACCAACGACTGTGTACCTTTACTAAAGTTTAATTGGACGTACACACTCGACAGCACAGATAGTGACAAATCACAGGTTGGCATAATACATCATGGTACAGTGGATAAATGGTCTTGCAATGTTATGTTACATGGGCACTCATGTAGAATAATAGTATAATGGACTGTCAGTAGCCAAGCACTCAGTATTGCCCATATATATATATATCAACTGAGTTTACTGACAAAGCACGTCAGATTATAAACAATATCCAAGATGGCTTCTAGACCTAATCTCGTCTAGCGAAGATTCCTTAACATAATGTCCAGCACAGATTTTTCCATATAATTATATTGAACCGCTAGCAATGGGTTCTCATGTGTAGTAGTGATCTCTGGACTAATCAAGCGATAATACGGGCATCCCTTTTCCCTTCTTGAAAGTCACTACATGTTTGGTTCCAAGATGGCTTCACTCGTGAGCTGTCACTCACGTTTGGATACAGATAATGAATCTGTCCTAAAGTTAGTCATTCATTAAACATTTCATTGCTCTGTAGATTTGATCATGAACAATTGACTGCATTCTACAGGATATAGTGCTGCTAGGAATCAGAATCGTTTTTTTCATCTAGTTAGATGTATCCTCTCAGACGTACAAATCATCCCTACCGAAAAACGGTGGCTTCGTACGAGAGTTCAAAAGAGTATCTTTATTACCTTGGTTTTCAGAAATATGATTTTGCCATTCCTTGGCAATAAGAATGAACACTGGGGTAAAGCATACACGATAGGTCTAGATGACTATCACTTTCCCCAAAAACCACTGAGATTACTTTTTTCCCGGCGTCAAGCCGACATAGAAAAACACAGCCCATCATCAGGGCGAAGCCAAAACACACCCCTCTCGCGACACATCCGCCGAACAGCCTTTGACCTCTCTAGAGACAACAGAACATATAGTTCGACTTAGATATGTAAAGATATACAGATATAAGACAGATTCGTCCTACACAGACAAACAATACACATAAATTCAGGCCATAGATATTCTGAAGCAAGAACAATCTATTACTACCCAAACAAAGAATAAATCGCAGTAAAACTGGATTCATTCGCGGAGTTCGATCGAAAGTCCTTTCAAGGGAAGTAACTCAATAATGACTTTTCCTTAAGCACTAAAACGAATCTATTTTGTTTACAAAATATTTGCGAACATAATAAGTATACCAATGTATAATATTGTAAGATATCAAAGACTGCACGTAACAGTCTTACCACACCTCCCGGGAAAAAAAAAATGGAACATTTTTTTTCTTTTTGAAATACATCTAGGAGCAACGTACAATAGGCTCACAACGCATGAATAATGCGCAGATGAAAATATCAGGAATACATATAACGCCTAATATGAGGCTAAGTCGACTTATGGAGCGACTGGTGAGAATGTGTCTCATAAACTGAGAGAAATTATTTCTCTATAAGTATATTTTTCCAGGAAGGTGTCATCAAAGTATAATACAATTCTGGCAATTACACGATGCCTAAAAAATTCATACCATCATTTCGTATTAGATATCTTACATTTATGATTTATGAAGAAAAATTCATCAAAGCACAGCGGTGAATAAACATCAATGAACCGCTATGTAGTGATACAATCATTATATTATTAAATTACAAATTTGTATCTATCATGATATAGAAAAGGAACTACTATAGAACTAGACATATCAAGAAGTCTAAGCCCTAATAGTTATGTGGAATCATGTGGGCATCTTGACAGAATGTCTGCCATCACATTATCTGATCCACGAATAGCTCGCACAGAGAAATGAAAAGGTTGAAGAGCAAATGCATATCGAGTAGTCCTCGAGCTCTTCAAATTCTTACTCTGTATAGCAGTAAGAGCTTTTTGGTCGGTTTCTACTATGAAATGTGCGCCTAGAAGGAATCTCTGTAGTTTGAGGATCGACCAAACCATAGCTAATAGCTCACGGTCTAAACCCGAATAATTCCTTTCTGCCGCATTAAGTTTTCTGGAAATATACATTACAGGATGCAGAGTTCCAGAGTACTCTTGCATTAGTGCCGCTCCAATCCCAGTGGATGAAGCGTCACTACGAAGAACGAATGTTTTATCTTTAGTGGGTAGCACTAAAATAGGTGGTGTTGAAAACAATGTTTTAATCTTATCCAGAGAGCATTGGCATTCCTGAGACCAGTGGACCACATTAGGCGAACCTTTCTTTAGAAGTGTTGAAAGAGGTGCCATGATAGAGGATAGATTCTGAATGAATCTGCCATAAAATTGAATAAGACCTAACAGACTTCTCACCTGTTTTTTAGTCTTAGGGATTGAGATGTTAAGTATCTTACTAGTATTATGGTCCTCTGTCTTTAGGAAACCATGACCAACTCGGTGGCCTAGGAAAAAAATTTCGCTAAAACCAATATAGGCTTTAGAGGGTTTCGCTGTCAGGTTGTGCTCGCGCAAAGTAGACAGCAATTCATCTAACCCTGAATAGTGATCTTCCCAAGTATCGCTGAAAAGACAGATGTCGTCAAGATATGCAATGACATCTGAACGATAAGATAGGATTCGGCGCATCATGCGTATGAATGTAGCTGGTGCGTTCATAAGACCGAAAGGCATAAAATTCCATTGGAACAAACCTCTAGGTGTTGAAAAAGCCGTGAGAGGTTTGGCGCGTTCAGATAAAGGAACTTGCCAATATCATTTAGACAAATCAAGTTTAGTGAAAAAATGAGATTTGGAGAGTCGAGTAAGTAGTTCTTCTAGTAAAGGCATAGGTTCAGCATCGAACTTCGTTACCTGATTCAATTTTCGATAGTCAACGCAAAGACGTATGTTATTGTCTTTTTTACGCACAATAACCATCGGCGAAGAATATGCAGAGGTGGATGGTTCGATTATTTTCAAATCTATCATCTCATCCAACTCTTTCTCGACCTGTGCTTGAAAATGTATAGGTATAGGATAAGGTCTAACCCTAATAGGAGTATGGTCAGTTAGAACAATGTCATGTTCAATGACATTCGTTTGTCCAGGGATGTCAGTGAGTACATCCTGAAATGTTTGCAACATAGTTGAAACTTGTCGCTGTTCTCCTAGAGACAAATCAGGAGAGACAGTAACGTTCTTCCATGATTCACTAGAATGAAGTGGGATCATTGGAAGAGGAAGATTTACATCTGAAAAACTTGTTTCCTCATCCTGTATCACGGACAGTGATGAGTAATGACCATGTTGTACTGGAGAATTGTCCGTTGCTTGGAAAATGGGTTGCAAATAATCCGGACGTTCATGGAATTCAGTAATCATATTGATGTGGAAGGTTTTATGCTTCCCATCAATATCGACAATATAGTCGACATTGGAAATTTTCGATATTATATCGTACGGACCTTTCCAAGAAATAAGTAATCTGTTTTCCCTACAAGGTAGTAATACAAATGCTTTGTCACCAGGACAAAGTTGTCGTAAGCATCTCTTCTTATTGGCAAATTGCCTTGCCTTCTGTTTCGCAAATTCAGAAGAAGAAGTTGCTAATTTGCATGCTTCGATAATCTTTTGTCTCAACGCGATGACATATTCGTAGGATGACTTTGTGTCATCGTCAATATTGTCAGATGTTATGAGATCGTGAAGCAACGACATAGGGCCACGCGGACGCGCGCCAAAGGCGAGTTCAAAGGGAGAAAATCCTGTATGTTCATTGGGTACCTCTCTGTAAGCGAAGAGGGCCGCAGGTAAAACTCTGTCCCAGTCTTGAGGATGATCCTCAGTTATCTTCCCTAGTAAGTTTTTAAGTGTTCTATTAAGGCGTTCGACCATACCATTAGACATTGGATGGTAGATACTACTTAAAGATCTATCTATCTGCAGAGTAGACATTACTTGAGACATGGTATCTGATATTAGTTGGGTGCCATGGTCTGACAATATCTCTCCGGGGAAACCCAAACGAGAAAATATAAGCCAAAGAGCATCTGCAATATCAGGAGTAGTAATGCTCTTCAGAGGAATAGCCTCTGGCCAACGTGTGCACATATCAACACACGTCAAGATAAACTGATGTCCTCTGGCAGACTTGATCTTAAATGGACCAATAATGTCTATGGCCATTTTTTGAAACGGCCGAATAAGAATGTCCGCCGCCTGAATGGGTGCAGCATGCCGTGGACCTTTGGATTTAACTTCCTGACATACTTTACAAGATCGACAATAAATCCGTATGTCCTTGTTTACCAATGGCCAAAAGAAAGCCGCAAGGACTCTTGACTTAGTACGGGAAAAACCCATGTGTCCAGCACACTGAGAGTCGTGAGCGTGCTGCAAAATTTTAACTCTCAAATTCTTGGGAACCAGGATTTGAGAATGACTTGACGTAATGGAGTCTTGAACCATACGTACAAGTACGCCATTCTTCTTTGTAATCCACGATTTACGACTTGTGTCTTTATTCGGATCACCTTTAGTTGCAAGAATGAAGAATTTCTTCAGAGTGGGATCATCTTCTTGCTGTTTTATAAACGAGTCACGAGAAATTACCAAGGGATCATCTTGGTTATGCACTTCATTATCTTCAGTAGATGAAGTTTGAGGCATATTAAGAGCCTGAGCTCTAGTGACTACAGCGTTAGCAATCTGCATGTTTTGCCTTTCCCACGCGGAAATTTGTTGCGGAGTGCATTCTTTGACTCCATGAATGCGACCGATGATGAGGTCAGCGATCGGATTCGGGAGAAGACATGCGTGTACATCTCCTGTAAAGAAAGGAGTAGCAATCCTAATGATAGCAGTAGAGTATTTCTCTAATGTGCCGCCAAATGTTACACATTTGACTACTTGTCCAGTGGCACGGGAAGGATCTACGAGTGACTGCCTAACACCAATTGTGGTGCATCCAGAATCAAATAGCACAGAGACTGGATTGTTATTCACTAAACCCTTATGTAAGACAAGAGAACCTCTTCCATCATGCGCGACTGATGCCGGAAGAGCAGGAAGAGGATGGCCACAGCTTAAAGTAGACACTGTGGTTGGCTCAAATAACGTTTTGCATTGGGGGCACTGAGATGCTCTCCCAAAATCAAAAGCGGCACATGCCATATTACTAGCATCATTATTATCTTTACTCTGTTTATAGGCTTCATGGGACTCTTGTTGTGCAGAGTTTGCCTGAAAATGTGGTTTATGTCTTTTGTTTTGAGATCTACCTCGGTTATTATCACCTCTGTAGTTATTGTTACCTCTATTGTAACCCCTATTTGGGTTTGAGTCATAGTTCCCTTGGTTACCATTATCATATTCATTATAATGAGTATCTCTGTAATTATGATCTTGTTGACTCCAAGACGGATAACCCTGATAGTTTCTATAATTACTTCCTCTACGGAAATTCCTATAATTATGACCACCCCTGTGTCGAGAGCTATCAGCTCGTCTCCAGTTCTTTGAAGAAGAACCCTGAAATGATTGGTTACCTTGGTTTTGATAACTATTATGGTTACCTTTTTTATCAAATCTGTTTTGAGGTCCCTGAAATCTGTGTGAATAATTGGGATTGTATGGTGTTGCTGAAGCAACTGGCATACCCTCCTTAATCTTAGTGTTGCCAAAAGTCACGTCGGGGTGTGCAGTGACATATTGGGAACAATATTCTTCCATTTCCTTTAGAGATTTGGGTTTACGCTCATGTATAAATTCAAGGAATGGTTTGTTAACACATGACATAATCTTATCTCTGAGCAACAAATCCATAAGTCCTTCATACGTTTTTTCTGTTTTGGAAAGCTCAATCCAACGATCAACTGTGAGACGTGCCTTTGCAGTGAATTCTGAGAATTCTACACCTGTCTCAGGCACCATCGTCTTAAACAAAAGGCGATAGCCTTCCTCACTTAGCTGGTATTTTTTTTATCAAAGCCGCCCTAATGACATCATAATTATCCTTATCTGCTTCTCCTACAAGGCATAATCTAGTCAAAGATTCACCTTTCAAGTTTTCTGCTAATTGATTAGCGTATTGTGATTTATCCACATTATGTGTACGACAAGAACGTTCAAATCTATCCAGCCAGAATGTAATATCGTCACTGGACTGATTGAACGGTGGAACCTTAACCTTGTAAGTAGAAGGTTTACCATTACCACTAGATGCCTGATTAACATTAATCATACTTGTCAATCTCAATTTCTCTAACTCAAATTCATGTTCTCTTATTGCTTTTTTTTCTTCAGCCTCTCTGTCTAATCTTTTTTGTTCAGCTTCCCTGTCTAATCTTTTTTGTTCAGCAGCAGCTTCTCTTTCTAATTTCTTTTGTTCAGCTTCACTGTCTAATCTTTTTTGTTCAGCAGCAGCTTCTCTTTCTAATTTCTTTTGTTCAGCTTCAAATCTCCTTTGCTCCACCTGCATCTGCAATTTCTTTTGTTCAGCAGCAGCCTCAGCTTCTCTTTCTAATCTTTTCTCTTCAGCCAGAGCTTTTCTCTCTTCTTCAGCAGCTTTTCTCTCTTCTGCAGCTAATGCTTTGTCATATTGAGCAACTGCCCATTCTTCTAATTGTTGACCAGTCTTATCAAGGGCTTTCCCTTGTATAATGAAGTATTCTAATGTAGACATGGTGTCTAACAATAATACTAATCACCTGAAACAATAATAATACCACAAGTTCTTAATGACTTGATTAATCAGTACACTATCCCAATATCTGTGGGTCACAAGCCTTAATAAGGTCTTGTATAACAGTAATAATAATCAGGTACTGGTTTATACCATAATCCAAGTGCAGTGCACAGGCAATTGTGTCTTATGAAATATACCTATATAAAACATATGTCAACCAACAGAATACATAAAGTACAAATAGGACTGACAATACGAAAACGTTTGCAGAAATCAAAATAAATCAAATAGGGAAATCAATGAAAATAATCACTGAATCTGCAAAGAATAACAACACAAATGACGTCACAGTATATGAATATAAATTGTGAATAGAACTGAAAGATAGAAAAGGGTAGACCAACAAATTACAAACAATTCAAAACAAAACTAAAGAACAAAGAAATATTACAAAAATAACAATAATTACAGACTTCACAGCTAACACAAAAGCAACAGTTGTCGCAAGCAAATTTTCAATCAAGAAAATTGCACCTATAGAAAACGCCCACAACGGACCCTCTATGACGTGGGATATTCTGTTGTGAGGACGCCGCCCAACCTTAAACACAACCCGCTGACATATAAACTAACATACTATACAAACAAATAACATGTAACATATCATAAATACATATATCATGTGTGTAATGTGTTGCAAAATAGGCTCAGTTTTTACAGTAATGGCAAAGTTATTCTTGTAAAATAAATAAACTGCCACTTTATTGAAATATATATTCTGGCCTTAAATATTAAAGTTCATATATAGAAAACAAGAAGATCCATCGATGAAAATAGGACTTCTTAGTTCAATAATACTGTCTTCCTGTTAACATTGACAAGAATTGATCCAACTGTTCTGTGAAACTCTGTAATGTCTAATGTAAAAATGTCAACAACGCTGACCTACATACTGCATTCACTTGACAGGTCACGTGACGAAGTGTTGACAAAGAGCAAACCAATACTGCAAGTGTGTCGTATCAGCCACAGGAAACGGTCTGGTATCGGTAATCTGTTGACTTCTGAACTTCTGCGAGGTCAAACCCAGAAAGCTGGTCCACCAGTTGATAAGAATCTTTTTTCTTATTAATGATGTCCACCAAATGATAAATATAAGTGGATGGAAGCAGACATCATCATCATCAGTTGATAAACTCTTAATACAAGACCCTTGCCCTGAGCAAGAGACATGCTGAGAAATCTGAAGCTCGCTCGAACATCACCAGAGTTAAATACTGTGTTGTTGTGTTGCTCGTGGTTCGAGTATGGAATGTCAACTTGACCTACGCAGTGGTGTGTAGACATAGATGGAGTGTATAATGTGCGAATGATAGGAAGAGTTCGTGGTGTTGACAAATGTTCTTTTCTCACACTCATGTATGGCTGGAAGTCATCGACACCAACGACTGTGTACCTTTACTAAAGTTTAATTGGACGTACACACTCGACAGCACAGATAGTGACAAATCACAGGTTGGCATAATACATCATGGTACAGTGGATAAATGGTCTTGCAATGTTATGTTACATGGGCACTCATGTAGAATAATAGTATAATGGACTGTCAGTAGCCAAGCACTCAGTATTGCCCATATATATATATATCAACTGAGTTTACTGACAAAGCACGTCAGATTATAAACAATATCCAAGATGGCTTCTAGACCTAATCTCGTCTAGCGAAGATTCCTTAACATAATGTCCAGCACAGATTTTTCCATATAATTATATTGAACCGCTAGCAATGGGTTCTCATGTGTAGCAGTGATCTCTGGACTAATCAAGCGATAATACGGGCATCCCTTTTCTCTTCTTGAAAGTCACTACATGTTTGGTTCCAAGATGGCTTCACTCGTGAGCTGTCACTCACGTTTGGATACAGATAATGAATCTGTCCTAAAGTTAGTCATTCATTAAACATTTCATTGCTCTGTAGATTTGATCATGAACAATTGACTGCATTCTACAGGATATAGTGCTGCTAGGAATCAGAATCGTTTTTTTTTCATCTAGTTAGATGTATCCTCTCAGACGTACAAATCATCCCTACCGAAAAACGGTGGCTTCGTACGAGAGTTCAAAGGAGTATCTTTATTACCTTGGTTTTCAGAAATATTATTTTGCCATTCCTTGGCAATAAGAATGAACACTGGGGTAAAGCATATACGATAGGTCTAGATGACTATCACTTTCCCCAAAAACCACTGAGATCACTTTTTTCCCGGCGTCAAGCCGACATAGAAAAACACAGCCCATCATCAGGGCGAAGCCAAAACACACCCCTCTCGCGACACATCCGCCGAACAGCATTTGACCTCTCTAGAGACAACAGAACATATAGTTCGACTTAGATATGTAAAGATATACAGATATAAGACAGATTCGTCCTACACAGACAAACAATACACATAAATTCAGGCCATAGATATTCTGAAGCAAGAACAATCTATTACTACCCAAACAAAGAATAAATCGCAGTAAAACTGGATTCATCCGCGGAGTTCGATCGAAAGTCCTTTCAAGGGAAGTAACTCAATAATGACTTTTCCTTAAGCACTAAAACGAATCTATTTTGTTTACAAAATATTTGCGAACATAACAAGTATACCAATGTATAATATTGTAAGATATCAAAGACTGCACGTAACAGATGTGCTGTTGGGGTGGCTTCATCCCTCCCTGTCTAAGCCTACCAAACATTGTCCATTAATGATGGAAGGAAATGTGATGTTTTAGTAGTAATTCACTTTGGGTGCTATGTCTATGAAGTTGGTGTAAATCCAGCAGACCAGCCTGCTTACGTAACTTTGAAAGAGTAGTTCTGGTGCTGGAATCTGGTGGCCCCACCTCTCCGTGCTTGAGGGCAATATATCGGGTGGCCCCACCTCTCCGTGCTTGGGGGCAATACAAGGCTGTTCTGCCGAGATGCGACACTGCACGGGTCCTCACTGTCAATTATTTACCCAGCATTTGACACCACCTTTTGGTGTCAACATAAAAAAACTCACAGCTCTGAAATAAAGTATTGGTTTAGGTTCAGAACCTTACCTAAGGAGCCACTTCTACACGTAACAATTTACAATAACACCACTTAGACAGGGTCAGATCTCTCTGACCATACAACACATCTTACCAAGTTGGTTTCACATAGGATAAGTTCTCCCAGACTACATATTCCGAAATATGTTTATTAGCTTCTTGCCATAGGATAGGATAGGTGGTATGTTCCACTGATCTCACCACTTGATCTGTCCTTCCTAATCCTTGCTGGAGTATATATATATTGTTTGTCCCTAGACCCTGAACTAGGGCGGGGGGTCTAGAGCAAATCCTTACTTGTTGTAAGGCTAGATTTCGATATGGCAGTATCAAATCACTCGAAACATTGAACAATATTTAAAATATACAAAGAAATAATTTCAATCTTACCAGATTATGAATAAAGAACACAGAAATGCTAGCAAAACTCAGCTGAGCTGCTGGCTATAGTATGGCGTCCCTGAACTTATTTCAATTTACTTCATTGGAAATCACCACACTTGAAATTTACTGTGTCTATCACTGGACAACTATTGAGGAATGGCAAAAAAGCGCGTCTGAGCGCTGATAATATGATTGTCTGTGGCCAATCAATGCCTTGTGTTTTTTTTTTAAATTCAAATTTCCTACACTAAAGTCATTTCAGTCATGCTTCAGTCAAGTATAGATTTTTATCTGTTAGTCCGTCCGTCTCTACTTGCGTTTTCACAAAAAACGTAATGGTTTTTGAACCAACCTATTCGTCCCCTCTACAAATTTTGTCTGTAAAGTTATTTTTAGCCACAGCTCCCACCAATGTCCCTCTCTTTCATTCTAACTAGATTTGAACACTTGAGTCTCAAGGTCGCGGTTTTTGTGCAAATTAGTGACATGTTTGATTCAATGCAGTCTTTCGCTGATGTGAACAACAGTCTTTTGTCAATGTCTTCATTATTATCTATCCGTCTGTATAAATAAAAGCATATTATTTCACTGCTCAAAATGGGCCATCCGGCCAACTAATTTTTATATTCCTAACATTAGTATTAAGAAAAAGTTACTTTTTTAATTTTGTAATATTTCAAGCATCTGCGTTGTAATGCTTTTGCCGCTGAATTCAAATAAAGGCTTGGTATCGCATAAGCGTCCCTTTCCGTACCTCGTGTCAATTTGGGGACGTGAATTTTCCTCCGTTCCCCCCCCAATTGCATCTTCTAAGCCTTGCTAGTCTCACGCAATTTTTCAGTCATATTTTTTTCCTTTTGATCCGCCGTTCTCATCCCGTTCAAATGGTAACCGTTTCAGCAATTTAAAGGATCCAACCTGTTGGTAAATAGATAAACGGGCAAATACTTCTTTAAATATTTCTTACCGGTTGGATTCTTTGCGCAGGCCTGGGAGAAAATTTTGGGACCCTCTTTGCTGCTTGGAAGAAAAGCTTTTACTAAAGTTTGAAAATTGCAGGACAAAAACATAGATACCTGTTTGATAACTGGAACAAATACTTAGTTACATTTATTTAATGTACTTCATTTCCGTGGTCGGCGCATGTTTGAACCACTTGGGAGACAATATAAAACCTATCACCAGATGTCGCCCGTATGAAAAAAGGGAAACCTTAAGTATCGGGGATTCGAACACATGAACGAAGGAATGTTTCTTTTATAAATTTCTACTATTGATCGATTGTGTTTTGACCTTGTGACGTGAACAGAAATTTACGCTCGCTGTTTTGCTCGGGTCATCGATCTGGTTCCAAAACCAGGGAGGGTAAAAGCTCGTGTTTGAACTTTATTAAAAATGAATGAAACTGGCCTCGAGATTGTTCGAGTTACAGACTGCAACACTAAGGAGGATCTAGTTGGTACCATAATTTAGTCTGCCTGTGACATATATCTCTTCGGTTGTGTTCAATAAAACTTTCTATTTGGCCTTGTCCAGCGTTTGATATTATTTTTTATGTTGGAAACCTCGATTGTGTACGGGTCACTTATATAGCCCTAGATGGTCATTGAGGTGAATAGATTTAAATTACACTCACACGCAGTTATTTTATTCAAGAACGTGAGAATCCATGCGAACAAAACACACAAGTCTGGTTGTAACAACACGAGAACCACCGTTACTCACTCAAAATTACATATCGATAACGGTTTCCGACCATTGTGGAACAAAACCGCGTGCGCGAGCTCTAAAATTATTGATCCCGCATGCGCACTGCGCATGTGAAAGACAATTCTGTTTTTGATATAATCTAAGACAGAAGGTTTTGGAACAAATCGGTTGTTATATTCGTGTAAAAGGGTACAAGCACAACTCCTTCCAATAAAAAAAATGTTAAAGCTACTTCTAAATCAGCTTGGTGTTTGTAACAAGACTACAACTCATCCACATAGATAACACCGTTCTGATTAGATCACTTTTGGACAGTGTCCCTATACCTAAACGTGCATGAAATACACAAAAAGAAAATTTTTTTTCGCATCGACAACGCGTCAAGTATCGCTTAGTTTTTCCAATAATCATGCCCTGACTAGGGCGAAACAAGTCTGATCACGTTTCAAAAGCAGATTAAACTGATATTCCTTGATATATCTAGACACTTGGAAGACCAAGGCCCAGACATTCGCGTTCATACTTTACTGAAGCGGTGGTGTGATAACGACAGATACTTCCACCTCACTTAAGATGACTTCCCCTGTTCCCACCAACTGGGTGTACATCAAAAGAAGTGATGACATGTTATCTATGCTGTCTAAATATGGTATGTATAAATATCGTGTGTATACATATTAATATCTGTTGTAAAATACATATTGTATAAATATTGTATAAAAAGACAACATAATGCCGAGTCATACACAATACAACAACACACAAGAATATCTACACAAAAATGATATAGCCAAGTCTCTAACACTTCACCCCCACCTCTTCCTGCTGGCCCTGCTATAGTGACGTCTCTAACACTTCACCCCCACCTCTTGATGGTGACCCTAGTAAAGTCTCTAACACTTCACTCCACCTCTTCATGGTGAACCTAGTATAGCCATGTCTCTAACACTTCACTCCCACCGGCCGATGACTTTAATCTACCACCGAAAAAACAGAGACCTACACACACAAAAATAGTATAGTCAAGTCTCTAACACTACACTCCCACCTCTAGGCGTCGGCCCAAGTATAGTGACACGTCTCTTTCACTCCCACCTCTAGATGTTGGTCCTAGTATAGGCAAGTCTCTAACACTTCACTCCACCTCTCAATACTGGCCATAGTATAGTGACGTCTCTAACACTTCACTCCACCTCTTCATGCTAGACCTAGTATAGGCAAGTCTCTAACACTTCACTCTCACCTCTCGATGGTGGTACACCCGCCTGTTACAACCCAACATACACACACAACCACATCCGCACATGCGCACATCCACACACAGACACATAACCACAAACGCGAGCGCACACACACACACACACACACACACACACGCGCGCACGCACGGACGCACGGACGCACGCACGCACGCATGCACACACACACAAACACACACACACACACATAATCTACCACCGAAGAAGAAGAAGAAACCTGCCAAGCGGCTGAGACGTGAGCTTTCGTTTGACATTTCATCTTATTTAAAAGAATTAAATAAAGCTAACCGACCTTTTAACTACAACGCTAGACATTTACAAGATGTAGTTACCAATGTTTGTGGGCTCTACGCCATTTATTTCAGCTTGGTCAAAGCTCGCGGTGGTACTATGCAACGCGTCCTACTGTCCGTTTCGGCTAGACAACACGCCAACGATCGATTAGTTATTCGACTAGTCAGACCCGGGCTAGCACACCACAAGACCGTTTTTCCTTCATAAACGATGGCGTGATAACGACAGACACTCACCTTGTTGAAGATGCTTACACGAAAAAGAAATGACAGACTCGCCAAGTAATCCGAACCGACTGTGTTCTGAGAGCTCCTAGGCGTATACGAAAAAGAAGTGCGGTTATACGTCACCCATAGAGCAACTAACTTTGTCAATAAATATATAAAATGTATCTAGTGTTTTCTCTTTTATATTTCTATATATGTATAACTAAATATCGTCTAACTGTTGTAATATTGTCTAAATATATGTATAACTAAATATCGTCTACATATTGTAAATATAAATATTGTCTACCTGTCTGTAATATGTACATATAACTGTTTGTAAAATAATCAACACACAACACATAACACAACAACAACACGCCCGCCATTATTGAACTTATATATTACTATATATCAAGACCTCTCCTCCTCCACGCTCCTCCACCACATTTTCATTATATAAAAGTCACGCTTCTGTAGACTGTATAAACAAACACAGCAACACACATAACAAAACAATACCACAACACACAAAAATCCCCCCTCACCTAATCCCGCCCGCTACATTACACCCATGCTTCGTCACCCACACCAGCACAAAAAACCTCCACTCGCTTCAAAAACCCCTCTTAGTAAACTACTAATTATCGATTTTTAAAAAAATTTTCCGTCATTATTGATTTTATATATATATATATATATATATATATATATATATATATATATATATATATATATATATATATGTATATATATATATATATATATATATATATATATATATAATATATATATATATATATATATATATATATATATATATATATATATATGTATGTATATATGTCTAAATAACTACACCCAACATCACACAAAAATCCCCCTAACCTAACCCCGCCCGCTACATCGTCACCCACGCCAGCACAAAAAACCCCCACTCACTTCAATAACCTCCTTAGTAACCTACTAATTATCGATTTTTTATTTTTCCGTCATTATCGATTTATTATATTTTATATATTGTATGTCTATATATCTATAATTGTTGTAATATATGTAAATATATATGTATAACAATGCAATACAACATCACACAAATATCCCCCCTAACCTATACCCCACTATACATCGTCACCCTCGCCAATAAATTCCCCCTAACCTACACCCCACTATACATCGTAACCCTTGCCAGCACAAAAACAATACCCCGCTTCCTTAAACAAACCCCTTAGTAAACTAAGCCGCTGGTATCGATTTTTTATATTTTCCTCTTTAACTCAAGTATTCTTTTTAAAGAGCTCATTAACTATATATTTCTATTTATAAACCTTTGTATCTATGTTGTAAAATAAATACACGTCTAACTACATATTTTATATAAACAACGCACTACCAGGACAACAACACACTACCAGGACGCCAGGAAGTCACCCCGGCTAATATATATCTCTATATAAAAAGTCACGCTCCTCCTGCCGCTCCTCCTGATTTTCCTTATATAAAAAGTCACGCTCCTCCTGATTTTCCTTATATAAAAAGTCACGCTCCTCCTGCCGCTCCTCCTGCGCTCCTCCTGAACCGCTTCGGTTTGCGCCTACTATACTACTCCTGTCTCCCCTCTAAGTACTTTCTACCTCCTAACCCATTTAGTAGTGATCATTTCTTACCTATAGCAATATATATTGTATTGCACAGGTCCGTTTGACTTACCATGTTCATGAATTATATTTATTCTCAGCAGTTATGTATAAATCTAAGATATAAATGAATATTCATACTCACCGTCAATGTATATTTTGAGAACATCTGTGGAAATTGCAAGGAAAAAAATCCATAAATTTGTCCCTAAATGCTAGCGTGAAAATTTTTTAACACACCGAACAATGCACCTTCAAAGAATAAAAAGCATGCGTGTTCTTTTAATGGGTGTTCAATTTAGTTTTCACAGTGCAATTCGCGCGGTTGTCGTATTTTTCCGCTTCGTAGGTTACAAATTTTCATTAAGAAATTATTTATATAGGGCTTTTGGGCGAACATTTTCTGATTTATGTCGTGAAATTCTAAATCCACATATCTAAATTAAAAAGTAAATGTAAAGCCTAACGAATTAATTCAATAAAAGGAAAGAAGAATGGTAAAAGAACAGTGCGGTCACAATAGCGCACGCCTGTGTTATAGAACGTCATACTAGCTAAAAAGAAAACCCCTTTTTATGCTCCGTCTGCATAATTGTAACGCTTTCACGTTTGCTAGTAAAGCCTACTGCATCAAATACACGCGTTTCTAAAAATAAAACGGGTACTATATTTCTGATACGACCTTGATAGAGACACTGCGTAATGACCTAGATTAATATTACATTAATGTCATTTTATGCACTACGTAAACGAAAAGACAGACGGGCTTAGAAGAGAGAGAGAGAGAGAGAGAGAGATGTACGGAGGAACGCATGCAATACTACCACGTCGTCTCGCGATTGAAAATTAATGCCACCCCACGCGAAAGGCATGCAGGCTTGCTTTTTTTTTTCTTCAAATAAACAGTGACAAAAAACACTACCAATACGAGGTAAGGTTTTAAAAAACATGGTTAATGCTTATTAGGAAACATGACACAATACTGTTTTATGTCTGAAATCCTGACATTAGCCTGACAGTACAGAAGACATCCCATCGTATAGAAGTGAACGGGTGGTAGAAGAAAATACATATTTTGAACGAAGCCACTTGGCTCCATTAAACTTATATATTTGGGTGCCTTAGGACTTGCTGACAAAGAATATGTTAGGTGTTAAGCAAATAGTCTAATAATTAACAAATTATAGCCAAAATATTATAGTGGTATTGTCTGACAACACAGGATCATATTTGCTCATAATGGCGTGTTTGGACACTGCTTTAGGGGAAATGAGGCCACCACGTTAAATCTGATTTGATTGGCTAGAATAATATATAAGGCGAAACATGATTAGTCGACTGCAAATACTATTTTTGGTTGTTAATAGAAACGGTAGGAAGGGTACATTTTTTCAAATGCTTTTGTAAACATGGTCTTATTGGCTAGACCATTTGATATAGTCAATTAGGAGCGTCTGTTCAGTGCCACTTTTTGAAAATAAACGTTGTAGAAGCAAGTGCGTTGAGAACCAGCTCATATTTTTCTAATAAAAGCCTGGGACAGAGGCAGATCGGAATTTTGCCATAACTCAACGCCAGTCAACGTACTTGTTTAATATTTCCTTGAATTGTGGTAAGCTAGACATATTTGATATCTTTTTGATGAAAATTGAATGTGAATTGATAATTTATGTCTGTATGTGTGTGGTTCAGTAACAAACATGAGGCAAAGCCTAGATATTGCTCCACCATGAAAAAAACTTGTCGGAGAGGAGTATAACTGCATAGGCATATATGGGATTGCCAAATAGTACTATGACACCTATCTTATTGAATAGAAGGAAATAATGCTGGAATTGCAGAGGCGTTGTAACCATTAGGGAGAGGAATACTGGTGTATATTGTTACATGAGAAGCTAGCAGTTGGCCTACAGCGCTGAACTCTGTGTTTGTTATGTATTGTGCTTCAGTGTGGAAATAGATTATAAATTAGTTCTGAAGTAGGAGGTACAACCTTCTTGTTTCAGGGACCGTGGTACTAAAGTATTAAAGCAGCACCTGGTCTGAGTTTTGCTGAATCCAGAGGCTGGTAGCATACTCCTTGGTCAAGATATCGACCAGTGTTGTTTCTCAAGAACACGGTGAAGCAAGCGAGCAGAGGAGACAGTTTTCCTGCCGCTCACACAGAAGTTAAGATTTCGTTGGCCAGAGCAGCTCAATCTTGTGTGCCCCCCCCCCCCCCCCATCCCCTCTAAAATTGACTGTACAATAAATCAAGAGGGACAGTTATTTGTTTCAAATAAAAGAAACTGTGAACCTTTCCAACATTATTTCCACCAGAAACAAACCCTTGAAGTCATGATGACAAACAACAACCTAGCTTGAAAAGCCAGTATTACCTCATAGTACTACATCACAACTTACACACATATTGTAATAATAATATATGTCAATACAAAGATCCTATCTATAAATTGTGTACATACAACTTGTGATTACATTTGATTGTGATTCCTGATTCACTTTGTAGTTGAATCAGGGTATCTATTATTGAAAGGAATTAATACATATTTTAAAAGTTAACACTTGACTTATTAAGATAGTCTTATAGAGTGTTCTATGTATGTGAGTGTCACAGTGTTGTAAAGTATTGTGGATTAAATTAAATTGTTTATCTGTCTGTTGGTTGTTGTGAACATACACTTCATCACTATCATAACCCTAGACATTCAACGTAGTCATCACAATATTCCAGAATAAGTCTGACTGAGGTCTAAATGTGGTAGCAAAGTAAGGTCATCTGTAATACACCACACTTATTAGATACAGATACCTTCACAGCTGATCTCAGTCAGTACACTAAGTCCCCTATAAATATTTATAACATCCCACTTTACCACAATTTATAACAGTGATTCTCAAATGTTTTCTGGCAAACGTTCCCTTTTTATTCCATAAACTCATTCTCAGTGTCCCCTACTCTATCTTATAAAAGCGTTCTTCAGAAATGACGTTAGCACGACCCACTAAGTCAGATAATAACAACAAAATTCAAATCAATAACCGGGACCCAAAGATGCAGCAATAGAGAATGCAGTCAGCGACCCATAGCTTGACTGCTTGCATCAGGGTCAGCGAACCAGAGCTGACCAAGACCCTACTCCACCTCCACGTGGTGGTCCTGGAAACAGGCTGCATCACTGCAGTCTGGCTGAGAGAGTAGGAATCGCAGAGGGAAGGCAAAACCGGTCCCAAAAAATGCCGTGCTGAAGTCGGATGTGTCGACCGAAAGGTGCAGATATCACAGCTCCGGCGTAAACAGACACAACGCAACCAACGTCCTTTTCAGGACGAACGAGGAAGAAGAAGAAATCAATAACCCTTAATTGCATATTTATTAAAAATCCGATTAAAACTTTAGTTTTTTTAAATTTAACAAAATCGATAAACTTGATCCAGTAATACCAACCTTTATAAAGTCCGATACTCATTTATCAAAAATCATTTATACCATATTTAATAACTACTTCAATGGTAGTGAAATCTGAATGCGATGAATGGAATTTATGACGTGATAACAGTTTCTCAATGTCTGATCTAAAGCCACGTAGCAGGAATCGTAAATAATTGATGACGCGTGACACTAGTTTTTTTTTTTTTTAAATTAATGAAGAAAATATCCCGTTCAACCTCTGATGGGTTATAATTAGGATATATATTGTTTTCAATTCCAAATAATATGAACAACTGCCGATATGAGAAAGTGGCATCACATTTGTCAAATCATTGTAAATAGGGACAATCACAAATGTGCTTATACGTTAAATAAACAAATTAAAAAAAAAAAAAAATCAAATAATCAAAAAAAAAAAAAAAAAAAAACTCTGAACAAGAATAATATTAAAGTGGAGGGGTGTAAAGGCCTGGCGGTTCCAGTTATATAACTGACTTTAACTTAACAGATATTTAATTGACTTTCATCTGTTAAAAGTCATATGCATTGTAAGAACAGCATCAGACCTTCACATTCCCAGCCACTATATATTAACATTTGTTCGTGTTAAATATTGTTTCACTATATTATGCGGTTCCCTTGGTCTGTTTACTCTCAACACCTCTTCTATATTTATAGGTAAGTTGGATGCTTGCAAATAATCTAATATTGGTATTCTCATTTGTTCATACCTCTTACATTTTAACAAGAAATGTTCTATATTATTGTCTTGAAGACATACTGCACAGTAAGGTTCTTCTATTCTGAAATAGCCTTTTCCCAGCTGTAGTCCGAGAAGTTTCTTATTACTGGGAATTTTCAATTCCCTAGATATCTGACATTTTCTTGTTGGAGCCTTGAACAACTTATATGCATGTCTTCCTTTCAGATTTTTATCCCACTCTGCTTTCCATTCATCTGTTATTAAATCTTTAATTAAGCTCTTAATCTCTGATTTACTCATCCCTACATTTATTAGATTTTTATCAGATCTACCTTTCTTGGCTTCTTTATCTGCCTTTTCATTTCCCTCTATGACAACATGTGAAGGTATCCAAGCAATTAAGACTGAACATCCTCTGGAATATAAGTATGTAGTAGCCAGAAATATCTCCTCTGCTATATCAAGTCTACTACATTCTCGTAAGTTTCTAAGTGTTTTAATTGTTGAAAGAGAGTCAGTTAAAACTGTTAGTTTTTTGGGAGGGTTATTAGAGAATATTTCTAGTGTTTTTAGTATTGCCACCATCTCTCCAGTGAAAATGGATGTATTTTCCGTGATGCTATATTTTTTTTGCCATTTTGATGATACGGTATCTAAAACCATATAGTAGGAGTCGTAAATATTTGATGACGTGACACTAATTTCTCAATGTCTGATCTAAAACTATTTAGCAGGAGTTCTAAATCACTATGTTTGGTAATATTGGATTTGATGTCCTTGCCGGGGGAGCAGTTTGATGACCACACTAAAACTGCGTACCACTAAATATGACTTTGGAAATATAACAAGTAGCTCTTAACCACTGATCTAACAAATGTAAACAAAAAGGGGGGGGGGGAGGGGGGGGGGTGTTTGACTACCGTATATTTTGAAAGAAAGTACAACATTATCGACTGTCGGCACACATCAGGTAAGGTTGCACCGTTATAATCAAACAAGACCATGATGCCTCGCGTCCTGGTATAAAAAAATAACCTTCGAGTTGCCTGGCCAAAGCTTCAGGAACCGACAAGCCTCACCAGAGTGGCTCACTATCACGGATTTCCTCGTGATATACCGTCTTAAGAGCGCAGAATTGCACACCAAGATTGCAGAGTTGCACACCAAGATTGATGGAATCACATGATCACACACACTTAACTCCGTCTTTTACCTGCTTGGTTGCGAGCATAATGATCTAATGAATTTATAACAGGCGAGGTGAGCTGGGAAGTAGTTGTGTGCAGGACGTGACGATCCCTTGAGGGAGCCGAGACCCAGATCACATAACGTGCGCCCTGCAAATGTGGAGAGCCCTATGGATGGCAGGGAATGCACAAGTATGCCACTCCAACGCCTTCTAGCATTAGATCAGAGGTGAAGATCCTTTAAGCACATACCAGGCCAGTATAGAATCCCCAGGCGACTGTTTATCCAAATCGGTCCAATAGTTCTTGAATTTTCTGTTGTGACAGACGAGCAGACAGACAAGATAAAACATGTAGCACTTTTCGCAATATAAAGTTTCTAACGTGTTTTAAACTGTACAAATGAAGCCGCGGTGGTGTAATGGTTACCACATTGCGCTGGTGATCAGGTGTTCAAGGTTCAAGCCCGGGGTAGACATTTGAAGGAGTGCCATCGACCGGGATTTTGACTGAATAACCTGTACGGCTCCTGACATAAACCCTCTGTGGATGGGAAGGAGCGAACCTCCTGACCGGATTGGAAGGAAATTCCACAGGCTCCCCAGCCTCACAATGATATATCATTGGGCCGAAGGGCTGAAAGCCCAAGTGCCGCTGGTTAAGAAAAAAAAAAAAAAAACTGTTCAAATTTAATAATGCAAGGGAACTAACTATAACAGTTATCTAAACAGAAAATAGTACGAGTCGTTTCTCTTTTCAAAATTGTGGACAGGTCTGTAAGTATACCTCGGTGTATTTTAATTTAACTTCACATTTTAGGCAGTTTGTCCCGATATAGGAAGCCTGCATCAAGTGTTCACATGCTCTATGTATCTGTTACAACAAGCATATGAAATGTATGTTTTTTACATATTTTATAATACGTATTCGCTGGGTATCATTGACAAAATATGTCAGCTATACTCACGCCACAAATCATGCATATTGTGTATTACTAAAAAAAAAAATATGTTCTTCACATGCTCGCTGTTTATTGTTTTTTTTTAAGCCCGACTTAATATGCTATGTTGCACTTCGGTGTCTTTTAACGTGTCATCGAACTGCTGCGAGAGTTATGTCTCGCAGAAAAATAAATGCCACTAGCTTAAAGAACACTTTAGTTTAGGCAAGCAAGTATATAATATATATTATATATAAAGTATAATTTAGAGTATATATAAATATTTAATATAATAAAATAGTGCAATTACCGCCTTGCGTTATCGTAACTAATATAACTAGGATGTAATGTTTATGGTACTTGATCTTGTGATGCTCTTAATTCATCAGGCGAGTTTGTTTTACCGTTGAAAAAAAAAATGAAACAAACAATTATAAATAGACAACAAAAATGAAAAAGTGAACGCATCAGTAGACATTGCTGAAAGTGAAGAAAGTGGTCCCCTGCATCCAGATCAATTGGAGGGGAGTTTTCTATGGCAACTTTCCTTGTTAATTGAAAGCGTCAATAAATGAAACTGAAGGTATATTCCATTAAATCGAAAGTAAGAGGGATGGTAAGAAGATTATAAAAGTAGTACAGTAAGTGTAGTAACACCAGTAAACTACATGGGAAAGAATTATGTAGATGTCCAGGCATGAAGCTATATGCAATCTACGATACTTTAAAGACTTATCTTCATTATCAAATAAATATACAATCTTCTGTCATCGACCGCAAACCATATGAAAGGGATATATTCGAGAATGCTTATTTTTTCCTTGACCCAGAGAAGCGAATACTTGAACATGAATTATCTATATGTAAAATGTCTAAAGCATAGTACTGATATACATGGCGACACGAAAAAACAAAAACATTGTCTGGTTGAAAAAATATAAATAGCCAAGTTTATGGCAAATAACAAAACCAGGAGCAATATACGTAATAAAGACTTACTTCCTGAGAGCTGGATACTCAACGCACCAACTACTATTTAAAAACAACAGTTCTTTATGCAGTGGAAACTATTGAGTCAATCAATCAATGCCCTTTAGCTCCACGACGAGCATAGACCTTCAACAAACACATGCCAAGTCTTCCTGTCCTGTGCCATCCGCTCAAGTTCTTTCCATGTTTTCCTCATCATTTTCACCTCTGTTTCCAGTTCTCTTCTCCATGTGTTTTTTTGGTCTACTTCTGCCTCTCTTTCCCTGTGGATTCCAGAACAATGACTGCCTTGTAATGCTATCAACAGGTCTCCTCAATGTGTATCCTATCCATCACCAGCGTCTTCTTCTCAACCCTTGTTCCACTGGCACTTGTCTTGTTCTTGTCATCAATTCCACATTTGTGACTTTGTCATACCATTTCAGTCTTTCTAATCTAAACAAGCACCCATTTATAAAAGTCTGTAGCTTTTTGGTTGTGGTTGTTGTTGCTCTCCATGTCTCAGAGTCATACAATAGGACTGACTTGACATCTGAGTTGAAGATTCTTATTTTCGTGTTGGACTTGATTTCTCTTGTTCTCCATATGTTTCCCAATGCAATGAAAGCTCCTCTTGCTGTTTGTATAAACTACTTACTAATAACATTAAAAAGGTAAAGCCAGTCCGAAAGCAGAAACTGCCGTGAGTGAAGTGCTAGAAACTGTACTATATTAGGTCTCAGCTATATAAGGTGGTGTGACAAGTTCCCCGCCTCGCTGCATTTGCCGTCCTTGCTCAAGAGCAGAGCCAGATACCTCATTTATAGCTGGGTTTACTGGATCGTGACGCTACCAGGTTTCAATTCATATGTTTGCCGCTGAGAAGCAAACGCTCTTACCACTTATGCAAGTAATGACAATAGATGTAATTAAACAGGAAAAATAGTCGAAGAAATAAAGTTACAAAGTCAACCAGATTTAGTGCTGCATTCCTCCTCATCACACCCTCTTGTAATGATTGAGCCGAAAGCGCTATCTGTATCAAAATTAAAAGAGCAGCACACTTTAAAACGAACTAGAATGATCTAGTCATAGATTTCACACGGGGAGTGGGGAAGACGAGCGTTCACAGCAGGGGTCACGCTGAAGCAGATGATCTACAAAATGTAACAGGCCCAGAGGCCGCCTCATACGCCCTACTCAAACAATTGAGCCTGGACGGACAACCAAGAACAAAATCACTTAAAAGATATGGCAAAACTGCTGAAAACTCCGAGTGTTGACTGTGAAATAATCATAAAGTATGTCAAGTGTAACTATGTAATAGAGGTATCAACTTTAAAGATGTATAGAACATTTAGAGCGGTTACCAACCTGGGGCACGCGTACCTCCAATGGGAAGAGAAGCTTGCCGTGAGGGTATGTGGAAAATGTGGTAAATAAGTAGTGGTTATTGTTCTAGTGAAATATTCCAAAAGTAGTAGTGGTAGTGAAGCGAAATGTGTGGATTGGAAAGCGAATATCGAATCCTGTTCACAGTGAAATACAAAGCAGAAACAAAATAGAGACTGAATATGAAACGCGCGTATCTCATTCAAAAACCATACATTGTAACCGTTAGAGTGGTGAAGAAAATTAATCGGCTTGATTTATCTTTAGGAGATTGAGTTTCATTAACCGGCTTCGGATATATAGTCTAAGGGGAATAATCGAGAGAACGAGATGAGGGGATCAAGAGTAGTGTTGCAACCCTACCTTAGTTGCAAAGGCATCTATGCCTTTTTTATGTTTAGAGTTTTTTTTTTGGTGAGTTCGGCTACGCGTCGGTAAATTCACGTGTTTGGGTGAGTTCTTTGTGAGAAAAGTTAATCTAGAATGTTCGGAAATAGTTGTTGTTATAAATCGAAGTTTGAAATTAAGTCAGTTAGATCCCAGACGCGAAGCAAGTTTGCTTTGAGTGTGATAGTGATAGAAGTGGCATGCGCAATTGGGAGTTCCATTGAGTGATAAAGTCAATAAATGTTTTGTTTGACTCTGCTGTAGCAGAAAAGGTATACTTATGACTCAGACGCTCAATCGCTTTGTACATCACAATTATATACGACAGTTCGTTATTTATTCTGTGGACAAGATGCCAGTGTTCCCAGCGAGAGAAAAAATGTGTGTATTTTCGAAAACCCAGGTACGTCGAACATTTTAAGTATCATATCAAATAGTGAAGTACAGTAGACAAGTAGACAGGTTAGTGAGCAGAAGATAGACTGGGTAAAGTTACATCCTTGTTGGTCAGGCCAGTTTCACTAAGATACGCCAAGACAGAAACAGAAGAAATATGTCAGAACATAAGAGAAACAATGATATTTCGTTTGAAGAATTAGATGAGAAGTAAAATATTGACAACAGTGGTTCTCAAGCTGTGACCACCATAACCACTAGAGACAATATGCAAATTGAAGTAAGAGAGAGAAAGATAAAGTGACACTGAAATTTTACCTAATGAATTTTGCTGTACTATGACAGAATGGGGCGACCTCTCTCAATCTCTGTTTCACTCCAGCAGTATCGGTACATTTACAGATTTTTATTGCGTGCTTTCAATTGTCGCACTTTCTTTTTTCTCTGCTATGTGTAGCAGATATTATGTTTTTTCCTTGTTACACCCCTCTCAGGGATAAATTATTACGCCTGTTTGTTTCCCGTCCCCTCGCTAAGCTCTACAAGGAGCGGCAGAAATAATATTAACGACAGACAGGATGGTAAAATTCCTTTGTACCAAATCTTGCCCACGAAGGATTAGCCCTACGAAAATTGCCAGTGTATTTGCTAAGCGCTGATAAAGGCCAGAGTACGGGGAAACAACTGATGGACAGACACAGATAAGAGATTACTTTCTGATAAATTAATGATTTGTTACATTTTACACACATTGTCGTGTGAGGTTATCGACGTGTTCGTGAGTTGGTACACAGGGCAATCGGATGTTTACAGTCAATTTTCATAAAATTAATGTTTGAAATGTTGCACTAGATGAGTCATACAAAATATTCAAATCAGATTGGCTGATCAGTTGTGCGCCATAACAACGAATGCGTGGGAAGGCAGTAAATATAACCTGACGCTTCAGTCAGTCAAAACTACTGTGAGAAATTGCTTGCCAAGACTGCAAACCTTGCCAGAGTGAAGCCTACAATTCAGAATTCCTTCTTAACACACCGGACACCTTTTATCTGAGTATTTATCAGGACTTACAAAAACAGCCCAGGAAATCTTCATAATTTTAAACAAGGAAACTGGGACTGAGGGAACTGAAGGACCACACGGAGTCAGAGAGGGAATCTATTGTTAGAACAACGACACTCCAGGCGCGTGTAAGAGGCCGATTCAAGTCTCTTTAATTCATCTGAGCAAAATGTCTGTGAGCCAGAATTGGCGTAAGTTGTCATTTTACATTCTATATTTTATTACTAACACATGGACAAACGTGTATTGCCATGTGAATTTTAATGTTTGATAATCGCTAGTGGATGTCCAAGTCATTTGAGGCTGGCAACCTCAGCGTATAGAATGATGATTTCATGAACAACCACTGCACGGATTGGTGACTGCTTTATTGCCAGTTTCTTAAAAGAGAACTAAACGCATAAAGAATCTCAGGATCCATATGGAGCAGGGAGGGAAAGATGAAAGAAATGATGTACATTCTAATTATAATTCTTACAGTTTTAAACCAGTATAAATATCGATGTTATTATATTCACTTTTAAAATTAATGGGAATTTCAAACTTTTCAATCAGTGTAAACTTAAATGAAAACATATTCAATTTATATTGTGAACACTTTTAAAATCAGTGGAAATGTAGATGTAAACATATTCTATCTGTACTATTAATCTTTTCATTTAAATATAAGTAACTATGAAAGCTTTTCAATTTTTTTTTTTTTTTTTTTTTTTTTTTTTTTGCGTTCGCCCGCTAATACTCGAGGCGAAATCTCAGGTTATTATTTTATGTCTAACCTGACATTGATTTTACGTGAGTATCCCTTTATTTCTTGTACAGAGACAGGTGTCCCTCGCCATTCAGGCAAATACTCGCCGATTTCGGAGGTACCCATTGCAGCTGGGTCGGCTCAGGAGCCGCCAGTCCCTGGTCGACGACACTCCTTCAAATGTACTCGCCAGGTCTCGAGTTAATCCAGTCCAAATCCCGGTCGACGAAAAATCCTCAAATGCCGTCGCCCGGGTTTGATCCTGTATCACCCGGTCGCCAGAGCGGTGTTGTAACCACTACGCTAGCGCGGCTCCCCTTTTCAATTTAAATGTAAGAAAAGTTTTATCCCGAGGGATTAAATTTAATTCTCATCGAGGGTAAATTCTGAGTTAAACGGGAAGGTGGTATGGGAAAATAGGAACCCATAACTATGGGTTGGAAAACGCAATACTCAGGAGAGCGTTTCGTGTCTATTATTTTACCAGAGTTATTGGTGGTGGTACTATCTCTGGAACAATAAAAGAACTGTGGCCTGCGCTTTAAGACGAAGGACCAATTTTGCCGTTACTCCTTGACGTTCTGGGAACGTGCGGCACCTTTAACATTACCCAGCGACGAGCGTAAACAGCGAGACAGTCTACCAAGAACCAACCCAGAGGGAGAAGAATCTACCATTGGCAGCTAAGTGCAAAATATCCGCTGCCAAAAGTGACATCCTTTATTCAGTTAAATCCCATCACAACAGTGATGGCAACTTTTTCCTAAAATATTATTCAATTCTTTAAACTTGTTAAAGCCTAAACTGATTATTAAATTTTGTTATTTGTATTGTTACAAATTTAACTTCGATTTAATCCGTTTATATGTACTGCATGTTTGTCGCAGTCAATTTATTAAACACACTCTAAACTGAGCTATAACAGAATAATAAGAAATCCACTGAGTAAATCAGGGGTGGGGGATTAAACGAGCTAAGAGTAGTAAGTGCTTAATTCTTCACAAAAGTTGTCGGCAGATTCTAGGATTAACGTGCTCAGCACAAGCAGCATTATTTTTGCTTATCTGAATATCTTGTGAAGACTCCCTGGAGATAGAAGCGTTTTGTTTTTTCTATTTACATCTCTGCCAAGAGTAATCTTGTGCAAAGGTAGACAACTTTGAAGCCCATATTAGATACTTTTGAGTTTTGGCCACTGTTGGACCACCACTGCAAAGCAGGGGAGGCAATACCGTCACAAGTACAAGACTGCCAGCCTCAAGACGAAGGTTGGGCATATTATTTTTTCAACCTTTGCTGATTCGTGTAAATAAAGTTCAACGTTAATTGTTTACTGCTGTCAGCGTCAAGTCATTCGTCAACTGTTGTCTAAGTAACGTCATCGTGTGAAAGACAGAAGTATGCTAACATCTCAAGTAAGCTGCCTACTGTTTAGGGTAGAGATACGAAACCTATACGATCACAAATTTGAGACGTAAAAAATAGTAGCCAGCCATCATCATCAGCCAGCTTGTATGTCAATGGCCACAACATGAATACAACTGTTTGATTACACACAAAAACACAAAAACAAACTAAACTCACCAATTTATTTGACTGTGACATGATGCATGTTTAACAGCTAACCATGTTTTCATGTACCGTATACAATTTTAATTATGACAAAAATAATGAATATGTTATTTATTATCTTCCCAGAAAGTAACAGGGGAAATAATTATGTCGTGCTCTGTCTGCTGCATGTCCTGATGACGTCACTAATTGTCCCGTTGTCATGTCATTCCTGTCTATTCCACTTCCAAATTTATTTTGTTTGATCTTTGATGTCAGATTTATAATAACGTAATATGGTCAATGGTCACTGCACCATGAAGAAATAAAGTGATTGGCATGATTTTTCTTTTAATGATTATTTTAGTCATGTCTTCACGGTGCAATGCGCACCGTATCCGTATTTCCTGAAAATGCGTCATGAAAAGATTGAAAGGCATGCTCAATGGAAAGTGTTCAATTTATTTTTCACTTTTTTTTTTTTTTCACTATAAAATGCGCGTCTTTTCCGCATTTTTCCGAAAAGCTGCTGGGGCTACTTCATTGTTGGTTACAGACGTTTCACAAAGACAATTCTATATATTGAGGATATTGATATATTTGGTAAGCTCTATAATTTTTTCCTCTAGTACTGATTACTAGGGTACGGGAAGGTTTACTGAAAGCACTGATAAAATTTGGGAATCCCTGAATTAGAGTATCTAGGTAGAGTGCAATAATAGTTAAACTTTCAATGGACTTGTTATGTAGTTACTTTCAATGGGATTGTTATGTAATTACTTTCTATGGGATTGTTACGTAATTACTGTCAGTGTACTTGTTATGTAGTTACTTTCTATAAGATTGTTATGTAATTACTTTCAATGGACTTGTTATGTAGTTACTTTCTTTGGGATTGTAATGTATTTACTTTCAACGGACTTGTTATGTAATTATTTTCTATGGGATTGTTATGTAATTACTTTCCATAGACTTGTTATGTAGTTACTTTCTATGGGATTGTTATGTAGTTACTTTCTATGGGATAGTTATGTAGATACTTTCTATGGACGTGTTATGTAGTTACTTTCAATGGGATTGTTAAGTAATTACTTTCTATGGTCTTGATATGTAGTTACTTTCTATGGACTTGTTATGTAGTTACTTTCTTTGTGATTGTTATGTAGTTACTTTCTTTGCGATAGTTATGTAGATACTTTCTATGGACGTGTTATGTAGTTACTTTCAATGGTATTGTTATGTAATTACTTTCTATGGTCTTGATCTGTAGTTACTTTCTATGGACTTGTTATGTAGTTACTTTGTACGGGAATGTTATGTAATTACTGTCTATGGACTTGTTATGTAGTTACTTTCTATGGGATTGTTATGTAGTTACTTTCTATGGGATTGTTATGTAGTTGCTTTCTATTGGATTGTTATGTATTAACTTTCTATTTATTCGTTATGTAGTTACTTTCTATGGGATTGTTATGTAATTATTTTCAATGCACTTGTTATGTAGTTACTTTCTATGGGATTGTTATGTAATTACTTTCAATGGAATTGTTATGTAGTTAGTTGTTTTCTATGGACGTGTTATGTCATTACTTTCAATAGACTTGTTATGTAGTTACTTTCTATGGGACTGTTATGTAGTTACTTTCCATGGGATTGTTATGTAGTTACTTTATATGAGATTGTTATGTGATTACTTTCAATGGACTAGTTATAAAGTTACTTTATATGAGATAGTTATGTAGTTACTTTCTATGGGATTGTTATGTAGTTACTTTCTATGGGATTGTTATGTAGTTACTTTTAATGGCCGTGTTATGTAGTTACTTTCTATGGGATTGTTATATAGTTACTTTCTATGAGATTGTTATATAGTTACTTCCTATGGGATTGTTACGTATTTATTTTCAATGGACGTGTTATGTAGTTACTTTCTATGGGATGGTTATGCAGTTACTTTCTATGGGCTTGTTATGTAGTTACTCTCTATGGGATTGTTATGAAGTTATTTTCTATGGGCTTCTTATGTAGTTACTTTCTATGGGATTGTTATGTAGTTACTTTCTATTGGCTTGTTATGTAGTTACTTCTTATGGGATTGTTATGTAGTTACTTTCTATGTGATTGTTATGTAATTACTTGCTATGTGATTGTTATGTAATTACTTGCAATGGGATAGTTATGTAGTTACTTTCCATGGGATTGTTATGTAGTTACTTTCTATGGACGTGTTATGTAGTTAGTTATTTTCTTTGGGGTTGTTATGTAGTTACTTTCTATGGGATTGTTATGTAATTACTTTCCATGGACGTGTTATGTAGTTAGTTAATTCTATGGGATTGTTATGTAATTACTTTCTATGGACGTGTTATGTAATTACTTTCAATGGACGTGTTATGTAGTTACTTTCTATGATCGTGTTATGTAGTTAGTAACTTTCCATGGACGTGTTATGTAGTTAGTTACTTTCTATGGACGTGCTATGTAATTACTTTCTAAGGACGTGTTATGTAATTACTTTCTATGGACGTGTTATGTAATTACTTTCTATGGGCTTGTTATGTAATTACTTTCTATGGACGTGTTATGTAATTATTTTCTATGAACGTGTTATGTAATTACTTTCTATGGACGTGTTATATAATTATTTTCTATGGACGAGTTATGTAGTTAGTTACTTTCTGTGTACGTGTTATGTAGTTAGTTACTTTCTATGTACGTGTTATGTAATTACTTTCTATGGACGTGTTATGTAGTTAGTTACTTTCTATGGACGTGTTATGTAATTACTTTCTATGGACATGTTATGTAGTTACTTACTTTCTATCGGCGTGTTATGTAGTTAGTTACTTTCTTTGGAAGTGTTAGTAATTACTTTCTATGGGCTTGTTATGTAATTACTTTCTATGGACGTGTTATGTAATTACTTTCTATGGACGTGTTATGTAATTACTTTCTATGGACGTGTTATGTAATTACTTTCAATGGACATAGTCGCTACAACAGTTGACACTAAACTTTGGGAAACAAGGTTATGGTAATGTACCGCGGCAATGGACATCTGACAATGTCAGTAACGATAATATATAAACCCTGAGATGTCACTCAGTACACAGGAGTTTTCATCTTGACTAATTAACGTAACGATAATGTTACATTACCAGCGACCTCTGACATTAATCTCGGAAACATTGTGTCTATAAAAATCATGTGACATTATCAACTCACATGCCATTTGATTAAACCAGCGGTTCCCAATCGTTTGTAGGTCACGGCCCCCTTAACACTCAAGCTATACATTAACGGTCACCTAAGGCGAAATAAAATCTACAGGAATCTTTTTACCTCAGTCATACTGTGCTTATATTAAGGATCTGAGCATTTATAAAACAAGTGTACATTTATTAGAAGTCAGGTCATCTAAAATTGTGACATGTAATTATGTTATTTATTTATTTACCTAGTTAAAGTTCTTTACTAAATAAACACTCTAAAGTGCGGATTGCTGGAGAGTAACAAAGAAGAAAATGTCGACATTATCCTCTATCCACACAACCTGCCTAAAGAAAACTCTCAGAATCGTTTGGCCGAACACCATCACCAACCAAGAATTGCTTACTAGGATCAACCATGAGGACCCTGATGCAATCACAAGAACAAGTATGCTAATGACCCTTGAAGGGAAGCGAAAGAGAGGCCGATCAAAAACAACCTGGCGGAGAACTGAATAGGCTTTAGATGCAAAGAATGAACCAGAGTTGGGGCATTGCACAAAGGCTGGGCGCCGACCGAGCAGAGTGGAAGCAGTTTGTTGCTGCCCTACAAGACGCCACCAGGCGTGATAGCCACTGACTGCTTTGACAGTCGGCGGCTAAGGATCAAAGAAGAAGAAGGAAACAAACTGGAAAAGTTAATAGTTCAGTGTGCTAGTTAATGTTGTTTTGCAGCCGCAAGTTTCCAAATGTCTGGCCCAAAGACAATATTTTAAGTTGCATGGTTAACCAACATTAAGTCTGTTCCTGTATTAGTTTTTCATATGGACGTGAGCTGAAAATGTAGAGTGACGCAGGTATATCTACATAGTGGTAGAAGGCATCAAATATTTTATTGCACTACTAGGAACTTAGGGGACAAGGGATGTGCTTGTAACCAAAAGTCTACCAAAACCCCTAGAGACAACACTCTTTAAATAAAATCACAAAATAACTCAAGAACCTATCTTCAATAGGCGGCAGATTATTTTCAGTCTCCGGAAATGAGTTTTTCTTCCACTCATATTTTCATTGGAACACATGACATAGTTTCTCAAGTGAACCCCAAATTACGTCATGTGTTCTCATCATGCACTCAGCAATATTACTTGGAAGTTGTTGCTCAGTTGCTGCAAGGAAGTCACCGAGAGTGGAGAACGTCTCATATTCATTGTTGTCAGTGTGGCGAGTCCAGACTTTAAAAATTGTTAATTGTCGCCTCAGTTTTAGTCACGGAATCTTGATTTTCACTTCCGTTATGGAGGCAACATACCGGCGATTTGTCTTATTTTTGGTTCATTTTATTGTTCATATTTTGTAAACATTTTACTTCAATACTTTGCGGATCCCTCGATTTTTGTCGTGGACCGCAGTGATCCGCGGATCACAGGTTGGGAAACGCTGGATTAGACTATTCGGCCTGGTACATGATAGAAATGTCAATGGTGTTATTCTGTTGATAGCTACTCCAGGGTAGCCTACACTACTTCATGTGATGTATCATCAGATAACAGAAAGCACAAAGGCTTATAACGCTTTTTTTTCTCATTGTCCCCTTTTCAGGACAAATAAAGAAATTCTGACAAACAAGCAAGTAACCTCTCTGTCCTTTTCAAAACTAGTCCTTTTCAGGGCTACTTCATACTAGCTGATAGACGCTAGTAGTCCTTTTCAGGGCTTATAGTTTATCAACACAGTTCTTCAGTTAACAGAGTTCTCTTATTTCTGAATGGCACATTGCGCTGTGATATAACCAACTTGTGTTTAGGTTGAAAGGAACTTGCTTCGTCATAATAAGGCAAAATCCTCAACAAATAAACAACACGTAACCCTCTAAAACATGAAGGGAAGTCCTTACAGTTTTCTCCTTCTGCTGCATGACCTGATTACAGCACTGGTTCTGCTGCATGTCCTGATTACAGCACTGATTCTGCTGCATGTCCCGATTACAGCACTGGTTCTGCTGCATGTCCTTATTACAGCACTGGTTCTGCTGCATGTCCTAATTACAGCACTGGTTCTGCTGCATGTCCTTATTACAGCACTGGTTCTGCTGCATGTCCTGATTACAGCACTGATTCTGCTGCATGTCCTGATTACAGCACAGGTTCTGCTGCATGACCTGATTACAGCACTGGTTCTGCTGCATGTCCTGATTACAGCACTGGTTCTGCTGCATGTCCTGATTACAGCACTGGTTCTGCTGCATGTCCTGATTACAGCATTGATTCTGCTGTGGTCAATTTATTACTTTCCATTCCAATTCAACTTGACTGGATCTTAGAGTCCAACATGACTTATGACTTATGACCATTACTTTTTATGAAAACAATCATGCATTTCTTTTCTTTTAATGGGAGTTCAGTTTAGCTTTCCCAATGCTGTCTGCGCGGTTTCCGTTTTTGTGGTAGGGCTGGTGGGATATTTTCATTGTTTGTTAAGTCCTTTTTTCGCGTGGGAGTTAAGTGTTTGGGATTCTCACGTGCGGGTCTAGTTTTTTTTATAGACACGCTTGTGAGCACATCTAAAGTTATGAGATGTGTAATTATTTGCGTGCCTTCGTGCACTATATTTGAACAAAATAGCGCAACTGGGTAGTTTTCTTTAAAAGAAAAAGTTTAAATAGACACGATAAGTGAGTCACGAAGTTGGGGAGACAAATAGGTGAGCTGAGACAAACAGGTAGCTGCTCTCATATGTCAATCCTTTAGTTCGCGCTTCAGTGAAAATTTACTGGGTTGAAACGAGAAAAACGATAATCGCGGGGTAAAAGGTATCTGGCAGGGCTTCGGCACGGGTGGGTTATGGTGTGCCGCTAGTGTGTCCGGGGTTTTTTGCTGAGCATTGTATGAATGGTAACACATTGTACCTTCATGGAGGACAGTCTATATATTATTCAAATCTTCGTAATGAAACAACTAGGAATATAAGAACTCGTCACCGTACAGCTTCCACCGTCCTTGAGATGACGGGGGTTAGTGAGTCCGGTCAAATTCGATATGGATTATTTGTATCAACGTGCATATGTCTGCCATTATAACCTTTGATAATTTACTGTCTATGACGTCGATATTCCTGTCTTCAATAAACTGTGATTGATGTGCTACATGGTTCCAGCTTACTTGTCTTACCAGTTGGTCCATCTTATGACCTGACATTACTGTTGTGTTGGTTGCATCACGTTAAACAAATCTAACGGACCCTAGACATTCGCTAAAATATAAAACAACTGTCAGCCTCTACCAGTAAGCCCGACATTTCTGACATCAACATTGTCAGCTGTGCCAGTCAGTAGCACCAACACACAGCACCTCAAACAACAACCGTAACATTGTTCATTACATGAAATTTCACTTAGACTATTAGTAATCCTGGAATGTACTTCGCGCAAAATAGCAAAATGACATCATTGCTTCAAAATTTTAACAAGGCAATACAGTAAGCATATGAGATACCATAGCGTTGGGAAATATCTGGAGATCAAAAGAAATATGGTCCAACAGAAAAATCAGAATCTTCAATTTAAATGTCAAGTCAGTCCTATTGTATGACTCTGAAACATAGATGTGACGGTTTTGTCATCCCTGCTCAGCATTAGTAGTCCAACAATGGCCAGACTTAGAGTATAATGATGAGGTTATTCAAAGGTATCAACCTTCGCTCAAGATGACTCTTGGCAGAGATAACAATAGAAGAATGATGCTTCTACTTTAGGGAGCCTCACATGATTTTAAAGAAAAGCAAGCGTAACAATTGAGATCATCTAATCTGTCATGAACTTATTTATCTCCCGCCCTTTCTGTGAGGTAATATATTTTCACTAGTATTTCTGAGCCGCAGCTGAACGTGATTAAGCAGCTATTTATCTAATAACTCTTTCTAGTTATATAGTTGGAACAAAATGAGTCATACAGGTGCAGACATACACTTCACTCAATAGTGATTAATCCAACTATAGCTTTACAGTTACAGATAACAGGTTTAGTAAGCATTTATAGTTTAACAAGGTGAAACAAATACCGTTGTTTATAAAAAAAGAAGCGATGATATTTATCATCATCGCATGATTTAAACTGTGGTAGAAAATTTGGAAAAGTGCGAAATTTCTTTGGTTGCGTTGTTATGACACTTAGCTTCCTGTGTGGGGTCGGTTGGCGTCTGTGAAGAGCAGGAGGCAAGGTGACAGACTAACAAATAGTATATAAAATCGTCAACCCTGACGGTAGGCCAGTATTCTAAACAGAAATACATGAAGTAAAGCCTACAGTAAATTAAGCTGAACAGAAGAAATATAGCAGAACACCATGAGAAGGCAATATTACCATAAGAAGAAATTTAGAGTACAGAAGAATATCAACAGTAGTAGTTATCAAGTCGTAACCACCAATAACCGATAGAGACAGCTAGAAGTATTGAAGAAGCAAGAGTGAACGAGAGAGCAAGACATAGTAGAAAATATGGATCTGAACATTGTTGCTGTACAAGTCTACCTACCATAGGTGAAGATTGGGCATATCATTTTATCCAACTGTTGCTCATCTTCATGTAAATGAACTTCACATTTATGTTCACTGCTTTCAATCAAGTGTAATCGTTGGTGAGAAAGAAGTAACATAACATCATCAAACTAAAGCTGCCTACTATTAGGGTAGTGATATGAACCCACCATACAATAAACATCTTCATTACCAACGGCCACAGACTGGTAAAGAGCGAGAAGCTCAGCAGCCCTAGTTAATCAACAACATCATCATCATCAACATCATCATCATTACCCTTCAGCTCTGTCACGAAAGGTTTGAGATGTTATAAAAATGTAAGATATCCTGGACAAAAAGATGTATCAGATGATACCAGGATAGTGCCAGGTAAGAGACTGGTCTTACAAGAAATACCCCCTTTTCTGAAAAGAAATAGGGTGTATTGACATTAAAGGTTAAAATCCAGCTGTATAGACCTCAAGGTGTTGAAAGGCTATGTCCTGAAAATCTATTTGCCCCTTTCGAAGATTCTCCTTTGGTATTATGTGTTGTTTATGTTGACAAGTTGATCTAGGGGTATTTAATATAGTTAATCTCTTAATCTAAAATATGTATCCAACAAAACTTGAACTTTAATGTTAATAATCTCAACAAGTCTGCTACTACATATTTACAATTTAATAAACCTAAACCGGTTCTCTTTTCGGTTAAGAGAATTCAAATGTATTTACATTATATAAAATAAATAACCATATAAACTTTAATTATCAAAACAAAATCTAGTACTAAAGTCTCTATTGTCTTCTACACTGAAGAATAATTTTAATTCACTAAAATGTCACTGATTTTGACTGAAGATAGGATGGATTCATCATGTCCTTATATTCATCCTTCACTATAATGTTTATTAATATATTTAAAGTTTTTGAGTAGTGCTAGCTTTTAGTTGAAGACGCTGATCAGTGGCAAGATAAGGCCACTTATCTGAAAATCCAGAAAATCCCACACTCTTCTGCCGTGGACGAACACTTCTTTGAATTGCCAGGAAGTGGAACAAGGGTGGCTAGTTACGTTGACATTACGAGCCTTTGCACCTCAAAGTCCAAAATGAGTTAGGAATCAGTTACTTTTGGTCCTTTGCAGGATACAACGTTTCAGGATAAAACGATTGCAGGACAAAACCTGAAATTCAAATAATCAGAACCTCTGTATGCTCCAGCACTACTCTGCCTTTACACACACAAAGGACATAACATACAGCGTCAGCCAGGACAATTTACTTTCACCACCCATCACATTCAGTTCACTGTGACTAAAATTTCCTTAAAATTCCTAAGTTGATTCCTTTATCCATGATTGGCTTCCATATAATGATTTGGTATAGTATAAATTTACAAAGTGCTATCTTCATCGATTCATTACAACAAATCCTGTTCATTCTTCCTTAGTTTCCATGATACATGTCCTTTCTTTAACAAATACTCTTTCAAATGTATTATTAAACTTACAGTCGTATTCTTGACATCATTTTCAATAAACCTACACCTTTTACAACGCTGGCTTACGCCTCTAAAACCAACACACGCTTTGCATTCCAGCAAGCAACGCATTAGTCCTGGAATATTTTTTTAACACAGGCCTTTTTCACTTTCTAACACACGGGGATTATATCACAGGAATAATACATAAATATGTACATATACATATATACAGTCATTCTTACCCTCAGGCAAAACACACAAGGCTGTTAATGGCTTCTATGGTCTGCGCAACAGATGCGGTTGGCATAGGTAAAATATTATTACTGTTTACCGCTCCTTTCAAGACAGCTTGTAGTTTAAATTTGTTAGTGGCGTCCGATACCCAAGAGCAAGGTCTTTTTATAGTCACGCATCCGGCCTCTCGGATGACAGGGTAAGGAAAAGCGTAAAATTCCCAAAATGAAACAAAATTTCTGCTCTCTTTTCAATGTTTAAAATCTAGTTTTTCAATTATCTTCCTTATTTATGGGACGATTTTGGTCATTTAAAGATGGAATTATACTGTCAATTATTTTGTATCGATCTATGTATAAATTAGTTAGTTTGAACAATGCATTTAAATGTATGCATGCTTTAACTAGCTATGTTTGACTTATCCTGATGTAACACAACTCGTGTATTCGATATTTCTATCTTACTAGAATATTATTTGATAAAGTGTTTACACCTACCTCTAAAGTAACATTCCCGTTTGTGAATTAAATAATCCTTTCCGGTGATACTTCTTTAGTTCTTATGAAATTAATTATTATTGTCCCATCGGTTACACAAAATAGCCCTAGTTTTTAAGCACAGTACGTTTCCTACAACAATGATAATAAAGGTACGTTTTGATTGGTTATTGTATTAGAGAGTTCCCTACCTAATGGCGTGCGGTATTGGCCAGATTTAGAAAAACGTGTTGTAAGACAGACCAAAACACGACAAGCTCCCCAAGGAACATAGGCTTTTAAAAACATATACAAAGTCTTTCTGTCTCGTGTCATCAGGTCAAGGTCTTTCCATGTCTTCCCCATCTCTTTCATGTCGGTCTCAGTTCTCTTCTCCGTGTGTTCTTTGGTCTACGCCAACCTCTCTGCACTGGGAAATCCAGAACAAGGACTGGCAGTAATGCTATCAACATGTTACCTCAATGTGTGCCCTATCATTCCTAGCGTCTTCTTGTTCTTCTAAGAAATGTGTTTATTAAAAAAAAATATTCGGTGTACTTCTCACTTCTGATGCTGAATGAATACTGATGTCCTCAATGCTGCAAGCCTAGATCACCACAATAGATGATCTCAACGACGCAGGCCTAGATCACCAATACCAATTGTCCTCAATGCCACAAGCCTAGATCACCACTATAGATGTCCTCAATGCCGCAAGCATAGATCACCACTATAGATGACCTCAATGCCGCAAGACTAGATCATCATAACAAATGTCCTAAATGCCGTAAGCCTAGATAACCACTATAGGTGTGCCAGAAACCTACATCACCTCTACAAATGTCCTCAAACCCGCAAGCTTTTATCCCCACTATAGATTTCCTCAATGCCGCAAGCCTATACCTCCAATTTAGAAGTTATCAATTCCGCAAGCTTAGATCACCAATTTAGAAGTCCTCAACCTGCAAGCATATATCACCACTATAGATGTCCTCAATTCCGCAAGCCAAGATCACCACTATAGATGTGCCAGAAACCTACATTACCATTAGAAGTGTCCTCAATGCCGCAAGCCTATATCACCACTATAGATGTCCTCAACGCTGCAGGCCTAGATAACCACTATAGATGTCCTCAACGCCGAAAGTTTAGATCACCATCATAGATGTCCTCAGTACTGGAAGACTACATCACAACTAGAGATGTTTTCAATGCCAGAAATCTACATCACCAATACAAATGTCCTCTAAGCCGGAAGCCTATATCAAAGCTCTTTATATGCTCTAGTTATTTTGAGTTTCTGCTTTCAAATGCACAGTACTGCTGTAGCTTTCTTTTACGGCTTGCTTCGTAGAAGCAGTGGGCCCATTCTATATGTGTCTGCTTAAAGTGTCTGTGACTCTCAGAAAGGACAGCACCAAATATTATAGACGAGTCAATATACTAGCATACTGGACTGACACGAGAGGGCGTGGCATACCAACATACAGAACATAATTGATGAACGGATGTTTAATTTGTATTTACAAAATACAGTGAAAAAAAATAGCAGTAGTAACGTCATGTAATTATTTTTCTGTGTTCCGGTCTCAACAGGTTTTTCCAGAACAAATGTTCTAACAAATGACAATACTCAAGTAACAGAAACAAGGATCTTGATTAGAATTCGCAAAATTACCTTTGTTCTTTGAAACCCGTTCGGCTTTCTATGAAATCTGATACTCTCCAGTAAAACGTGATTAACAATTCAATCTATGTACACTTTTTTGTATTATAAGTTGTTCGGTTAAATGTTGTAATCTTTTTCTATTATTGCTTGTTCTGTCTTTGAACGTGACAACACATTTATGTATGTGTGTGCGTGTGTGGGCCGTGTGAGCTGATATAGTATGATGTATGTATGTAAGTAAATATGTATGTATGTGCTACATAATGTCACTGATCAGTAGAAAATAAAGTGAAGACGACGTAATTATCGACGTGGTGTTAATGGTGATGATAAATGTGGTGTTGGTGGTAATATAATCAAGCGCTCCATCTGACATCCAGGTACAACACTGGGTTGGGCAGGATGCACAAGCAACCACTGATGACGTTAAAGACAAACGCCCAGGACAGAGAGAAACTTGAAGGGCGTGGCTGAGACAAGGCAAACACGGTACAGCCGACGAGAGAGAAGAGTCCTGAAAAAAATTTAAGAGAATCTATCTATCTATCTATCTATCTATCTATCTATCTATCTATCTATCTATCTATCTATCTATCTATCTATCTATCTATCTATCTATCTATCTATCTATCTATCTATCTATCTATCTATCTATCTATCTGGCACAGACAGATCTATCTATCTGTCCATCTAACTATCGGCATAGCCGTCTGTCTGTGTCTCTTTCTGTCTTATTTTGTCCTTGGATATCTCAATGCCTCTCTGTCCGTCCGCCTCTCTGTCTGCTTGTTTGTTTTTCTGTCTGTTTGTCTTCTGTCTGTTTATGTGTCCATCTGTCTGGTTGTCTATCTGTCTGTTTGCCTATTTGTACGTCTACCACTTTGTGTTTCTATTCCTCCGTCCTTTTCTTTGTCCATCCGTCTCTCTGTATATCTGGTTGTCCGTCTATTTATCTGTCTATTTGTCGGTTAAACTCTTTGTCTGTATGTATGTGTGTAATTCCATCTTATTGTTCATCCGTTCCTTGTCTAACTTTTTGTTTGTCCGTCTCTCTGACTATTTGTCTGTATGTTTGTCCGTCATTGTATTTGTCCACCCGTCTCTCTGACTGTTTGTCTGTATGTTTGTCCGTCATTGTATTTGTCCATCCGCCTCTCTGACTGTTTGTCTGTATGTTTGTCCGTCATTGTATTTGTCCATCCGTCTGTCTGACTGTTTGTCTGTATGTTTGTCCGTCATTGTATTTGTCCATCCGTCTGTCTAACTGTTTGTCTGTATGTTTGTCCGTCATTGTATTTGTCCATCCGTCTGTCTGACTGTTTGTCTGTATGTTTGTCCGTCATTGTATTTGTCCATCCGTCTGTCTGACTGATTGTCTGTATGTTTGTCCGTCATTGTATTTGTCCATCCGTCTGTCTGACTGTTTGTCTGTATGTTTGTCCGTCATTGTATTTGTCCATCCGTCTTTCTGACTGTTTGTATGTATGTTTGTCCGTCATTGTATTTGTCTATCCGTCTGTCTGACTGTTTGTCTGTATGTTTGTCCGTCATTGTATTTGTCAATCCGTCTGTCTGACTGTTTGTCTGTATGTTTGTCCGTCATTGTATTTGTCCATCCGTCTCTCTGACTGTTTGTCTGTATGTTTGTCCATCCGTCTCTCTGACTTTTTGTCTGTATGTTTGTCCATCCGTCTTTCTGACTGTTTGTCTGTATGTTTGTACGTCATTGTATTTGTCCATCCGTCTGTCTGACTGTTCTTCTGTGTGCTTGTCCGTCATTGTATTTGTCCATTTGTCTGTCTGACTGTTTGTCTGTATGTTTGTCCGTCATTGTATTTGTCCATCCGTCTGTCTGACTGTTTGTCTGTATGTTTGTCCGTCATTGTATTTGTCCATCCGTCTGTCTGACTGTTTGTCTGTATGTTTGTCCGTCATTGTATTTGTCAATCCGTCTGTCTGACTGTTTGTCTGTATGTTTGTCCGTCATTGTATTTGTCCATCCGTCTCTCTGACTGTTTGTCTGTATGTTTGTCCATCCGTCTCTCTGACTTTTTGTCTGTATGTTTGTCCATCCGTCTTTCTGACTGTTTGTCTGTATGTTTGTCCGTCACTGTATTTGTCCATCCGTCTGTCTGACTGTTCTTCTGTGTGCTTGTCCGTCATTGTATTTGTCCATTTGTCTGTCTGACTGTTTGTCTGTATGTTTGTCCGTCATTGTATTTGTCCATCCGTCTGTCTGACTGTTTGTCTGTATGTTTATCCGTCATTGTATTTGTTCTTCCGTCTGTTTGACTGTTTGTCTGTATGTTTGTCCGTCATTGTATTTGTCCATCCGTCTGTCTGACTGTTTGTCTGTATGTTTGTCGCTCATTGTATTTTTCCATCCGTCTGTCTGACTGTTTGTCTGTATGTTTGTCCGTCATTGTATTTGTCCATCCGTCTGTCTAACTGTTTGTCTGTATGTTTGTCCGTCATTGTATTTGTCCATCCGTCTGTCTGACTGTTTGTCTGCATGTTTGTCCGTCATTGTATTTGTGCATCCGTCTGTATGTTTGTCCGTCATTGTATTTGTCCACCCGTCTCTCTGACTGTTTGTATGTATGTTTGTCCGTCATTGTATTTGTCCATCCGTCTCTCTGACTGTCTGTATGTTTGTCCGTCATTGTATTTGTCCATCCATCTGTCTGACTGTTTGTCTGTATGTTTGTCCGTCATTGTATTTGTCCATCCGTCTGCCTGACTGTTTATCTTTATGTTTGTCCGTCATTGTATTTGTCCATCCGTCTCTCTGCCTTTTTGTCTGTATGTTTGTCCGTCATTGTATTTGTCCATCCGTCTGTCTGACTGTTTGTCTGTATGTTTGTCCGTCATTGTATTTGTCCATCCGTCTGCCTGTCTTTTTGTCTGTATGTTTGTCCGTCATTGTATTTGTCCATCCGTCTGTCTGACTGTTTGTCTGTATGTTTGTCCGTCATTGTATTTGTCTATCCATCTGTCTGACTGTTTGTCTGTATGTTTGTCCGTCATTGTATTTGTCCATCCGTCTGTCTGTCTTTTTGTCTGTATGTTTGTCCGTCATTGTATTTGTCCATCCGTCTGTCTGACTTTTTGTCTGTATGTTTGTCCGTCATTGTATTTGTCTATCCGTCTATCTGACTGTTTGTCTGTATGTTTGTCCGTCATTGTATTTGTCCATCCGTCTGTCTGACTGTTTGTCTGTATGTTTGTCCGTCATTGTATTTGTCCATCCGTCTGTCTGACTGTTTTCTGTATGTTACTGCCAGCACATTCACATCAACACATCCAGGAAAAAAAAACGGATAGACTTAATAAGTATAGCCAGTAGGTGGGCTTGAACATCAACCTAAAGAAGACAGTGGTCATGACGCTCAATGTGAGCAACCCTGAGTCCATATCAGTAAGGAATCAGCAACTGGAACAGACAGATGCCTTCACATACCTAGGATGCATAGTAACACCAGACGGCGGAGCAAGCAAAGACATCAACAACAGAATGAACAAAGCAAGAACAGCCTTTTTTAGTCTAAACCACATCTGGAAGTCCTCTCAGTACAGCACAAGCACAAAATTAGGATTATATCAGAGCTGTGTGCTTTCTGTGCTTCTCTATGGCGTGGAGAGCTGAAGAGTTACAGAGAAGGAAATGTCGAAATTGTCCTCTTTTCACACAACATGCCTAAGAAAAATTCTCAAAATCTTTTGGCCGAATACCATCACCAACCAAGATCTGCTTACTCGGAGCAAGCAAGAGGACATGCACACCATCATAGCTGGCAGACGTTGTAGCTGGGTTGGCCATGTCCTCAGAAGACACCCCGATGCCATCACAAGAACACCTATGCTATGGACCCCTGAAGGAAAACGAAAGAGAGGCCGACCAAAAACAACTTGGCGGAGGACTGTGGAGGCTGAGATGCAAAGAATGAACCAGAGTTGGGGCACTGTACGAAGGATGGCCGCCGACCGAGCAAAGTGGAATCAATTTGTTGTTGCCCTACAAGACGCCACCAGGCGTAATGGCCACTGACTGCTTTGACGGTCGGCGGCTAAGGATCAAAGAAAGAAAGAATATATATATATATATATATATATATATATATATATATATATATATATATATATATATATATATATATATATATATATATCTCCGAATGATTTTCTAAAGATAAAGGAATGATAGATCCAGTACTTTCAGCAAGCATGTTATATTACAAGATCGAGGAGAGGTTACTCATGGTAGGCCATAAGCCCGCTGCCTTAGCAAAAAAAAAAAAAAAAACCTACCCACCACAAAAATATTTATAGAATGTGTGATTCCTATATACACACATTGGGAATGTCGCCGGTGTTACGGAGTTTGTGCACTGTGCTGAGATCGTCCTTGTGTGATCTAAAAAAGGAGATCGGAGCACTGATGGAGTTGTTCGTGTGCAGTAAAGATAGTCCTCAAAACCAAAACAAAACAATATGTCGTCCGCATCCAGTCATACACATAACTACATAAAGGACAACTGCAAGATCAAGCCAAGTGCATTGATGGGCCCATCTTGTGGGCCGGCTACACTAGTGGTCCGATGACCTTTAAGAATAGTTCATTGCCCGTCAGAGAAGCGCTTCTTCAACTAATTAGCGTTTGAGTTTCTTGGTTACCTGCGTACCCCACAGCGATGGCTCACTTACCACCAACAAAAGCAGTAAGGACACAGAGAGACTGCCAGCGCGTGTCTCCGTTGTTAATCCTGATTAGGGCGCTAATTATGCAGACAGCTCCACAGAACATAGCAACAGATTCCAGGATTTGTGTAACTAGGTGCCATGTTGAAACTCTTTAGAGATAAAGATTAGCTCCTGTTGTTTGTGTTTATGATTGTGAAAACACGAGTGATAAAAAGAGAAACAGTAATAAATTGTTGAACTGATTGTGATTGCGAAGACAATGACTCTCCATAATGCACTATTTCGCGAGGTGGTTAAGCGTATGTCTGATGAAAGACAATTTTGAGTGAGGTGGGAGATAGTAGAAAGAAACAGAGTCACGAATGTGAATAAAAAGTGTGGTATGACAGTCAGGAGAGGAGATAGATATGTATATACATTAAATCAATTCTTTCTTTCCACACTTGAAACACTGTTAAAAGGTCAAACAGGCACTCTTCCTCCCCGAAATATGAAAAATATTGCAGTAAGAACTAGATAGGTGAAAAGGAAAGTAAATTCTGACCCCTTAGAATATATAAGTATGAACACAACTATTCATAAAGAACAAAACAGATATGGGTAAACAGCAACGAGTATCACAAGGAATCATTAAATAAGTTAGCAGTACGCAACATAAAAATCTCAAGATAAGAATGGTAAAAGTAAAGTATCCAGTCCTCTTCAGAAGGACGACCAAGTCTGTTGCACTTATGCTTCAAGAGGGGTTGTACACCTCAATAGTGAATCACAAAAATCTTCCCTTGGTACGTCAAACTAATACAAGTGTTAGTTTGAGCCAGGAAACTCCAATAATAGGAAATTATCTTCCTTCATTGCAGTAGATATAATGCGGAGCTAGCAGAGTGGACAGTGGCGATTCGCTACCGTGGCTAGCCTGCTTTGTGTGTTGTTTGTTTATTAAGATATATTTAGAAGGTATTTAGGTAATCCACAGGAACTTGAATTGAGAGTAGGACCATGAAAGGCGATAGACAGGGACTGTTCCGTTGTAAGGACTCTTGAACGTTCTCGATATTTCAAGAAATATTCCTTACAGCCATGCATCTGTAATTGTGCTTAACTACACAAACACCACTCTGCAGGTCGGGGCTCCTCTGGCACTCTCTCTCAGACAACAAGCCCCGAGTACTTTTTGAGCCCAGTTTTTATAGCCAGATTCTCTTACAGATAGCGTCACTTATCGTGAACACCTGCACGGTGTGCGGCAAATCTGACAGGAGACAAAGGAGATATGGGTATACAGTTTTCTCCGGGAGTTTTCTCCCCTGTGACTCTAGATAAAAGTGTTCTAGTATAGGGGACCAGTGAAAAAGTAGAAGACACGTCCGCTGGCCCCCAGTCTTAAAGGGTTCCAGTGAGAAAAGCGGTTGGTCACTTGAAAAGGCATAGCGACTCGTTTGTGTCTGCTTTCCCCTGACTCAAAGATTTAGAAGTTTCTCTGCTTCCAACATAAAATTGAATTGACATACCTCTCTGGGTAGCCGAAGCAAAACACATGAGGAAGGGTGCCTACGAGCTGTCAACTTTTAGAGCGACGTGGCTAGAACCAGGAATTTACTACGCAGATGAAATTAAGAAGAAAATGGGAGGATAAGAGAGAAGCGGACCGCTAGAAAGTTACAGAAATTCTCATTCAACTCACGACATACTAACACAGTAAATGCAGTGGTTTTGAACACAGGTTATTATTGTTATTGTTGAATAGAGTCGACATCATTGCACTCCTGGCAAACCCATAGCTGCTCAGTCTCCATCAGTATATGTCGAAGAGTGTGAATGCTAATTGTTCCTGTAGCTTGCTGGTTATAAGCACGACGGATGCAGCCGCTCATACGTCCATCTCTGTTAGCCTGACGTTTGATGGTTTTTGTCTTCTTATTTGATCCATAGCCGCCGACCGTCAAAGCAGTCAGTGGCCATTACGCCTGGTGGCGTCTTTCCGGGCAACAACAAGTTAATGGTTAATACACTCAAATTCGTAGGCACGTTAATGACGTAGAAGATGTGTCTCAGAGTTGAAAAATATAACAGTTCCGGCAAATTTTATGGAACGCTGCATTAGCCTGGGCTGTTCTACTTTTCAGCGTACCAGATGCGCTGGAGGATAGAGACTTTTTGGTTATCAGCTGTTTAATGGTTCTGTACACATGACGATTGCTGGAGACCGTGGCATCATTAGTAAGAGGCCTGTAGAAGGTGCCATTTGTCAGCTGATTATTACAAGTCATTCCACCAAATCATAATGACTCGTCCCTTGTCAACAGGTTTGATGCATATGTCATCCCTACAGGGAAGTAGAGAGAGAACATAGGACTCTGTAGATGTGAGATTTGAATAATGCAATCGTCGAGGGCGGACTGCTGAATATCACGAAGGGTGTTCTATTATTGTTATTAAGAGATCATTTAGTAGATCTCTAGATACAGCGCAGGAGTGTGAGAAGCTTGAGGAGAATGTATAAGCGGAGGTTTGGATGAAGAAGCAAACCGTACGAAGAAATCATCATATTCAGTCTCAAATTGCTGAGTGCCGTCCTCTTGTCTGAAGTGGAACTTCAGGCTCATGCGGCGGTTAAACCAATGACCATCATGGAGACAATTTTACTGGTCTGAAGTAGACGAAGAGGGACAATGTGTAGACCTTTGCTGAGAACAGAGAGCTCTCCCTCAGAGAGTGGCCTATCAGAGAGAATGCAGACACTTGAGTATGAGATTGAGTGGAGGATGAAGGGGCAGCGGTGGGGGTAGGGCGTAGACTGGACAATTCAAGTTGTTTAGTAGTAGATAGGAATTCATTCACCTGCTGAGTCAGTGCACGTATAGTATTATATAGAGGGACGTTGTTGTAGTTGAGATTGTCAAAGTGGAGCAAAGGTCGAGAGTGCTGGGTACTTATCGTACAGGTAGGTTTGTGAGTTATTTTTTGTCCCGTCTGAGTAGAGTGGATGGTGATAAGTACGTGAGAAATAAAAGTGCGAGAAATAGATTTCACGGGTGAGCTTAAGGAGAAGATCTGTCTCTGGAATGAGTAAGTTTCTCTAGTCCAGCCTATCTATACGACTATAATTTAGTACAAGACAATCTTTCCCTCCCCATACATATAAATATGAGTTTAACTACACACACACACAGCTATGTGACAACAAGACACACACACGTGCAAAACTACGGTTAATTGGGTATGGGTCAGACCAACACACAAAGTTAAGTTTCTTTTATTGTTTATTATCATTAAACTTGACAACATCGAATATCTAAAGACAAATCAAATAAAATTAGATTTACATACATAGGAAATAACTTGAGAAAAGAACCCAAAAAGTTAATAACACAAAGGTCAAAGGTTAGCACTATGTCACAGAATAGACAGTAAAGAAACAAGTTCCTACTAAATGCTACCCAGTAAAGTAAACAATTTTAAAGCAAAATTAAGGATGATACAATTCCTGTAACAAAGAAAAATATTCACTCTCTCTGTTATACAGTGGCCACTCAATCACGCTTACCTATTCTTGGTGATATCCCTTCGGAATTACAATGGTTCCTGAATATACAAATGTCAGGTGTATTTCCAAAATTGGCCCTAGTACATCCTCTAACGAGTAAGATTTTATGAGGGGGACGCCAAATTTGGTGGTATATTCCTGGAAGAACAAATGTCACCTCAAACAGTTAGTGTAGAAAACCGAGATCTTGGGGTTCACAGTAAACAGAGGAAAATACTTACAGTATTGGGAAACATCTGGTTGCTAAAAACTGTTACAATTGATAAATGATGGTAATCCTATCGGCTGGCTCTATGGTGAGGGCCGATTCTGAAACAGCGTAAATTCTGGATAATACTCTTGAATATGACTGTCAGTCGTCAGATAATGTTATTGTTCTGTACAACCCCAGTGGGCTGATAAAATTGAAAAAAATATGGCTGGCCTTTATAAGTCCAGTTAAATTTATAAGTTAAAATGTTTCTTTGTCTCTTTGGCCAATCCTGTTGGGGAATAAACAAAACATTTATGGAAAAATGCTTCTATTCTATATATATATATATATATATATATATATATATATATATATATATATATATATATATATATATATATATATATATATATATATATATATATATATATATATATATATATATATATATATATACTCACGGACGGGACAAGACGATCTCTTTTCCACTCCGTCAGTCCTGATTAAAGTTAAACGGCACATGGTGACTTAAGCCTATTTATCGCGCGTCGCTTAGCGAGTGCAGGTTTGGTTGAGTCCTTTGGAGAGCTCAGAACCAGAGTACAGTATTTTAGCTCTGCATAGTTGAAGAGCCCCCATAGATGGCGGGGATTGCACAGTATGCCACGCACTTCTTACTCCTAACTTGGGACCAGATGTGACGATGCTTTAAATGCAAGCCAAACTGGAGAAACTGGAGCTCATGACTTCAACTCAACACCTGTTGGAATGGCAGAAAAGCCACAGGGAAAGGCTAGATCTACAGTGTAAGTAATACCAAGGAGTCTTAAACATGGTACTGGCTACTAATGAGTGAGAAGCTAAGCAGCCTTAGTTAAACAACAACAGCAACAATAACAACCTCTCTGTCCATGAAATTACAGACAGCAGATCACTCGGCAGAGAAACAAACTACACGTAGGTTACACTTATTCACACATTCCAATTATATGAAACCCGGAAACAGATAGGATTTAACCGAGGTAGATCTTTAAAAAAGCTCCTTGGTTCTAAAGTAGATGCAAATACCTCCTGGGTTACCTACCTCTGCTTTACTTCAAGTTCTTCTTCTTTTATAGCTTTACTTCTGCGGTAAAAACCGAGTGAAATTTCATTGAAAAAAAACAAAAACAAAAACCACAAAAATACAAGGATCTGGTCTTTACCTATGTTGTACGGCAGCGGTTCTCCACGGAGTTATGCCATATTTATAGGGGACCACAGTAAGATGATGATTCACGATAGCTCAGTGGTTAGTGCACTGACTTCCTAGCTCAGAGGTCCTGGTTCGATCCCTAGCTGAGGTGGGATTTATTAGATCGCGAACGGCTCCGGGGTCGACCCAGCCTCATGAATTGGGTACCAGAGCAATTCTGGGAAGGTTACTCCGGCCGGCGTGATCCTGACCACATCACCCTTAGTGTGCCGATGGTCACGAAAATTTGGGCCTAACACCATATTCCCAATATGCCTCAGTGGGCATGTAACGGGATCCTTTACCTTTTTTTTTCTACAGTATGATGGTGAAGTACCTTTTTTCGAACTAACAGTGACTATGAGGGGGAAGGGGGGGGGGGGGCACAGAGGTAAATTAAGCTCAGAAGGGGGGGGGGCATGAGCAAAAGAGGTTGAGAACCCGTCATCTAGGGTATCCACAATCTTTGAATTTGATTCTATAATTTCGCTTGTTACTATTTCTGTTCTTCCCAGCGAGTATCGGAGTAGACATTTTGTCGTAATCAGTTAATTTGAATTTTTGTTGGGCTGTTGTCCTAATTATAAGCTTAGGAAGCTTAATAGGAAATAAGGCTTTGTAGACACGTACATAAACACATCTACACTGATACCAACAGATAAGTACACATACACATGCGTACTGCCAATGACAGATCGGCAAATAGGTCCTTAAGCATATACTGCCGTAGGAAAGTGACGTGATAAAGACTTCACAATGTCTTGGCTTTATGAAGTGGGACAGCAATTTATCACTGTTAGGCTAAGTAATGGAACAAGCAGCAACCCAAAGATAGGCTAAGTAATGGAGCAAGCAGCAACCCAAAGTTAGGCTAAGTAATGGAACAAGCAGCAACCCAAAGTTAGGCTAAGTAATGGAACAAGCAGCAACCCAAAGTTAGGCTAAATAATGGAACAAGCAGCAACCCAAAATTAGGCTAAGTAATGGAACAAGCAGCAACCCAAAGTTAGGCTGAGTAATGGAACAAGCAGCAACCCAAAGTTAGGCTAAGTAATGGAACAAGCAGCAACCCAAAGTTAGGCTAAATAATGGAACAAGCAGCAACCCAAAGTTAAGCTAAGTAATGGAACAAGCAGCAACCCAAAGTTAGGCTAAGTAATGGAACAAGCAGCAACCCAAAGTTAGGCTAAGTAATGGAACAAGCAGCAACAAAAAGTTAGATATACTCTATATCAGGGGTTCTGAACTTTTCTGGTACTATGAACCCCTTTCATTGTCCGGTAAAGGCTACGGATCCCTTCTTAGAAAAGTTGTGCACACAAACAATGCATTTTAATACCCAAAAAATCTGTAAGCGAACATATAGTCATACTGTAATACACAAACAATTTGTAAAATTAAAATAGTTCTTTAAATACAAATACCTGAGATAATTTGCACACGGACTACCCCATCTCCTCCCTTATATAACACTTGGAGGATCTCAGCACAGTGTACGAAATGTCTAGATGCAAGAAGCGTTGAGCATAGTTGTCTTTACTTACTAGTGTCCAGCGCCTGAGACAGAACCATTATTTCTGATGCGTTAACGTTGTTGACTGCACATCCAGATTTCCACAATCCCACATAACAGTCGTCATTTTCTAACCAATGAGGACACGAGAAACTGATCACCTGATATATCAGACCAGTTAGCAACACTATAGGACTCACACCCCATACCACACTATTTTTACGGGTGAACATAATCGCTACCTGCTTCTGTTGAAGAAAATAAATGCTAGAAAAAATATTTGGTTATTCACTTTGTCATCACATATTTTAATTATTACCAGATGTCCCGTACTTTAATAAGTCACACACGTTCAATATTACGATGTCCGTCCCACAGTCTTGTCGTAAACCAATATAAGGTTATACATGAGGCTCGCAACCTTATTATGTTCAAGGAATTGCTAGGAAAAACTAACCATGTAAGAACCTGTGAATGCTTGTGCAGGCTTTCATCAAGGAAATTAGCTGCAATGGTGGCTACTTATCCCATAAACAAATTAGGAAAATGATGATGGTAACAAGTTACACACTAAAATTATTAGCACACGTTATAATAATAATAACAATAATAATAACAATAGCCCCTTCAGTCATAACTGACTATGGGAATGCACCCCTGGGGCGACAGCACTCAGCTGCTTATTTTCGACGTTTTCTCTTCTCTTCTGCTTGTTGTGTGAGCTTCTGTCCGCCCAATCTGAGGTGGCCCCGCAGATAGCATCACCACTTGGTTACATACTATGATTATTAGCTCATGTTACATACCATAATTATTAGCTCACGTTACGTACTATAATTATTACCACACCTTATATACTATAGTAATTAGCACACGTAACATACTATAAGTATTAGCTCACGTTACGTACCACAATTATTAGCACAAGCTATATATTAAGATTTTGAGCAAAGGCATGTCTTTTAAGGCCACTAATATAAGGTTGGAATGGTAACCTCATGCGGCATAACTAACTTATGCAGAAACCAAAGTCTACAAGAGCTTGTGACATCGTGGCTCAGGCTTCCTGTAAGGGGACTAGAGCAGCCGTGGTTCCATGTTCTTTAAGATGTTAATACTAAAACTATTAGCACAAGTTAATACTAAAACTATTAACACAAGTTAATACTGAAACTATTAGCACAAGTTAATACTGAAACTGTTAGCACAATATAGGACACTAGACAATGTGTACAATAAATATTAACATAAAACACTTACAAGTTCAGATAACACTGTTTTTGTTAACCTAATTTTTATCTGATGCCATGTGTTTGGGATGTGTAGTACATGCAACCAATAATCTTTTAAGATCAGTTGATAAGTGACTGTCAAATACACACAGCTCAAACTCAGTCTACGTATCGAGGACTCGATGGATTAGACTAGTATCCGCCAAGTTTCTTTGTAGCCTCTCTTTCGCTTTCCCGAATTTGAATTTTTCTACTACACCAAGTTAAAAATTTTACTACCCCCAAACACACCCCCCCCCCCCCCCCTAATATTTATTAACAAACGGCGTAAAAATTAACAACCAATCGGATTGTTACCTCGTTTTTTAGTGACGATAAAATTTTTGGTTGGAGTGAGAAACATGTCTAATATGTGTTTTTAACAAAAATTAAATAATTTATTCCTCAAAAACTAAAGAGAATTAAAAGGAAAGAGATATCTGGAATTGTAGCGCTGATATTGATTAACATAATACTATAAAGATTTCCCATTAATAAAACTATCTTGACGTAGAAACATTTATTTTATTAATATTTTCAGTTCGGGAAAAAGCACAGTTAATTACTTAAAAATTACACAGATGAAAACGGGGAGAAATAAATAAAGGAAACTTATAGGGGTAGATAGAGGAGGACAGCTGGCCGTTTAATAATCAATTTTGATATTAAAAATCGGTCTATAAATAACTGAGATATATAATATATAAATAAAATCAGACGAGCGAACACACTGAACAACGCTCAATGTTTATGGTCCAAAATTAGTTAATTTTTTTGACGCGTCTTTTGATTGGCTGGTTGGAATTGATAACTTTTAACCCTGTTTGAATAAGTCCGCCATTTGAGAAAAACTTAAGCACAGACAGGTTGGGAGCAGATGCAAAGCGTTGGTGACAAATGCCATTGCCGTCTGGACGACACAGCAGTCTGGAATTGAGCCATTTACTGCTAGTCAATCCTGTGATTGTGTGATTATTCTTTACTTGCGGTAAGATAAATAAGTATTAGTATTTCATTAGCATGTAACTGGCCACAGATTGTGCGCCATATTTTGTTGTTCGACATTGCCAGTTGGAAGAGGTTACGACAGCCTAAGTAGGCAGTGCCTAAGCAGACTTAGAGGGAAGTGAAACTAATTTGTGTTTGAATATTGCCATAAAATCTTACGACTGTAAGTCCAGAGGCCACTAGCAATCTTCTGCAGTGCCACAGTGTTCTAATGACACGTGAAAACATACCTAGGATGTTTGAACAAAATATATAACCGGTCACAAGAAGAAAATTGTATACCCCAGCTGATTTTAGGGAGGACAATCAATGCTTAAGGTGACAGGGGCGTTGCAGCCATATGGGAAGAAGAAGAAGTATATAAATACAGGACGGAGTGAAGTCAAAGAAAATAGGGTCTGGTGCAAATGGTTCGCACACGTGACTGACCCCAGATAACCTTAGTATTGATTAGTTGTGGAATTGTTGTAGCCATCATATAAAAGGGAGGGAATATCCTTCTATTTCAGGGTTATATTGCCTATTCCTTAGTGGTGGCAGGAAACCTGGTGCAGGCAGACCTTGTGTACATTGAAGCCTCAGTAAAGCTGCATGCTGCATCTGTGGTCAGAAGACAACTCTTGTGTTGACCTTGCATAGTCTACAGTCATCCACCTCAGACAGGCTGTCAGATCAAGTCCCTTTAAATGGGCATATGATACCTCATTTTAACAATTTCCACAACCAGAACAGAAATTCCTGTGGGCGTGATGATACCAACAGACCCTCACATAATTGACCTTTTGTTATAGAAAGTATTAAATCATACTGTGGGATACACATACAGTGACACTTTAATATACCAGTTATGGGCAAAGGGTCCTCTTTATTTATTTATATGTTGTAAATAAAATTTTCTTGATTTGAAAACATTCCTGTCCCAAAAGAATTGAGGTACAGGAAAATAAAAAATTGTAATATATTAATATAACTTTACCAACAGTCTTACTTACTTCACTTTTATTGAGTTAAAGTTATGTTTGACATTGTTCATACATCACAATAGATACATTACCTTAGACACTTGCCACACAACATCACAGAGATTATTTTACACAGAGTGAATTTTAGAGAGGTAGCGGATAGGGACCCTGAGAACATCATCATCATCAATTAGACTCAGGGAACTTACACAGCTGGACCTCACTTTGTTTACCCTTAGTGTAGTAACATCAATAACCTCTCACATACCACATCTATCAACTGACTGATTTGTGTTAATGATTTCTTCTGTTCTATATTACTGTCTTACTGATGAGGTTTATGATCAGCTTTTCTGTTAAACATGTTTTAAGTAAGGTTGACGATGTACAGCTTGTGACAACGTCCGCTGCCCATCTGTAAAAATACAACAACAGTAGAAACGGTGATTATCACATAATTACACAAAGGTCTTACTAATTGGTGACTGAAGTACACATAAATCTAACTAACTAGCAACTGAAGTGCACATGAATCTAACTAACAGGTGACTGAAGTACACAAAAATCTAACTAAAAGGAACTGAAGTACACATAAATCTAAATAACTGGCGACTGAAGTATACATAAAGCTAACTAACAGGCGACTGAAGTACATATACATTTAACTAACTGGCGACTGAAGTACACATAAATCTAACTAATAGGCAACTGAAGTACACATAAATCTAACTAACTGGCGACTGAAGTACACATAAATCTAAATAACTGGCGACTGAAGTATACATACATCTAGTTAATTGGCTACTGAAGTACACATACATCTAACAAACTGGCTACTGAAGTACACATAAATCTAACTAACTGACAACTGAAGTACATATAAATCTAACTAACTGACGACTGAAGTACACATGAATCTAACTAACAGGTGAGTGAAGTACACAAAAATCTAACTAAAAGGAACTGAAGTACACATAAATCTAAATAACTGGCTACTGAAGTACACATAAATCTAACTAACTGACAACTGAAGTAATATAAATCTAACTAACTGACGACCGAAGTACATATAAATCTAACTAACTGACGACTGAAGAACACATACATCTAACTAACTGACGACTGAAGTACATATAAATCTAACTAACTGACGACTGAAATACATATAAATCTAATTAACTGACGAATGAAGTACATATAAATCTAATTAACTGACGACTGAAGTACACATAAATCTAACTAACTGACAAGTGAAGTACACATACATCTAACTAACTGATGACTGAAGTACATTGTGACGATACGGTTGTGCGATCTCACGTCCACTACGTCAGTAACATTTTTTTCTGCATTTTTCTCTTTCTCCCATTCAATTCGCTTATTATTTGGCAATTTTTTAACCTTTCATTCATTCCTTTTACTCTCTATGCTGAATCTAGTAGGGTGAAGTCTCTAACACTCTACTCCCCTACGAACGTATCTGTTTTACATGCAGAATTGTTTACGTTCCGCAAGGTACATGCGATAATACCAGGTAATTATACCGGTCATACGCTTATCTATTCTCTCAGTCTGACCCCCCTTTGAAACGCAGCTGTCCAACATTTGACCCCAGTGAAAAACACAAGCTTGTTTTGTGCGTACGATGAAAGAAGACAACAGTGTCTGACAAGACATCTGTCTGGCGGGGGCACGCAGATAAAGGCGATAATTGGATAACCTGTCGGGGTACACATCTTGGCGGAAGACATTACGCCCGGAAACCACGGTCACAATATTGTGGGAGGCAGAGCAGATAGGTGCAGTGTTACGGTGTTTTTATTGATGTCGTCTGCTATAGTTGGCAGTGCGCAATAGAATTAATATAGATTGATGTTGATACTTCACGGCTTGACGATCAACGTAAAAAGGGTCCAGTATCTAAGTCACGGAGCGTGACCTTACCAACGCTAACACGTCACAAGTTGAGCGTGTAATTTGCGTTCAATAATCCGTGAAGTATCTACATCAATCTATATGAATTCTATTGCGCACTGCCAACTATAGCAGACGACATAAATAAAAACACCGTAACATGCAGCCGGAACAATATTACGTCTTATTATAAAAAGGTCACACGTGGAATTTTAAATTTAATATTAAAAGACGCGGGGGATATTTTGAATTAAAACTTCCCCACCCAGACAGTGCTAGAGAGATTTGATTGGTTTGAAGTGAGAGCCGGAATATACAATGAATTCTATTGGAACATTCGGCGGAACACCGTCGTGAAAACGAGTTGTGTGTAACCCCACTACTTTGTTAAATCCCTATGTCGAGAGCCCAGCCAATCAACGCACAGTTGCTGAGCCGGAATAAATTACCTGAAGTTACGCCAGGAAAAACTTAAGCCCTGTTTTTCTCGGATGTGGGTCGTAGCCATCTTGTTCACGCAAGATGGCGGAAGAAAACTGAAAAAAATTAGGCTGTACGAGGCGAGGTACTAAACCGGAGACAACCAATCATTTTGCTCCGCCAGGAACCAACCAAAAGCTTTTATTAAGCATTCATCTACCTATATAATCGGGCGGATTTTATGCTAAAAACACGCAACACCGAACACGAAACCAGAGACGACCGACTGTGTGAGAGGAGCTGTCAACTTTGATTTATAGCTTACCTGAGAGCATCGACCTGCAGCCTGCTTCGCTAAGTCGAGTCAAAAACTGGCCTGTTTGAATCTTAGAGGGTAAATATATTTACGATAACCTTTAGGAAAATAGGCCTTCAGCAGGTATATAATGTTGGTATTTGTTGTGTGTTATTATACTACCTACACCTGTATATATGTTATATAAATTGTTTCAATATGAACGTATCAGGTTACTGATTGTATGTTAAGGGCATTAGGTATAATGATTGTATTTCCTGATATGATTGATGAAGACGAAGACTGATAGGACTCATACTTCAACCTATTGTCTCCAATACTTCAATCTATTATCTCAGATAAGACCAACTGAAATATAACCAAAACAGTCCTTGTTAGGACTCAATCTATTGTCTCCTATAACTTCAGTCTATTATCTCAGATAAGACCAACTGAAATATAACCAAAACAGTCCTTGTTAGGACTCAATCTATTGTCTCCTATAACTTCAGTCTATTATCTCAGATAAAACCAACTGAAATATAACCAAAACAGTCCTTGTTAGGACTCAATCTATTGTCTCATCTAACTCCAATCTATTGTCTCCTATAACTCCCACCTGATATATCACCAAACAGTCCTCGTCTCATATACTCCTATCATAAGAACATAATGTTATTGTTAGAATATATTATAGCACTTGTCAGAGAGGGCCTGGTATATTCTAGGGGGAAGGAAATGGTTGTAGCACACCTAGGTGTACATATTATTGGATGTATTCATGTATTGAATTTATATTATGGGATGTATTCATGTATTGAATGTATTCATGTATTGAATTTATATTATTGAATGTATTCATGCATTTAATTTATATTATTGAATGTATCCATGCATTAGTTTATCAGAAAGAATGTTTTGCAAGTAGACACCTGTCTGGTCTCGCTATTGCTAAATCATACTGAGCCATTTTGTCATTCATCCTACATGCAGACACCCGAGACATGCTCATTTCACCCACACTAGAAATAGGTGGGCTTGAGGACAGAAATTAGCCCCTATTTTTCCTTGTTACAGGTTTTATTCGTGTCATCAAACCTGAGGTCGTATGTCGTGTCAATCCAGCTGCCTAGAACGTCGCAGGAGCACAGTGATTGCACAGGATCAACCTCTTTAGTCCCCCTCAGTCTTGGGTGGGCTAACGAAACGACCATCAGCGGGTGTTTTATGTCAACCAAACCAAGAAGGACAGACCTTTTAAGAGATGAGTACACATTAGTACCATTTCTGTCGGCATTGTGAGCAAAAGCTAGTGTCAGTGACGAGAAAGTGAATTAGCGTAGCAAGAGACAATAATAAGATTATAGCTGATAAATTATACGTAATTAACAGAACAGCTGATACATGTACTATAATTGAATAACAGCACAGCTGATATAATTTTTGTTCCTATAATTGGAAAATTTGTTGTCATATATTTACATATCTATATAAATATAAATATTTGTAAATCATATGTAAACTTCCCAATTCATTACATTTCATTTTTTTCAACATTCACCCTTCAGCACAAGAGTAGATAGTGTATATACTAAATAAATAATAAGGAAATTGTATTTGAACGACTTGTCAATTTTATCATTGTTAAGTAAAATATGTTTCCCTGTTTTTTTAATATCACAGTTAGTTACACAGCGGAGGTGGCACTTTATGTCGGTCTCCTCTCTACTATTGTTTCGAGATCAGATCATTCACAGCCGTTACTAATTTGTGATACCAGTAGTCCTCTCAGACACTGGGATTTCACCATTTTCTGCAGAAATTCTATTTCTGTAATTGTCAGTACTATACTGATCTTAGAGCCAAATAAAACCTCACGCCACAAACACCATCTGTGATTTGAACTGAGAATGAGAGATATAATCTAGCGAATTCCGAAACACAGAACAGAGAGTTTTGCAACTTCATACGAACAACTCCCAACAGCCATGAAGAGGAGGATCGGACCTAGAATTCCTATATCAAAAGTGACAGATCGACAGTATTTGGGCAACTCAGAAACCCTAAGAGTAAACCTGCATATTTAAATACACAGAATGTAAACCTTCAGGACCAGGACATTATAAATAAAAGACTGGAAACCTAGGAACTGGATCATCAGTCATAAGAGAAATAATATCCCAGACCAAGTGCATCGCAGAAAACCCGTCGAAGAGGAATTACTAGTTTCCAAGGCCAAGTGTATCACAGAACACCGTCATAAGAGGAATTTCTCAGACGAAATTGATTCGAGAGCATATGCACCGAAATTGCTCGCGTCCATCTGAAAACGTGTGCAAGGAAGATTGTGTATTCCCAAAATCTTGGGTTCGTGGTTACAAGCCATCAGACGATTTGTGGTACTAATGCTAGTGTGAGAGAAAAGCATCCACCATAACCGCCTACAGTGGAAGAGAGTGTGGAGAAGGCTTTCGTCATCACATAATTGATGAACCACAGCTGCAGGACTCACTCATACAAGCTAAGTGCTAACTAAAATGCGCCAGCAAAAAGGGCATTTCAGTTAAACTTTAAGTAAAAAGTTAACTTTCCACCTACGTCTCAATGACGAGAACTTTATATCCATCAAAATTCCACTAATCTGTCCATATTTATTTTAACCTGTTACAGACTATTTCACTATTAAATTTGTTACATGTTGTTTTAAAACTAAACAATAATAGTTGATGCAGTTATATGTATGAAAGCAAACGTATGAGCCAGAATATTTAATCTATATATAAATACTTAGACATATATTTACACTGAACAGAGCTATACCTTATAAGAGGGATTTCGTTGGATTACACCAACAGGGGGCTTGAACGGGCTAAACTATTGCTTAAATCCTTCACAAAAGGTGACGGACCAGATATAATGCATTAACAATTGTTCAGCTCAAGGCAACATTGTTCGTGACTCACGGAGTGTTTTGAGGGTGTTATGCATGTATGAATGTTCCCATGCTCCAGCGGGAGTTTATTAGTCATTTGAGTTGTTGTGAGTTGGGTATGCTTGAGTTGTAAAATTTTAGTTACAAGCAATGTTGTGAGCATTGCTTAAGACAAGCTGCTAGCTATAGTCATGCATGAATCAAGCTCAGTGGAGTGTGGAAGGTTTTCACGTGTTTGGTGAATAAGAATGAAAGGGGTCAGTCAGAGAGAGAGAGAGAGAGAGAGAGAGAGAGAGAGAGAGAGAGAGAGATGTGTTGGGTCAGTAGTGTGTTGAGTCAGTAGAGAGTAGACAGTAGACAGCGAAGAGCGTAGAGAAGAGAAGGGTAGATGTCTATAGTAGTGCGCGAGTAGAGGGCCAGAGTTGTGCAGTGGATTTATGATGTATCCTAGTTTGTGGCTGTAGATATTCCGAGAATCAGAGTGATTGTAGAATACTTGGGATTTGTTATGCCTCCAATGATTGTAATGACCCTGCGCCCATTGTGACTTATTTGTGATATAATATATTCACGGAGATAGATATGGTTGTTGGAGTTGGTGTATTACTTCTTAGACAGTGAGCTAGACGAGCGGTGTATGAGTGTTGTCTGATCTTCCACATCCACTCACATACACCCTACTCGTCACAGTGACTTCTGGAAATATCTTGTAAACTGTCCCTTTAGGTAGAAGTGTTATTAACCTACCAAGAGTAATCTTGCGCGCAGGTAGATACCTTGGAAGCCAATATTAAATACTCTTGAGTTTTGGTCACTGTTGGACCACTACTGCAAAGCAGGAGAGGCGATCCGTGACATACATATAAATCTAACTAACCGACAACTGAAGTACACATAAATCTAACTAACTGGCGACTGAAGTACATACAAATCTAAGTAACCGGCGACTCAAGTAAACATAGATCTAACTAAATGGCAACTCAAGTACTCGTAAATCAAATTAACTGGCGATTGAAGTACATATAGCTCTAACTAACTGGTGATTCAACTTATATCTAACCCATTGACTATCAGCAAATAGTATGATATAAAACAACTTCTGTTGTTGGTAGACACGTCAACCTGATTACCGTAAGTGTATAGTGAGAAGCGGTGTTTTAGGGTTAACTTTTATCTAATGGTGTTAGACCACATTCGGCCGATTTTTTTAAAAGGCCGCACACAATGCTTTTACAAAGCCTAGGAAAATAACGTCACACATATGCAATATTGAAGGTACTGGCAACAAAGAAACATTCTAGGAAATATACTGAAGCACATTAAAAACGCACCACCTGTATAATCCAGGAACAAAGAGTGAAATGTAAATATAAGTGTTTATAAGTTTACATATTTGGAATCTTTATTCATTTTCCTATGAATCCATGCTGGTCATTAATTTGTACATTTGATTGTTATGAAATTCATTGCATTCTGTGCAGGCAAGGGAGAAAACCAAAAATGCAACCAATAAAAAAATTCATTCACACTATCTTCAGTATTTGGTATGTCCACCGTGTGCTTGCAAACAAGCTTGGCAGCGGCTCCGCATGGAACGCACAAGTCTCTGAAGGAAATTCCGGGGAATCAAGTCCCATTCACGTATAAGAGCAGCTTCGAGCTGTTGCAAATTAGCTGGAGAACCTTGCCTGTAGACTCTGCGTCCAAGGTCGTCCCACAGATGTTTTATAGGGGACATGTCTGGTGATAGGGCAGGCCAATCAATCGTCACAATAATCTGCTGCTGTAGATATTTCTGCGAAATGCATGCGGTGTGCGCACGTGCGTTATCCTGCTGGAGAAGCTGCAAGTCTGGATAATTTGTGAACGCAGGAGCAACCAATGCATCCAGAACCTCATCTCGATATGTCACAGCATTAACATTTCCACGGAAGACGTGAAGAGGCAAGCGATGGTGAAAACTGAATCCTCCCCAAATGTGAATATTGCCACCTCCAAATCGATTGTGCTGACGAACACAGCAATCTGCAAAGCGCTCTCCACACCGTTTCCAAATCCGCATACGTCCATCAGCAAAGGATATGTTGAACCTGCTCTCGTCTGTGAATAGGACAGCATTACATTGCAGTCTAGTCCATCTGACATTTTGCTCTGCCCATTGCAGGCGCTGCTGACGATGTCTGTGAGTCAAGTTTGGCCCAACATAAGGTCGTCTTGCAGTAAGGCCTGTATCTCTGAGTCGTCGTATGACTGTCATTCGAGAGACTTGCCCACGTGTACCCACTATTGCTCTTGCTGTTTGACTTGCCGGGAGAGAACGATTCCTTAGGTGACTCAGCACAATATGACGATCTTGCGCAGGGGTAGTAACTCGTGGTTGGCCACTCCGAAGTCTATCCCGGGCACTGCCAGTGGTTCCGTAACGTTCATTGAGACGTACAATAGTGCTGTGGTGGCAATTCATCCTTCTGGCAATGGCCCGCGAGCTCATTCCGGTCTCCAACATACCAATGGCTCGTTGGTGGTCGTTTTCAGATAGTCGTGGCATTTCAAGCACATGTACTGGGTGTTTTGTCTCAACGGCCGTTTTATACCGAGTATACTGCCACAACGCGTACACATTTTCAGGGTCATAGCTGTTGGGAATCGTGTTGCACGTGTAACTTTCATTGTTTTCATGTAGTCTGTACACAAACCCGTGGGTTGAATCATGCACTTTCCATTCCAGCAGCCATTCGCTCTCTACCTCATGACAAACAAGGGGAAAATCCATTCCCACACCTTTTTTTTTCCACATTCTCGGCATCAGTATATATAATAGTGGTGCGTTTTTAATGTGCTTCAGTATATATCTTTAGGGGAACAAAACATGCATCTACGTACGGTACAAAACGTGCCAATATGTTACCAGACACGTAAGGTATCATTCCTCAAAACCATGTATATTTACACTAATGACTCCACCTGCGAGTCATTCAACGTATCATACATACATCACAATATACACACGCTGCATTAACAATTACGTTAGCGAATTTTGTCACTTTTGCATTTATAAAAACTTATCATAACCGGTCAAGTAGTTTTTAGTATTCTATTTTTGTGACAAACAGATGTAGGTACAAAGAAAGTAACTTTAGTAGATAGTTTTGCAATTTTGTCAATTGTCAACGCACTCGAAAATGGTACACTAAAAACAAGCAAAATTAAAAGACATGAAAACATATCAAGATCGAACGAGCCTTCCGATGCTGTACCTAAAGGGATTGTCACGGCAACAAACTAACGGGATTAATCAAAAACACACTGAGAAGAGAGGATAAGAGGCATTTGCAGAAACACTACCAGCAGTACAAGGCAGACACACAAAGAAAGACATGAACAAAGAGGGAAAAAAAACAAAACAAAAATATTGCTGTCTATTCGAGCACTCGAGTTACGAGACGAAGAAGGAGTGACAAAGAAAATTACCATATAAAAATTATTAGAATTTTTCTAGTTTACACAAAGTACAGTTAGTAAACAAGTCTTAGAAGTTACAATTTGATTCTTAGAAACAATGTTTTCTTATTGCGTGTGTTTACCCACACACACACAAAATGACATGCAGTATACTTCTTCACTGGTTGTGTCTGCAGCTGTTGTGGTCTTAAAAGGATTACTAAATCAAACTCACAAAATACTGAAGTCGCTGTTGCAAGGTGATTTCTTTTTTGTCAGATGGTTTGTTTTGGTTTGGTTTGGTTTTTAAGGACTATCTTCATTGCACACGGACTACTCCATCAGTGCTCCGATCTCCTCCCTTAGATCACACTAGAAGGATCTCAGCACAGAGCACAAACTCCGTAGCACCGGCGAGAATCCCAATGTGTGTATATAGGGATCACACATTCTATAACTATTTTTGTGGTGGGTAGGTTTCTAATTATGTTTTTTTAATTGTTGCCAGGGCAGAGGCCTGATAGGCCTACTCTTTACAATTTCCAACTGCCTTGGGATTTTTAACGTGTGCAACTTGCACAGAGGACCTCCTATTTCTTCGCCCTTATCCGAGAAGGCTAGGCATCCGATCTCACTACCCAGGAAACCAAGGTGGAGTATGACATCATTAGGACCATCGGTCAAATGATGGGATCCCGAAAGATATGATGGTTTAGCCCAACAATAGCACAAAAGATATAAAAAACAAACCTAGAGTATCGAAGGTGGGACTTTAAAGGTAATCTACCTTCGAAGAAGATTACTCTTGGCAGAGATACAGATAGAAGGATGACGATGCTGCTACCTCGATGGAGTATTCACAAGATATTTCAGAAGTCTTCTTCTCCGTACACTCTCAGACGGCCACTTGAATGTTTTGAAAAAAAGCAGTAGTCAGTTTGAGGCTATTTGAATCTCCGTAGAGCTTTTCCACGAATGGTACTGGTGTCGGCCATCTGTGCCTTCTCTGTTCCGCATATGTTGGGCAACTTTGAAGCAAATGTTCAGCAGTCATTTTATCAGTGCAACAAGTAACACTGAAAGGTAGTTCCTATCTTTCGCTTGTTGAATAGATGGTATCTCAATCCGTTGTGGCCAGTGCGGAGTCTGAAGATTACCACTTGTTCTCTTCTGTGGAGCTGGTAGTAAGCATCATTATGTGTGTGCCCTGGATGTTCAACATTCCATTTGTTTCTGTAGCTGATACTGATAAAACTCTTTACCTTCTCAAAAGTTAAGCTAGCATCAGGCTGAGGTAGATGTGAACCTTCCTTTGCCAATCTGTCAGCCTTTTCATTGCCGGTGATGGTACAATGAGATGGGATCCATTGGATCACAACACTTTGAATCGTTGACATAGTTTGTGGAGCACTATTCTGAGGTCATTCAGGTCTGTTTTATTTTGGCTTTTCAACGCTGCAATTACTGACTGTGCATCGGTAGAGAAAGCAAACTTGTCTATCTGTGCTTTTTTCTGTCATTATAACCTCTGCTGAAGTTTTCAAGGCCTGTGCCTCTGCTCTGAAGTTACTTGAGAATTGTCCCGTTGCCACTGACAGCTTTATTTTGTGCATCAGAGCTTAAGGTCAGAAAGACCTCCATTTTCTGTTGCATTTGTTGCTGATCCATCTGTGTATGCATGGGTCAAGGTGTTGCGTGGGTAATGTTTCTCTGTGTATTTTGTCGCTATGGATTTTCTCTCTGTGGCAGTATGGCTGTTTTCTTTCAATTCCAGGAATATTTTCTATCATGTCAGGGAAACGATGTTGCTTCCTAACTGTGTGCAGTGTAGATGGGTTTAATAGTTGATATTGCATGTATGGAACCTGCTCTCATCTGTGGTTTTGTTGATTCTACAAAGTTGCTAGTAGTATAGTAGGGAGGAAACGCACCCCATTTCAGGCGGTGGCGCGTGACTTTTATATAGTAAAATACTCCAATCGATTTCAGGCGGTGGCGCGTCTGCAGGAGGCGCGTGACTTTTTATATAGCAATATATTCTGAAGGGGAAATAACCAATAGAAAGAGAAGAGGTCAAGACTAGTGGTTACGTCCCTTAAGTTGCGGTGTCTGACCTTGACATATATTACAATATTTAGTTATACAATTGGACATATATTTATACATATATTGCAATATATATATATATATATATATATATATATATATATATATATATATAGTTATATATATATATATATATATATATATATATATATATATATATATATATATATATATATATATATATATATATATTACAACAGTTATACGATATTTAGACATATATAGTTATATACATAGATAACAAAGATTTTAGTTAATATATTTTATTTTTCAAATAACAATATCATATATTGGTATTGTACAATATTTATATGAGTAGTGGCGGGGGTGACTATGCATGTTGGGATGTAGCTGGCGGTTGTAGATTAGGGGGGCTTTTTGTGTGATGTTGTATTGGACTGGTAGTGTGTTGGTGTGTTTGTTTATACATATATACATACAATATATATAAAATATAAAAAATCGATAATGACGGAAAAAATAAAATCGGTAATGTTGGATTAGGTTACTAAGAGGGTTTTTGAAGCAAGTGGAGTATTTTTGTGCTGGCGCGGGTGACGATGCATGTTGGGGTGTAGCTGGCGGTTGTAGGTTAGGGGGGGATTTTGTGTGTGTATGACTCAGCAGTGTGTTGGTGTGTTTGTTTATATATATATAGACATATATACATACAATGATAGGAAACTCTTTACAGAGCGATACAACAGGAAGCAATCTGATCATCAGAAGGAGTCCCCCCATCCGACAAGTGTTTCGGCCCAATTACTCCTTTAAACTCTAAGGGGGCGGGCCCACTTGGGTCATGACTCCCAAGCGTCTCAGCTTCCTGTTGTCTTGTATCGAAAATGAACCCATTTCACTTATGGTAGCAACTTTTAAATCCACAACGCCAGCCGCGGAGGCAATTGTGAAAGTAACAAAGAGAAGACAAATTATTCCGTTCGTTCCGTCGTCCTTCACAACTAAGGACACACACTGAGACATTAGCGCGCAGCCGACGAGCTGCGCGCCGCAAGCCACTGAAATTTACCTGACACTCTCCCTATAGTATACATCGCCTGTTGCCCCAGAGTCGCATCTGTTTCACTCGTACACCAAAAAAAAAACACAGCGTTGTGGACTTAGAAAAATTTTGGTGTTTTCTGTACCGCAGCGTTTATTGTTACGATGTCCATCGTCCATTGCGGTTGTTCCACAGCCAGCCTGATGCCTTTTCGGCAGTTTCACTAAGCCTCTTCAGTGCCCTTGTTCTAGACTGTCCCTTGCACTGAATCCATCGTGTCTCAGATCCGCGGCCAGATCGCTATACTTGGCCGCTTTAAATGAATGTTGCTCGTCTAATCTGTATTCAAATGGCACGGTCAGTTCAATCAGTATGACCTGAAGCGTTGCTGCAGAATGAAGCACTATATCCGGCCGTCTCCGCGATTTTCTGATACACTCTAGATATGCCCCCCGTCCAGGTAGGTCTACCGCCATCTCCCAGTCGTTTGCACAGTCAAGAAGAGATGGTAAACTGCTACCAGGTTTACTCGGTTTGGGGTGTGCTGACTTTCCTGCCCTCAGAAAGTATGTGTTTGCGGTGTCTGGCAGGACTTTGCTATTCGCTTTCATTCTTGCCTGATCTATTGTCGCAGCAAGCTCATTTAGCACTTTGTTATGGCGCCAAGTGTATCGCCCTTGCCCTAATGCCACCTTACACGCTGAGAGCACGTGTTCAAGTGTCTGCCTCTCCTGGCACAGGGGGCACTGCTCATCATCCGACTTTTCCCATTTCACAAGGTTGGTGGCCGACGGCAGCAGGTCATACATTGATCTAACCACGAAGCTGAACCTAAGAGGTGCCATATGCCATATAAAATATAAAAAATCGATAAAGACGGAAAATATAAAAAATCAATAATGGCGGGTTAGTAGGTTACTAAGGGAGATTTTTTGAAGCAAGTGGAGTCTTTTTGTGCTGGCGTGGGTGACGATGCATATTGGGCTGTAGCTGGCGGTTGTAGGTTAGGGGGGATTTTTGTGTGTTGTTGTATTGTGCCGGTAGTGCGTTGGTGTGTTTGTTTATATATATATATATATATATATATATATATATATATATATATATATATATATATATATATATATATATATATATATATATATATATATATATATATATATATATATATAATATCATCTTCATCTCAGCCCGTAACCCTTCATGTGTCGTAGGGGTGCCATGGTGGAAGCATCAGCAGACAGGGTCCTCCACTGCGCTCTATCCTCAGCAATGCGTACAAGTGTGGAAAAACCGTGTCCTGCCCATTCTTTGATGTTATCAGCCCAGGATTTTCTCTGCCTTCCTCTTCTCCGTTTACCTTCGACTGTTCCCTGAAGGATCGTTTTCGAAAGGGAGTCATCACGAGTTACATGCCCAAACCAGGCAAGCTTTCGACGTTTCACTATTGACAAAAGTGGTTCTTGGTGGCCTGCATATGTGTTTATCTTCTCTCTAACATAGACATTTGTTTTGTGCTCTTTATAGCAAATGCGCAAAATTCTTCTATAACATTTATGCTCGAAAGCCTGAATCCTTCGCTCCGTATCTGCAGTGAGTGTCCAGCCCTCACACCCATACAAGAGAATAGATAATACAAGTGATTTGTATAATTTGATCTTCACAGGAAAACTGATGTTACTTTTCCAGATCACATTCAACCTTGTCATGGCAGCTGAGGCCATCTCAAGTCTTGTCTTGATTTCTTTACTTGATCTTCCATCACTACATATAGTGGACCCGAGATATTTAAAGGTGTTAACTTCTTCTAACGTTTGCCCATTTAACGTAATGTTGGTCGGAACATGTTTCTTATGGCTATTCACCATTTTTTTGCTTTTTTCTATATTAATTTCCATCCCATACGTTCTTGTTACTTTCTCCAGTCTAGAGGTAAGGTCTTGAAGTTCTGATTCTGATCCAGCTATCAGATCAATATCATCAGCAAAACGTAGGTTGCACAGAGGTCGGCCTCCAATCGATATGGTTGATTTATAATCGTAGAGAGCCTCCTGCATAATATGTTCTAGATATATATTAAAGAGCACTGGTGACAGGATACATCCTTGGCGAACTCCTACAGTTGTTTTGAAAAATTCTCCAATGTCGTTGCTTGCAAAAACAGCACTGCTTGCGTCCTTGTACAGTGCTTCAATGATATATATGATGTTGGTATCAAAATTGAATTTTCTCATTACTTGCCATAAGCCTTCATGCCAGACTCGATCGAAGGCTTTTGTGAAATCGATGAAGTTATGGTATAAATCGTGTTGATGTTGGAGATGTTTTTCGATAAGTAATCTAATATTGAAGATTTGTTCTGAGGTACTTCTTTTTGGTCTAAAGCCAGCCTGTTCCTCTGACAAGATTTCTTCTGATTTCTGTTTTTATTCTGTTCAAAAGTATCCTTAACATCACCTTACTTGGAAGACTAATAAGGCTAATGGTTATGTAGTTCTTGCACATTTTTAGATTTCCTTTCTTTAGAAGCGGTATTACTAATGACTGCGTCCATTCTTTTGGCCATTTTTTTGTACTCCATATCTTCTGGCAAATTGTTGTCATGATTTTTACTATATCTGGTCCTCCATATTTCAAGAGCTCTGCTGGGATATTATCCACACCCGGTGACTTCCCTCCTTTCATCGAACATATAGCCTCTTCCACTTCTTCCCGTAATATTGCTGCATTTCCGAGTTCCCTGTTTTCGCACTTAATGTTGTTTAATATGCCTAAGTCAGTGTCAAGTTTACAGTTATATAATTCTTTACAATATTCTGTCCACCTTCACATTACAGCTGTTTTTTCATTGAGCAGAGCTCCATTGCTATCTTCTATGACAGTTACCTTGGGCTGTTGGGGTTTTGATAGTTTTCTTAATGTGTCAAAAGCTGCCTTGCTGTTACCTTTTATTAGCCCCGTATTAATGGACTCACATTGATCAGCTACCCATTTTTCTTTGGCCTGTATCATTTTCTTTCTTATTATGCAATATGAGCTCTTTAATCCGTTGGCGAAACGGGCACTGTGGAAACTTATCGAGGCAAAAAGCTAAGTACTAATTTTCACCTTACGCTGTCAAGTCCTCTTTGCCCCGTTCACCGACATGTCTTTGATTTCACTGTTGAATGTTATTTGTGGTATTCATATGTATAACATTGTATTCTACATGTTCGTGGGCTGGCTGGGAGGCGAATCAGAACGGATTTGATGTCTCTGAGGACGACTGAATCGGTTCTGATTGTTCGTTAGGGCAGTTAAATAATTACATTTTTTGCAGAGAACCCCAGCGAAGATTCTACCGATTGGACGCTTCGTCTGCATTTGTAATTATTTGACTTTGGTGTTAGCTGTGAAGTCTAGTAGATAATCGGTGTATTTTGATGTATTCAGTTTCATTTTCATTCATTTCTCTATTTATGTTCGTAATCTATCCCGTCAATTCTGATCTTTCTATCACTTATTTCATAGATTTTGTATTAACCGTTATGAGTCCATGTATACGTCATCAGTTTATGTGTACGTAGGTTCAATCTCGATTTGGTTCAATCCTTGACCTTATTTTTGTACTTCCGATTTTTTCTGCTTGGTTTATAGATTCATTTTATGTCTGAAATTGTTAGTTTGGGATGTACTAATGTTCTGTACAGTTTAGTTTATTGTCTGTCTTAGTTATTCATTTCATATATTACTGATATAATAATGTTATAAATTTATTATTAATAGAATAATAAAATAATTTGATTAATTTTTACTAAATCATTTGATGACTTAGGAGATGTCATCAATTTGCAGTAGTAGTCCAAGACAATAGAGGGATAATACCCATAATTATTAGGTGATAATATTAGATACATGATATAAATTCAGCATCATAAATTAATAAGGGTATAATACATTGGTATAATGTAATGATTAAACATTATTGATCTAAATTATTTAGTTACAAAATAGTTGTGGAACTTACAACTAATAATACTATAAGATTGTAGTTGATTATATTGTGTATTAATCTATTGTTACACATACATATAATTTAATATTGAACTGAGGAGGCATATTACGGAAATAACATGGCTACTCTTGATCAATTTATTAAAAATGGTAAGGATTTTGGGTACAAAGGACCGGAACTCCGTCAGTATGCAGAACAGCAACTAGCTGCATGGAAGCAGGAACAAGAAGAACTCGAAAGAAAAGAAGCTGATAAAAAAGCAGCATTAAAGAAGGAAGAAGAAGAGAGAAAAGCTGAATTGAAACGAGAAAAAGAAGAACTTAAACGAGAAGAAGAAGAACAAAAAGCTGCCCTGAAGAAGGAAGAAGAAGAGAGAAAAGCTGAATTGAAACGAGAAGAGGACAGAAAAGTGGCAAGGGACGAGATGTTACGGATTGAAGAAGAGAATAAATTGAAACGTGAGGAAATTATAAGGCAACAAGAAATGGAATTGGCACGTCTTAAGTTTGAAACTGCAAAATTACAGGCTCAAGGTGCTACTACGAGACAGACTGATAATTCTCAAAACGGATCTTCATCCAATCAAAACAAAATTTATTATAACTTTAAATTACCACATTTTAAATTGAACCGTGACGACGTATCATCATACCTAGCAAGGTTTGAACAGGTATGCAAAAAAATAACTTACCTAAACAAGCATGGGCACTTAAACTAAATGAATTTTTAGATGGTGAACCATTAAACGCAACAGAGAATGCTGATCCGACAATAGTAGGGGATTATGATGCGATAGAGGCTTTATTGTTGAAAAGATTCCATCTGAATGAGGAAGGCTGTAGACTTAGGTTTAAAACGCTTTTACCTCAGGCCAATGGAGACTTTCCAGGTTTTATTGCAAATATACGCAATACCTTTAACAGATGGGTGGAACTGGCAGGTGTTACTAAATTGTACGACAAATTAGTTGATTTGTTACTGAGGGATAAAGTTTTATCCTCTATCAGTCCACCGTTCTTTTCTTTTATACAAGAACGAAAACCACCTACAATTGCTGCACTGGAAGAAATGGTAGTAAATTATTGCTCCGCACATCCCAATGCGAGCATATCTAACTTACAAATAAGAGAACCTCTACCTGTAGCTTCTAATATGGCATTCCAGGGTAAGGATAAATCGCGAAATTATAGTATGGATAAGAATTATCCACACAGAAGGAATAATTCCCACAATGACAATTATAAAAATAATAATACATATGGGAACGTCAACAGAGGTAGACAGCTGAATAGGAATCAGTCACCTCAATTCAGGTACAACAACGGTCAACACTATTCTAACCATAATCGATCATACAACTATAACACTAATAACAATGATAACAGGTGGACTAAGAATAATCAAGGCTTCAGACCTAGACACAATAGTCACCACGGGGGACAACAAAATAATTTTAATAACTATTCTAGACATCGGTCTCAGTCACGTAGACCGTCACATTATGATCATAATATCGGGGCAGCACTTACTACTGTTACGACCCCAGGGGTTCCCCATGATGATAAACCAATTCAATCGTCGTCCACATGTTATGCTATGAATTATAACGTGGCAAATAGTTGCCCAGACTGTAATCTTGTTTTTCAGAAAGCAAAAGAGACAGTACTGAATTGCGAACACATTCTACCAGAGGTAGGTCTTGCAGCTAATGATGGAACAGGCTCTCTTATATTTAACAGAGGAAAAGTAAATGGTTCTATCGTCTCTGTTTTGAGAGATTCCGGATCTACGACCGTTGGAGTCCAACAGTCACTGATCCATCCAAGTTGTGCTACTAACGAATATGTTAAATGTATGACTTTTGGGGGTACAATTGAACACTACCCCACTGCGATAATTCATATTAATACACCTTTCTTTTCAGGAAATGTTAAGGTATGCATGTTGAAAAATCCTATTGCAGATCTTATGGTTGGTCGCATTCATGGCAGCAGAGATTGCACCCCAGAAGAAATTATCGAATGGGAGAAACACAATCTGTGCACTGGAAATGCAGTGACAACTAGAGCACAGACTAAAATTCTAGAGAGTGTGGACACTAAAAAGGTGGAACCAGACAAACAAGAAGATATTGAGGTTCATTCTCCAATTGACAGAGCTACATTTGCAAGAAAACAGAAGGAAGACAAATCTTTAAAAATGTTTTTTGCTCTGGTGAATAAGTTTTATAATCTTACCTCGAGTAATAAAGACAAACATTGGTTTACAATTAAAAATGATATATTAATTAGATGTTTGATGGACAGTTCTCAGGTAAAACGACAAGTCATGGTACCTTCTGCATTTAGACGCTATATTCTCCAACATGCACATGATTCACAGTGTGCAGGTCACATGGGATATACTCGGACACGATACCGAGTATTATCTTCATTCTTTTGGCCAGGTGTTTCACGAGATATATCACAGTATGTACGCTCTTGTACGATATGCCAGGAAGTTAAAGCACGCGGAGCTTTTCACACAGCTCCTATTCAGGCTTGTGATATTGCAGTGCGACCTTTTGACAAAATGGCCATATATATCATTGGTCCACTCTTACCTTTGGCCAGAGGACATAGATTCGTCCTCACTTGCATTGATTTATGCACACGATGGCCAGAAGCCATACCATTGAAGACCACCACTACAGCAGATGTAGCTGATGCACTACATCTTATTTTTTCTAGGGTAGGTTTCCCTAGGAAGTTATTGTCAGACCATGGATCTCAATTCATATCTAATACTATGAGAGAGGTAATGAAGACATGGTACATAGATAGGATTCTTAGTAGTATTTATCATCCTATGAGTAATGGTGCGGTGGAACGGCTTAACCGTACACTTAAACAATTATTACATAAGGTTACGGCTAATTATCCTCAGGTCTGGGACAGAGCACTCCCAGCTGTCCTATTCGCCTATCGAGAGGTGCCACATGAACAGACTGGCTTCTCTCCATTTGAATTAGTTTTCAGCGCTCCACCAAGAGGTCCTATGGGACTCATAAAAGACTTACTAATTGACGCCGAGATGACTCAGGATCCCAGTCATCATACGAGTACGTAATTAATCTTCGTAAGAATATCATTGAATCTTTTGTAAGTTGGCAACAGCTTCTTCTGAGGCTGCGAAAGCTCAGGCTCGGACCTTACATAATAGAACTAGACGATTACGTCAACTATTTCCAGGCGATGAGGCTTATGTGTTACTTCCACATAATGACAATAAATTACTTATATCATGGAATGGTCCTTAGAAGGTTATTGACAAGATTTCTGACGTTGACTATGTTTTAGACATTAAGGGACACAGAAAAATATATCATATAAATATGCTTAAACAATTTCATACTCGTCCAGAACACTTGCAATCTATTTTCCACGAATTAGATGACACAGTAGTACCAACTTGTCATTATACTAATCTATCAGTAATAAAGGAAGAAGAATCTTCTTTTCCTGAGGTACAGATGTCTTTACCTGTACCTGTATTACAACCTACGGAATCTTGGCGTGATGTAACCATCTCTTCGTCGGTTACACCGCAACAGCATCATCAGATTGCTGATCTTTAACAATCATTTCCAGATGTTCTGACAGACGTACCTGGTCGCACATCAGTGATCTCTCACGACATTATTCTTAATGATGATACACCAATTCGTGTACATCCCTATTCTGTCCCACTACATTTTCTCAGCAAAACGACCCAAGAACTTGAGCAGATGTTGTCTTTGGGTATTATCGAGACTAGTACCTCACCATTTTCGTCACCTTTAGTCATTGTCCGAAAGAAGGACAACAACATTCGTCTATGCGTTGACTATAGGAAGCTAAATGCTCAGACCGTAGCTGACAGCGAACCACATCCCATTCTTGACGACTTACTTTCTCGTCTGTCCAATGCAACACTTTTCACAAAGATAGATCTAACTAAAGGTTATTGGCAGATACCACTAACCGAAAAGGCCAAATATTACACAGCGTTTTCCACTCCACAAGGTCTTTACCAGTGCAATGTGATGCCTTTTGGGCTTATGAACGCTCCGGCTACCTTTATTCGCATGATGCGACAAATTTTATCAGGTAGACCAGACATAATTACATACATTGACGACATATGTTTATTTAGTTCATCATTTGAGGAACATTTTTCGGGGCTTAGATGTGTTTTAGAGATATTAAGAGAAAACCATTTAACCGCTAAACCTACGAAAATACAAATAGCATTTCAGGAGTTAACCTTTCTGGGACATATTATTGGGGCTGGACGTATTCAAACTGTTCCCAGTACGGTATCTAAAATTTTAAATTTATCGGTTCCTCAAACGAAGAAACAGGTTAGGAGTGTATTAGGTCTAGTCCAATACTACAGTAGATTTGTACCTAACGTATCATCCATCACGGCTGTATTGTCATCATTGTTAAAAAAAGACATGCCGTTGAAGGTAAATTGGACTGACGAATGCGACAAAACTTTTCGCATGATATTGAAAATTTTCTCAAATCCACCAATTTTGAGATTACCAGATACTTCTAAAAAGTTTTTTCTTCGTACAGATGCCAGTAATTACGGTATCGGAGCTTGTTTGCTTCAATATCACGACGATATACTTTATCCAACCATGTACATATCAAGAAAAATGAAGTAGCCTGAAACAAAATACTCTACAGTGGACAAGGAGTTGCTGGCAGTAGTTTGGGCAATTACTAAACTTGAAATTTTTTTATTGGGAGCACCCTTCGTGATCCAAACGGATCAGAAGGCGGTGGCATCGTTACGTCGCTCTAACCACAAAAGCCCCAAATTCGCCAGATTTTCGATCCTATTACAACCCTATGACTTTGTCATCGAAGCCATACCGGGACAAGAGAATATGATGGCGGATGTACTTTCGAGACATCCTACTGAATTCGAATAACAATTGTCCACAAATTCAAAAAGTACTCCTGAACTATAAGGACGTTAGAACGATAACATTCTTCAACGATGATGTGAATTACCTACATACGATTGTCGCTACAGTGCATCAACTAATATATATACATTCTTCGAACGAACTTGTTTATATCAAGAGACTTATTTAGACGACTCAAATTTTAACGTTTGGACTTTGGTTAGTGTCCATTCGTTCTACAACTTGTTACGATATAGTCTGTAAAAGTATCTGAATCCATGCTGGACAAATACCGTTATGCTAATGAAATTGAAATGACTAATTCAACACGATGAAAGTTTACACTCATTCAAGAACAAAACATAGTTGAACATTATGAATTTTTTTCTCCAATGGAACTTTCCGTAAATTCTCAAAGGACATAACGACGGCTGGATCTTCATGTCCGACATTTTTAAGTTTAATAGTTATTAAATTAATAAAGAATAAAATAAAGTTAGAGTGTGATAATAATTTTAAAAAAAATGAAATGTGTCAAAAGAAAGAAAAGATGAAAAAAATAATAATATCACACAAACGAATAATCTAAATAATTTATTTATGAATGTGATAGCTATTCTATGAAATTAGTTAAGATGTTTATATAAAATGTATGAATATTCTTTTTCTTTTATTAATTCATTAAGTTAATTAGTTAATAATTACTCGACACACATAATTAATTTTAAAACACACATAACTAAATTAATTTATACTTATCTTTACTTGTCCTTACTTCTCATTTCTTTTATTATGACACTATCTCTCAGTTTATTTAATTAGATGTTAATTAATTAATACCCTACACACTTATTATGATTAATTAGTTAATTTTAATTAGTTAGAATACTTTTCTTGACATAACACTTCATTATTTAGTCAAAACATACTTTCAGTTAGGCATATAATTACTTAGCGACAGTTAACACTCCTTTAGTTAATATAATATCCACGTATAGTATGACTGTTAATATATTACATAACTGATATATTATCGACATGACCACGACACTGTTCTAGACAGAACATCGTAGGCCATACGTCGGGTTTTTGTTAAATTTTTCATATGTTTGAGTAAGATAGTTCAAAAAAATCTATCTAATAGATTTTTTTTCCCCGGTGGGCAGGGAATTGTTACGGTAGTTTTATTGACATCGTCTGCTATAGTTGGCAATGCGCAATGTTTAGGTCAATAGAATTAATATAAATTGATTTTGATACTTCACGGATTAGTGAACGCGAAGTACACGGTCAAATTATGACGTGTTAGCGTCGATAAGGTCACGCTTCGTGACTTAGATACCGGCCCCTTGTTACGTTGTCCGTGAAGTCGTGTTTTTACCTCCTTCCAAGGTTAAGCTTTGCTAATAGCCATATTTCTGTAATTTGATATAAGGACTCAGGGTCAGTCCAGATAACATTATATACGAGTGAATTCATAAGGTTTGTGATTAACCTGTATTACGGAAGGATAGTTAATAAGTTGTTTGATTATTTTCGTCAAGACTCATGCGCTCATTTCTGGCTGTCTGGACCCCAGCAGCACATGTATACAGCCATGATGTTCTGTTGACATGAATTTGATATGACACGGACGGATAAGAATATAGATTTAATTGGAAATCAGATGCAAATATATGTTTTATTATGACTAATGCTTGGGATGTCTCCAGATGTATATTGTCAATAAATGTTGGACTCAACCCACCGACTTACCACATTAATAATGTTCAGGTTGATTCAGCACGTTATATTATTCATTGTTATTCAGCACGATGACTCTTATATCACGAAGTTAAGTATCTACAATACTTCCAACAAGGTTCAATAGGAACTAGAACTGTGGTAAAATAACATTGCTAACCGATGAACCAAGTACTCAATGACCCACAATTATATCATGTGTGCATAGCCAAGGACTTACACAATCAACCCTGGATCAACCTGTAACAACTAGAAACAGCATTGAGAAGGGGCGCGACATGTTAGAGACTTTACTAGGACCAGCATCGAGAGGTGGGAGTGAAGTGTTAGAGACTTGACTACGTCTAGCATCGAGTAACAAATCTAATCACTCCAATGTTTAGCTAGGGTTATGTAAGTGATCCGCACACACCCGGGTTCTTCACATAAAAAATACTGTCAAAGGCCAGGTTGGACAACACCAAATAGACAGTTTTATTGAACACAAAAAGGTTCCGTAGAAATATATGGTATATGCAGACTAGATTATGGCGGCAACTAGATACACATTAGTGTTGCGGGTTGCAATCGGAACAATATCGAGACCATTTTCAACCATTTTAATAAAACTCAAAACACACGAGCTTTTTTTAACGCGCGTACTCAGACAAGAAAGCTCCTATATCGACTCTCGTGACGTCGATATTTTTGAAAATGAGCGGCATTTCTGACAGGCAAACGCGAGCTTACCTCACTGGTTATGAAACCAGATCGCTAGAGGGTGACGTCAGTGCTAAATATAACTATCTAGAAAAACGTAATAAAAGGCTAACATGTAGAGTTTTGAGTATTGGTAGACAAAATAAAACCTAGCTGCAACGGGATTTATCTGTGTAAGGTACTTACTTCTACTTATTTCTATTCACGTCATTGCAGACAAGCTCAAAACACAAGAGATCAATAGTAGAAATTTTTAAAAGAAGCATTCCCTTGTTCGTGTGTTTGAACCCCCGGGATTTAAGGTTTCACTTTTTTTTAACACGTGAGGCATCTGGTGATAGGTTTCATATTGTCTCCCAATCGTAGCAAACATGAGGCGACCATGGAAATTTAGTACATTAAATAAATGTAACTAAGTATTTGTTCCATGTATCAAACGGGTAGCTCCTTTTTTTTTCCTGCAAGGTTCAAACGTTAGTGAAACCTTTTCTTCCAGTCACCAAAGATGACCCCAAAATTTTCTCCCTGGCCTGTTCAAAGGTTCCAACCTGTAGGTAAATAGGTCAGCTGTCAAATACTTCTTTAAATATTTCTTACAGTTTTGCCAAACTTTTCATTAAATTTTTTTCATTCAATATTTTTTCCTATTGTCAGTACTTGACAATGCAAATATAGTATTCCACCATCAAATGTAATCGATGAACGAGTCATACTGTTTGTATTCGGTTAGGGTGGGTGACGTCAGCGGTAAATATAGACTATCGGAAACAAGTTTATGTATAATAAATAATAATACAAGATCAAAAGAACATAAACTTTTTTCCGATAGTCTATATTTACCGCTGACGTCACCCACCCTAACCGAATACAAACAGTATGACTCTTTCATCGATTACATTTGATGGTGGAATACTATATTTGCATTGTCAAGTACTGACAACAGGAAACAATTTTGAATGAAAAAAATTTAATGAAAAGTTTGGCAAAACTGTAAGAAATATTTAAAGAAGTATTGGACAGCTGACCTATTTACCTACAGGTTGGAACCTTTGAACAGGCCAGGGAGAAAATTTTGGGGTCATCTTTGGTGACTGGAAGAAAAGGTTTCACTAAAGTTTGAACCTTGCAGGACAAAAAAAAAAAGGAGCTACCCGTTTGATACCTGGAACAAATACTTAGTTACATTTATTTAATGTACTAAATTTCCATGGTCGCCTCATGTTTGCTACGATTGGGAGACAATATAAAACCTATCACCAGATGCCTCACGTGTTAAAAAAAAAAGTGAAACCTTAAATCCCGGGGGTTCGAACACACGAACGAGGGAATGCTTCTTTTATAAATTTCTACTATTGATCTCTTGTGTTTTGAGCTTGTCTGCAATGACGTGAACAGAAATAAGTAGCAGGGTTAGTCTTACACAGGTAAATCCCGTTGCAGCTAGGTTTTTTTGTGTGTCTACCAATACTCAAAACTCTACATGTTAGCCTTTTATTACGTTTTTCTAGATAGTTATATTTAGCCCTGACGTCACCCTCTAGCGATCTGGTTTCATAACTAGTGAGGTAAGCTCGCGTTTGCCTGTCAGAAATGCCGCTCATTTAAAAAAATATAGACGTCACGAGAGTCGATATAGGAGCTTTCTTGTCTGAGTACGCGCGTTAAAAAAAGCACATGTGTTTTGAGTTTTATTAAAATGGTTGAAAATGGTGTCGATATTGTTCCAGTTTGCAACCCGCAACACTAATATGTATCTAGTTGCCACCATAATCTAGTCTGCATATACCATATATTTCTACGGAGCCTTTTTGTGTTCAATAAAACTGTCTATTTGGTGTTGTCCAACCTGGCCTTTGACAGTATTTTTTATGTGAAGAACCCGGGTGTGTGCGGATCACTTACATAACCCTAGCTGGACATTGGGGTGATTAGATTTATTACTCGATGCTAGACGTAGTCAAGTCTCTAACACTTCACTCCCACCTCTCGATGCTGGTCCTAGTAAAGTTTCTAATACGTCGCGCCCCCGTCTCGTGGCTGTTTCTAGTGTAGTCTCTAACACTTCACTCCCACCTCTCGATGCTGGACCTGGTCATGTCTCTAATACTTCACTCCGAACACTTCACTCCCACCTCTCGATGCTGGTCCTAGTCATGTCTCTAACACTTCACTCCCACTTCTCGCTGTTCGACCTAGACAAGTCTCTAACACTACCCTCCGACCTCTAGATGTTGGCCCTAGTAAATGCAAGTCTCTAACACTTCACTCCCACCTCTAGAGGCTGGACCTGGTATAGATAAGTCTCTAACACTTCACTCCCACCTCTCGCTGCTGGACCTGGTATAGTCATTTCTCTAACACTTCACTCCCACCTCTCGATGCTGGTCCTAGTATAGGCAAGTCTTTAACAGTTCTCTCCCACCTCTAGATGTTATAACTGTTTGTAAAAAATATATATATATATATATATATATATATATATATTGTAATATGTACGTATAACTGTTGTATAAATAAACAACACATAACACAATACAATACAACACACCACAATACAACCCACACACTACCTAAACACACCCGCCATTATCGAGCTAATATTTTGCTATACCATAGACCATCACCTGGACATGTTTCAGACATGTCTGGACGCGGCGCACAAAAAATTTTTCACATCGACAACGCGTCAACGATCGATTAGTTTTTCAACTAATCAACTCTCTGTTAGAGTACAACAAGGCTGGCCGCCTTTCAAACCCAGATTAAAACTAGTTTTCCTTCATATAAATAGACACTTGGAAGACCAACGTCCAGGCACTCACGTTCATACTTTACTGAAGAGGTGGCGTGATAACGACAGACACTAGCGTTCATACGTCGTTGACGATGCCTTCTACTGTTTCCACCAATAGGGTGTACATGCGTAGAAGTGATGAAATGCTTAAACCGTTGGATAGTGGGTTGAAGGCCGCCTTTGTCAGTTTTTACTGAGGCCAGCCTTTACTACACGTGCGAAAATACTTTGGTGAGTCATATCTAAAGTTTCCTACCAAAACCGTCGGGCACATTTCTATCACTTCACGGGCACCTTTCTATCGCCTCACGGGTACATTTCTATCACCTCACAGGTACATGTCTATCACCTCACGGGCACATTTCTATGACCTCACAGGCACATTCCTATCACCTCACAGGCACATCTCTATCACCTCACGGGCACATTTCTATGACCTCACAGACACATTTCTATCACCTCACAGGCACATTTCTAGCACCTCACGGGCACATTTCTATGACCTCACGGGCAATGTCTATCACCTCACGGGCACATTAATATCACCTCACGGACACATTTCTATCACCTCACGATATACCCAGTGCACATCTCTGTTTGTGTGAAAGAGTTTTTTTTTTTTTTTTAAATTTCAGAAATGTTCTGCGCGCGAGAAATGTGGAACCAGAGTTATTAACACCAACCCTTGTCCCCCTACAGCAACCACCGACAACCACCTGGCCGATTTCTCTAATCTACCATCGAAGTTACCAAACACGGATAAATATCGCGTGTATACATATAAATATCTGTTGTAAAAAATATATATTGTATAAATATTATATAAAAAGACAACACAACACAAGGCCGAATCATACACAACACAATCACCCAAAAACCCAAAAACCCACCAGTTACACTACACCACACAACAATTACAATACCTACACACAAAAATACCAGACAAGACCAAAACCCATGCCATCCGCTCCCGCCCACACACACAGACACACACAACCACACGCACACACACACACACACGCACACACACACACGTACGCACACACACTCACAGACGCACACACACACATTAACAGACGCGCGCACAACCAGACCCACACACACACACGAACACATCCGCACGCACACACAGACTCGCCCCCACACACACACGCACACACACACAACCACAGACGCACGCACACAACCACACACAACCCAAACCCATCAGTTACACCACACCACACAACTATTACAATACCTACACACTCAAATACCAGACAAGACCAAAAGCAATACCACCCGCGCACGCACGCGCACACACACACACAACCACACACACACGCACACACACAGACGCACAACCACGCACCCGAGCACCCACACACACATATACACACGCCCACGCACACACCCACACACAACCACAGGCGCGCGCACACACCACCACACACACACACGCACACACAGCCGCGCCCACACACACACATACACATACACACGCAAACACGCGCACACACACACGAACACACACAAACACACACGCAAACATACATGCACACACACACCCGCACACACGCGCACGCACGCACACACACACGAACACACACGTACAAAAACACACACACAGCCACCGACGCGCGCACACACACACACATGCACGCACACACAAACACAGACACGCGCACACACACACACACGCCAGCTACACCCCCCAACAAACACTTCACGCCCACCTCTCAATGCTAGACCTAGTCAAGTCTCTAGCACTTCACTCCAACCTCTCGACGCTGGCCCTAGTATAGTGACACGTCTCTTTCACTCCCACCTCTAGAACTCTAACACTTCCCTCGTACCTCTAGATGTTCATCCTAGTATAGGCAGGACTCTAGCACTTCCCTACCACTTCTAGATGCTAGACCTGGTATAGTCAGGTCTCTAACACTTCACTCCCACCTCTCGCTGCTGTCCCTGGTGTAGTCTCTAACACTTCACTCACACCTCTATGTGCTGGCCCTAGTATACTCAAGTCTCTAGCACTTCACTCCCACCTCTAGATGCTGGTCCTAGTATAGGCAAGTCTCTAACACTTCACTCCCACCTCTCAATGCTGGTACACTCACCTGCTACACCCCTTAATGTACACACCCATGCGTCGTCAACCGCGCCAGCACAAAAAGACTCCACTCGGTTCAAAAACCCCCTTAGTATCCTACTAATCCAACATTATCGATTTTTTTATATTTTCCGTCATTATCGATTTTTATATTTTATATATATATATATATATATATATATATATATATATATATATATATATATATATATATATATATATATATATATATATATATATATATATATATATATATATATATATATATATATATATATATATATATATATATATATATATATATATATATATATATATATATATATATATATATATATACGTATTCTAATTGTATAATATATATATATATATATTGTAATATCTGTATAAAATATGTCTAATTGTATATATCAAGGTCAGACACCGCAACTTAAGGGACGTAACCACTAGTCTTGACCTCTTCTCTTTCTATTGGTTATTTCCCCTTCAGAATATATTGCTATATAAAAAGTCACGTGCCTCCTGCAGACGCGCCACCGCCTGAAATCGATCGGAGTATTTTACTATATAAAAGTTACGCGCCACCGCTTGAAATGGGGTGCGTTTCCTCCCTACTATACTACTGTTGCTTCCTTTGAGACTTTGCCGTCCATGAGCATTCATTCTATGGCACATTGAATGGTCTTTTAGTCTCTTGATTTTTTTCAGCTTGTTGCTGAGCCCTGCTGTCTCTTCTATCCTCCATTGGCTGGAGGCATGCAATCTTTTCGAGTTCTTTTATAGGTGTAGTCTTCATGCCGCTCGTTATAAATCTCATCGCTTGATTTTATAGTCTGCTGATTTTATCGAAGTTTGACTTAGCTGCTGTTTCCAATGCTGGAATGCCTTACTCTAAGACTGGTCTCACTCGCGCTGTGTATAACGTCTTTAGCACTCTCTCATCTGCACCCCAATTTGTTCCAGCAAGTTTGTTTTATTGATTGCCATTCTTTGCCTTGCTCGCATTCGGTTTCTGTCACCTTGCTTTTTCAAGTCAGACGGTGATCAAAAGTAATGCCTAGGTGGTTTGGGTTTTCATTTAAATGTAAATTTTCTCCGTTTAGCATTAGTTTGGAGCTCTGTGGTGAATGCGAGAGGAAAAGTTCTGTGCATAAGAAGTCAAAAAGAGTGCTGAATGTGTCTTAGCACAGTTAACTTATTATCTGCCCGACAACATTTGTGAAGAGATAAATTGTATGATTTAGCTCGTTCAAGCCCCCAACTGATTTAATTCAGTGAAATCTTAATCTAGTAGCTCCGTTTTAAAGTGTATTTAAGGTGTCTTAGACACACGGGTGTAGTACACTCAAAAGGATTAAATCAACTATAAATTTGTATACATGCAAATAATAAATTTAAGAATCATTTACATTTAACAGTGTAAAATGAATAATTCTTTTAAAAAGGTAATCATCGCAGGGTGATGTTAGGGATAATGAGGAAATCGTCTGATAGTTCACTTGGCAGCTTTTACGTTTGTACTTAGATGCCAGTAAGTTCGTTGGTTTCTGCTGCAGCCGATGTTTGGTTCTTTGCAGGTTATGGACTGGTTCATTCACGTCATTGGTCAAGTCTGGAGGTTGTGACACGTTCCAAGAAATATCGGGGAGTAATCTTGAAGCGTCTTCAAGATCCATCTGATGATGATGTCTAGTGTTGACAGCAGGCTACTTATACAACACACTTTGTTCCAGTGAGAGCACCCTCAACTGGTACCACCGACTAGTATCACGAAAGAAGAGAAACAAATACCCTCCTGATTGTTTGATTTCCTGACACAAAATCATGTGCGGCCCCGCCCCCCCCCCCCATTTTTCATTCCACCATCCCATCCACCTCAGAACGTTACCCTCTTTGAGCATTAATATTAATGCCAGTTAGCGGAAAACATTCATTACATTTACATTGAATATCTTTACATTTGCATTGGTTGAAAAGGTGAATAATATAATAAGTGTAGTGGTTTTTGATGGTATTGTATGGTTGTGATGTTACCTAGTGTAATGTATGAGGTCAGCTGTGAAGGCTTCTGAGATAAATGTAGATGTGAATTACAGAAGGCCCTTCTTACTACCACTTACGACCTCAAACATATCTCTTTTACTATTATGAATTTAGCTACGTTAAAAAGTCTAGGGTACTGAAATGTAATGTGTTGTAGTAGAATATACAAACACACACAGATAATTAATAAGTCTAATAATATTAATAAATTCTATAACACACTGAACTAACTCAGACTGTTTTAGTTTAAATATTAAAATTTTTTTAAAATTTATTTGTTCTGAACCAATGTTTTATTTTGGTCAGAACATATGAAATGTTATGGAGTTATAAATGGAATGCATAATATATGGCATAATAAAATGGAATGTGTGTACATAAGTATTTTATAAGACTGGTTAATATTAATTATATTAATAGTGTCTCTGGGAAACTATTACTGGATGTGCAGTTGGGGTGGTGTCATCACACCCACTCTGTGACTAGAACAAGCTTTGTCCATTTTCTTATAAACTTTAATAAATGTTATCTTTCCCAAAATTCAGTATATTTGTGCTGGGGAAATATTTATAAATCTCTAGGAGTATGGCGAATCCTCAGCAGGCCACTAATCACTCATCTTGTCTGCGAATATCTGATGCTGGATTCAGGTGGCCCACTCCTCTCGGTAGCTAGAATACAATGGTAGACTGCACCGACACACTGTTTGGCTACACACTCATCTGCTTGTGTAACCTTGATTACTTATGTGGCACTACATTAGTGCCACAACAGAAACTCACAATTCTGAAACAAAATTTGTGTGCTGTGTCAGTACTCTATTTACTGCACCACTCTTACACACAGCACAACATATCAACAATACACAGAATGGGTCAGATCTCTCTGACCACACAGCACATCTTACCCAGTTGTTTTCATATAGTACTAGTTCCCCAAGACTGCATTGCATCTGAGATATGTTCAATAGTTTCCTTTTATTCAATAAGATAGGTGATATGTTCCCACTGATCTCAATAATAGATCCGCCTTCCATAGTCTTAGTTAGGCGTCCATATTTTTTGTTTGCCTCCAGACCCTGAACTTGGGCTGGGGACCTAGAGCGAACACTTACTTGTCGTAATCATTTTATATGATATGGCAGTATCAATCACTCGAAATATTAAAATGTACAAAATAAATACTTTCATTCTTACCAGAATTCAGAACTGAGAACACAGTTATTTGCTAGCAAAACTCAGCTGAGCTGATGGCTATATGATGGCGTCCCACTAAATGTATGTAATATCTTCTGGGAAAAACACCACAGGCAATAATCGACTGTGTCCCTGGACAGAATTGTATCAAATGGCAAAAATGCGCATCTCTGTCCTGCCAATATGATTACATTTGACCAATCACAGACTTCCCCCCTAACTTTTTCAAATCTACAATCAAAAGTCAAATTTCAGTCAGATCTCAGTCAAGTATGTATTATTATCTGTTGGTCCGTCTGTCTCTACTTGGTTTTTCACAAAAACACATTTGGTTCTACATGCAATACCCTACACAAATCTGCATCCTAAGTTATTTTTAGCCACAATTCTCCACCTTCCCCCTCTATTTCATTACAGCTTGATTTTTGCATTTGCGTGTCTCAAGGACGAAAATTTGAAACTTTAGTGAAAGTAGGAACAGTACAGTCGCTAGTCTGATATGAACAATACAGTCTTTTGTCAATATCTTCCTTGTTATCTATCCGTCTGTATAATTTAAAGTATATTAGTTCTCTGCTTAAGATGGGCTATCAAACTAGCTAGGTTTTATATTCATAACTATATTATTAAGAAAAAACATATTTTTTCTCAAGGGTAATTTTTTTGAAATTTGTTCGTGAACCTTCTCTACGGCGTTTGCCGCTGAATTCAAATAAAACGACCAAGTATCGAAAAACGTCCAAGAAATGACTGTTTCGAATAAGAGCTAAGGTCTTTTTTTTGTCCGTTTCCTTACATTGTGTCAACTAGTGACGTGAATTTTTTTTTCTTTTACTACCAATTGCGTCTTTTTGCCGTTCTAGATTCAAACACGTGTTCAGTCATATTTTTCCTTTTTTGATCTCCGTTTCCCTCCCGTCTACAAAGGGTAAACCGTTTCGTCTGCACGTCTAACTGGTTAGTTTGAATGGCAGTAGGAAATGCGGGCATGGGCGAGCATGTCTCCTAGTATCTTACGCATTATTTTTATCCCTACATTTTATCTTTATATTTGGAGATATTTTAACGTTGTATCACGGTAAATTCATCACACATCTCCCCACCTGAAAACATGCACTACGGCAAGTTCCAAAAACCAGTGATACACATAGATAAAATTACTCCTCACGCCTGCCACTACTCTAATTTTGATCACAGGGGTGCCGACTGAGGAAATCTGCACCGACATTCAATGACCCTGGGATATACTCTATACTAAACTGATCAGGTTGCAATAATAAAGACCATCTCAACAATCTAGCATTTTCATGCTTAGCCTGAGATAAGAACGCCAGGGGCTGATGATCCGTCTGGACCACAAAAGTCCTACCATACAGATAGATTTGAAACTTTTTTATTGCCCAGATTAACGCTAAACATTCTTTTTCGCTTGTGGAATATCCTTGCTCCGCTTTATTCAATTTGCGGCTTGCATAAGCGACTGGGTTCAGTTCCCCATCGGGTGAAGATGACCTTTGCAACAGAGCCGCCCCGAGGCCTACATTACTTGCATCTGTTCTCACCACGAAGTCCTGTGTCAAATCAGGCAATTTGAGAATAGGCTTGCTAGTGAGTTTTTCCTTTAACTCTTGAAAAGCCAATTCACATTGCGCAGTCCAAACAATTTTATCTGGATGTCCCTTGCGAGTCAGATCAGTCAGAGGAGCACAAATAGAGTTAAAATTTTTGATATATTTTTGGTAAAATCCATATAACGACACGAATGATCGCACGTCCTTTTTTGTTTGTGGTCTAGGTGCTCTCTGCAGTTTTTCCAAGTTCTTGGGGTCAGGGGTCATGTTACCCTGATATACAGTGTGTCCCAAGAATTCCAACTCTTTGCATCCAATACAACATTTTGTTGGCCTAGCAGTTAAGTTCGCCTCCCTAAGCCTATCAAATAACATTTTTAGAGAGTTAATGTGTTCTTCAAATGTCTCTGTGGCCACGAGAATATCATCCATGAAATTCGTGATACATGGGTTATTCAGGGGATCCAACAATTTGCGCAACATCCTTGAAAATACACTCGGAGCATTTTTCAATCCGAATGGTAGCATGTTGAATTCATAATGTCATTTCGAGGTGCTAAAAGCTAAATACGGTCTCACTTCAGGCTTCACTGGAATCTGGTAATAGCCTTTACTAAGATCCACCTTTGAAAAGTATTTTGCCTTGTTTAATCTGGCAAATAACTGTTTTGTGTCTGGTAATGGATCCACTTGTCCTTCTGTGACAGCATTCAGTTTCCTGTAATCTATGCACAGTCTATGTTCCCCAGACGGTTTTCTCAACAGAACTACACTGGAGCTAAAAGAAGATTCACTGTGTGAAATAATCCCCTCCTTCAACAAATAATCTATTTCTTCCTTCAATGCCTTCTCCTTCGCGAACGGAATAGAATAGGCTCTCATACAGATTGGGTTTGAGTCTACCAGTTTCATGTCATACTGTAGCAAATTTGTATGTCCTGGTTTATCTGTTAATATATCTGTATGTTCCTCCAGAACCTGTTGAACTCTCTCCCTCTGATTTTTAGTCAGGTGCTTACTGACTTTTACCTGTGCGGCTGTTTCACAAGGATGTAATGGGTATTCATGTGAGGTGAGTGGTTCCTTTTGCATTTGAGTTGCGATAGCCAAGGTCAGTAAGGGGGTGCTTTCCTGGAGTGGTCTGTCCAGATACTTCTTTAAAAGGTTTACATGATAAACTTTCTCCTTCCCCTTTTTGTCAATTTTATAGTTTGTTCTAGACACCTTCTCTAGAACCGTATATGGACCTTGCCATCCAATTTGTAATTTATTCTGGCTGCCGGGTAGTAGAAGAAGCACCTTCTCTCCCACAGCTAGTTCTCTGTCCTTTGCCTTCCTATTAAAATATGCTGCATGTTTCTTCCTGGCTTGTCTCAAATTATTATTTGCCAGTTTCCATCCAGCTTTCAGACGAGTGGTCAGTTCGTTCACATATTGATACGATGAGGTAACAGTCTCTTCTGCCTTCTCATCTGTCCAGGTCCTTAATAAAGCTTCCAATGGACCTTTTATTGGCCTCCCAAATAGCAGAGTTGCGGGAGCCATCCCGGTTGAACTATGTGGTACCTCCCGATACGCAAACAACGCGGCGGGCAGAAATTGATCCCACAGATCCGGTTTTTCGTGTGCCAGCTTCCTCAGGATAGAAATGAGAGTCCCATTGAACCTCTCTACCTGGCCGTTCCCTTGTGGGTGGTACGGACTACAATGAAAGTGTCTGGCTTGAAATAGCTTAAAAACTTCTTCCGTTAGTTTCCCCTTGAACTGTGAGCCATTATCAGTCAAGATTTGATGCGGGAATCTTAATCTTGTGAATATTGTAAGTAGTGCCTCTGCTACATGTTTTGAATCAATGGATGGCAGGGCTACCGCCTCTCCCCACATAGAACAAGTGTCCACCAGAGTAAGGATGTAACTGTTCCTCCTCTTGGTCCGAGTGAGAGGTCCCACAATATCCACTGCAACCCTCTCAAAAGGTGTTCCCACTATGGGCATTTCCCCTAGAGTTGCAGGAGCAGTCCAATGCTTTGGAGCTACCCTTTGACATTCTGGACAGGATTTGACATATCTTTTTATATCCTCCGTTATCCCTGGCCAGAAGTAATGACAAGCTATACGCTGTCCTGTGGCGCTGATCCCCATGTGACCACTGAAGGGAATCGCATGCCCGAGTTCCATCACATTATCCCTATATGAAGTGGGAAGAACCAGCTGATTGTGACCATTTGTTCCAGTTCCGGACTTCCTGTATAATAATTTGTTCTTCATAAAGTACTCTCCCTTGCTTGGAGGTGTGTGGCATTTGGGCAATTTTTTAAAACATGGCTTGAGTGTCCTATCCTCAGCCTGCGCCTTCCTCATCTCCTCTGGATGAGCATTTATAGGTTCACCTTCTTCCTCCTTTTTCTGTGACCTGGTCTGCACTGTCGCCATGATCACAGGTCTCTCGGGATTCCCCAAGAAGACGTACCTACACCCCAATATCAGAGGGTAGATTGGTTCATCTATCACTGCTGCTCTGATTTCTCCTTCCACATAGCGAGTTTTCACCGTTATCCTTGCGATGGGAAGTGTCATGAGTGGTATGTCCTTAGTCGCCCCTTGTATTTCCACTGTTTCTGTGGTATACTGACTTGGGTCCACTAGGCTAGACTTCACAACTGAATCATAATCCAAACCTGTATCATAACGGCACCTTATGGTGACCCCATTACAAATAACATCCTCACAAACTGGGGGGTGATAAGGTTCCTGCTGTCCATTAGGATTAACCTTTAATCTTTGAGTCCCCGACTTCATTGCAGCAATGTTTGAAGGTTTCCTTCTACAAAATTCGGTGTTATGGTTGTCTTTCTTACACCATTTGCACCATCTTTTTCCTTGGTTAAACGGTTTTCTTTCATTATATTTTTGGTCACTGAACTGTGATTTTCTGTCACGATAGTCATTTCTTGGCCGTTCAAAGTTTGTCCTACCTTTATTACCCTGTTCTCTGTTATCAAATTTATTAAATTGCTGTGGAGCTTTAAAATTTTCTATGTGCTTCTTTTTTGTGCCACTTACCTCTGCCTGGGCTGCCTGATACCTCTCAGCGACATTTAAAACCTCCCCCAACCTCTCTGCACCTTGTTCCATGAGAATTGTTCTCAAGTCTGGAGCCATGGACTCTCGTAATTGCTCTATCATGATCATCTCTTTAAGATCTTGGGTCTTCCCCAGAGCAGTCCATTTCTCCAAATAGGTTTCCAGTCTGGCAGAAAATTGGTGGTATGTCTCCCCAGACAACAGTTTGGCATTTCTAAATTTCTTACGATAAAATTCACCATGTTTTTCGTATCTCAATAACAAAGCCTGCTTTAGCATGTCATAATTGTCTTGGTCTTCCCTATTCATTTTAGCAAAAACTTCATAAGAAGTACCTCTCAGTCCCTGTGATAACTTTAGACTCCACCTCTCTCTCTCTAACCCATATGTAGTAGCTAATAATTCAAATCTACTGAGGTACCCCTCGATGTCATCGTCTTTCTCAACAAAATGGTCTAAATGAAACCCCATAGCTGAGGTTGAGGATCCCTGACTAGGCGTAGCATCTGAGGCAAAAGGGCTGGCACCATTTTCAGGAGCATGGCCTTGTAATTCCAGCTCTTTTAGTCGTAATTCGTGCTCCCTTTGTAACCTTCTATCTTCTGCCTCCCTTTCGGCAGTCAACCTTTTATCTTCTGCCTCCCTTTCGGCCTTTTTATCTTCTGCCTCTCTTTGCTGTCGTTTTTCTTCTGCCTCTAATTGGAGCCTTTTACTCTCCCTATCTGCCTCCAATGCTTTTGCCTCTTTGTCAGCCTCAATCTGCAACCTCTTAAGTTCTTTATCAGCCTCAATTTGTAACCTCTTCTCTTCAGCTAACCTCCTATCTTCCCTTTCAATATACTTGTCACATTCAGCAGTTACATACTGAATTAAAACCTGACCCTCCATATTCATTTCCTTCGCCGTTAGCACAGCAGCCGATCTAAATTTTGCCAGGTCAGCCATCACACAAAATAACAATGACCAAGGTAAATCTAATTAACTAATGACCAAGGTAATTCTAATTAATTAATCAATTAACTAATTACCACTGGCTGTGAAGATTCACCAACTTTTATTTTCCCCTTCTTATTTTTGAGGGACACTTTTTAAATTTTTACAATCTGTCCCCACTGGTTTAATTCTCCCACCAGGAGATTCTAATATTTATGATAAACTAATTATCCCTGGACAAGACCCCAATATTTGTAGTGGTTTTTGATGGTATTGTATGGTTGTGATGTTACCTACTGTAATGTATGAGGTCAGCTGTGAAGGCTCCTGAGATAAATGTAGATGTGAATTACAGAAGGCCCTTCTTACTACCACTTACGACCTCAAACATATCTCTTTTACTATTATGAATGTAGCTACGTTAAAAAGTCTAGGGTACTGAAATGTAACGTGTTGTAGTAGAATATACAAACACACACAGATAATTAATAAGTCTAATAATATTAATAAATTCTATAACACACTGAACTAACTCAGACTGTTTTAGTTTAAATATTAAAATTTTCTTTAAATTTATTTGTTCTGAACCAATGTTTTATTTTGGTCAGAACATATGAAATGTTATGGAGTTATAAATGGAATGCATAATATATGGCATAATAAAATGGAATGTGTGTACATAAGTATTTTATAAGACTGGTTAATATTAATTATATTTATAGTGTCTCTGGGAAACTATTACTGGATGTGCAGTTGGGGTGGTGTCATCACACCCACTCTGTGACTAGAACAAGCTTTGTCCATTTTCTTATAAACTTTAATAAATGTTATCTTTCCCAAAATTCAGTATATTTGTGCTGGGGAAATATTTATAAATCTCTAGGAGTATGGTGAATCCTCAGCAGGCCACTAATCACTCATCTTGTCTGCGAATATATGATGCTGAATTCAGGTGGCCCACTCCTCTCGGTAGCTAGAATACAATGGTAGACTGCACCGACACACTGTTTGGCTGCACACACATCTGCTTGTGTAACCTTGATTACTTATGTGGCACTACATTAGTGCCACAACAGAAACTCACAATTCTGAAACAAAATTTGTGTGCTGTGTCAGTACTCTATTTACTGCACCACTCTTACACACAGCACAACACATCAACAATTCACATAATGGGTCAGATCTCTCTGACCACACAGCACATCTTACCCAGTTGTTTTCATATAGTACTAGTTCCCCAAGACTGCATTGCATCTGAGATATGTTCAATAGTTTCCTTTTATTCAATAAGATAGGTGATATGTTCCCACTGATCTCAATAATAGATCCGCCTTCCATAGTCTTAGTTAGGCGTCCATATTTTTTGTTTGTCTCTAGACCCTGAACTTGGGCTGGGGACCTAGAGCGAACACTTACTTGTCGTAATCATTTTATATGATATGGCAGTATCAATCACTCGAAATATTAAAATGTACAAAATAAATACTTTCATTCTTACCAGAATTCAGAATTGAGAACACAGTTATTTGCTAGCAAAACTCAGCTGAGCTGCTGGCTATATGATGGCGTCCCACTAAATGTATGTAATATCTTCTGGGAAAAACACCACAGGCAATAATCGACTGTGTCCCTGGACAGAATTGTATCAAATGGCAAAAATGCGCATCTCTGTCCTGCCAATATGATTACATTTGACCAATCACAGACTTCCCCCCTAACTTTTTCAAATCTACAACCAAAAGTCTAATTTCAGTCAGATCTCAGTCAAGTATGTATTATTGTCTGTTGGTCCGCCTGTCTCTACTTGGTTTTTCACAAAAACACACTTGGTTCTACATGCAATACCCTACACAAATCTGCCTCCTAAGTTATTTTTAGCCACAATTCTCCACCTTCCCCCTCTCTTTCATTACAGCTGGATTTTTGCATTTGCGTGTCTCAAGGACGAAAATTTGAAACTTTAGTGAAAGTAGGAACAGTAAAGTCGCTAGTCTGATATGAACAATACAGTCTTTTGTCAATATCTTCCTTGTTATCTATCCGTCTGTATAATTTAAAGTATATTAGTTCTCTGCTTAAGATGGGCTATCAAACTAGCTAGGTTTTATATTCATAACTCTATTATTAAGAAAAAACATATTTTTTCTCAAGGGTATTTTTTTTGAAATTTGTTCGCGAACCTTCTCTACGGCGTTTGCCGCTGAATTCAAATAAAACGACCAAGTATCGAAAAACGTCCAAGAAATGACTGTTTCGAATAAGAGCTAAGGTCTTTTTTTTGTCCGTTTCCTTACATTGTGTCAACTAGTGACGTGAATTTTTTTTTCTTTTACTACCAATTGCGTCTTTTTGCCGTTCTAGATTCAAACACGTGTTCAGTCATATTTTTCCTTTTTTGATCTCCGTTTCCCTCTAGTCTACAAAGGGTAAACCGTTTCGACTGCACGTCTAACTGGTTAGTTTGAATGGCAGTAGGAAATGCGGGCATGGGCGAGCATGTCTCCTAGTATCTTACGCATTATTTTTATCCCCACATTTTATCTTTATATTTGGAGATATTTTAACGTTGTATCACGGTAAATTCATCACAATAAGTATGTACATCAGTTCTATCATTATCGATCTTGGAACTACCTCTGCTTTTGGTTCTCTATGAGAAACTCGCTTAAAGCAGTCACCAGCTCTTGCAGTGGTGGTTCATGAAACCATCATTCTATTTGCTGAGGTTGCCAGCTGTCACGTAATTGCCTCCTCTGCTTTGCAGCAGTGGTCCAACAGTGGCCAAAACTCAAGAGTATCTAATATGGGTCTTCAAAGGTGTCTACTTTCGAACAAGATTACTCTTGGCAGAGTTGTAGATAGAAGGATAATGATGCTTCTATCTCAAGGGAATGTTCATAAGATTTTTCAGAAGTCAAGAACAATGATGCACGTGGGCAGGGCAATTGTTAACTTATATCTGATCCACCGCCTTTTATGAAGGATTAAGCAACTATTAATTTCAGCTCATTCAAGTCCCCACCCTGATTTACTCAGTGGAATTCTTATTATTATGGTATAGCGCTGTTTAGAGTGTATTTAGTAAATTGACTGAGACACAAATGCAGTACATTCAAAATGATTAAACCGACGTTAAATTTAACGTTAGATTTAATAATCAACTAAGTTTTAACAGTTTAAAAAGATTTGAATAATCTTTAACAGAAAATACCCATCATCGTATGATGGTAGGGCGCTTTATGCAAGAAGTCACTTGGAAGCTTTTAAGTTTGACAGCTGCAAATGGTAGGTTCTGCTCCCGCTGGGGTTTGGGTTCTGTGCAGATAGAGCACTGGAGTTCTCGCGTCTCTGGTCAAGATTAAAAGTGCAGTAAGTAAGATCATGGATTAACTGCAAAGTTTGTCCCGCGTCCCTAACACCCTCTGATGATGGTGTCTAGTTCGACGTCAGTCCACTTCTACCCTCACTTTGTTCCATAGATTTGTACCCTCAGCTGGTACTACCAATTAGTATGGTAAAAGAATAGAAACAAAACGCTCTCCTGAGTATTGCGTTTCCCGACACATACTTGTGTGTTCCCATCTTCCTATTCCAACATCCCATCTACCTCAAAATTTACCCTCGATGAGAATTAAGCTTAATCCCTCGAGTGAAAACTTTTTTTACATTTAAAGTGAATAGCTTTATATTTACTTTACATTGAAAAGAAAAGGTTAATAGTATAGATAAAATACTTTTACATTTACATTTACATTGGTTGGAAAATGTTCACAATATAGATTGAATATGTTTTCAGTTACATCTACACTGGTTGAAAATTGTTCACAATATAGATAGAATATATTTTCATTTACATCTACACTGGTTTGCACTTGTAGATATTATAATTAGAATGTACATCATTTCTTTCATCTTTTCCTCACTTCTTCATGTTGTTCGTCCATCACGGGTGATGAAGACCACTCTGTTCATCCAATTATTAGGAATATGTTAGATTACTCTATGGGTACGAAGGTGACTGATGAGCCCGATGCCGGCCTTGAAAGATCTCGGACAGTGTGGGCAGGGAATGTTTGCTTCATGTGAAGGTTTTATTTCACGGTCTTTTCTAGCTTGTCTCCGCTGTTCCGCTGCTGCTCTTCTGGATGATTCGCATGCCGCTGCACCTTTACGAAGAGATGTGCGCCAAGCAGTTCGGTCTTGCGCAGCAGCGTCCCATATGTCTGGGTTTATGTCAAAGGTTTTCAATGACGTCTTTAACGTTGTCTTTGAAGCGCTTCTTTTGGCCACCATGGGAGCGTTTACCCTTCTGCATCTCACCATAAAAGAGTATCTTTGGCAGTCGATGGTCTGGCATACGGACTACATGACCTGCCCAGCGAATCTGTGATTGCATCAGAATAGTATGGATGCTAGGGATACCAGCTCTGTCAAGAACTGCGGTATCCGGGATCTTGTCTTCCCATTTGATGTTCATTATCTTCCTGAGACAGACTTCTTCATATGGAACTTCGGACTACCTATGCTTATTAGTTCTCTTTAAGAAACTAGCAGTAAAGCAGTCACCCGCCCTTGCAGTGGTGGTTCATGAAATCATCATTCTATACGCGGAGGTTGCCAGCCTCAAATGACTTGGACATTCACTAGCGATTTTCACATATTAATATTCACATGGCAATATATACTTCTTCTTCTTCCTTCTTCCTCCTCGTTCATCCTGAAAAGGACGTTGGTTGCGTTGTGTCCGTTTACAGCGAAGCTGCGATAATTGCGTCTTTCGGCCGACACATCCGACTTCAACACGGCAATTTTTGGGACCCGGTTAGCCTTCCCATTTCGATCCCTATTCTCTCAGCCAGACTGCAGTGATGCAGCCTGTTTCCAGGACTACCACTTGGAGGTGGAGTAGGGTCTTGGTCAGCTCTGGTTCGCTGACCCTGACGCAAGCAGTCAAGATATGTGTCGCTGACTGCATTTACCACTGTTGGTGCGTCTTCGGCAATATATACATATTAGTTCACACGTTAGTAATTAAAATTATAGAACACAACTTACGCCAATATTGGCTGACAGACTGTTTGCTCAGAGGAATAAAGGCACATGATTAGGCCTCTTACACGTGTTCTTGGGGATCGCTATTTAACACTGAATTCCCAATTTAACTTTGTGCTTTAGATTCCTCACATTCCGAGAAGGGGGGGGGGGGTGTCCTTATTAAATGGTAGAGTTTATTCTGGGCGCTGAAGTCTGTGACATATGAAAATCGAAGCTACACTTTAATCTCACCGGCACCCCTCCTCCCATTTTGTTGAAATCAAAATCGCCAACGTGAGTTCCACGTGCTTCCCTAATTAGCATGTCCAAGTGAGCACGCTGTAAGCCATGTCATTCGCCCACTGTCTTAATTTTAATTTTGCCACGCCTACAGTCTTCTCTCACGAGCCATTATAATTAGCAATCTCTGGATCTCTTGCTGTCATTCCTTCAAAGAGGCGGGCCAGAGGCGGCACCGGCAGTCAGTTATCGACGTCTTTTGTAGTCACTAAGAGAGAGCGAGTTCTGTAACACCTCTGATTAACACCAGAACGAGAACCGTCTACGCGAGGAAGAAATCTCTGCAGGAACGGTGGAGCCTGGCGGCGAAGTTGTGAAAAATAGCTTTGATTCACGGTTCGACCGCAAAAGTTCCCGAGAATCAGACAGAGATGAAAAATCTCGCATGTAGCTAACGATTTCTATTCATTTAATATATATAGGCATCTCTCAAAAATTCAGTTATCAATAGCGCCAGAGATTTGAAGAAAGTACCTAGCTCATATAGGAGAGCCAGACAAGAATGTTGAATTTCTTTTATACGTGGAGATTAATTCATTCTTTGTGCTGCGGTAATAATATATTAGGGTTTTGAGTGATTTAATCGTTAAAGTTTCTTCATTATATTTCACTGGGATTTTGTTTTAAGCTGAATTACGTATTAAATAAACTTATAGCTAAATTTTCTCCAGCTGAATAACGTAATTTAATTTCTCGCTATTCCCCAGTAGGAGAAGCTTAAAATATTATAAGACGCTAGACGATCGATACTTTGTTTGATACCATTTATTTCTATTTTCATCATGCGTAAATTTTAAGTGACTAGTGTTCATAACTCGTGGTTTTTTTATATATAGATAATTAAATACCGGAGTGATTTACAGGTCTTACCTAAAACGCGGGTGTTAGAATATAATTATAGTATGATTACCTGTTATCTATTCTCTTTTACTTACTTACTTAGTCGTTCCCCTTCTACCGTGAGGTGTAGAGGTTTGGAAGAGAGAGCGCCTGGCTATCCTATCGGCTGTCTTCCTCCTGGCCTGGTTCCATTCTAGTCCTCGGTCCTTCAAAGATTGTCTAATGTTGTCCTCCCAGCGGACTCTGGGTCGTCCTGGGGGTCTGGATCCTTGGTTCTTTGTTTCCAATGCTTGTCGTGGTAGCCGATCTTCTCCCATTCTCCCTTTTATATAGGTTAAATAAATTTAATAAACCTTACTCTATAGTGTTGGTCAAACCCCTGATATATATATATATATATATATATATATATATATATATATATATATATATATATATATATATATATATATATATATATATATATATATATATATATATATATATATATATATATATATATATATATATATATATATATATATATATATATATATATATATATATATATATATATTCTTATATCGGGACAGCACCCTTGTGTAAGCAATATATATATATATATATATATATATATATATATATATATATATATATATATATATATATATATATATATATATATATATGTGTGTGTGTTATTCATAGTTTGTTTTCACGTCTGTACGTAGTAGTTATATGTCACAGAAGTTTGTGTACTTAAGTGTTGTGTACCTTGTATGTTGTACAAGGAGAGTAAGGGCGTCTGAAAGTTAAATAGAGTCGTAAGATAGGCTGGATTAGAGCAATTACTCAATCCAAGACTGCCTTTTTCTGTCTACACTATCACCTTTTCCATACACGTTTACCCCTCCTCGTGAAACAATACTATTTCTACCACCTTCCTTTCACACAGCTGTCACTATCACCTCTGCTTCAGCGGGACCATAAATATCTCAGTCCTATCTTCTCACAATTTACGACAAAGTCCTCAAAATTGCTTAAACAATGGTCCGGTTCCGATATAAGAATCTTGATTCAAGGCTTTGGCAAGGTCTGGTTGTCGTCTTGGCAAGCGATTCTCACAGTGAATTAGACTTGAAAAATAGCCAGGTTATATTCATTGTCTGCCCCCGCATTTGTTTGTTACGAGGCTAATCAGAGCGCCAATCGTTTCAAACCTGCGTGTTTTGTGAGGTAAATTCAAAATTATTTCCGATTGAAATAATGTGCGTGATGCAAAAGGTCACCTTTCCCATATATGGAAGTGACACGTCCGTACACTCTCTCAGCAATGTGTGTAAGATGTAACATCTTACTTTCACATAAAGTAATATGTTCGTGAAAGTCGGACAGGGGAACGATTATGTCATTCAAGTCTGTCCATAAGGTGTCTCCCCGTTGTGGCCGTGCGTGTTGATGGTGAAAGCGTATAGTGGATGTTCGATCACTGTCCTATCAGTGGGTGGTTGATGACGATGATGATGATGCTATCTTCGAAAACAAACAGCTGTACGAACAGATGCTGGATGATAATAAACTCATGGTGAACAGATTTTATTCTAACTGCAGTGAAACAGGAAAAAAACTTGGAAAAGCTTATTTACGTCTTCAAAACTTGGAGAACATCATGTGGAAGTGGATTATTTTACCCAATCTTCCACTGCAGTATACATCCTTCATACAGCACTTTATTTTCATAACGATTTCACAATAACTTCCTTGCTTCCCTCTTTCATTCCTTCCTTTTAGTCTCTGTTTCTTCTCCCTAAATGTATATATGCCTCTGCTGTCTTAGCCTAATTGGCTTGAGAACCGTTGTAAACATTTATTTTGACTGTCGCTGAACTTCTCAGTAATAAATAGTAATTTTTCTTCTGACAAAGTTCTATCTTCTATATCGACTGTGTGATCGCTTTGGGTATCTTGTACTAAGAATGGCTTACATCGCCAGGGTTGATTATTTCTACGAAAATTTTTGTACTTCACATGTCTATCAGCTACCACAGTTTATGCATACCTGCTTGGTTTTGAAAATTGGAAAAAACATCTTGCACACTTCTTGAAAATATAAGTAAACTGTTCTAAATTGCATCAAGCGGCAATTTGCTATCGTAATGGCATTTTGAGCTCCCAGAGAGCTCGACAACAGTGCAATCTTTTGTGGATACAAAAGGCAACAAAACTAAAGCATGCTGTCTTAATCATTCCCCGAAAATAGCCCACCATTCTGTACTTTAACAAATGGGAGAAAACACCTTCCCATCTTACGCCTATCGCGTCTGAATCTGGACTACCTATTTTATCAGACTTACCATTACATTTCATAAACCCTACAACTCAAGCTTTGCCACGAACCGTTCACACCAAAACCCATGCATCTTGCTCTGTTCACATATTTCTTTGCAAAAACAATTCACCACAAATTCCTAAGGGACATAATAACAATTTGTCTCTGTTCGCTACATATCTCTATACTCCATCTATTCTTCTCCCCGTAAGTCATTTTATATAGCGTATGTGTTACCGGTGGGTTTTCATCGTCTCTTATGTAGTCTAATCGGTCGGACCTGGTAATGTGGCCGACGTACTTCTTGGTAACGCGAAAATGATGTGGGCCGTTTTTCTTTGGCGTATGTTGATGATCTGAATAATAATGATGGAACCCGGTAACTCTGGATGGCTCAACACAGCATGACCAACTGGTAACGTATAAACTCTGCACTCGTTGGAAGAGTTATGGACGATAACATTTTATTCTTGACCAGACTTATAACAGTAGTTCAGAACATCTTCAATAGCGCAGACATGGCAAAAATGTACATAGCAAAATTACTCGTACATTCACCAGAGGCGTTGACCGACCGCACTAGCCGCTACCACATCAAAGTTAGCGGAAGCTCTACGGCAACGTATTGGTAGTATACATGGTTTTGACGAAATGGCCATGTTAATATTCTTTGAGTAGTTATCTATATTCCATTACGCTTCAATAAGCTCCTAGTGTTAGTGGGACGCACTAGCAACTTGACATATCTGGTCAAGCTGAAGCTCTGCCATAACATTACAGGAGACCAAGTATCGGAGGCGAGATACTTAAAACGAGACGTTTCTGTCTAAATAATCACAATAAAAGCTTCTTGGCATAGCTTCCTCAAGAAGAGCATATTCATCTTTCAGATGATCATAATTACTTCCATAAGTGTCTTCCCTAGCCTTGGGTAAGAACACAATAATCAATCACGTCTATTTACGACGATAGTTATGCGGATCTGCCTCAAGTACGTTGCCTGTATATCAATAAATCACTGCGTCATATCTCGCCATACCCCGTTTAATAATGGTGCACGGTCGTACGCAAATAACATCACAAAACATATCATTGCTGTGCTCAGATGCACGTTTAAAAACACCAGGCGTGTATATGAAAGCTTTAAACATTTATCTGACCCTCAATGAATATAAAGTCTTTAACAATTCACATCGACCCCAGCGCAAAAAGAAATCAAAGATTTTTTTGGACTTCTATAGTGAGGTCAGTCACATCTCTAATAATACAGTTGAGGGGTTTGGGATGTCAGGTATTGGTAGTACCTCTGGTTAAGGAGCTGTCATGCCCTTTTCAGGGCAGCTCGGCCACCTTTGGTCCAAACCTGACATTCAGCTCTCACCTGTGGCTCCTCGTAGCTGTCAGCATGCGACAGCGGCCACCCCCCGGGAAACGGCTTTGACAGGCCGGCTAAACTAGGTGAGGGTAGCCCACTGGTTATCAACCTTCGGTGAGTTAGGGTCTGCCTACCCATGCATGCGAAGACTGGATTCGGTAGACTGCGCGGAAGAAACCACCTGTTGGTTCAACGGGCATGACGGCGATTACCAGCAACGCGCTGTGGAGCGTAAGGAGCATGGCGAGGCACGTAAAAAGCCATGGTCATCCACTGCACCTGACGTCATCTCCAGTCGTCTTGACTTGTCTTGCCACTGGATTAAGATGGACCCAGGCGAGAGAGTGAGGTCGACGAATTGCGCAACTCTTCCTCACTTTAAACCAAATCACTGCGCAAGTTACTCTTTCATCCACTCATCCACTCATCCATCCACTCACAAGTCCTGTGGCGATGGGCGAGCGGCGAAGCGGCAGGCGTGGGTGCGCTGGCAGTCGTAGTCGCAGACCTACACACAGGCGGCTCCGCCCATATGGTCGTCTTCCACTGATCGGAGCAGCAGTGGGATTCGGCAGCCCCCTGAGTGACTGAGCAGCCCTCTTTAGGAAAGCACTGCTCACCTCCATGGCATGAGGAAGGGGCTAGAAAAGGTGCCCTAAACATTGCCTGCTCCACCATTACCTAACCAGCTTACCGCGGTTGGTGGGTACCCTACTTCAGCGGGCGACACATAAGAAAAAGAAAGGACAGATTTTTCCCCCTCATTCTAGGCGCATGGAATGAGATCCCGCTGCTTTATGGAAGGAAACATGCCACCATCATTAGCGCGTATGCACCAACTATGACAAACCAGGATGACGTCATGGATAAGTTTTACGAAGAACTACATGCAGTCATTGCATCAGTTCCCAAAGCAGATAAGCTTATTATTCTTGGTGACTTTAATGCAAGAGTAGGCTCAGATAACATCTCATGGAATGGCACTATCGGAAAGTACGGCGTGGGTCACTGTAACAGCAATGGACTTCTTCTCCTCCAGACTTGCGCAGAACATAACCTCCTTGTCACCAACACCATTTTTCGACTTCCTATCCGCAACAGGACCTCCTGGATGCACCCTCGCTCGAAGCATTGGCACCTAATTGACTATGTAATTGTTAGGAAGAAGGACAGGCAAGATGTCCGGGTGACCAAGTCCATGTGTGGTGCCGAATGCTGGACTGATCATCGCCTCATTGTGTCTAAACTTAAAATTCGTATCCAACCTGCCAGGCGCCTTCAGGGAAAGAAAACTAAAAAAAGGCTGGATATTACCAAACTAAAGAAGACAAAAATTAAACAGTCATTCACTGACACCCTAGAAGACCGTCTCAAATCTATCTCGTTAGACGGCCAAAGTGCGGAAACAAATTGGACAGCCCTAAGCGAGCAGATCTACAACACTGCTACAGAGGTCCTGGGTCCCGCCATCAAGAAACAAAATGACTGGTTTGATGAGAACTCAGATGATATAAAGAAGATGTTGGCTGAGAAACACCATCTCCATAAAGCATATTTAAATGATCCAAAATCTACATCCAAGAAAGACGCTTTCAACAACATGCGTAGAATCGTCCAACATAAACTACGCCAGATGCGGGATTCATGGCTGAGTAATAAAGCAGATGAGCTCCAAGGCTTTGCTGACAGCCATGACTTGAAAATTTTTTACCATGCACTCAAAGCGGTCTATGGTCCAACATCATCAGGATCATTTCCCCTCCTTAATGCAGATGGAAAAACACTAATTACAGACAAGGAAAAAATTCTCCAACGCTGGGTCGAACACTTTAATAATATTCTGAACCAGCCATCATCTATTAACGATGAAGCCATCAACCGACTGCCCTAAATTCCTATAAATGAAGCACTAGATGATATACCGACTTTGGAGGAGACTCAGGAAGCGATTCGTCAACTTTCTAGTGGAAAGGCCCACGGCTCCGATTCAATTCCTGTTGAGGTCTATAAAGATGGCGGTACAGTTCTGATAGAGAAACTTCACATGATCTTCCAGCAAATGTGGCAGAGTGAAACCATCCCACACAATCTCAAGGATGCGTCAATTATACATCTTTATAAACGTAAGGTAATCGCCAAGACTGTAACAATCATCGAGGCATCTCACTACTATCAATCGCTGGGAAGATATTTGCCAGAATCCTTCTTAATCGCCTTACGGCTCATCTTGACAAAGGTCTTTTACCTGAAAGTCAGTGTGGATTCCGGAAAGAACGTGGAACCACCGATATGGTGTTCGCTGCAAGACAGCTTCAAGAAAAATGCCAAGAACAGCACTGTGACCTGTACACAGCTTTCATCGACTTGACAAAGGCGTTCGACACGGTCAGTAGAGAGGGTCTATGGAAGATCATGGCAAAATACGGCTGCCCAAAGAAATTTATCTCAATAGTGCAGCAGCTGCATGATGGAATGCAGACTAGAGTTCAGGAAAACGGTGAGCTATCGGAGCCTTTCCCCGTCTCAAATGAAGTTTTAAACAAGGGTGTGTACTTGCACCGACTCTTTTCAGTATCATGTTTTCTGCTATGCTGACTGATGCTTTCAGAGATGGGGACACATGAATCGACATCAGATATCGTATTGATGGAAAATTGTTTAACCTTAGGAGGCTTCAAGCAAAAACCAAGGTCAAATCACACACCATCCGGGATCTTCTGTTTGCTGACGATTGTGCCCTCAGTGCTGGCTCAGAGACTGATCTGCAGCGTAGCGTTGATAGATTCTCCGAAGCCTGCTCCAACTTTGGGCTTACCATCAACACGGGGAAAACAGAAATCATGTACCAACCAGCTCCTGGCACAATTTATACTGAGCCAGTCATCAAGGTAGATGGTGAGAAACTGAATGTTGTGAACAGGTTCACATACCTTGGTAGTACACTATCACAGAACATCGTCATTGATGATGAGGTGAACACCAGGATCTCCAAAGCCAGCAGCACATTTGGCAGACTATACACCAACGTTTGGCATCGAAGTGGCATTAGTCTACAGACAAAGCTGAAGGTATACAGAGCTGCGGTGCTTCCAGTGCTGCTTTATGCATGTGAAACATGGACTGTATACAGGCGCCACGTAAAAAAGCTCAACCACTTCCATATAGTCTGTCTCAGGAAGATAATGAACATCAAATGGCAAGACAAGATCCCGGATACCGCCGTTCGTGACAGAGCTGGTATCCCCAGCATCCATACTATTCTGATGCAGTCACAGATTCGCTGGGCAGGTCATGTAGTCCGCATGCCAGACCATCGACTGCCAAAGATACTCTTTTATGGTGAGATGCAGAACGGTAGACGCTCCCATGGTGGCCAGAAAAAGCGCTTCAAAGACACGCTTAAGGCTTCATTAAAAACCTTTGACATAAACCCAGACACATGGGAAGCTGCTGCGCAAGACCGAACTGCTTGGCGCACATCTCTTCGTAAAGGTGCAGTGGCATGCGAATCTTCCAGAAGACAGCAGCGGAACAGCGGAGACAAGCTAGAAAAGATCGTGAAATAAAACCTTCACATGAAGCAAACATTCCCTGCCCACACTGTCCGAGATCCTTCCACGCCCGCATCGGGCTCATCAGTCACCTTCGTACTCATAGACTATCCTAACATCCTAATAATTGGATGAACAGAGTGGTCTTCGTCACCTGTGATGGACGAACAACAATACAGTTAATCAATTATGAGACAAATTAAAAGCATAATATCATCATTGAAGATAGGAATAAACACAAGATGAACTTGGTTGAACGAAACTGATGTAGAATACAAGAATATGATGAATGAAAAAAATAGATACATAGATCAACTATGTATTATCAAATGATGAAGTAAAGAATAAAAGAACTGAAACGAAGAATAATCATTACTGGTGAAAATGTGAAAAGGGTGACAAATCAAATCAACATTGCAAATAAAGTGAGTTGCGTCCCGTTGTTAAAAAATCAGATTAACTCAAAAAAGTGAATAAACAACACATACTAAAGGTATACTAAGTGCATAAGTGTCGTGTGAAATTCTAATCCACATATATAAATTAAAAAGTAAATGTAAAGCCTAACAAATAACTTCAATAAAAGGAAAGAAGAATGGTAAAGAACAGTGCTGTCACAATGACTGTACTCGAAATCCCCCTTGTTTTCTACTTCGTCTGCAAATTGTAACGTTTCACGTTGATAGTAAAAGCCTACTGCATCAATACACGCGTTTCCACAACACAATAAAACGTGTACTGCCTTTCTAAGAAAAACCTTGAGATACGCAAGCTGACCTATATTTAATATTCCATTCATGTCATTTTATACACTACGTTACCATAAACGAACGGACAGATGGACTTAGGATAGAAAGAAAGGGAGGGCTGAAAGCCGGGAAGCATGCAACACTAACACGCGTCTCGCTATACAATTACTGCCATCACGCGTGTAAGGCCACATGCACTAACTTTTTTTCCAAATCGACAGTGATAAAAAACACTACCCATACGAGAGTTAGGTTTTAAAATCCTGAGAAATGCTTATTAGGAAATATGACATTATACTGGTTTACGTTTGAAAACATTACAGTACCCAGACACCACATCGATCGAAGTGAACGGGAGGTAGAAGAAAATACATATTTTGAACGCAGCCCCTTAGCCCCATTAAATTTATATATTTGGGTTCCTTAGGACTTGCTGACAAAGAATATGTTAAACGTTACGCAAATAGTCTAGGAATTAACAAATTATAGCCAAAAGAAATAGTGAGGGTGTCAGACAACACCAAAATCAGAATCGCTCAGTGGCAGATTTTGACACCACCATTGTACGGGAAATAGGTCCCCATGTTAAATCCTATTTGATTGGAGCGCAGTAAATGTAAGGCTAAACACGATTAGTCGGGCTACAAATACTATCTTTTGTTGTTAGGGGAGACGGAAGGAAGGGTACTTTTTTTCAAACGCTTGTGTAAACATGGCTCGATTGGTTAGACCCGCCAATATATGCAATTAGAAGCGTTAGTTCAGCACCACATTTTCAAATAAACTTTCTAAAGCAACAGTGCGTTGAGATTCAGCTTATATTTTTCTAAATAAAAGCCTGAGACATCGGCAGATCGGATTTTGTGCCATATTCATTGCCAGTCAACGTAATTGTGTATTATTTCCATAAATTGTGGTAAGCTTGAAATATTTGATATCTTTTTAATGAAAATTGAATGTAAATTGATAATTTATGTCTGTCTATGTGTGTGGTTCAGTAGCGAACATGAGGCAAAGCCTATATAGTGCTCCAACCTGAACAGAAGGTGTCGGAGAAAAATAAAACTGCATGGAATTGCCAAACAGTACACTGACACCTATCTTATTGACTAGAAAGAACTAATGCTGGAATTGCAGAGGCGTAGTAACCATTAGGGAGGAATATACTGGTGTAAATGGTTTCAGATGAAGCTGACAGTTGGCCTACCGCTCTGAACTCAGTGTTTGTTATGTATTGTTTTCAGTCTGGAAATAGATTATAAATTAGTTATGAAGTAGGAGGTACAACCTTCTTGTTTCAGGGACTGTGGTCATAAAGTTATTGAGCAGCAATTGGTCTGAGCTTTGCTGAATCTGGAGGCTGACAGCATACTCCTGGGTCCAGATAGCGACTAGTGAGGTGTCTCCAGAACACAGGGGAGCAATCGAGCAGAGGAGTCTTTTCCTGCCGCCATCACGAAAGTTAAGCCTCTGTGGCCAGAGGAGCTCAACATTATGTGTCCCCCTCAAAACTTGACATTATAGTAAAACTGAGGGTCAATACATTGTTTAAATTGATAGGAACGGTGAAGATTCCCCATACTATTTCCAAGATAAACAAACACTTGACGTCATGATGACAAATAACAACATAGCTTGAAAAACAAAACCAGTATTACCTCATAGTACCACTACACAACTGACACACATAGGATAATACTAATAAAATATGTCACTACAAGGTTCATAGTTATAAATTATGTACATATAAATTGTGATTACATTTGATTGTGATTCCTGGTTCACTGTGTAGTTGAATCAGGATATATAATAGTGACAGTAATTAATACATATATATTTGAAACTTTTACCATTGACTCAATTAAGTTAGTCTTATAGAGTGTTAAATGTGTGTGAGTGTCACAGTGTTGTCCAGTGTGGTGGAATAAATTAAATTGTTTATCTGTCTGTTGTTGTTGTGACTTACACTTCATCATTTACATAACCCTAGACATTTAACGTAGTCATCACAATATTCCAGAATAATTCTGACTGAGTTATAAATGTGGTAGCAAGTAAGGTTATCTGTAAAACACCACACCTATTATATACAGATACCCTCACAGCTGATCTCAGTCAGTACCCTAAGTCCCCTATAAATATTTATAACATCCCACTTTACCACATATATTGGGGGCTCGTCCGGGATTTTGAATCTTTCCCTATTAAAAATATTGACGGTAATTCACTTCAGGGAATAATAGAAATTAAAAAGGTATCCTTGGGTGAAAATAAATAACGTTGAGCTCTCAGTGCCTGTGGTATCTTTGGATAAGTAATATCAGATTGTATTGTTTAGTTAGACATTATATAAATTTACCTGTTAGAAAATGGCGGACCTGGCCAAATTTCGATCTGCTGCTGTACAGACTGCGAAAGAGTTAGTAATGGACGGGCAAATTATGATTGCTTATGTCACTGCCGAATGTGACAAATATATTGAACGGGACGAAAGAACATTAGAAAAAGAGGCCGAAAGAAAGTTAGAGGCTGAGACTAAGAGGTTGCAGATTGAGGCTGAGGCTAAGAGGTTGCAGATTGAGGCTGAGGCTAAGAGGTTGCAGATTGAGGCTGACAAAGAGGCTAAAGCATTGGAAGCCGAGGAAAGAAGACAGACTGCAGTGAGGGAAGCAGAAAAGGAGGAGAAGAGATTACAAAGGGAACATGAGTTACGACTAAGGGAGTTTGAGTTTCAGGGCCATGCTCCTGAAAATGGTGCCAGTCCCTTTACCTCTGATGCCACTGCTAGTCAGGGAGCCTCAACCTCAGCTATGAATTTTCATTTAGATCATTTTGTTGAGAAAGACGATATCTAAATAGATATGAACTATTAGCTACCACATATGGGTTAGAGAGAGAAAGGTGGAGCTTAAAGTTATCTCAAGGGCTTCGTGGGGCAGCTTATGAAGTTTTTGCCAAAATGAGCAGAGGTGATCAAGAAAATTATGACATGCTAAAGCAAGCTCTTTTGTTAAGATATGAAAAGAACGCAGAATTTTATAGGAAAAAATTTAGGAATGCTAAACTACTGTCAGGTGAAACCTATCACCAGTTCTCTGCACGGTTAGAGACATACTTGGAGAAATGGACTTCTCTGGGGAAAACCCAAGATCTTAAGGAAATGGTCCTTATAGAACAACTAAGAGAGTCCATGGTTCCAGACCTGAGATAGTTTCTCATGGAACAAGGTGCAGAGAGGCTGGTTGAGTTGCTAAATGTTGCAGAAAGGTATCAAGCGGCTCAGGCAGAGGTATTGTTGAGGATTGCTTCATGTCTGCAGCATGGCGCATTCCTCAAATGATTATATCTCCGCGACTGATGTCGATGATTGTTTCATGCTTACAGGCATTTGGATTTGTGCACGATCCGAATGACTGTTATCATGGAACACCTCAAACGAATAGAGATATATCTCATCGACCGATGTCGATGATTGTTGCATGTGTGCAAGCATTTGAGTTTGGCCAACTCGGATTGCTGCACCGTGGAACATCGCAATTGAATATATATTAACGACGTAGTATGCATATCTCTATGCATGACGCGTGTGTCTTTGTAAGGACATTCGACTTGTGGGTTTTGACCCGAACGGCAGTGTGTTTTAGAAGTGTGGCCATTGCCACTTATATTGTGTGGTATAACCACTGGAAAGTGTGTGGCGTAGTCCACTTTTGAATTGTGTGGCTGGGAAGCCATTTGAGCAGTGTATTTCTTGAACCAAACGTAAGTCGTAGTAGGAATAACGCAGTTTGCATAATTATGGCAGATTAGCCTGGCGTGGTATGCCAAAGGAACATTTTGTTACTAGCAATAGCGTAAGACTAGTATAGATGGATATTGTACAGCTAGCGGCAAGCGTAAGCCTAGTGTAACGGATATTAAACGACTAGCAGTAGACGTAAGCCTAGCATAATAAGTGTATTGCTGACTAGCAGGATAGTTAAGTCTAGTTAGCCTCGGAATTTATGCCAAAGGACATTGGCCGTTAAAAAAGGAACTGACCTCTAACCAGGACTCTAGATAGAGGTTGTGAACATGTGCTTATGAAATAATGAGAACTCTTACAGATCGTACATGGATGTGATGTGACTTTTGTTCCCATGTAGTTGGTGTCTGCTCATGGTATGAAATTACTAATTAAATATTTTGAGTCGTCAAAATCACAGTGTTATCAACTATCGTATTCTGAGTTGAGTTAAATGCTATTCATCCTCAACTGATCATGACCAGTGATGATTAATGTCTTAACACGCTGCATCTCACACTGCCAATATAATTAATAAGACAAGAGACTAATACAGGTCAGTCAAGGGTCGAATTTAATATGAAACACATTCAGCACATAATGAATCACAAGGGTTAAGCAGACATTATCGATACCAACGGACAGTATTACGGAATCCTACAAAAGTGATAAGAACCCGAGTTGACTTTGACTCTATAAACTGAATACGAATATAATAACTTGGTCATCCTCAAATACTAGAAGTCATCGAAGCACCCAGAACATACTGGGATCCCGAGAAGCCCGTAACAGGTATCATGTAATAAAAAGAAACAGGTAGAAAATTTTAGGGCACCACAGAACTTTAATAAATTTGATCCTAGAGATCAAAACAAAGGTAAGCACCAATTTGATAGGCCACGGTATGACAATAAAAATAAAACCCCACAATTCGATGAAAGGAAATATGATGAAAGAAAATCTTTCACCCAAAACAGGAGGTGGTGTAAAAATTGTAAGATGAACAATCATGACACTGACCGTTGCAGAAGGAACCCTATAGTTATGGCCACCCTTCAGGTCAGGTCGACCTCAAGACAGGAGGAGGATATCCTGATAGATACCACTCCAGAAGAGATGAGGAAGGCACAGGCTGGGGATAAGACCCTCAAGTCTTGTTTCAGGAAATTGTCAACTAGTCATACAACTCCAGGCAAGGGAGATTTTTACATGAAAAACAAGTTGATTTGCAGGAAGGCCGGAACTAGATCCCATGGTCACAGACAGTTGGTTCTTCCAAAGAGATATAGGGCAGACGTAATAAGGAGCCTACACGTGAAACAAGATGGGGACCATGAGAAGATAGGTACCATCATCCAAAAGGTGGCTCACAATTATTATTGGCCCAAGGCAAGATGGGACATTGAGAATTTTGTAGAAAGGTGTAGCATAGCACATGAGGGAACACCCACAAGTGGGAACATTGATCAGGACCTGGACACGCCAAGGGGCAAAATTAGGCCTGAAAATACGAAGAGAAATAAATTTGATAAAGTGGACCAAATGAAATGGGAAGCCCCTTTTCACGGACAAGCTTCAATTAACTGTTTTACAATGGCCACTATGCAGAGAGTGCAAAAAGATGTCTTACCCCAGGATAAGCCGAAAATCCCTCAATCGGACTTAAACAAACTGGAGGAAGAAGATGAAGAGAGGAAATCTCTCATCAAGAATTTTAAGTGGGGAGAAAGCCCCAAGAAAAGAATTGGTAGCGGTCGTTTTGTGAATGATAATTCTGGGAGGAAAAATCATCACTATAGCGCTTCGAGTGGAAGAGACCATACCGGTGCATGGACAAATAGGTCCACAAAATTAAAGGTCCATATGTAACGCTGTTAAGAACGTGGACTGATGAAAAGGCAGAGGAAAATATTACATCCTCATACCAATATGTGAATGAGCTGACCACTCGTTTAAAAACTGGCTGGAAACTTGCCAATGAAAATGTGAAACAAGCCAGGAAGAAACATGCTGCCTATTATAACAGGAAAGCTAAAGACAGAGATTTGGCTGTGGGAGAGAAGGTACTGCTTCTTCTCCCCGGTAGTCAGAATAAGTTACAAATTGGATGGCAAGGTCCATATACAGTTCTAGAGAAGGTGTCTAGAACAAATTATAAGATAGATAAGAAGGGGAAAGAAAAAATCTATCATGTGAATCTCCTGAAAAAATATTTGGAAAGAGAACATCAGGAAGAGACACACTTGTTGACCTTGTCCATTGCCATGGAAATGAAAAAGGAACCACTTTCATCATTTGAATATCCATTACATCCCTGTGAGACAGCGGCACAGGTGAAAATCAGTACACATTTAACGAAAAATCAGAAAGAGAGAGTGCAACAGGTTCTAGATAATCCTATAGAGGTGTTAACAGACCGACCGGGGCATACAAACTTATTGGAATATGATATGAAACTGATAGACCCCACACCTGTCTGTATGAAACCCTATTCGATTCCTTTTGCTAAGGAGAAAGCTTTGAAGGAAGAGATAGACTATTTGTTGAAGGAAGGAATTATTTCACACAGTGAATCTTCGTATAGTTCCAGTGTTGTACTTTTAAGGAAACCCTCTGGAGAACATAGACTCTGTATAGATTACAGGAGACTGAATGCTATCACAGAAGGACAGGTGGATCCATTGCCGGATACAAATCAGTTGTTTGCCAGGCTAAATAAAGCTAAATATTTCTCAAAAGTGGACCTGAGTAAAGGATACTATCAGATTCCAGTAAAGCCTGAGGTTAGACCATACCTAGCTTTTAGTACCTCAGAAGGACACTATGAGTTTAACAGATTGCCATTTGGATTGAAGAATGCACCTAGTGTCTTCTCTAGAATGATGAGAAAATTATTGGACCCTCTGAATAATCCATGCATCACAAATTTCATGGATGATATCCTTATAGCAACAGAAACATTTGAGGAACACACTGACTCTCTGAACATGCTGTTTAATCGACTTAGAGAAGCGAATTTGACAGCCCGACCAACCAAATGTTGTGTTGGATGTAAAGAATTAGAGTTCTTGGGACACACCGTTCATCAGGGAAACATGACCCCTGACCCCAAGAATTTAGAGAAACTAAAGAAAGCCCCAAGACCACAAACCAAGAAAGACGTGAGATCTTTTGTCTCATTATGTGGTTTCTACCAAAAGTATATCAAAAATTTTAATTCCATATGTGCACCGTTAACTGATTTGACACGTAAAGGAAATTCAGATCGAATTACATGGACTCCACAATGCGAATTCGCTTACCAGGAATTGAAGGAAAAGCTCACAAGTAAATCTATTTTGAAATTACCTGACTTAAGTCAAGAATTCATTGTAAGGACTGATGCCAGTAATATTGGGTTAGGTGCGACTCTGCTACAGAAATCAGATGCATTGGATGGGGAATTAAGCCCAGTGGCATATGCTAGCAGAAAGTTGAATAAAGCTGAAACCAATTACTCAACTAGCGAAAAAGTATGTCTTGCAGTAATATGGGCGATAAAGAAATTCAATATTTATCTGTATGGGAAGGCATTTAATTTGCAAACGGATCACAAACCCTTGTCGTTTCTAGCGCAGGCTAGACATGGAAATTCTAGATTACTCCGTTGGTCATTACTGATGCAGCCATATGAGTTTAGCATAGAGTATATAAGTGGAAAAACAAATCTGGGAGCGGATTTTTTAAGCCGCCATCCGTGTGATGAGAATCACCGTAAGCCCCAGAAATAATAATAAATTTCTCTATGTGTATATAGAATTATAGACTGACATATAACGTCTATTTTAAGTGGGGAGAATTTGTCGTGTGAAATTCTAATCCACATATATAAATTAAAAAGTAAATGTAAAGCCTAACAAATAACTTCAATAAAAGGAAAGAAGAATGGTAAAGAACAGTGCTGTCACAATGACTGTACTCGAAATCCCCCTTGTTTTCTACTTCGTCTGCAAATTGTAACGTTTCACGTTGATAGTAAAAGCCTACTGCATCAATACACGCGTTTCCACAACACAATAAAACGTGTACTGCCTTTCTAAGAAAAACCTTGAGATACGCAAGCTGACCTATATTTAATATTCCATTCATGTCATTTTATACACTACGTTACCATAAACGAACGGACAGATGGACTTAGGATAGAAAGAAAGGGAGGGCTGAAAGCCGGGAAGCATGCAACACTAACACGTGTCTCGCTATACAATTACTGCCATCACGCGTGTAAGGCCACATGCACTAACTTTTTTTCCAAATCGACAGTGATAAAAAACACTACCCATACGAGAGTTAGGTTTTAAAATACTGAGAAATGCTTATTAGGAAATATGACATTATACTGGTTTACGTTTGAAAACATTACAGTACCCAGACACCACATCGATCGAAGTGAACGGGAGGTAGAAGAAAATACATATTTTGAACGCAGCCCCTTAGCCCCATTAAATTTATATATTTGGGTTCCTTAGGACTTGCTGACAAAGAATATGTTAAACGTTACGCAAATAGTCTAGGAATTAACAAATTATAGCCAAAAGAAATAGTGAGGGTGTCAGACAACACCAAAATCAGAATCGCTTAGTGGCAGATTTTGACACCACCATTGTACGGGAAATAGGTCCCCATGTTAAATCCTATTTGATTGGAGCGCAGTAAATGTAAGGCTAAACACGATTAGTCGGGCTACAAATACTATCTTTTGTTGTTAGCGGAGACGGAAGGAAGGGTACTTTTTTTCAAACGCTTGTGTAAACATGGCTCGATTGGTTAGACCCGCCAATATATGCAATTAGAAGCGTTAGTTCAGCACCACATTTTCAAATAAACTTTCTAAAGCAACAGTGCGTTGAGATTCAGCTTATATTTTTCTAAATAAAAGCCTGAGACATCGGCAGATCGGATTTTGTGCCATATTCATTGCCAGTCAACGTAATTGTGTATTATTTCCATAAATTGTGGTAAGCTTGAAATATTTGATATCTTTTTAATGAAAATTGAATGTAAATTGATAATTTATGTCTGTCTATGTGTGTGGTTCAGTAGCGAACATGAGGCAAAGCCTATATAGTGCTCCAACCTGAACAGAAGGTGTCGGAGAAAAGTAAAACTGCATGGAATTGCCAAACAGTACACTGACACCTATCTTATTGACTAGAAAGAACTAATGCTGGAATTGCAGAGGCGTAGTAACCATTAGGGAGGAATATACTGGTGTAAATTGTTTCAGATGAAGCTGACAGTTGGCCTACCGCTCTGAACTCAGTGTTTGTTATGTATTGTTTTCAGTCTGGAAATAGATTATAAATTAGTTATGAAGTAGGAGGTACAACCTTCTTGTTTCAGGGACTGTGGTCCTAAAGTTATTGAGCAGCAATTGGTCTGAGCTTTGCTGAATCTGGAGGCTGACAGCATACTCCTGGGTCCAGATAGCGACTAGTGAGGTGTCTCCAGAACACAGGGGAGCAATCGAGCAGAGGAGTCTTTTCCTGCCGCCATCACGAAAGTTAAGCCTCTGTGGCCAGAGGAGCTCAACATTATGTGTCCCCCTCAAAACTTGACATTATAGTAAAACTGAGGGTCAATACATTGTTTAAATTGATAGGAACGGTGAAGATTCCCCATACTATTTCCAAGATAAACAAACACTTGACGTCATGATGACAAATAACAACATAGCTTGAAAAACAAAACCAGTATTACCTCATAGTACCACTACACAACTGACACACATAGGATAATACTAATAAAATATGTCACTACAAGGTTCATAGTTATAAATTATGTACATATAAATTGTGATTACATTTGATTGTGATTCCTGGTTCACTGTGTAGTTGAATCAGGATATATAATAGTGACAGTAATTAATACATATATATTTGAAACTTTTACCATTGACTCAATTAAGTTAGTCTTATAGAGTGTTAAATGTGTGTGAGTGTCACAGTGTTGTCCAGTGTGGTGGAATAAATTAAATTGTTTATCTGTCTGTTGTTGTTGTGACTTACACTTCATCATTTACATAACCCTAGACATTTAACGTAGTCATCACAATATTCCAGAATAATTCTGACTGAGTTATAAATGTGGTAGCAAGTAAGGTTATCTGTAAAACACTACACCTATTAGATACATATACCTTCACAGCTGATCTCAGTCAGTACCCTAAGTCCCCTATAAATATTTATAACATCCCACTTTACCACAATAAGAATCTAAGGAGTATACTAATAAATTCTAAAATTATAAGTTATTCTTATAATCTAATGCGTATATAGTATTGCGCATGTAATATGACAGGAACGAATGTTGTGCATCCATACAATAATCGGCCTATCTATTTTTTAATAAGGCAAGTGTATATTTGTTTTAAAGATCATAATCCTACTAGTCATGTACTGTGGATGAATTATAAGCTATTTTTTGTTGCCAGGATTCCCTGGTTGGGTTTGGTTTTAAGGTCTATCTTCATCGCACACGGACAACTCCATCAGTGCTCCGACTTCTTCCCTTAGATCACACAAGGAGGATCTCAGTACTGTGCATGAAATCCGTAGCACCCGCGATAATCCCAATGTGTGTATGTAGGAATCACATCATCATGTAGCATGTCCTTTGCAGAACGTCGCTCTCATCACAGCCCACCTGAAAGACTCTCGATCTATAGCCAGCCCTCCTGCCTCCTCCAATGTCATGTTCAAGGTGTCTTCAATGTCCTGTGTTCACCGTCGTCTTGGTTGGCCCCTGCCTCGCAGTCCAGGTACCATACCCTCCATCACTGCTCTCTCTAAGCCACTATGACGTTTAATGTGGCCTAAATATTTCAGTTTCCAGGACATGATATTGTTTATGAGCCAGTTTTCCTCGATGTTCAGGTCGTGTAGGATGTCTATATTTTTCTTCTTCTTGGTCCAAGATATTCTGAGAAATTTTCTGTAACAATTTTTCGAAAGATACGATTTTTTTCTTTAATGTTTGAATAATGGTCCATGATTCACATCCATACGTTGCTACCGGAAAGATGCACGTTCTCAGAAGTTTTACTTTTATTAATTTGCTTTTGTTATGCCATAGGTTCTTCATTTTATTTAACCTCTGCATTGCTATGGCCAGTCTCCTTTTGATCTCTTTTGAGCAGTCTCCATTTTTGTTAATTATGGAGCGAAGATATTCAAAATTTGTGACATTTTCAATTTCCTCATCACTGATGGTAATTTTTGGTTGGCATCTTGTTTTATCTGTGGACATTATCTTTGTTTTTTTTTTGTGTTCAGAAAAAGGCCATGATCCTCACTGTGTCTTTTGACAGACAGGATTAACTGTTCTAGTCCCTTGGCACTGTTTGAAAGAATAACTGTGTCATCTGCGTACCTGAGTTCTGGGATCGCATTTCCACCAATAGTGAACGGACCGCAATGTTCACATTCTTGGTCACTCCGACAATCACACATTCTTTAAATATGTTTGTGGTGGGTAGGTTTATAATTTTTAAATTTTACCAGGGCAGCGACCTTACAGCCTACTCTTTGCAATTTCCAACTGCCGTGGGATTTTTAACGTGCGCAATTTTCACACATGACCTCTTATTTTTTCACCCTTATCCGTGAAGGCTATTCATCCGATCTCACTACCCCAGAGACCAGGTGGGAGTATGACATCATTAGGACCACTAGTTCTGACAAAAATCCATAAATTGTAATGTCTTAACTGGGAATTGAACCCGCTACCAATAGAATTTAGGCGGGCGCCATACCTTTTAGTCACTCCAACCCTTCCCTTCCCAATGATTCTCTTGAATATTCTCGATATGTCAAGAATTATTCCTTATAGCAATGCATCTGGTATTAGGCTACTGCAAAAATTCCACTCTGCAGGTCAGGGATTCTCTGGAGACAACAAGCCCTGAGTACTCTTAAAGTCTAGTTTATATAGCCAAATTCTCCTGCAAGTTGCGTCACTTATTGTGAACACTTGCACGGGCTTCACTTTCTGACAGGAGGTAATGGCGTAAGGGACCAAAGAGTTTTCACCCCTGCGACGCATGATGAAAGCGGTCTCGTATAAGGGGGATCAGTGAAGCAGTGGAGACGCTTCCGCTGTCATAAGTCTCAATGGGTTTTCAGGACGAGAATCGTTCGTTCACTTTGTAGCGAAAGGGTAAAGAATAAGGTTATCAAGGACAAAAAGATGTATCAGATGATAACAGGATAGGGCCAGGTAAGAGACTGGTCTTACAGGAAATACCCCCTTTTCTGAACAGAATAAGGGTGTATCGACATCAAAGGTTAGGATCAGCTGTATAAACCTCCAGGAGTGATGAGAGTGAATGTCCTGAAAGTCTATTTGCTCCCTTTCAAGATCCGCCTATGATATTATGTATTATTATTTGATTATGTTGGCTAATTTTTCTAGGGTTATTAATTATTTTCTATCTCTATAACTATAATATGTATCCAACAAAACTTGTAATTCAATGTAAATAATTTCAGAAAGTCTGCTGGTACATATTTACAATTTATTAAACCGATACCGGTTCTCTTTTCGGTTAGGTAATTTAAAGAAATTGAAAGATATTTACAGCATAAAATAAATAAACATAGAAACTTTAATTATCAAACAGAATCCTGTCTTGAAAGTTCTATTTCTCTCTACACTGATTAATTATTATAATACACTATAATGTCACTGAGTTGAACTGTGAAGGTAGTAATAAATTCATTCTATCCACAAGGATTCATCATACTCTGTACTTGTAACTTTTATTATTCTTTTATTGGTGTTAGAGTCTGAATAGGCTAACCAGTGGAATTTCTATTCCACTTATCTTGTTGGGGTGAGATGCATCCAACTCCAGCCAGGATCACTCAATGTCGGGATCTCCAGGCTGGGAAAACAGGGTAACCAGTTCTATGAACTTCAAGAACTATCGCACCACAGAGTCCCACGGAAGTGGATGTCTCGTACAATCGTGGTAGTTGCAGGATAAAACCTGGAATACAAATAATCACAACCTCTGTATGTCCAGCACTATTCTCTCCTTACATACAATGGACGTAACAAACAGTGTCAGATATTGTGCTAACATATGCACAGGACAATTTACCTCACTACCAATCACAGCCAGTTCACTGTGACTACAATTTCCTTATAAATCCTAAGTTAGATCCAGTTGTCCATGATCTGCTTTCATACAATGATTTGGCCTAGTAATAAAACTATTAAGTAATATCTTGATCGATTCATTACAACAATTCCTGTCAATCCTTCCTTAGGTTCCTGATAAATGTCATTTCTTTAAGAAATCCTCCTTCAAATACATTTTTAAACGCACAGTCGTATTTCTGCCATCATTCTCAATTATTCTACACATTTTACAATGCTGGCTTTCGTCTCTAAAAGTCAACACATGCCTGCGTTTCAACCGGCAGCACACTCGTTCTGTAACACATGCTATGCACTTCCTAACACACCATTGGATTAAAACACAGCAAAAATACATAAATATATACATATATATTTTTTTCTTACTCTCAGGCTGTAACAGGCTGTTAATAGGCATCTAGGTCTGGTAATCAGATGCAGCGGCAAAATATAATGGCAGTAACATTTTTTACCGCTCTTCGTCTGTTCAGCTCGATTTTGAAAAAGTTGTGGCCTCAATTCAGCCAAGTTCAAGGACTTTTATAGTACCGCACCCTCCCTCTCGGGTGGCATGGGGTAAAATCGGTTTTAGGAATCTAAAATTGAAGTGTATTTTTGCCTTTCAGTTCAATTAGCAAATTTTTTAATATTCATTATCTTTCTTAATTCTGGGCCGATTTTGATCATTTAAAGCTAGAATTATACTGTGAATTTATCTCTACCGTTCTATATAGTAATTGTTTAGGTAGCAAGATGCATTTTAATCTATGCATGCTTTAATTAACTAAATTGGGGACTACCCTGATGTATAGACGTCATTTTAAACGATTTCTCTTTCTAAAGGATCTACTATTTGAGGAAGTCTTTGCACCTACCTCTAAAATAACATTAACGTTGTTGAAATATCTATACCTTTCCGTTTAAACATCTTTAGTCCTTAAGAAATTAAATAAATTCGTACTATCATTTACACAAAATGGGCCTCTATGTTAAGCATAAAATGTTCCAGTATACACACCACGAAAAGAGCGTTTTGATTGGCTATTGTATCGGACAGTTTCCCACAGTAAGGCTTTCGGTATGACGCGTTGTAAGACAGACCAAATCACGACACACTTGAAAGGCAAGACCTCTCGTTTGCGTCCACTTTCCTCTGACTCAAAAGACACGTAAATTTTGCTGCGACCAGCAAGAAACGGTGTTAAAAGACATATCAGAGGAACCGACGGGAAACACGTGCAGAAGGGTAGCTACCAGCTGTCGAATTTAAGAGTGACGTGATATCAGAACTAGGAATATACTATGCAGGTGCTATTAGGAAGAAAATAATAGGAGATAAAATCAAAGATAAGAGCTAAAAGGTGACTGTAACTCTCATTCAACTCACTCAATTCATGTTGCTAGATGTCAATAAGTGCTGAATGATTGAAGTACTGTAAATTTATAAAGAATTTTAGTTCTAGCAGAAAAGTAGCTTAATTAGCAACACGAAGTAAAGTTACAGTTCAACAGTTGCCTACGATGATCTCCAATGTTGCCATTTATAAATTTCCCGCTAGTTCGTCTGGTCTCCCCTAAAAGGTTATATTACAGTAAATTTGGGCAATATCCTGCTTCTTTGAAATGAGACAACCAAAGATATAGAGAAAAACACATCTAATTTCCAGCTCCGCTGTCATTGAAAAGCAATAAGAGCTTACTAACCACTTTAATGGCAATGCCTTTTTTAAGTATAGAAAAAAACAATATAAATATCTGAGTAAGTTAAGTCATTCACCCTTTATGTTTCATTCACCTTTCATTAACCCCTCAAGTTTCATTCACCCCCAAAATAATTTCATTCACCATTGGGTGAAACATTCATCAGTTTAAGAAGCAATGGCCTAATCAAAATACATAATTACTGCCGTAAGGTACTTCGGTCGGTCGGTCAGTCCCATTTTGCACACCGTCACTGGCGCACTGTTTTCTTTTTTCGAGGGAGTGCATTAACTTTTAACCACAGCTAAGGGGGTGCAACTGTGGTTGAAAGTTAGACAATAATTGTATTGTTTCCCCTTATATGTACTGTCGTGAAAACAGAAAAAGTGCGCAAATGAAGGTGTGCATGAACAGTTTGATAGTGGAAAGAAGCCAACAACACAACTGATAAACAGTACTCAACTGGAGTTTCGTCAAACTTCAAATGTTGTTCTCAGAGGCAGTAAGTCGACCATGGCAAGATTTTAAAAGATGCGCGAACAATTACAAGATATGTTGTCATAAAAGAAATGTTATTAATTTAGTCAATTTACGGTCCATTAGATCATTATCACTGCTCCACATGTCATTTAGGAAGGTTACTCCATGTCTTCATATTTAATACATCCATATAATTTTCACTACAAATATCTAATGATGGTCGCCTGCAATGAAATGACCACAGTAGTAATAGTACCGTCTGTAATACATGTAACAGAAACAACACACTATAATTAATAACCTGACAACGTTGACGGGTTGTTGCTAGTGTAATATTAATAGGTGTGTCAAGACAAAAATTGTAGCGTTGTAAGCTCATCAGAGTGTAGGTTAGTTAGAAGTGTAAAGCGAACAAAATATCGAAAAGGAAAAGATGAAAAAGTGTGATCACCTTGAAATTAAGGCAATCAAAACTAACAATAGCATATCTAGTATTCTTCAAGGTATAAATTAGGACTAATGACAATAGGCTGGACATTAGGAAGTGCATTCAGCAGGGCAAGAACTAGCTGATTCAGTTGGCTTACCAGGAATACTATGTTTATGCACCTTAGGAAGGATGTAGAAAGACGGCTTCTTCGGGCTAGTGTAAATAATGCGGGTAGATTAAGCACCTGAAGGGAGAACATCTACGCGGACGAGAGGCAAAATCACTTGATAGGAGGAGATTACCGGTGACGCGCAGTTATATGACAGATGACGTTACAAGACGTTGATACACGCCAATAGCGGAAACAAGTTTACATTTTCACGGTGTCTGTTTATTGGACCGACGACAAAGTTAAGAACACCACAAGACAATGATTGAGCGAGCGTAACAGGAGAAAATTATCTCGTCAATTCTTGACAGTCGGTGACTTTCTGGCGTCGAAGGAGAAGCTATTCAAGTGATTGAATCGTTTAACTCGTTGTCAACATTTAGTGTTTTAACTAACGTCGGCCCACTCAACTTATAGTTGATTGTCTTGACCTAATACCAAGGTAAATTTGTTGCTTTTGAGGATGACTATGGTTATGATGATAATGAAAATATAATGTTTTTATTAACAAGTAAAATAACACATTTTAAATATTCTTTTTGGGCTTTCTAGTTATATGATGGCTCTTCAGTAAGTTTCTCATACGCTTAGTGGAAGTCTTTTCAAAGCAGTTAAAAAAAATTAATACAAATAATTTATTAACGTATAATTATTACATTATTTGTGAGTTAGTGTAAAACGATTTTATTTTTTGCAAACACCAAATATAATCTGTCTAACAAAACTAGAAGGAACACCTTTATTCTAGCTTCTCCTGCTGATTGCTAATCTATGTCAATTTGCTTTACTTTCAATGAGAAATAAATTAAAATTTATTGTCATTGTTCATAATGTTGTCAGAATTTCTGACACACCAGAGTTGAACTATTTTTTATTGCTAATTTATTGTCTTATTGTCCATTTTCTAAACGCCCAGATTTCACATGCATGCATTAAAATTGTCAGCACACAACGTTTGTTTGATATTAAATGTGGTAGTATCGGACAGTCACAGCAGCAACGATCACGTAAACAACTAATGTGTCAACTCTACAGACAAATCAAACATCAAACATGAGGATAGAAACATTGTAAGAGCTTCCAAGAAATTTGAACTCGTGACTCTCGAAGGATACGGACTGGTTAGTCAGCTTGGTTTGGTTTGGTTTTAAGGACTATCTTTATTGCACACGGACTACTCCATCAGTGCTCGGAACTCCTCCCTTAGATCACTCAAGGAGGATCTCAGCACAGTGCACGAAGTCTATAGCACAGGTGAGAACCCCAATGTGTGTATATAGGAATCACACATTCAATAAATTATTTTGAGGTGGGTAGGTTTCTAATTTTTAAAATTTGCCAGGGCAGCGGCCTGATAAGCCTATTATTTACGATTTCCAACTGCCGTGGGATTTTTAACGTGCGCAACTTGCACACGGGACCTTCTATTTTTTTTTGCCCTTATCCGAGAAGGCTAGGCATCCGATCTCACTACCCAGGAGTTTGGTTTGGTTTGGTTTTAAGGACTATCTTCATTCATTCATAACCCTCCACTCCCAAAGGAGCATAGGCCTTCAACAAACACATGCCAAGTCCTCCTGTCACGAGCCATGATCTCAAGTTCTTTCCATGTTCTCCTTATCATTTTCACCTCTGTTTCCAGCTCTCTTCTCCATGTGCTTCTTGGTCTACCTCTGCTTCTCTTGCCCTGGGGGTCCCAGAACAAGGACTGCCTTGTAATGCTATCAACAGGTTTCCTCAGTGTGTGTCCTATCCATCTCCATCGTCTTCTCATCTCTTGTTCCACTGGCACTTGTCTAGTTCTTGTCATCAGTTCCACGTTGGTAACCTTGTCATACCATTTTAATCCCTCTATTCTACGCAAAGAGAATACAGAATGGTTTACAGTAGAAACAGGGGTGAAACAAGGCTGTATTATGTCACCACTACGTTTTGGAATAGCTATTGTTTGGGTTATGAGAAACTATACCCACAATGAACAATTAGGTATAAAATGGACAAATGGAAAATTCCTGGGGAACCTGGATTTCGCAGATGATTTAGCATTCTTAAGTTCAACACCCAGACAATCCCAAGAAGCAGTAAATAATTTGTGTCATCTCTCGGTTAAAATAGGTCTCCAAATAAATGCCTCTAAAACTAAAGCTATGAACTTTTCTAACGAAACCTTTGATATCATCTTGAACGGGGAAAAACTACAGAAAGTTTCAATTATTTAGGCAGTAAAATGACTCAGGATGGTGACACAACAAGAGAAATCCATACTAGAATTGCTTTGGCAGCTAGCGCCTTCAATAGATTATCTAACATTTGGAAATTACGATCATTGAATATACATACCAAGCTTTGTCTGTTTAATTCAAATGTTATCTCAGTGTTAACATACGGCTGTGAGAGTTGGAACATAACAAAATCATTGGAGAACAAGCTGAGTACATTCGAGAACAAATGTCTTAGAAAACTCATGAACATCAGTTGGAAAGAATTCAAGACTAATCGACAAATAAGAGAAGACTCTAGGCAGAAATATGTCTCCGACTATATAAGGAAAAGACGATGGTCATATATCGGTCATGTCCAACGAATGCAAAACAACAGAATACCACTAAAGGCGGTCACTTGGGTTCCTGAGGGTAAGAGGAAAAAAGGAAGACCAAAAGAAACACTCAGAAGAACAATAATAAGAGAAGGAAGAACGTTGGGCCTAAATAATGTGCAAGAGCTAAGAGGAGTGGCGTCACAACGAACAACCTGGAGAGCACTGGTTTCTGCCTTATGCGCCGTGTTTGGTGCTTAAAGAATTTATTATTATTAATCTACGCAAGCACCCATTTATGAAAGTCTGTAGCTTTTTGGTAGTTGTCTTTGTTGTTCTCCATGTCTCAGAGCCATACATTAGGACTGACTTCACATTTGAGTTGAAGATTCTTATTTTCGTGTTGGATCCGATTTCTCTTGATCTCCATATATTTCCCAATGCAATGAAAACTCTTCTTGCTTTTGTATTCTTATTTTGATATCACTGTCTGTCCCTCCAACTTTGTCTATATTACTGCCAAGATATGTGTACGATTCTACATCTTGTATTGGTGTTTCTTCAAGTTCAACCCTGCTTTCATTACCTGCATTTATTCTCATTATCTTTGTCTTTTCCCTGTATACTGTCTTCATTGCACACGGACAACTCCATCAATGCTTCCATCTCCTCCTTTAGAATACACAAGGAGGATCTTAGCACATTGCACGAACCCCGTAGCACCGGCGACAATCCCAATGTGTGTATATAGGAATAATACATTCTATAAATATGTTTGTGTGATGGGTAGGTTTCTAATTTTAATAATTTAACTACCCAGGAGACCAAGGGGGAGTATGACATCATTAGAACCACTGGTTCTGAAAAAAAAAATGTGCATAAATTATGTTCCCTCAACTGTGAATCGAACCGGTACCTCAAGAACTACTGTAGATGACGACGCCATACTTCTTAGCCTCTCTAACCACTAGTCAATTTTATGATGACTTATTACCAATGTCTAAAAGATATTCTTTATCCAAATTATAATAATGTCTGAAATCTATAATCGACGACAAAAGCGAATTTTTTTCTTTATAATTCTTATATTTATGTTATTGAACATGTTGTTGAAGCTCTGCTGAAGGACTAATTGTTTTTCGGACGCCGTCACATATTATATACTTATATACAAATTGAAAACACTCGATGAGAGGTCACAGCAATTGGGTCTGAAAATACACAGGGAAAAGACAAAAATAATGCGAATAAATGCAGGTAATGAAAACAGGGTTGAACTTGAAGAAACACCAATACAAGATGTAGAATCATACACATATCTTGGCAGTAATATAGACAAAGTTGGAGGGACAGACAGCGATATCAAAATAAGAATACAAAAGGCAAGAGGAGCTTTCATTGCATTGGGAAATATATGGAGATCAAGAGAAATAGGATCCAACACGAAAATAAGAATCTTCAACTCAAATGTGAAGTCAGTCCTATTGTATGGCTCGGAGACATGGAGAACAACAAAGACAACAACCAAAAAGCTACAGACTTTCATAAATGGGTGCTTGCGTAGAATAGAGGGATTAAAATGGTATGACAAGGTTACCAATGTGGAACTGATGACAAGAACTGGACAAGTGCCAGTGGAACAAGAGATGAGAAGAAGACGATGGCGATGGATAGGACACACACTGAGGAAACCTGTTGATAGCATTACAAGGCAGTCCTTGTTCTGGAACCCCCAGGGCAAGAGAGGCAGAGGAAGACCAAGAAGTACGTGGAGAAGAGAGTTGGAAACAGAGGTGAAAATGATGAGGAGAACATGGAAAGAACTTGAGATGATGGCACGTGACAGGAGGACTTGGCATGTGTTTGTTGAAGGCCTATGCTCCTTTGGGAGTGGAGGGTTATGAATGAATGAAAGTGAATTTTAATTGCGTTTACCCTTCTTGATAACAGTTTATATTCTCCAGTGTTAATTTTTTAAATAAGTATAGGATGTTCATAACGGCTGATATCATGTTATAATAATCCCCTATATATACTAACTGCATTACCGGTAACGTGCTGTCCATCTTTTCCCACCAAACGTGCACTATTGTCATGGTGCATTTTTTGGGAAATTACGGTGTGAAACTAAATTGCGCGCTTATTGAAATAATGTCAAATTTGTTCCCATTCAATACCATAATTCCCGCCGTAAGGTACTTCGGTCGGTCGGTCGGTCTGTCACACTTTGCACACCGTTATTTGCGCACTTTTTTCTATTTTCGAGCACAGCTAACTATGGTTGAAAGTTAGACAATATATGTATTGTTTCCCCTTACATGTACTCTCGTGAAAATAGAAAAGTGTGACGGTGTGCATTAAATTTTTTTTTTTTTTTTTTTCCTTAACCAGCGGCACTTAGGCTTTCAGCCCTTCGGCCCAATGACATGTCATTGCGAGGCTGGGGAACCTGAGGACTTTCCTTCCAACCCGGTCAGGAGCTTCGCTCCTTCCCATCCACAGAGGGTTTATCACAGGAGCCGCTCAGGCTATTCAGTCAAATTTCCGGCCGTAAACATTTCTTCAAACGCCGACGCCCGGGTTTGAACCATGAACACCTGGTCGCCAGTACAACGCCGAAGCCATTACACCAGCGCGGCTCCCGTGTGCATTAAATCAACGGACAATTAAGTGTCCAGTTTCATTCGGGAAACGGATTTAATTCATTATTTTTCTTAAAAATAACCTTCAAATGTAAGTTTTTTTAATTGTTTCTTCAAGACAAAATGTTAATTTAAAGTATTGCAGATTTATTATTATGGATCAAAATGATAATATGGCTAAAAGGAAGAGACGATAGCGTCATTCACAGCGAGCAAGCGAGACTATAGAAGAAGAAGCAATGTAATACGTGTAACAGAAACAACACACTATAATTAAAAACCTGCCAGTTTTGGCGGGTTGTTGCTAGTACATCATAATGAAGGATGTTTGAGAAATGTTCATGTCTTTTTCTTCTTTTAAATTTGGATACGATTTCTGGAATTTCCCATTTGTATTTCGGGTGAGTATGAACAAGTATTAAATACTTATATATTTAGCAGCCGTTATTGAGAGAATTTCGTTACATTTGCAATACCGTGGCCGATTTGTTGCTCAAGTCGATTCTGCCTTTTTTTCCCCCTTAACCAGCGGTACTTGGGCTTTCAGCCCTTCGGCCCAATGACATGTCATTGCGAGGCTGGTGAGCCTGTGGACTTTCCTTCAAACCCGGTCAGAAGCTTCGCTCCTTCCTATCCACAGAGGATTTATCTCAGGAGCCGTGCAGGTTGTTCATTCAAAATCCCGGTCGGTGACACTTCTTCAAATGCCCACGCCAAGGCTTGAACCTTGAACACCTGATCTCCAGCGCAATGTGGTAACCATTACCAGCGCGGCTCCCGATACGGCCTTACATAATGAATTAGAGAAGGATAAATAGATGGCGTGTTTGGAATTTTTGTTATGTGATTTTTCAATACGTACCAAGGCGATAAATAAAAAGTATCCGTACATTAACAAAACATCTTATAATAAAACAGTTGCTAGTTAATTAGTTGAATTTCAGCCCATTGGACAATTTTTCACTTCTCCACATGTCATTTGTTCCCTGGTCGCTCCGTAGCTTCACAATCAATGCATCCAGAAAAATGATACAGCAGAATTAGATTCGCCATGATGACATACAGCAGGAAGACTGCAACATAATTACTTGCTGCCATGTTTTGGCGGGTGACTTGCTCGTTTCCTATAATTATCGCATCTCAGAATCGGCTACTTTGTGTGCGAGAAATAAATATATTCTTTGGAAAGTCAAATAATAATATTTCGGTTTCTGCTGATGTGGATTTAGCTTGTGTGTTGTGGTCATTAAAATAAGATTGTTCACCAACTGTTGAATGAATGATTGCTGGGTGTTGTATTGGTTGTTGTTTACTGGTGCTAGTGGAATGGCCACCGCTGTAGAATGGTGGTATTACAGGGTGCTTGTGGTGTGGTGAAGATCAGGAGTGGCCGACGTGGTGTGTGAGTATCTAGACAAGTCAATGAGCACGCGAATGGGTGTGGTTCTAATGTAGATATTGATGATCATACACCAAAAATACACATATAATATTGAAGAACTGTAGAAGGCCTGTGGTACATTTTGTGTACGATTTATTACACTACAGTACGAAGACGCTGACATCGAATACATACACTATCAGTTGGGCAAGGTTCAAGCACGTCATAGGCATAACAAAAATGTTCAATACTTCTATAACATCAATGGCTCTTGAGCAGCCGGCATATATCGGATCTTTGGCAGAAACAAGCCACATGAGTGCCGGGCTTCCAAAAACATATAATGTCAATCTTCTCATAATGCTTCTCCGAAAGTAAGCTGCATAGGTGCCATGCTTCAAACCTATAATGTCAATCTTCTCATAAGCGCTTCTCCGCACCAGGAGTAAGCCACCTTAATAGTGCCGGACTTCAAATATATAATTCTTCTCTGGATTCTCTTTGACAACCAAGTCAGGTAAATCTTTTGGCGGTAAAGACCGCACGAGTGCCGGGCTTCAAATATGTAAATCTTCTCTGGATTCCCGTTGACAAACAAGTCAGGTAAATCTTTTGGCGGTAAAGACCGCACGAGTGTCGGGCTTCAAATATGTAACGTTCATCTAAGCTACAAAATAGAGTCAAAAGTACTTTTTACCTTTACAGCAATCCAGGAATAAATCACTTAATATACATCATCTTCTTGGCACTCAGAAACATCGAGAAATATCGGGGAAAAAATCTCACACATATTCCAACACTCAGAAAACTCTATCCCCGATCACACGGGCAGAGGAAAATACAGGCTGACCACCTTCTCAGCCGAAAACGCCCAGGCGACTGTTTTTAAGACCCAGTCCACCGGACCCGCGCAAATCAATGCGCATGCCCAGATAGTCGCAAGCCCTGAGTTGAGCTCACGCGGGTCCAGTCCAGAACTTTTCCTGGAAACTGATCTATAAAACTCCTTAAATGGACAACTTGTCAAGTCAAGGGAAGATAACAACTAAATCTAACTTATACCAAAAAGATACAACCAGTAAGTTCCCTTAGACCACAGATAACAAGAAAACATCCCTGGCTTAAAAACAGACTGACCTTAACAGTCTACCGCACCCCCGGGGAAAAAAAATTATAACAACATTTTTTTGTTGTTGAAAAAATTACATCGAACAAATGAGGGCGGTAGCATACAAATATCTACATACGAGGTCTGGTCAAAAAGTATCCGACCTTCTTTTTCGGGGGAAAACATGATATACGGGAGGTTTCTCTGGTGGATACAGTGGAGAAGACCTTCCCGCGCATGCATGAATTTTTTCCTTCCCAAAGACAGTGTCAGTCGTCTGCAATTAGTGTACGCGCGAGCTGTGGTAGTAACAAGCCGTCGGATTTTTATTTGTCACGAAATGACGGAACGTTTTGAACAGCGGTATTGCATTAAATTTTGCCTATAGCTCGGTGATACCCAAGTAGAAGCAATTCTGAAGATTCAACAAGCTTTTGGCGATGAAGCCATGAGCATTACACAAATTAAGGAGTGGTACAACCGTTTTAAAGATGGCCGCACATCGGTGCATAGCGAGCCATGTTCCGGTAGACCATCAACAAACCGAAACGACGTGGTCATTCACAAAGTGCTGTCTCTGGTCAAGCAGAACCGTCGTATCACCATCCGAGAACTTACACACGAGGTGGGGACAAGCCACGGTTCAGTACAATCCATATTGACGCAGGATTTGAACTTGCGAAGAGTGTGCGCTAGATTCGGACCTGTGGACAACGGGAACTTGGCAGCTGCATCACGACAATGCAACCGCACATTCTTCGCATCTGATTCAGACTTTCTTGGCCAAACACAAGACTCCTCTGATTCTTCAGGCTCCATACTTTCCTGACATGGCTCCTTTTGATTTCTGGCTGTTCCCCAAGCGGACAATACCGCTGAAAGGGACCCGATTTGAGTCACGAGAAGACATTATGATAAATTCGACGGCGGAGCTATACTTCATTCCCAAAGAGGCCTACTTGAAAGTCTTCCAAGCATGGCGGGACCACTGGGAGAAGTGTGTGCAATCCCAAGGAGATTACTTTGAAGGGGATTAGGGTTTCAGACTTCCAGGTGAGTAATTGTATTTTTCCTGGCCAAAGGTCGGATACTTTTTGACCAGACCTCGTATAAGTATAGTCCAAATGAAGGCATAAACACAAGAGTAATAAGAGTAATCAAGAGGGATGTAGATAGTACGACAAGATATCAGAAGAAAAGTGAAGAGTGAACAAAGACAGAAAGGGGTACGAAAGAAAAGAGTAAAGATGAAGGGAAGCAATGCCCTAGAAAAGAAAAAAACAACAACAATATGACATGGTAATCAAATGCATGGCGTAAATGAATATCACCGAAATATAGCAACCTACAAGACAAACTAAATTTACATACACATGACTTCATATATCCCAACAAAAATACAATAACGACATGTCTAGCAATGATAAGTTACAAAAAATAGGGATGTCATAAACATATTACACTCTTAACATCGTAATCTACAGCAATATATTGACACCGACATATTATCAACAAAAGGTTATATCATAACATAGTACCATATTTTTCAACATAATATCATATAGTAATGTATAATAATGTTAACTAACTGGAGCAGGTACAAAAAAGAGATGTCTTTCGAAGTCCGAGAACATTCTGCACTCCGGAGGGTATCACAGACGTCAAATCTCGAAATAACTGGCAAAATTGATGAGACTCTCCATATAACAGCGCCAAGTCACATCAACAAGTTTACGCTGTGAAACAATACAAATGAGAATCTCTGTTTGATAACCGTAGGATTATAAAATATACAATAGTCAATCCTACATTTCTATCTATTAAATGTGGCCGTGTAGACTTACGGCCCCTGTATGTATATAACTAAACCTTCCTCCGTTAACCTAAAAACGGAAGCAGAGATAGTGGTACAGACTATTTTAGAGTCTTGACTTATCAGGATCATAGAAATGTTCTACCCGAGTGTTAATTTATAACCACGGGTATCTAAATAAACCTGAAATCTATAAAGAGGTCTAAAAAATGAGATTCAAATAGAATCATGTGGGCATCGTGACAGTATGTCTGCCATTACATTATCCGAACCACGGATAGCTCGAACTGAGAAGTGAAATGGTTGAAGAGCAATAGCATATCGAGTAGATCTTGAGCTCTTCAAATCTTTACTTTGTATAGCTGTGAGAGCTTTTTGGTCGGTTTCTACTATTAAATGCGCGCCAAGAAGGAATCTCTGAAGTTTAAGAATTGCTCAGACCATAGCTAATAATTCTCGGTCTAGAACAGAGTAATTCCGTTCTGCCGCATTCAGCTTTCTAGAAACATACATCACAGGATGCAAAGTATCAGAATGCTCTTGCATCAGTGCGGCCCCGATCCCCGTAGAAGAGGCGTCACTGCGAAGAACAAAAGTCTTATTCGCGGTGGGTAGTCTTAAGATAGGGTGAGATGAAAATAGAGTCTTAATCCCATCCAATGAGGAGTGACATTCTTGGGACCAACGAACCATATTAGGTGACCCCTTCTTTAATAGAGTTGAGAGAGGTGCTGTGACAGAGGACAGATCTGGAATAAATCTTCCATATAATTGTATTATGCCTAAGAGACTACGGACTTGCTTCTTCGTCTTAGGAGTAGTGATGTTGAGAATTTTAGAAGTGTTGTTGTCCTCCGTCCGCAAGAGACCATGAACAACTCGGTGACCTAAAAAAGAAATTTCACTAAAGCCAACATAGGCTTTTGACGGTTTGGCCGTCAAATTATGCGAGCGTAGAGTAGACAAAAGGTCAACAAGACCTTGAAAGTGATCTTACCAGGAATCACTAAAAAGACAAATATCGTCCAAGTACGCAATGACATCTGGACTATGTGAAAGGATACGACGCATCATGCGTACAAAAGTAGCTGGGGCATTTATGAGGCCGAAAGGCATGAAGTTCCACTGGAACAAACCCCTTCGTGTTGAGAAAGCAGTAAGAGGTTTGGCGCGTTCAGTAAGGGGAACTTGCCAATAACCTTTAGACAAGTCGAGTTTGGTAAAGAATCGAGAATTAGAAAGCTTAATAAGTAGATTTTCCAGTAAGGACATAGGTTCGGCATCGAATTTCGTTACTTGGTTTAATTTGCGATAATCGACGCAATGACGTATGTTATTGTCCTTCTTCCGGACAATAACCATAGACGAAGAGTATGACGAAGTGGATGGTTCAATTATTTTCATCTGTATCATTTCCTCCAATTCTTTCTCGACCTGTGTTTGAAAGTGTAATGGGATAGGATAAGGTCGGACTCTGATAGGGTTATAATCAGTGAGTATTATGTCATGTTTAATAACTGATGTTTTTCCAGGAATGTCTGTAAGAATATCCTGAAAAGTTTGTAATAGAGAGGACATTTGTTGCTGTTTCTCAGCAGATAACTCTGAAGAAACAGTGATATTTTCCCATGATTCTGTTGAATGCAATGGGATTACGGAGAGAGGAAGATTCACGTCTGAGAAAGTAGACTCTTCCTCCTGAATGACCGACAAAGATGTGTAATGACATCTATTTTTATTTGCGAAATTACTTGCCTTCTGCTTAGCAGACTCAGATGCAGAGGTAGCTAATCTACATGCTTCAATAATTTTTTTCCTTAAAGCCATTACATATTCGTAGGAGGATTGAGTGTCCTCGCTGATATCCTCAGCAATTATTAGGTCGTGCAGCAATGACATGGGATCGCGCGGTTGCGCACCAAAGACAAGCTGGACTGGAGAAAACCCTGTGTGCTCATTAGGGACCTCTCTATACGCGAAAAGAGCAGCGGGTAAAACCCTGTCCCAATCCTGAGGATGGTTCTCAGTTATCTTTCCTAGTAAACTCTTGAGCGTTCTATTTAGACGTTCGACTAACCCGTTTGACATAGGATGATAGATACTGCTTAAAGACCTTTCAATACGGAGTGTAGACATCACTTGAGATATAGTGTCTGATATTAATTGTGTGCCATGATAAGATAAGATTTCTTTGGGAAATCTTAGTCGTGAGAATATTAGCCAAAGAGCGTCTGCAATATCAGCAGTAGAAATGCTCTTGAGAGGTATAGCCTCTGGCCAATGTGTACACATGTCAATGCATGTTAGGATAAATTGGTGTCCTCTGGCCGACTTGATTTTAAAAGGGCCAATGATGTCTATTGCCATCTTTTGAAAAGGGCGGATTGGAATATCCGCAGCCTGAATAAGTGCTGCATGGCGTGGACCTCGTGACTTAACCTCCTGGCATATCTTGCAGGAGCGACAATAAATACGTATATCTTTATTTACGTGAGGCCAAAAGAAAGAAGCAAGAACCCTCGATTTAGTACGGGAAAATCCCATATGTCCTGCACACTGAGAGTCGTGAGCATGTTGTAGAATTCGAACTCTCATACTCTTAGGTACTAGAATTTGCGAAGGCATAGACTGAGTAGAATCTTGCACCATACGGACTAGTACTCCATTCTTTATTGAGACCCAAGATTTACGATTTGTGTAATGGTTTGGGTTATCATTTCTAACTAGGAGGAAGAATTTTTTCAAGGAAGTGTCATTTTGTTGGAGTTTTATAAAAGACTCTCGGGAAATCACTGAGTGATCATCTTGGTTATGCACTTCATTAATTTCTGTAGATGGAGTCTGAGACATATTTTGAGCTTGAGCCCCAGTTGTGACTGCATAAGCAGCCTAAATGTTTTGTTCTTCCCAAGTAGCAATTTGTTGAGGGGTTCACTCCTTAATTCCGTGTATACGTCCGACAATAAGATCCGCAATGGGATTCTGGAGTAAACACGTTTGGACATCTCCCGTAAAAAAGGGAGTAGCTATGTGGATGATAGCAGTTGGATACTTTTCAAGTGTCCCACCAAATGTCACACATTTCACCACTTTTCCAGTGGCATAGGAAGGATCTATGAGAGATTGTTTAACCCCTACAGTTGTGCATCCAGAATCAAAGAGAACTGAGACTGGATTATTATTCACTAAACCTTTATGTAGTATAAGAGACCCTCTTCCGTCATGCGCAGCTGCGGCAGGAAGAGCGGGTAGAGGACGCCCGCAACTCAAGGTAGTTATAGTAGTAGGTTGGAACAAAGTTGTGCATTGTGGGCATTGAGATGCCCTCTCAAAATCAAAAGCAAAGCAAGCACTAGCACTATTGACGCTATTATTATTGTTACCTTGATTATTAACACCCTGGGTTTCTTGTTGAGCAAAGTTAGCTTGGCGAAACGATCTATTATTGTCGTGTTGTGACCTATCGCGGCTATCATTTCTATTGAAATTATTGTTATTTGCTCTATTGAAATTATCGTTCTGATTCGAACCCCAGTTTTCATAGTTGCGATTGTCATTTCTCCTTTGATCAAAATTTCTATTAGATGGGTTTTGTTGTCTACATGAGAAGTTATTATTGGTTTGATAACCTCTATTGTGGTAACCTCTTCTAAAGTTTTTATAATTGTTATGACCAAAATGTTGAGGACTATTAAATTGTCTCCAGTTCCCTGAAGAAGAATCATTACGTGATGGACCTCCTTGGTTCTGTCCAAAAACAAGATTATTTCTTTTGTCAAAATTGCACTGAGGCCTTTGAAATTTACTTCGAAAATTAGGACCATATGGTGTTGCTGATGCAACCGGTAAACCTTCTTCAACTTTAGAATTGCTAACCGTTACATTAGGATGTGCCGTGACATATTGACGACAACATTGCTCCATATCGTTTATATTTGGAGGTTTTCGCTCATTTAGAAATGAAAGAAAAGGTTTACTAACTGATGACATAACTTTGTCACGAAGCAGTAAGTCAACAATGGCCTCATATGTGTGTTCAGTTTTTGACAATTCCACCCAACGTGAATAGGTCAGGCGAATATCTGATATAAAGTCTGAGAAATCTTTTCCTGTCTCCGGCAATAGAGACTTGAAGCGTAGGCGATAACCTTCTTCATCCAGTTGGTATTTTTTTAACAGGGCCGCTCTGACAACATCATAGTTATTTTTGTCAGTATCTTCGACTTGTGATGTTACCTAGTGTAATGTATGAGGTCAGCTGTGAAGGCTCCTGAGATAAATGTTTATGGGAATTACAGAAGGCCCTTCTTACTACCACTTACGACCTCAAACATATCTCTTTTACTATTATGAATGTAGCTACGTTAAAAAGTCAAGGGTACTGAAATGTAATGTGTTGTAGTAGAATATACAAACACACACAGATAATTAATAAGTCTAATTCATTTATTCATAACCCTCCACTCCCAAAGGAGCATAGGCCTTCAACAAACACATGCCAAGTCCTCCTGTCCCGTGCCATCATCTCAAGTTCTTTCCATGTTCTCCTCATCATTTTCACCTCTGTTTCCAACTCTCTTCTCCATGTACTTCTTGGTCTTCCTCTGCCTCTCTTGCCCTGGGGGTTCCAGAACAAGGACTGCCTTGTAATGCTATCAACAGGTTTCCTCAGTGTGTGTCCTATCCATCTCCATCGTCTTCTCATCTCTTGTTCCACTGGCACTTGTCTAGTTCTTGTCATCAGTTCCACGTTGGTAACCTTGTCATACCATTTTAATCCCTCTATTCTACGCAAGCACCCATTTATGAAAGTCTGTAGCTTTTTGGTTGTTGTCTTTGTTGTTCTCCATGTCTCCGAGCCATACAATAGGACTGACTTCACATTTGAATTGAAGATTCTTATTTTCGTGTTGGATCCGATTTCTCTTGATCTCCATATATTTCCCAATGCAATGAAAGCTCCTCTTGCCTTTTGTATTCTTATTTTGATATCGCTGTCTGTCCCTCCAACTTTGTCTATATTACTGCCAAGATATGTGTATGATTCTACATCTTGAATTGGTGTTTCTTCAAGTTCAACCCTGTTATCATTACCTGCATTTATTCTCATTATTTTTGTCTTTTCCCTGTGTATTTTCAGACCCAATTGCTGTGACCTCTCATCGAGTGTTTTCAATTTGTCCTGCATCTGATTACGGTTATGGGACAGAAGAGCCAAGTCATCAGCAAAATCCAGATCATACAACTGCTTAGTCAGAGTCCACTGGATTCCATTTCTGTTGTGTGTTGTCGATGATCTCATAACCCAATCTATTGCCAGCAAGAAAAGAAATGGAGACAAGAGGCATCCCTGTCGCACTCCTGTTCTTATCCCGAACGGTTCTGTAAGCTGTCCTTCGTGAAGAACTCTGCATGTCATGTCTTCATATGTTTTCTTTATTAAATTAATGATCTTCAGGGGAACTCCATAATGCCTCATCAATTTCCAAAGTGATTCTCTGTCTACACTGTCAAATGCCTTTTCGTAGTCCACAAATCCGATGTATAGTGGTGAATTCCATTCCAGACTTTGTTCAACTATTATTCTCAAAGTGGCTATCTGGTCTGTACATGATCTGTTTTGTCGAAAACCTGCTTGTTCATCTCTCAGTTTCTTGTCTATGGACTCTTTTAATCTCTCAAGGATAATCCTGTTTAATACTTTTCCTGGCACTGATAGTAACATTATTCCTCTATAATTTGTGCACTCTTGTAAATTTCCCTTCTTAAGCAACTTAACCAGATATCCTTCCTTCCATTCTGCTGGTATCTCTTCCTTTTCCCAGACTTTACCAAGTAATTTATATAACATCTCTGTAGCCGTGTCGATATCTGCTTTGATGGCCTCTGCTGGAATGCTATCAGGTCCAGACGCTTTTCCCTCTCTTAGAAGCTTTATGGCTTTCTTTATTTCTTCCTTCGTTGGTCTTTCACCGTTAATTTGTAGCTCTTCTTCTGCTGGCTGGATGTCCGGCGGGATTTGTGGAGCTGGTCTATTGAGAAGGTCCCCAAAATATTCTGTCCACCTCTTCATTTGCTCTTGTATATTGCTGAGCAGTTTCCCATTCTTGTCTTTTATGAGGCAACTTGTTTGCTTGTATTTCCCTGTTAGCTTCTTTGTGCTGCTATACAGTTCTCTCATATTTCCTTTGGCTGCAGCATCTTCTGCCTCTCTTGCCAACTCCTCAATATACTTCCTCTTGTCTCTTTTGATACTTCTTTTTACTTCTTTGTTTGCTTCTGTGTACACTTCTTGAGCCTTGGCTTTGGAGCTTCTAGTTTTGCTTGTGTTTAACTCTGCTTTCTTGTTTTTTCTGTCTTTTATCTTATTGATGGTTTCTGTTGTTATCCATGCTTTTTGTTGTCTTTCCCTTTTCCCCAGTATTTCTTCACATGTCTCCTTCCATACTGTTTTGACCTGCTGCCAATAGTCTTCTGTATTCTCTACATCTTCCAGTCTAATAATATTAATAAATTCTATAACACACTGAACTAACTCAGACTGTTTTAGTTTAAATATTAAAATTTTCTTTAAGTTTATTTGTTCTGAACCAATGTTTTATTTTGGTCAGAACATATGAAATGTTATGAAGTTATAAATGGAATGCATATATATATGACATAATAAAATGGAATGTGTATACATATGTATTTTATAAGACTGGTTAATATTAATTATATTTTTAGTGTCTCTGGGAAACTATTACTGGATGTGCAGTTGGGGTGGTGTCATCACACCCACTCTGTGACTAGAACAAGCTTTGTCCATTTTCTTATAAACTTTAATAAATGTTATCTTTCCCAAAATTCAGTATATTTGTGCTGGGGAAATATTTATAAATCTCTAGGAGTATGGTGAATCCTCAGCAGGCCACTAATCACTCATCTTGTCTGTGAAGATCTGATGCTGGATTCCGGTGGCCCACTCCTCTCGGTAGCTAGAATACAATGGTAGACTGCACCGACACACTGTTTGGCTGCACACACATCTGCTTGTGTAACCTTGATTACTTATGTGGCACTATCCTAGTGCCACAACAGAAACTCACAATTCTGAAACAAAATTTGTGCGCTGTGTCAGTAATCTATTTACTGCACCACTCTTACACACAGCACAACACATCAACAATACACAGAATGGGTCAGATCTCTCTGACCACACAGCACATCTTACCCAGTTGTTTTCATATTGTACTAGTTCCCCAAGACTGCATGGCATCTGAGATATGTTCAATAGTTTCCTTTTATTCAATAAGATAGGTGATATGTTCCCACTGATCTCAATAATAAATCCGCCTTCCATAGTCTTAGTTAGGCGTCCATATATTTTGTTTGTCTCTAGACCCTGAACTTGGGCTGGGGACCTAGAGCGAACACTTACTTGTCGTAATCATTTTATATGATATGGCAGTATCAATCACTCGAAATATTAAAATGTACAAAATAAATACTTTCATTCTTACCAGAATTCAGAATTGAGAACACAGTTATTTGCTAGCAAAACTCAGCTGAGCTGCTGGCTATATGATGGCGTCCCACTAAATGTATGTAATATCTTCTGGGAAAAACACCACAGGCAATAATTAACTGTGTCCCTGGACAGAATTGTATCAAATGGCAAAAATGCGCATCTCTGTCCTGCCAATATGCTTACATTTGACCAATCACAGACTTCCCCCCTAACTTTTTCAAATCTACAACCAAAAGTCAATATTCAGTCAGCTCTCAGTCAAGTATGTATTATTGTCTGTTGGTCCGTCTGTCTCTACTTGGTTTTTCACAAAAACACACTTGGTTCTACATGCATTACCCTACACAAATCTGCATCCTAAGTTATTTTTAGCCACAATTCTCCACCTTCCTCCTCTCGTCCATTACAGCTTGATTTTTGCATTTGCGTGTCTCAAGGACGAAAATTTGAAACTTTAGTGACAGTATGAACAGTACAGTCGCTAGTCTGATATGAACAATACAGTCTTTTGTCAATATCTTCCTTGTTATCTACCCGTCTGTATAAATTTAAGTATATTAGTTCTCTGCTTAAGATGGGCTATCAAACTAGCTAGGTTTTATATTCATAACTCTATTATTAAGAAAAAACATTTTTTTTTTTTTTTCAAGTTAGTTTTTTTTTGAAATTTGTTCGAGAACCTTCTCTTTGGCGTTTGCCGCGGAATTCAAATAAAACAACCAAGTATCGAAAAACGTCCAAGAAATGACTGTTTCGCATAAGAGCTACGAATTTTTTTTTTGTCCATTTTCTTACATTGTGTCAACTAGTGACGTGAATTTTTTTTTCTTTTACTACCAATTTCGTCTTTTTGCCGTTCTAGATTCAAACACGTGTTCAGTCATATTTTTCCTTTTTAGATCTCCGTTTCCCTCCCGTCTACAAATGGTTAACCGTTTCGACTGCACGTCTAACTAGTTAGTTTGAATGGCGGTAGGAAATGCGGGCATGGGCGAGCATGTCTCCTAGTATCTTACGCATTATTTTTATCCTTACATTTTATCTTTATAATTGGAGATATTTAAACGTTGTATCACGGTAAATTCATCACATTCACCAACTTTATTTTCTCTAGCTCCATTGCTAAGACTCTTTCGTCATGTAACATTTTCTTCTCCTCAGCTTCATGTAACATTTTCGTCTCCTCAGCTTCATGTAACATTTTTTTCTCCTCACCTTCATGTAACATTTTCTTCTCCTCAGCTTCATGTAACATTTTCTGCTTTTCAGCTTCTCTTTCTAATTTCTTTTGTTCCATCTCCAATTGGAATTTTCTCTCTTCTGCTTGCATCTGCAATCTCCTATCTTCAGCTTCAATTTTCTGCCTTTCAACCGCCATCTTCTGTCTCTTTTCTTCAGCCTTCTGCGCCTTGGCATATTCAGCAAGTGCAAATTCTTCTATATTTTCCTCAGTCTTGCCAAGGGTTTTCCCTTGTGCAATAAAGTAATCCAAAGTAGCCATTCTGCTGGATTATATAAGATAAATACCTTGTGCAATAATTATTATCTTAGAAACTCACTTTTATCCCAACTCAGTGGGTGACAAGTCTTTGCACAAGAACTTGTATAATTCCCTTACTTGACAATAATATAATTAATCACTTGTATACCTATTGTGCATAATAATATAGACAGTGTATAACACATATACAGTACACACAAAAGTAACACGAACAAAATGTAAACCACAAATGAAAACGTTCGCAGGAATCAAAAGAACAATAAAGCGAAACTAAAGCAAAATGTTACAAAACTTGTAATGACAGCTGCGAATATAACAATAAGACAATGACAACACAGTGTATAAACGAAAAGGTGTAAAGAAATAAACGATAGAAAAGGGGAGGCAGACAAATACAAACAAATTATTAAAAACTAAAGAACGGAGAAAAATATACGAAAACGACACTAACACATCTCGTCACAGCTAAACAATAAACGATTTAATTCAGTGCGAATTCGGACAAATAGTCCCTAAAGAACGCTTTCGTAGGCCCTCGGTGAAGTGGGATATTCTACGAAAGTCTCCGCCCAACCAACCCGCTAAAATATAAACACATATATAACATAGAAACATGTAACATAAAAACCAGGAATATGGATAAAGTGTGCTGAAAGGAAGGCCTAATTACTCCACATACAGCGGCACAGTTCACCAAACATATAGCCACTTATCTGCTACTGGAAAAAAACAGATCCTGGCCTCCGAAACCAGAGCGACAATGAAGTTCTCAGCAAACACAGTTCAGCGAGAAGAAGATCCAACGCTGAAGGGATACAGGAACTGTTCTCCAAAATAACAGCAACGATGATACAGGAACTGGTCTCCAAAATAACAGCAACGATGATACAGGAACTCAAGGCACAGGTATATTTCACCATACAGATCCTTGACCTCTAGAGCTTACTCGAAGAAAATCCGTACTGGCAACACTGCAAGTCGTCTTGAGTACTTGACAACAAAATTCCACACTATTGCACCACAATTGTATTTCGCTGTAGTCAGATCGAAAAAATTTCCGGACAAGGCCGGGTACTTTCAGTTAATGATGTGCTCTACTGTTGAACTTGACAACATCAATGTAGATAGCCCCATCAAGCTGGCTAACCACTGTTGAATGTATGATTGCTGGGTGTTGTATTGGTTGTTGTTTACTGGCGCTGGTGGAATGGCCACCGCTGTAGAATGGTGTTATTACAGGGTGCTTGTGGTGTGGTGAAGATCAGGAGTGGCCGACGTGGTGTGTGAGTATCTAGACATGTCAATGAGCACGCAAATGGGTGTGGTTCTAATGTAGATATTGATGATCACACACCAAAAATACACATATAATATTGAAGCACTGCAGAAGGCCTGTGGTACATTTTGTGTACGATTTATTACACTACAGTACGAAGACGCTGACATCGAATACATACACTATCAGTTGGGCAAGGTTCAAGCACGTCATAGACATAACAAAAATGTTCAATACTTCTATAACATCAATGGCTCTTGAGCAGCCGGCATATATCATATCTTTGGCAGAAACAAGCCACATGCGTGCCGGGCTTCCAAAAACATATAATGTCAATCTTCTCATAATGCTTCTCCGAAAGTAAGCTGCATAGGTGCCAGGCTTCAAACCTATAATGTCAATCTTCTCATAAGCGCTTCTCCGCACCAGGAGTAAGCCACCTTAATAGTGCCGGACTTCAAATATATAATTCTTCTCTGGATTCCCTTTGACAACCAAGTCAGGTAAATCTTTTGGCGGTAAAGACCGCACGAGTGCCGGGCTTCAAATATGTAAATCTTCTCTGGATTCCCGTTGACAAACAAGTCAGGTAAATCTTTTGGCGGTAAAGACCGCACGAGTGCCGGGCTTCAAATATGTAACGTTCATCTAAGCTACAAAATAGAGTCAAAAGTACTTTTCACCTTTACAGCAATCCAGGAATAAATCACTTAATATGCATCATCTTCTTGGCACTCAGAAACATCGATAAATATCGGGGAAAAAAATCTCACACATATTCTAACACTCAGAAAACTCTATCCCCGATCACACGGGCAGAGGAAAATACAGGCTGACCACCTTCTCAGCCGAAAACGCCCAGGCGACTGTTTTTAAGACCCAGTCCACCGGACCCGCGCAAATCATTGCGCATGCCCAGATAGTCGCAAGCCCTGAGTTGAGCTCACACGGGACCAGTCCAGAACTTTTCCTGGAAACTGATCTATAAAACTCCTTAAATGGACAACTTGTCAAGTCAAGGGAAGATAACAACTAAATCTAACTTATACCAAAAAGATACAACCAGTAAGTTCCCTTAGACCACAGGTAACAAGAAAACATCCCTAACTTAAAAAACAGTCTGACCTTAACACCAACTCAGGTCTGATCTTGTTTTAATGTGTGTTTCATTTTCCATCGCCTCCAGAATTCCGGATATTTTGTTGAATTTATTCCCAACCAGATTTGTGCAGTTTCTTTACTTACTTTTTCTTCTACTCCTGACTTGCGAGTAGTTCAATATGTCTTCTGTGTAAAAATAGAATGTACAAATTATATCTTTTCTTATCAGCTTCTTTCTTAATTTTACGGAGATAAATTTAAATTCTGACATTTGAGTTGCTTCAGTGTAAATACTATTTCTTTCCTGGCACTTTCTGTTTGGCATTTTGATAAAAATAATGTCGAACACATTATTCTCTCACTGTTTGCCTCTTTTGACAGAGGACAATGCAGGCCAATAAGTAGGACATAAAAAGAGGACTTATTAATTTCAATCTGTTAATGCATGATTGTGATGACTAGAGCTAGTTTTATAAAGGTTAGAAAAAATGAAATAAAATGTTCTTTAAAATATGTTTTTAAATCATTTTAACCTCAGAAATTTACTTTCCACATGTTAATCAGTACTGAAAAAAATTAATGCTAATTATTTTTGTTATTATTATGTTAATATTATTATTTATTTATTTATAGCATATATTGTCTTCTTCAACTATTCAATAAATCCTGTCAAATATTCGTGGAATTGACAGCATAAAACTTTTCAAAAATTAAAATGCGGAAGCAAATGTCGTTGACGGAATCCACATAGAAACGGTTTCTGCGACTTTCCATCAATGAAATAAGACTGTCCACACATGTGTTGTGACCATGTATTGTGACCAGGTGCCGCAAACAAATAATGTGCGTTCATTAGAAGTTCAGAATTAAATTCAATTTTTACTGACTATTTTAAAAATTTGATTCATTTCTCATATTCCAGCAACTCCATAAATCCATTATCATTACTTTCAACAAATATGTCCGACTGTTAAGTTAATCATAGCACGTATCGTCAAATTCTAAAGTCTTTATTAATTACATATTGACCAGAAGCTCAGGCATCCTCCGATGGTGCTACTTCGTGTAAGGTCATTCATCAAAAATATGTGAACTCTTCCAATGGTTTCATCGATATATTTAAGTCTTCTAAACAACGGATGTACAAGCATTTGTTATCATCATGACACGTGTAACACAACCTGTCAAGTCCGTCTCTTCGTTTTTCAACAAGCGTTTTCGGAATCTTCAAGGGCACAGAGTCTTGACACAAGTGCAGCTTAATAATGTCTATCACAGATTAAAAACAGTTTAGAAGAACTAGACTATATTTCTTTCAATTCGTTCAATATTTACTTGTAAAAATATTCCTTAAAGAATTTACTTGCATAAGATAGACCTAATCTATGTCATGTTCAATCTCCAGGGGCGGGGGGGAGGGGGGAGAAAGGCCGGACAAAATGCATTTTTGAAAAAAGCGGCCCGGACGCTCCATCTTAAGGTGAAAAGAGGACAAATCCGGGGAAAAGAGAACAAGTGATTACCCAAAGATAACAAAACTACAATCCATGGGGAATAGAAGAGATTACTGAGTACTACAGGAGGCAGAACAATTTTAAAGACTCACAGACCACCCAATGAATGAGAAACTGACAGAATGTGGTCCAGGCAGACTACAGAGAAGGTACTTTGCACACAAAAAAAGAGTTTGCCTCCACTGTACCATACCATGTACAGACAAAGATAGAGCCCATAGCGACTAGCAGTACATTGCCACCATAGAAGACAGCAAGGTTCACAGAGCTGATCGACAGCCTACAAGAATTGATGAAGAAAGGTAATCAAAAAGATTCAGAGATGAAACACCCAGCTATGGAATATATCAGAAAGCCGTACCCAACCACAGAATGGACCACATAAATATATATATATATATACAATGGATCAGAACGACAACTATAAAAAATGTAGGTTGATGTGTTTACACAAAATTTAAAATGTGGACAGGAAATGGCTATCTTGATTGCGACTGGAAAATTCTCAAACAACTTCAAAGCGGAGGCAGAGACAGCTACAATTATCATGACGGATAATAAAGATCTTGCTAGAGACAAGATAGTGCTGTTCGCAGACTGACTGTCAGTCATGACTGCCCTCAACAACAATAAAAACAATGAACTAGACAGCCTGGCAGAAGTAATCATGGAAACCAGCTAGGAATTTTTAAAAAAAGTAAAAGTACAGTGTATCCCTGCCCTTTGCAACATAAATGGACATGAGAAGGCAGATAAGGAAAACAGAAAACAGAGTTAATTATGAAGCGATATAATCATTAATCAGAAACTGTTGACATAAATGGCAGAAGGAACCTCCAGAGTCCAGTAATGCAGAGCCATACTACACGTCAACAAGAAGAGATCAAGTGAAAATGTTCAGACTAAGACCCGGCCATTGCAGACTAAGATGCCATCTGTTCAACAAACTGAAAATCGGAAAGACAGATGTTTGCCTGCATGGGGATGACGTACAGACAGTAGAACCATGCACTTCAAGACTGTCGGCTCAATAAAAGGTGCTGACTGGCAGCGTGGTCTTCTCTAACCCCAGTTGAGGGAGAAACTGTGTGGTGACAGGAGACACCTGAGACGGACTGTCAACTTGATAAGAGTGATAGATGTGGTTATTTGAGAGCGAACTACGATGATAAAGAAGAAGAAGATCTGTAAGTTACATTCACCGAATTATCTTGTCTCTTCCTAACGTTATGTTAGTTACTTGTAAACTAATGTTAGGTTGCCACTTATGGCAAGTACAATTTCTTGCTAGCTGCATTGATTAAATACCTGAAGTGTATCCCTTTTCATGATACATAGCCTTTTCCCCGTATGTCTGGGACCTCTGGACAGGGGTGGTGATTTCCTATTTACGCGTATGTGCTTTCCATCCCTAGAGCACTTTTAGACAACTCTTCCAAACTTACTGTCAACGTTGCAGAACAGGATTATTTCACTTTGACCGATCTCTTAAACTAGTGTAAGGATCCCGTTACACGCCCATTGAGGCATATTGGGAATATGGTGTTAGGCCCATATTTTCTTGACCGTCGGCACACTAGGGGTGATGTGGTCAGCATCACGCCGGCTTAAACTAATGTATTCTTTCTATTCCTTTTGATGACTACTCTTTCTCTCCTTCTTTCCCCCCCCCCCCCTTTCTCTCTCTCTCTCTCTCTCTCTCTCTCTCTCTATTTACATCTTTCTCTCTCTCTTTCTTACTTTCACGTTATCAGAAAGAAGGTTTCTGGGTTGCGTAGTCCATTGCTTTGCTCAGCACTGCAAGAGATGAGACAACGCCTCTTACCTTGTGACAAAGCGGGAGGGGAGGGTATTAAAAAATGGCCAAAATTGCGTGACGTCACATGTGCACTGAACCTTAGTATAATATGTCTTTTCTTAAGTAGGTCAATTTTTAAAAGCTGTTCTACACAGACCAGTGGGTTTATGTGTGAATATTATAACAATCAAATCGCTTTTCGTTTTGTTCATACTATTTACATTGTGGAAGGAGAGTGCTGTACAGTTTTACTGCTAATAGCTTGAGAAGAATATTCTCGAGAAAAATAACTTTCTATCGCCATGAGGCTCTTAAGCGGTTCGGAGAAACTGCGAAAAAAAAAGCATCAAGATGCATATACCGCAACGGGCTATACGGGACAGTAATTCATATACTTACTTCTTCTTCATCTGTGTTCAGTTTGTAGTCATGCTAAATCTGCAGGCTGCCGCCAAGACGAAGTTCATAGTCTTTTCCTGGTCGGCGCGGCAGCCTCGTAGCTTCTGCCAAAGCTCAGCGCCGTCTGGCCAGATCAGGCATGGTGGGTCATCATGGGGTCTGCAGTTTCGGATAATGTGTTCTGGAGTCTAGATTCCGGATTCTCATAGATGTTCATTAGTATGGGATATCCTGAGGCGATAGAGGTGGTCTGCCAGTCTACAGTGGCTAGTTCTCAGGCGGAAAATGATGGTCTGCTGGTGTCTATAAAGCTACTGGATTGGGTTCTATATGTTGTATATATCACAATTCACATACAACATATTGGTTACTGTCACAATTACCTCTAATTGGCAGCATGGATAAAACCAGGAGTAAAGCTGGAAGCAACCAAGATGGAGTGGGTTTAATTCCTGTGACGATGAAACTCAGCCGACCGTGAAGTATTAGATGATATGGTAGAACCCTCATAACATCTGTACCCCCGAATATTGTTGTAATTTTATCGTCAACGGGAATTCTTCCACCTGGGCTGTTTCTAGTGATCAGTGGTCTAGTTCAGTCATTTTTATTTCACTGGATTTTGTGTTGATTTAAATCTATTAAATTAAACCTATCTAAAAAAGTTGCAGTTGAAATTTTAATGATATATCTATTACATTATTTCCAAAGATAATAGATGCTTAAACGTTTAAATTAACTTTTAAAGTCGCGAAGGAATTTATAACTAATTAATTAAGTTAAGTCCTATATACAGATGTGTGTTTTAACCATTAGACTCGCGAAGTGTTTTCTTAATATATATATAATTAAATACACGAGTGTATATAATAGTCTTAACGGTAAATTTATCGCGCTTTAGAATGTTATTTGATTTTTCGGTATGATTACATGTTTTCTATCCTTAATATAGGTTGATCATAACCTTTGCGTCCCAGCAAAAACATTGTTTAGAGTCCCCCAGACTCGGTTCTAAAAAACCTCCAGATATTTGATGAGACTGTTTAAATTTTATTCTTGTGGCGATCCTGTTGGGATTCCGCTATCTAAAATTACTAGAAATAAAGAAACCCCAAGAACAATTTACCACGTCATCAATTATATTAAGATTAACTGGAGAAGAATTTTGCCAGAGCTATATTTATATTTTAGTTACTGCTCTACTGCGAAAGAGAATAGAAATCTTCTGAACACTGACTGTGCATATTTTTCTTCACTGGATTTTAAACCCCTCGAAGTAAACCATACCTCACTGGTCAGTTGTTGTCATCTAGCGTGAGAAGTTTTTTACCACCAGAGGTGAAATCAAAGAGACCACACCATTATCTCCCTCTATATCCGTGACCGTGCCATCCCTTAGAAACTTTTCCTCTAATCAAAAACCAACAGAACACTTAGGCTACTTCTTCCAGCGATTACGAGAATATTTGCTACAAGCCAAACTCGCTAATCTGGGGCTGAACGAAGGAAAGACATTTTTCATTTTGTCTAGTGTTTAACGGCTGTTGTGTAATTTTCTATGGAGTGCCAGATTCTACGATCGGTAAGTGTGTGTGAGTAAATGAGTGTTGGCCATCACGAGCGTGCATGAATGACAGGAGATTTATTTTGCAACCATTTTAATTTGCCTACCTGGTAAATACTTTTACTGTATTTTCTTGTTTGATCTTTAAGTGGGATTTTATAACTCTGTTTATTCCCCACCCCCCTTACATTTGCTTAGTAAAAGGGAAAACAATTGAGAATAACAGGACTATTTCTACCACCCATACCTAGTACTGTAACACCTCTTTTCAGAGTAATTAAATTTACTGTTGGGTTACATTATCTATTTTTTTCTGATAACTACCTATCTTTGGACTGGGTTTATCTTTTTGTCTATTACAAGCGGGAAGGGCAGATTGGATACTCCTCCTCATACTACCCCCCCCCCCCATCTTGTTATTTGTATTTTTGTATCTATGATAATTTTCTGTTATCTGATAAATGTTGTGACTGATTTTTAATGATAAATAAACATCATAAAACTTTTAGTACTGTGTTGGAAGACCCAAGCCCAAATTACCCATATTTGTTTACAATAGTCTGTATTCACGTAACGTCCGTGTGTTTGAAACACCAAATTGGTGTGAGCGCATGTGTGTTTGGAAACTGGCAAATAATTGTTTAGCCAGTAGAGTTTAAGGAGTAGATTGAGAGAAAAGGATTGTCGTAAAGGAGTCTGTCCTTACGCTCTCCAGCACTCTGTGAAGCAACTACTTACTTTCTAACCCTTTCTATCATAGAGCCTTCACCATCATTCTTCACTCTAAACGGGACCACTATTTCTAAGACTTCTCTCAAAATAAATTTACGACAATAAATGGCTGGCTCGCCATGATATTTTTTTGAGCTACATTTGATGCACCCACAATAAATGCTCGCTCTCATTTTTGAGTCTGATCTTAAGTCTGGATCTGTCTAGATGGAGTGTGAGAGTGATTTGTCTTTGTGAGTTAGGGAATAAATAAAAAAAATTACACCCCCTAGACAACGCTGTTAGTATTTGGGTCGTCCACACAACATATTTACAGGTTGTTTTCTTTCCACGGAGCAGGAAATTATGGATAAACAAAAATATTTGTTACTTTAATTACTCTCTGGCAGAGAAAATTGAAATTTCCTTTATAAGATTGCTGGGATCGCGTGATTGTTACAGTCACAAAGGTTTTTTTTGAAGTTAAAAGAGTTGAGCTCAGCTAAAGACGCCTTGTTCTGATTTTTTAAAGTCTAGTTAAAAACGTGTCTTCTCAAAATTGACTTCAGCGGGAGGAGTTTTGTTGGCGGAGAATAAAAATTTTAGGAAAATGTTTTTTTTCCTTTAAATTGTTTAATATAAATTTTTCTCTACTGTTAGTAAAAGTAGATTTTTTCTAGTGTTTGACTTACCATTTAACGTGGCATAGTGTAGCAAGTGTAATTTGCTGGGGAGGTTAAGATGTTATTCCTAACAAGAAAGATAGTTGTGTCTGTTTCAACTGTGTGAGGTCAAGCACATGTAGGTCCCGGACTCTAAAAGGATGATGATGATATATTATATCAGGGAACCTAACGCTATCTCCCTAGATCTCACACAGTCCGTATTTTGATTCTAGTGGCTGGTGTATGATGTCTCTAGTGTCTAGGGGTGAAAAGAAAATGATGGAACATCAACACAATACACTTTAACTCACTATAAGAAAATGAATAAGACTGTGGTTAAAGTTTTCTTTAAAATTGGAATGTTTTTTTCTTTGTACAATTTAATCTGCCTTCCCGCCATCTCTTTTGGACAGGTCTTTGAAAATGAGGAAATATATTTACATATAATGCTTTAACTAAAAGTATGGACTCTTGGTCCTATGAATATAATGTTATTATAGAGTTCCTGTAGGTGTATTCACAGACTAAAACTTTAATAGTTGCTAGTGATTGTCATTGGTTATGAGGAGCTGTTGTTTTCTTCATGCCCCATATATATTAGAGCCGACCAATGAAAGCAGGCACTACTAAATCTTTTTTGAATTTAGTTTAAAAAAACAAAACAAATTCCAAACAAACTATGTGCCTCGTAGTCCATTGGTCAGTCTGCGTTAGTTATGCCAATAGAAAAAGATGTTTAGTTTTAGTTAACACTTTTTCCTATCTCCCCCCTTTTACTCCTATACTCTTATACCAATAGAATTTGAATTACTACACTGCCTCTTTTGAAACTTGCGTCCCCAATAACGTTATGTGTAACGAGCAAGAACAACAGTCTGTCCGTCCAAGCGTTCTTAGACATCTAGTATTTTCTCAATAACTTGGCTAATACTTGGACTACCATATTGTTTAAAACATATTTTTGCTCAGGGGACACTAAGGTATCATACTATATGATTTTTATGGTCAGTTTCCTTATGGTTTAGATTTTCAGTTTTGTCACTGTCAATCGTCAAATATAACTTTTACACAAGTCGGCCATCTTCCCCCCCCCCCCTGTCTCTATCATTTCTTTCATTATTCACATAACCAACTAGTTTGAGTGACGTCAGAATTTTACCGCTAGGACGAAATGGAAAACTGTCTGTGTGTTTGTCTCTGTTGGCTTTGCCCACAGCGTGTATATATTAAAGAGAACGCGTGCAGAGCGAAGAGGGTTTTTCAAAACATTGGTAGTGTTGGCGTTAATTATTACAATCGTCTCGTTCTTACTACTGGGAAATGTCCGAATTATTACAAATGTTAGTGTTAAAGTTAACATATTACGTTAATTCAAACGCCAGTTTGGTCACACAGTTCTGGCAATTCGTTAATTATAAGCTTTTCCCCGTTTCGTGCAGCAGATCGGCGAGATGTTAAAATGTTTATTGTATGTTTCGAAACCGAAACTAAAAGCGTGTTAGATTTTTACGGCGGGTCATTTTTTAAGCATTCCCACTGCACAAAAGGCAGCGCTCTACTGGCGTTGAAGATGCAAATAGTCAGAAACCTGAAGGCGGGTGTATTTATTAGCATAGGACTAAAATCTTACTGAAATAAGCGATTATCTCACAGATTTCGCTACACATAGTCGCCTGCAGTAAGAGTCTTAATTGACAGATAATAGCAGCGATAAGTTAGCACAGTACAAGGTAGGAGGTAACACAAGCAAATTTATACTTTGTGTTTTTTTCTCGTAGTGGCTTTGAGTTTTTTTCCCTCCTTCTTTCTTCTTCTTATACTCTAGTCTTAGAAGCATCCAGTTCTTTGTCATGGCAGAGAGAATTAGGATGAGATTCATTTTGAGACAGGAGGCGAAGGAATCAGGATTAGAAAGAGAAGCCGCGAACGTGTTTGTAAACACGGAACTTGAAAGGTATGACGCGGAGCAAGAGAGAGCAGAGAGGAAGGAAGCACAGGATAGAGCAGACAGGAAAGAAGCGGAAGATTGTCAATTGTAGCAGTAGAAAATTGAGGCAGAGATGGAAGCTCGCAGGGAAAGAGAGAAAGAGAGAGGGAGAGACAGCACGAATTGGCGCTTAAGGCTTTAGAGAGTCGGGGTGCTTCTACTTCAAATAATGGAGAGCCGTCTTCGCACCAGTCTTAGTCAACGGATCTCTCCAGCACTCAATCTGCCCAATTAACTGCGATGTCTTTTACTTTAGAGTCTTTTCCCAGCCCCAATGAGAAAATTGACACCTTCCTAGAAAAATTCGAGAGGTTCGCAAATCTGTATACCATCAACCCTCCACCCCCTCCTCTCCCACCCCTCCATTTACAATACCAACT